>JAWZYV010000421.1:0-622232 GCA_038373885.1 Cheiracanthium punctorium | reverse complement strand
CCCTTGCCTAGTCTATCAGCCTACCGTCTACCCTATTTATCCTACTTACGCGCACAGCATTCGCGACCTGTAAAAAGTTCCTGGAACGAATACTCGCTTAAATTTTAAAATCTAAAGGTTAAAAAAGTGAGAAAGACAACAACCCCATCTTGTACTTTCGAGTATCTACGGCTTCTTCCTGAAAAAGACAGCTGCTGAAAGATAAATTCACATAACAGTAAGGAATACTTATCTGAAATTGTGTTGTTTATTGTTGACAAAACATTTCAACGTCTCCTGCAAAACAAAAACACACAACATAAATGTTATCAAAATGTGAAGGTGTGAGTATGAGGACACGATTAACACTTTCGCGCCGACTGTCGCGTATACGTGCCAGCAATAAACGCACCCATTTCCTGGCCGACAGGCTGGCTTGCCAAAGCGTTTTCCCGTTCACCTACTTCATCCGTTCACTTTACAGAACCGTTTAAATTACTCACTCTACAGAATATTATTAAACAACACGTTGATATTTCTGTAATTTCATGGATTAAGTGTTAATAGCAAAAAATCCTCCAGCCCTGGACAGACACGTGAAAGACTGCCAGCCTCAGAGATAAGCGGGCGTTTGCGCTTCCCGTCCCGAAGGGGATAATGATGCCGAACATTCCGGTTTACGCGCATTGCAAAAAGTTAACTGTGGTTCAGGAGATTTGAGACTTTCAAGTATTAGGGGGGGGGGGGCAGTAACTGAGCATATTTGCAATAAACGCTAGAGCGTTACGCAAACTGGTTGCCATTTAAATATCCAAGCCAGGAAGCAATGATAACCACAGTAAGAGAAACTGCTGTTGCAGTGTCTGTGCATGTATGGAATCCATTATTTAGAAATTTTTGTTGGCCGACAATTTGCGACTTTCTTCGATTTTTGCTAATACCAGCAATAATAGATAAATTTCTCATGGCAACTTCTTGAACAAGGTATGATTTCTTTTAAAATCATTATGTATGAAAATTGAAATGTCAACATCCTACTTGGTCAGGTTTAAATATTTTGTGGAGTTGAGGTTCAATACTCGTGAATAAAGGCTAGGAAAAATAAATAGCGTTTTCGACTGATAGCGAAAATGCCGTCCCATAAAAGGGACACTAGGCATAAATAGGTTAAAGTCAGTCTATACAAAAAAAGAAAAAAACTAATCTAAACCGTAAGTATATTATTATTTAAAAAATACTTCTATCTTTCAAGCCGACATGGGGTCCACGAAATCAGCTAAAAACTCACGTTTACGTCTTTGTGCTACACTTAGTGTTACTTTAATTTCATTGGAAAAAGGACCCGAAACAATTCTACAAGAGCTAAAAAAGTTTATTAAAAATTTATGTGGTTTCATGCCTGCATTGAATTTTTATTCTAAAGTATTTGCGAAAAAAACTAATTATTTCTCCGCCGTTCTTCAAAATGAGTAATTCGTGCTTTCAACCTTAAAATTGTTCCGCATAATCCCAAAACTAACCTCACCATCACTAATAATGTTTTACCACAAACAGATTATCTATACAGTTGACGACCAAACAATTCAAAATATAAGATGCTCACTGCATAACCTATACCGTTTAAGGGCGTGTTGAAAAGGGTGAGGAGGCGTATGTTTAGAGTAGATGATAGGAATTTCTTGCCGTACACTGTCCTTTCATCGGCAGAACAAAGGGGGCCATTGCCCTGGGCCATACCAATTTTAGAGGACCTAAAATCCTTTATGATTTCAATCGACCGAGTCGCTTATTTACAGGGACACCCAGACGACCAAGGTCTATGAACATACTCTAATATATTATTTATACATATTTACACACGCAATATAATATACACATATACATATAGTCAGTCATTCTTTAGACCATTCCTAAAATATCTCCAACTGTCACCAAGCTTGACGACTTCTGGCTCCAAAAATAAGTTTCCAAAATTTAACTCTCAGCTATGATATATTTGGTGAAGATTAGTCAAGCCTTAACCTTATCGATGTGTCTTATACAAGTTTCAAAGGAATAAATTTAAATAAAAGGCATAAAAAACATGTAATGTACAGCTCCGGTAAAAGGCTCGCTTTCTCTTCATTCGACCGTTGTTCGTACAGCAAAGTTATATATACTATAGGGTTCAGCAGGACAGTAGGACACTTCAGGAACTAAAACAGGCTTTAAACCAAATAGGTAGGCCGTTCAAGAAGTTAGTATCTTATAGTATAAGGGCGGTGGTGTTCAAATTCTACATAAACTTCATTTTTCTTCCCCAACCCTATCTTGACTCATTAAACTAAAGAAAACTTTCAAATTACCCTAAATATAAAAATAATCATTTTTTAAATCGTATTTAAAATAAACTGTTCTGATAATTTGCACGAGCTGTTAATTCCACCACAAATCGAAAATATTAATTTACAATTTGATGCATAATGAGTACCTTACAATTAATTTACAACAATGAACTTTTCTATTTATAATTTACCTGAGGGTATTTTGATAACTGACTTATAAGCTTGCTGTATTATTCCGGATATTTCAAAATAGATGTTACAGCGATTATCTTTAAAACCGTAAGTGATAGAAACATACTTTCAATTTGAAAAGTTAGTCGCTTTCAGATATGGCAATTTTTTTTACTAGGGGCTGTATACATATTAAAATATAAAATTTAATTTTATACGGTCCCTAATTTCCTATCACTTATATTTAGAAAAATGTTCCACAAGAAAATTAACAAAAAAATTCCGTGTCTCTAAGTGGAATAGTTTCAGAGATATTGCAATTTGAAAATTTTGGCATTTGTCACCTAGCACCAAGGAGATGTCTTAAAAGTGAGACAAATGTAATTGCTTTTCAACTGACGTAAATGTATGTTAAGTCACTCGATAGACACAGTTGACTCCTCAAATCCTAATTTAGTTAGAATTTTCCTGAAATGCATGTTTGGCAATTTCTGGTGAAAGCTACCACACCATAGTAACCTACACCATTATTTTGTCATTTTCTTTTACTCTTTAAAATTCTTTCTCTAGAGGCGTGATGTAATTAGTGGATGACCCCCCTAAAATACTAAATTATCGCTAATTTCATAAAGCAGTACCGATCATTTAGGTAAAACTGTACCTGTTGATTTCACACATTTGAATGCGTTTAATTGCTTTTCCCCAACAGTGGAATCTTTATCTTTTATCAACTCTAGTTGGTCCCCTAAAGTAAAGATTTTTTAATCGGAAACTGATGTCAACACAGTAGGTGTAGTGGTGTAAGTCATAATTTTAAAAATTAATTTTCTCGCTAATAATTTCACTTACAGACACGGGATTTTTTATTAACTTTCTTGGACAAAGAGCAACATTTTTCTTAATATAAGTGATAGGAAAGGAGGGACCGTATACGTCTCTGTGTTGATGACGTATTGTGTGCTAATAAATGCCCATTTCCATCCTTTGCTGAAGTAGCTTTACAGAGCTTTTGGAGTCCAACTGAGCGTAGACGCAGAATGTTCCTTTAGTAATTATAATTATTATTCCTTTAGTAATTATACTGTCGTTACGGACAGAAGAACGACTCTATAGGAATCAAAATGTTGAATTTACAACAAAGTAGCTTTTGATTAATATTGAAAATATATTTTAAATGTACAAAAAATATTTATAAGTAGTTAATGTGAATTTTAGCGAAATTTCAAAATTACATTTTTCTGCAAAATTTCCTTTTTATTTGCGAAAATTCCGAGCCTCTGTATATTTTATTTCTTTTTATCGTTATAAATAAAAAGGAATACTTTTTTATTTTGTTGCATACTTCAAAACTCATTCATACCGTATTTTTCATATATGAAGTAGCTCAAGTACCCGTTCTTCGCAAGGAATGGATATTGTTAAGCTTACAAATACAAATGGAAAATAAATATTAAATATATATTTCCGTTTTAGATTTATCCTATTGTCTCAACAAACTGATTGTCTGGCCCTGTAAATGAACTATCCAGAAGATTGGAAGCAAAAAAGGAAGTGCACAACTATATGGTACAACAATCCTAAATATAAAATTTTAACATTCTACGATTAATAATTCGATTTATGCGGATTATGTATAGACAGACGTCAGGAAAAACTTTTCAAAACGGACTTGGGGTCGGACAAAGTGGATTGTATAGTCATATGTACAGGGCCTGCCACAGGGGGATGCTGCGGATGCAAGGCACCTGGGCCCCGGTTTCAGAGGGGCCCCCAAATCCGTTCTATATTTTTTATTATGTCTCTCTCTCTTATCGTGAAATATATAAAAGATTTCTTTAAATTAAAGTAGACTGATAGTGTTGTGTGACTACTCTGCATCTTTCAGAGCTAAACATCATTTATAAAAGTGTCTTTCTACGAACAGTATTCTTTGACAGTACACCCCAGCTCTGATCAAATGTCACTTACCTTCGCACCTTTCACCGTGGAAAGAGCGAAAACATCAGTTAGAGAAAAATACAGTTATCAGATCTGGACCATTGGTCATAACGACCGCTCATTATCGAATTCTTTGAAAAGAACCGAAACACAAAGATCAGCGGAAGAGGCCTTTTTGTTGTCAAAACCCAGGACTGATTGATTAATACCTGCGGGGGCCCTCTAAACTAACTTTCGAAGTACGTTTCACGCGTCTGGTATTAATTTGAAGATAAGAGTACACAAAGAATAAAAAATGACCTGCATTTGGTTACCTTTGCAAGCATGGGAACATTTTTTTTCCCGTTTACAATTGTGCAAATGTGTTGGTCAAATCCTATTTTGCAGTTACTCCTTCTCTCAGAGTTACTAACCGAAGTTGAGCCATTGGAAGTGTTCACTTGTACTAGACTTTGTACGAGTCTGTTAACTTTTGTGTATATGTTATATATATTTTGGAAGATTTTACTTGAATTTTATGACTTTCACGGGCCTAAATTATGGATTAAGCTTTACCAATTTTATCATTGCGTTTTCTACATTTGAAAAAAGGTAAGTCGTTATTTTGCTTATAATAGCCGGCCGAGATTGCAAGTAATTAGATAATTTTCGTCAAAAAGTTTTAAATTGTGTTAAGTTTCACATTTATAAAAGTTTTAAATGCATTTTGATTGTTCTCGTAACTTATATTTACGCGATTTAATCCCTAAGCAATAAATGAGTATCTAGAGTAAGCGAAGTTCTGCAGTCAGATGAAACAGCTATTCTGAAGTAGAAAAAGTCAGTACTGTTAAAACTGTGTTTATTGAAAATTAGGAATATAAAATATTTCAAACACATTAATCGATCTCAACCCCTTGTTCTTCGTAGTCGCATCTCACACTTTCGGCGTTTTTGTGCCCACACAGTCGGCGGCGCGTGCCATATAATTAACCACTTTATATGTACAGTGATTTTTATGTTAGAATATAGAAAAAGATCGTGGACAACTGAATACCATATTTAGTTTCCAAATGTACGTGTGGGTTGGTTAACATTTTGAAAGGATATTAAAAATTTACTGTTTCCAAAAAGCGGTTAGATGTGTTTGGTAAGGGTTGGTAACTATGAAAATAATAATAATAATAATAATAATAATAACAACGAAAAAATATCCTACCAATAAGGGGTTAATTCCAAAAAAATCCCAACTGAAATTAATAATAGATTTCGAATGGATGTTACTCTATTTTCTAATAGAACCCTCATACTTAAAATAGCACTCATACTATATTTGGATATTTACAATATAATAGCGGATAAAAGTACACATAAAATTGGATGATTGAAATGTACGTCTCGGGCACATAACCAGAAAGAAAAAGATAAATCGGGGCGGGCCTAAAAGGAGGCATTTCTAATTAAGATAGCATTTCTACGAAAAAGCTTGATTATTGACATCCAATTAAGAAAAGTATGAATTTCGGAAGGGGCCTAGGCCTCCATAGTCTATTCTCTAGCTACGTCCCTGATATGTCTGTTCATCCACGATCAATTCTTAAACATTTCATCGCATCATTTCTTTTCTAAATTAGTACTGATTAGATTTTAAAATCTTACAGGGTGTCTACCATCATGCAAAGGTCACGAAAGTCACGGAAAAGTCAAGAAATGGGAAAAAGGTCAAGAAATTAAGTACTAAGTCACGATTAGCGACTCAACTACGCTTTTTCCATTTCATTCAAATTCTTAGTTTCTAATCTTTTGTGACAGACAAAACTTAACACTTTTTCATGTATTTATTTTATAGGAAAACATTAAAATACTGTTCGTTTGCTATTTATAACATTCATTTAAAATGTCATTTACATGTTATTTAGCAGAAATCATCAAAAATTATGTCTGCCAAATAGTTGTATAGTGAACTGACAATATTTCGATATGTCAAGTGCGTGTTGTTTTACACCTTGGGAATTTCAAAAGTTGGCAAGTATGTGTCTTCAAACCTTGAGAAAAGTATATCAGTTATCCACCTTCTCTCCTAAAAAAAAAGTTCAAATTGTTGGATTTAAGAGTAATTTTTTTCTCTCCCTTCATTCCCTGTTAAATTCAGTGTTTTGATTATTTTCCACATTTTCTTTTTTAAAAACAATAACTTGGATTCCACTTCAAATTATAATTAACTTCTAAATTTGTGGCTTGAATTATTTTTTTCAAATAAAATAGGGGAAAAAAAAGAAGCTGTCGATCGTTTGATTCCAGTAACTCAGTATGCTTATTTTTAATTAAAAATTTCCATATGCCACTTTTCATTCACACACACAGAAAAAAAAAAAAAAAACATACATTAATATTAACATCATACAGATTTTAATGCCGAAAATATGCCCTTACTCTTGCAACTATGGCCGTATTCGTAAACGCCAAACGAGTTACACTCGTGCAATGAGTTTCTATCTAAGGTGTTCGTAAAGGAAACTGAGAGCAGTTTAAAAACTACAGCGTCGTATACAAAACTGAGTGGGTTTAGTTTCAAACAAAGTAAACTGAGCACGGATCAGGAGGCTTCAAATATTACTTTTACGAGGAGGAAATTCATGCATGCGTTAGAAACTGCAACGAAGATACATAATTTTTCAAAAGTAATCGTTTTCTTGTATTTTTACTTTCCGAACATGTACCATGTAAGGAAAGTATTGTAATCATGAAAAAATTTGACTTCGAGATTTTGGTGTATTTACACGTTTTGAGGTCTTCTGAATTCATGTATGCTATTTTTACGAGATGTATGTGTGTGTGTGTGTATTTGTGTGTATGTGAGTGAACACGATAGCTCCTAAACGAAGCATTCGATTGAGCTCAAATTGGGTATATATGTTATAAACCACTGTCGCAAGACCGGTATTGATTTTGATGTGTATAGAACTTATAGTTTTTCTACAGGGCTACGACAAAGATTTCTTTTACATTATGGCATATGGGGAGAAATTCTTCAAAGTGCGCTAGCGTTTAAACGGCGCATTCGATTGAGCTTCAATTTGGTATATATGTTTGAATTATTCATCAATTAAAATTTATTTAAATGCTTGGCAATGATCTGAATCAGTTCGGAAAGTCAAGTGGAGCCACTCCAGATTTTTCATTAGTAAATTCAAAAATGCTTGTTTTAGTGTTGAGATTGAAGTTGATTTAAGCCGTTATTAGAGAAATTTGAACTTCTCTTGCCAAATACTTTTGAAAAAATGAAGTTTAAGTTGAAATTTCTAAATTTTGATCTGCGCACTTCAATTATGGCCACTCTTTCTTTTAAAAATCCTGTTGATTTTATATTGAGTATGTACTAAAAACTCTAAAAGCTGTTGTGAACTAATAGTATTTAAATACATGTACAATTATGTCGCATTTTTATGTCGCTTTTTTGTGACATTTTTCGCACAATTTTCAATAAAGGGGGTGAGAGATCAGTAGCGGATTTAGAGAAGGGGCTAGGGGGCTTCAAGCCCCCCAAAAAGAGATTGCTAAAGGGTAACATTCTGCTTTATTATACACTTTAAATAGCTAAAATGACCATATTTTAAAACTTAGCCCCTCCCAAAAGCTTGCACATTGATTTAGACTAAAATTTTGATTTATAGTACATTTTAATTAGGTAAAATGAGCTTTTTTTTTTAAATTTAGCCCCTCTCAAAAAAAAAAAAAAGGCAGTGTCGCATTAATAGTAGATAGAGAAATAGTAGATAGTTAGCAGTGTCCGGCAGTGTGAGAGATAAAATGACATAGTCATTAATACTGAAGATTTTTACCGACCATTGTCACTTAGATAGCAAGTGACAGTTGTCAAGGTTCCCGTCAACTCGCCCAAGTTGTTGTGAAAAATGCGTAAACACTGAGCACGAGAATGCCTGATATCGATGAAAAAGCCGACAATCAAACGAATGCTCGGTGAGCAAAGCCCCTTGTGCACCTCAGGCAAAGTAGAGGAACTCAACGATGGGACTAGGACTATGGTAATCGGGTCATGAGTTGCCTCGTTTGACGCTTATCCTATAGTGCTACCCCACCCTAAAATAATAGGGTCCCACTATGTGCCCAGTGGATAATACACTGAACCTGGTCTATAGATGAAATGTGAAGGTCTAGGTTTCTGTCCTAGCGCGCCTGTCAATCTAATTGGTTTGGACGGTTTTCTCCCGATGTAACGAGACGAGAATACGTGTTAGACACCCTTTAAAAAGTTCCCTGCTCAAGGCTTCTCTCACTACGCAGATAGTGCTCGTTTAGATTTGGTTTAACACAAACAAACTTAAAGTAATATATATATATATATATATATATAACAAATAACAGTTTTTAAGAAGTAGTACTTAAGGGTTATAGAGCCAAGGAAAATAAAAATTGGAGGGGTTTCACGTTTTATGTTTTAGTGTGGTAACTTTTCAATACACTACACACAATAGTAATTTTAATTTATGTTTCTTAAATTGTGTGAAGGGGCCTTCTACACCCCTCCACTCCCCAATGACTACAGCCTTGAAGGACATAGTATTAGGACATCATAGGGTGGCTGCAGTGGCGCACCCAAGATTTTAGTTTGGGGTAAAAATATCGTTAAACTCGGTTATAATGAATTCGTTTGTAGTGGGGTCCCTTTTATAACGTCAAAATATTATGTATCACTAACTCATAGAACACAAGCTCAATATTAATGTAACTTGAGTTTAGCATCATAAATAATTATCTCATATCTTTAGCGACTTTAAAGACGAGTTCAGTAGTAGAGGACATATCAGATTCCACATTTTTCTCATTCTTTCAGCATGCATAGAAACTTTATGCCTGCAAATGGCATGGCATATACACATGCATCCATACTAGTGGCATACGCATGCAAAGACTATCAGTCTATATCTTATCTATATCTAAGAAAATTTACATTTTGAAAAGTACTTGTATCCAAATATTTTCCTTCGAATTTATTAAATTTAATAAAAAGCAGGAGATTAAATTTTATAATGACAACAACCATAATAGTCGCAAAAAATCTGAATGCTTCATGTAGGTATTCCTAATTGGTAAATAGTAAGTGTATATCGTGTACTATCTCTAAGGTTTTATTTAATACCCAACTTAAATTTCTAAGATATAATTTAGAAATAATTTGAAAACTTTTTTTAGATAACGTATTTCACAATTCATTTATCAAGTGATGTATTTATTTTAAAGACATTTTCACTTTTATTTCTTTAGGGGATTGGGGGGAGGTCTTTAGCTCTTACCAGTGCCCTTACAATTCCCTCTATGGTCAGAGGCTTAGAGAGGGGATGGTGAGGCTAGTCCCGGACAGGAGCGCAAACAGAGCCCGATCAAGCCAACTGTGGGCCCTGGGCAGAAGGAAAAAATTGGGCTCCTTGCAATAACCTCCCCTTAAAAAAAAAAAAAAAAAAAGAAGATTGGTTTATACTAAAAGTTTTAAATATCTTAACCCTTCCAAACACAATTTTGCTATAAGTAATCTGAAATAAACGAATATAGTTACATGATGTCAAAGAAACAGATAGTTAAACGTTACATCGAAATGCTATATCACGGTTGCTAACATGTACGGAATGCAAACACTTTTTGTAAACAGTCATTTTTGTAAATATTTCTTAAGATAAAAAATAATTCAAACATTTTGCTATTTTCTAACATTAAAAATACTCTTTACAAAATGTGGGTACTTATTTTCCTACATATTGGTATGCTATACCGACTATAGAGCATTTTGAAGAATTAAATATAAGTTTAAATTAATTTATACACAAATGTAAATTTAAATTAGTTTCATTGTTCATACTTTATACTATTGTACTACTTACATTGAACTTTTGAAAATTTTTAGCCTTTGTAACTTTATTGTAAATTTATAAAAGTGTAAGATGTAAGATTTTTGGGTCCTAAAATCTGTGGGCCCTGGCAGTTGCCCCGTTTGCCCTGCCGATAATATGGCACTGAGCGCAAAGGTTGGAGAGTTTCACTATTGTTGTTTGTTTTTTCAAAATAGCAAATCTGTATAGGGGAGGATCGGACAGGATTTTATTTAGTACAATGATTACGGGGGGGGGGGTGTGTGTGAAGAATTATTAAATTATTTTCAAGGTGTAAAGGAGAGGAGGAGGGGTTGCAATTCGTGGGTGAGCCTGTGAGTAGCTGAATTACAGCTTTTTATTATCATATTTTAATTTGATTTCATCAATTCTAATTTTGTTGGCAACACTTTGTTTTTCTGAAGCAAAGCAACTTGTATATATTCAGCAATTCAAACCTCTCCAAAAGACAAGTTAGTTTAGGAGGAGACAAATTTTTAAAAATCGAATTTCATTAACTGTTTTCTGTTTTATCTGCAAGTATCCGACCGACAGCCTTAAATTTATTATCCGATTCGCAAAAAACGAAACTGCGCTAAGTACATTTGGAAATTTGGAGAACGTCCCTTAAGCGCAGCTATCCCCATCACCACGCTTATGGAGTACTATAAATCGCTACTGCGCATGTGTCCGTCGATAACCGATTTTACTCTCCGAAAGAACCAAGAACCTCGTCGTCGTCTATGGGAACGGCTTTCTCTGTGGAAGATGGCTTCTTCGAGGAGTAACAGTCCTGTGGGATATTTAGCAGAATTTCTTGGTGCCTCAGAACCAGCGTTAAAGTTATTATTGACGATTTTATTAGGTTTGTTTAGAACCATATTAAGTTTGTATAGGCCTCTTATTAAAAATTGTAGTCTATTGTGGTGTTTATTTTTAGGTCAAAGGTCCTTTTAAATTTCTTATGCAAAAATTAATATCCAATTTTCATGCTAAATGTATAATTAATCCCACCCTAAGTTCTACTACAGGAAAGTATTAAATCTTTTGATAACTGATTTTGGAAAGCTGTTTGTGTATGTGCAATTAGTTGTTAATATCGGGTGATTTACCGGTTTATTGTCACATGCTACCTCTACATGACTGATGTTTGTTTATAAAATACTTCTTATTTTTATGAGTGTCTTCTAAAGCTTTTGCCTTTCTCGTTTAAGGTTATATTTCTCGGAATAAAACTATAAAACATGCAATTATTTGATTAAATTCAATAAGTTGACATATTTTGATGCATGTCATTTCAATAGTTTATCAAATATTTAACATGTAATCGCAACATTTATGCAACACAACACTAATTTACATTAAGACAAATGGATAATAAGTAGTAGAGTGTGTTGTTTATCTAATGAAAATCTTATGGTCAATGAAAAACATTTATAATTTAAAAAATTTCTTTATGCAGGTTATCCATTGGCACTTTTACATCGTCAACTATTGTTTGGAAAATCTGCCTCTTTGCAGCATTTATTTTTCGTCGTATGTGGATTGACTTTAGGATATTTTAATTATGGTATGTAAACTATGTTAATTTCAGTTGTTTAAAATTAATTAACTTAAGCTTAACACCAGGATGCTTAGTTCAAACAATTTTTATTTCTTACTTTTTTTTAATGCATAAAGGGTGTTTGATTGGCAAATATTTTTCTTATTGCATTATTCATATCTAGTATTTATATCTAATGCTTGTGGTAATTATTAAAGATCTTTTTATCATGATTGTGTATCTGTTTGTTATAATTTAATAAATTATCTAATTTTGCTATTTTAATTAAATAGTCTACCTTATTCAATACGATTAAAACATTTTAACATTCAACCACATTTTCTACATGCTTCATTTATGTAGTATGAAAGAGTAAAGTATAATACTTTTACTCTTTCATAGTCATTCATTATATATTCACATTCATTTCATATTCATTTTGATTTACTTTTATTAACAGGCAGGGTCTTTTTATTGGACTTTAGCTCATTGATATTAGAGAAATTACCTTTATGTTGCTGGATGGATTTAAAAAATAAATTGTGAATAAAAAAACCTGTGAATTTTCTTGTTGGACTGTTAAATGTCAAGTGTTAATAAGAAATTCTATTTGTATTTTTAATAATCTAGTAGTCTGTGAATAATAAAATAGTATTTGTAAATTATTATAATAAATTTCAGTGTTATTTGCTAATAACAGGGGAGATTTTGAACAACAGTTGAACATTTTTGAACATTAGTTTGAATTAATTTCATTCTAAAGATTTGAGTTTAGTTTTTGGAATTTTTGGGAATGGGCTAATTGATAAAGTCCAAACAAGAATGAAGAAATCTGATTTTTGATTCTGTATTCTCTAATTATAAATTATGTCTAAAATATAAACGTTAATTTATGTTTAAAATAAAATTATTTTAAAATGTTTTCTCTCCTTTTATATCTAATTTATGCCTACGAACGAGTATTTAAAAAGTAAATTTTATATTTATAGATTAGTACATTAAAAAAATGTTCTTTCTTTTATCTCATAAAACTTAATAATTTTGGTACTACGTTTCACTTTTCACGATAAATAATAAACATCAGCAAACGTCTAAGTATAAACCAATAAATTTAAATTCATATTGGTCGATTTTCAGTGTTACTTGATTACATTGAATCACTTTTTGTGGACCACTGGTATATGGCTTGTTTCTGTCATAAAAATTTTGTGTATTTAACAGGGACTTTTGAAGGTCAGAACAGGGCGAAACAATCAGAAACATGACTTTGATATCACAAAGTTGAAAAGAATTTTTTACTTGGATAAAATGAAGAACCAAGAATTTAACATTCCTGCAAAAACATATTAATATTTTAATACATTTCCTGCTTGAAACTGCAAAACTGTAAGCAGTTTAATAGAGAAAGTAAACATTAATGTTTAGTTTAATTATTGTGTTTATTAAAAACTAGCAATCAGTTTAGGACTATTAATTATGTGTAATTAGGTATGGATTAAAAAGTATATATAAATACATATGTCTATATATTTTAAATAGAATGAAAAAAAAAAAAAAAACTAGAAGAGAATGAGAAAAAATCCCTATTTTAAGTAGTAAAAATACAAAAAATTTACTGAGTTAAAAATAAATTGTACTTTACATTGAAAATGTATGTTCTCGAAGCTTCTGCACTACATTTTCTATTAATGTTTAGCATTTTCATCTGTGACTATAAAAGGCATTCCGTAATTATACTATAGTTACTTATCATAAATATATTTAAGTAAAAAAAAAAAAATATTTTAGCCATTATTTATATATTTTTTTTCATTCTTTGTAAATTATTAATGATATGCTTTTAATTAACTATGTATGCCATTCCATTCCAACTAGAAATTTGCTTATGAATTTTAACCCACTTCCTATCATCTGATCGAGCTGAAAATCAGCAACAATATGTTATTCCGGTGACACAGAGTACTGCTCTTTTTAATTTTTCTGTACTTTTTTTTCAAACTATCAAATATTTCTTCCCTAAAAATTGTGTTATCTCACGCATATCACCTCATGTCTGCTTAGTTATCGGTCGGCAATTCTTTATAATTACATCCTCGGAAAGTTCTTTCGATTCTAAAAAAGATAAAATCTGTTATCTCTAGCTTAAATTTTAATTTTTAGTGATTTTTCAGAAGATAAATTATTCCTTTAAATTTCTTTACATTTGACATTTTTAAATATACCTAGAATGTATAGTTTTTTTCCCGGGAGGAGGGTGGGGGGCACCCTCCTTCCCGGAAAAATAAAAAAACAAACTATACATTCTAGGTATATTTAAAAATTTCACTGAATACAGAGTATACTATCCTAAATTATTTACATGAAGAATGGTTGAAAATGTAAAATATATTTAATTTTTGACAATTTTTTAAATCAGAAGCTGTAGAATCGAGCAGTCCAGCTTCTCTATTAAAATATGAGAAATATTCTTGTCAACCTTTGGCCATAAGGGGGAAATGTCTTTAAAACAGCTGTTTTTGAATGTCCTGCTGCAATACCAGCGATTGTACAGCAATCTGTCATTCCGGGTAGAAAATAGGCACAGGGACTCTCTGTGCATGCATTTTTTGAGGTGAAATATAGGGAACAAATTAAAACAACACTATAAAAAAATCTAGCAACTTTCCTTGTAAATAATGGATAGTTGAGGTGTCCTAGAATTCCAAGAAACTTTACTGAATGACTCAGGAAGGTTCCACTGAATTGTATATTGTACATTATAGTTCTTGGTACTTTCATTGAACTTTCCTCAGAATTTAGGGCTCCTCAGCTGCCTATTATTTTCAAGGAACATTCCTGGACTTTTTTACAGTTCTGGTCATTTTTAAGTAAAATGTTTTTTTTTTTTTTTTTTTTTTTTTGAGCTAATCTTAAGAGCAATATTCAGTTAAGGGATGGTTTAAAGGAAAAATGTAAAATTTATGAAAATGTTTACTTTCTGTAGGCGTTTTGAGTCTTTTCCCATTATTTCCAAGGAGCATGCATTTCTGTTTTTTTTTACACTGAAATAAGGAATGAAAGCACTAATTACTTATAAACTGAAAATATTAGTTATCAAAATATTTTACTGTATTGTGTGTATTAAGGCAAATCTGCATGAAGGGTGTCTGTCTAAGATAGGGGGTGTCTTGGTTAGAGGACTTTCTAAGGAGTTCTAATGCGTATTCATGTTACATGCGGAGAAAACTGACCAAAACTCCAGACCATTAGATCGACAGCCTCCCGACAGGGCCCAAACCCGGGATCTTCACACTTTGGCTGTCTACCATTCTGAGTGCCTTATCCACTCGGCCATGGTGGAGGCTACTAAAGTATGAATTTAGATTATAATCCAATGTTGTGAAGAAGGAAAGAGACAAAGGGCACCAAAGAAAATGTTGTTCAAGAGCACTTTTTGCACTAGTAGCAATCCTGGAACTATAACAAAGTTCCTTTCTTTTGAACAGAAATTTAATTTTTTTTTTTTAGGCTCCTTAAATTTGTGAGGCCTAAAGCACGTACCTCATGTGCCTATTGGGAAATCTGCCACTGACACACACATTTATCTGTTTTGCACACAATCGTTTTAGGTAGACTGACTAGTCATGACTCTTTCCCCTAAAACTTTTTCTACTCTTGCTTTGTGAAATCACACTTACCAGTACCACCTTCAAACCTGCCAAACAAGTCTCGGTCCTCTGAAAATGGTTTGTATATGAAATTGGTCAGTATGACCATGATATATGATGTCAGCAACTAAGTCTCTTTTTGCACCTTGGCTTTTCTTATTCGAGTCAAGTATTAAATTTTGCAAGTTCTATTTCTATGTATAGAGAAAACATTTTTGAAAGTTCATGCATGACAATCCAGGTCTCACTTCCACAGCCCAGGTCTGTTGGGTAACCCTCCTCCGTCTTTATGGGTGTTATTCTTGTACCACTGAAATTGAGTTTTTCTGCTTAAACTGCTACATTGATTTAAATAGTAAGATGTGGGGGAGTTCATCTAAATTACTGAAATGGGTATTGCCATTTTTTTTAGTAATATGTTCATCTAAAACATTTTTAATAATATTAAGGGACTTTAATTTGGTATAAATCTTCACACTGAGCTAAGCACTGGTTTAAATAAATAAATAATCAATGAGATAATAAAAAGTAGAAAGGTACATATGTTTTAAAATAAACCTGTAATGTATTTTGCATTTCTATTTTTAGGATGGGATATACTTCATTCTGTTCTCTGTGTTTTTATTATATACCTCTTGTTGGCAACAGTTGGTGGTACATTCAAGTCTGTGATTGTGTCTTTCATCTTTCTCATGGTAAATTATATAATTACTTCTAATTTTTCAGTATTTATTAAGCTTTGAATTTTTTGTTGTAGAGGGCTGAAAATTTTAAAGACCTCTGTGACAAAATCTTAGGTAAATTATATAATTGTTTCTCATTTGTCAGTATTTGTTAATCACAAATGTTGCAGAGGTCTGAAAATTTTAAAGCTTTTTTTTTTTTCTTTTTAAGATTCAGTATTTGGATTATTTAAAAATTGATACATGCATTGTTATAACTTTAATTATAACAATGCATGGTATTACTGAATTACCTAATGTTTAAAATATTGAAGCATACTATCATGCATATTAATAGCATAGATAGTGGAATTTGGTGGCCTAAGAATTATCCACGAAGTTGTTGCTGGGTAATTCTTTAGCCTTTTACTTCATCTAAAAGCATCAATATTTTATGAACATTCATAATCCTGCCTGAGCCTCTCCTCCTAAGTTTGTCTTGTATGTCTAGGGTTTAATGCGGTGTTCAGTAGAATTGTTACAGGGTTTCTACAGACCTGGAAAGTCAGGAAAATGAAGGATTATATGTATACCCAATGGTAGACTGAAATTTTAATCAGGGGTTGATGTAGATGAAAATGGTCCTGTATTGGCATTTTACCCTACATTTTAATCTGTTTTATCAATTATTTAACAAAAAAAGTGACTTTTATTAAAAATTGGTATGAAAACTCACAAAAATAACGTTGAAATTCACAAAATTTACTAAGCAATTTTCCCAAAAATAGGATCCTGTAAAAAATGCCTGGATCGACCCCTGTTAATGTACACATGCTTGTAGAATGCAAAAGAAATGGCCGTCTGAAGTGTGGCATGTGGATGTGCCATTCTTCCTCTGTATGCATGCACTGTTTGAATTTGTTGTGGTCATCCAGTGCATTTTGAGTGGAAGTATGGAGACATGTTCTAGTGCTATGTCACCATGAGTTAAGCAGTGTGTTATTATAATTGAAATTTTAACTGATGAAAGAGTGTAACTCTTTGAGATTCATTCGTCATTTAAAGGCTAGTTATGGTGATGAGATGCTGCTGTTTATAGGTTACTGTAAGTCGATGGGTAATAAAATTCTGTGGTAGTGAGCCTGGAAAAGTCGTAATTGTTGATGAAACATGCCTCGGACATCTGATCACTGCCACAGATATAATAAATATCTCAAACTCATTATCAATTTGATTCAAAATAATGTCAAATTACTCAGACGTGTATTGCAAACCATATCAGAATATACAAGAAAGCCTGATGCCAATAACCTTGCAGCAAGGCAACACTTGTCCACACTTTTCGTGTACAGCTGGAAAGGCTTTGCGAAACATTAAGTTTGAACAAATTCCACACCCTCCTTACTTCCTTGATCTTGTGCCTTAGGGTCCTTTTCCTCCTCTCGAGAAACCTCAAATGTGTACCTTTGACAATGAGCTGAAGACAGCTATGAATTACTGGATTTGCTAATTCAAATAAATTTTTCAGTGACGAATGAAAAAACTTGTTATATATTGGGAGAAATATAATAGTCTTAACATTGATTATGTTGTTAAATTTGTATTAAAAATGTCTCCTTTGTGTTTACTTTTTAGGGCTACTTAGTACTGGGCTATTATTTAACTGCAACAGATGATTATGATATCAAATGGAGTATGCCCCAGTGTGTCTTGACTTTAAGATTAATAGGTAACTTCTTTTGAAATTGGAATATTAAAAATTCATTTAAGTGTCTTTCTTTAAAATATTATGTTTGTTAAAGGTCTGTCCTATGATGTCTATGATGGTCAGAAAGATCCGGTAAGAATTATTAGTTTGAAATTATCAATTCTTAAAAATAAAATACTGTTCAGTTATTTAATACTTTATTATTTATTTACTTATTTTGTGCTTGTGTAGGAGAAACTGTCTTCTGAACAAAAGAAAACAGCCCTGGAAAAGTGCCCTACTTTACTTGAGGTTGCTGGACATACTTACTTTTTTGGAGGTTTCATGGTGGGTCCACAGGTAAGCTTTCTCTTATTTATTATTTAAATTTAATTTTGCACAGTAACTTTTGTATTCTAAAATAATTTTAAAATAAAGACAAAATAAATGATATAAAATCTGAAAAGTCCCTGAAGTAATTCTACATGTTATCAATTTATCTTTGGTAGAAATTATCATTTTGACCCTTTGAAGTGCAAGCATTTTTGCATCACTCTCCAATTTTTCCAAATTTCAGGAGAGATTAATATATTTCAGACATAAATTTCATGAATAATATGCAGGTGTTCTCAAAGATTACTACAAAAAGAAAAGAAAAAAATAAATAAAGCTTCGCCTTCTAGCTTTATCATTTACTTGTTTTGTGGAAACTAAGGACAGAATTTCTGTAATTGAGGTAGGAAATCTCATTGATGCTTACTTTTTTTGCAACTATCAACGAAAATGCTGGAATTGGGTAGTTTCACAGTACGACCAAGGGTTAATTTATTTGTTAACAGGTATACAAATTTTGTGATAGTCTAGACCATTCCTCCCAAATGTAATTCAGCTATTATTATTTTCCTTTGCTTCTAAAATATTCTTCTCATTATATTACAGCTTTCACTCCCTTCCTTATTAAAACATGGCATATGCTGCCAATGACTTGGCTTCATTTAACCATTTTAATGTTACGTGATGTGTGTCTCAAGGCAGCCAAAAGAAAATAGCAAGCAGTAATACATATTTGGCTCCTTATTTATGAATTATTCATGTTCTGAAAATTAACTTATAAACACAGTTGTCATTTGTTCAATCTTTTAGTACCTAATGTTGTACCTTGAGTCACTAAATAGTGTTATACCTTGGCTGACATTCAATTGAACAAGCTTTAAATTTAAAAAAAAAAATTAATAGTTAATAATATTGAGAAAATCCTGATATGTACTTTTTCTGTTTTAAAATCAATGGGCCTCTTAATGAGTAGATTTTGAAAACCCAGGAAAATCTGTAGCCATTTATGTTGTTCCTATAAAAAAGATCTATTATATTGACTATTTTAATATTGAAAAGATCTTCTAATGAAAATGTCTTCAACAAAGCTTTCACGAAAAAATACAGAAAAAAGCTTCACGGTTACAGGAATATATTCTCTTCATGAAAATATTTTTTTATGAAGTTCGTTATTTGTGACTGACTGACCACCCCCTCAATCTTGAATTGCCTTCCATTTCCTTTGAAAGTACAAGTGCTACTGGATCTGAAACTATATTCTCTTTTCAAATCCTGTTTCTTCTACCTCTTTTACAAAATCTCCTAACTACCCCTTTCCTAAAGCATAACCTAGAGAAAAAAAAAATTTTTAATGCGAAAAACTAAAATATTGAAACACACCAGAGAAGAAAAACATAGAAAATTGTCAAAGGATCCTCTACTAAGCATTAATAACTCAAAACACTTATTTCAAAACCCTTATATGATAATCTTTATTTAGCAGCATGCATAGTTATTTATATGCTGATCTGTGTGAAAAATGTGCTTTTTCATTCCATTGGCACAACACTTGCTAATTTGAGGTACAACACTATGTTGTACTGTGGGTCACATTACAATCCTGCATTTATTTTTTTATAAGATTATTTTTGAAATTATCCTTAATTAAAAGATTGATAAATGTGCTGGTAATGATCTTAAAAAAAAAAAAAAAAAAAAAGGTACAACTACTTCCCATAACTAAATAATTTTAATCAGTTGCCACTTTTCTTTGAAAACATCTTATTTTACTCAATATTTTATTAATATTGATAATATTTATGTATAGCTTCATTTGTGTTTTAATGAAATTGATACTTAGTTCCAAAGCATAGTTGTGAATGGCCTTTCTGAATATTTTTAAACGTATAGAAATCTGAACTTAGATCAGATTAAGTTGTTAGATTTTATTTGTTAAATTTATTATATTGGTAAACAAAACATTATTGGAACAAACTTCACTTTGATGACTTTTTCAGATTAACAGATAAAATTTTTCCTGTAAATGTAAATCATATAGTACTATTTTGGTCATAAAAAATTTTGCTTTAACAAATTTTTCAGAATAGAAATTAAATCTGGTCAATTCATATTCATTTTACCAAGATTTTATTATATTTTAAAAATCATCAAAGGAGGGGGTGAGGAAAAATACATTTTTATTTTTAATTTAATTGTAAGATTAAGTGACTGTGTATGAATGTTTCCTGATATTTATGATACCCTATTTACTTACGATTTTGATAATTTTATTAGTTCCCTATGAAGAGGTATCTTGACTTCATTGATGGATCCTCCCTTGCTAAAACTGAAAGCGGAAAACCTGCATGGTATATTGAATATGTTAAATATTAAAAAATTTCCATTTTTATCGACAAAACTTTTAGCATGAGTATTATTGCTTGATAGACATGCACACAATATAACCTCAATTGGATATGCCAAGGGATTGATAAGAAGTATTTGTTGATTCTAATTTAATAAGTCTAGCTTCTCTCTGCAGTTACTAATTAAATAATAAATATTTTCCAATTTTATAAAATACCATTTGTCCGACACATAACTGTAGATTTTAAAATTAAGTGATTTGTTTTCATTTATTTAATTTTTAAAGATTTTCATTAACTTCAGTGCAGGACAACTATAAGAAACATCTACTTCTGCACAGTGTTTATATAATTATTTTAAAGATTTATTTAAGTAATTTTGATGTAAGTTTTTCAGTGCCTAAAGGAAAAAAGTGTTTATAAATTTTAAAATTTAAATGTGCTTCTTTTTATCCTCGCTTTGCCTATTCATTCTGTTATAAGTCTAAATAAATCGAAGAATTGTTAAATATTCACAGTAAAAAAAAGTGGCACTTTGTTTAGTAGGATAATTATTATATATGCATAACCTTATAAGTTACATGCTGATGTTTGCGATCTAAAAAAAAAAAAAAAAAAAGCTGTGCTAGACATGATAGAACATATTGTATAACAAAACAAACGCATTTAGAGTGTAAAAATGTTTGTTAAATCACTGGAATCTTATGCTAAACCAAGAGGTATTTAATATTTAACCGATATTGCAGTTACACATACTTTAAAAAAGAAATAGAATTTAAAATAAAATTTTGTATAGCAAATATTACAGAGTACACATGTATTTAAGAGTACCATATATTTTAAAAATCTGTTAAACATTCATTGTTTATTATGTATAGTTACTCTGTCTTTTATTCTACAAAAGTAGTAACAATTGGAAAATGAGAATCACTATGTATGTTCACTTATGTATTTATGAGACTGTAAAAGCACAATTTCTCTAGTATTGATTGTAAATTTCTGGAAGTTAATAAACAAATATTTTACATGTCATATAATCACTGTTCAGCTATAGAAATTTAAATTTATCAATTAGTATTTTTCTGATTTTTGACTAATTAAATATTTACTTTTTTAGTATCGATGCTGCAGTGAAAAGATTAGGCCTTGGATTCCTAATTTTATCAATCTATCAAGTTGGCAGTATTATAGTGCCTGAAAAAATTCTTTTAGCTGATGATTTTATGGTAAGGATTTAAGCTATCAGGTCTCTAAACTTAATCATATTAAAATGAGCATGTATCTCATTACTGTACAAGTATTATTTATACTCAATACTACTTTTACTCTGTACAAGTATTATTTATATTAATTTTATTTTTCTGTACAAATTATTTTGAAATTAAGATTAAAATTTGTATTTCTATTTAAAAATATGCAGTGATTATCAGATTAACAAATTGAAATGTATAAATTATGTCCCTTACTATGTAATTTTGTGATTTTTAAAATTTAGGATCACTGAGGATAACTCCTTAAACATATTATTTCAAAAAGCTATCGAGGAATACTTTTCCATTTCTTATATTTATTGCAAGTCTCCTAATACCAAACAGTTAAAAAAAAAAAAAAAAAAAGTTGTGAGTTCCTGTTATTTTCTTTTGTATGTGCATGGAGAAAGTTAATGGAATCGGATTTAAAATGTTTCAATGTTTCATACTTCAGAAAGAAAGGAGAAAAATATTGTCTTTAAAAGTGACAGATAATTAGCCCGTTTTCATCAAATTAGTTTAAAGTGTTTTGTTAGAGCTTGTAGAGACTTGGCAAGTTAGTGAAAATCAGAAGTAAAAAACAATGAAACAGTGAAATATCAAAAATGTCAGGCAAAATCTTTATAGATTAGCATGGAAAAACTAAATTGTATTATAAAAAAAAAAGAAGCTTTATGTATTGCATTAATTTAACTCTAACATTTTACTTTTCCTCTTTTCACTATCAAGACAGTGCAGAGCATTCAAAATATTTTCCCTTAATAAATCTCTATCTTATACATTTATAGTAATACCATATTTCTCAAAATTGTCTCAGGAGAAAGAAGGAGTGGTGAAATTAAGCCTCTTACTACTATTATTTATGCATACTTTTTTGCTTAAACTAGATTTAAATGATTAAATAATAAGAACTAACATTCATAGAATAAGGGAATGGTGTTTGAAAATGAAGATAGTAAAAAAAGTCTATTTTTTTTTTTGTGTTTTTTTTCTGCCTAATGAGATTTGAGGGAAGTGAATTAGTTCTGGAAAAGGGAAAGATGGATCTTCTCTTTTGATAACTAACATAATTTAAGCTTTGCATTTCTTATTATAAATGAAAGGGTTAAATTTTTTTGTTTCTGTTGAAAAGAAGAAAAAAAAAGGAAATTTCTTTGAATTATTTTCCTCTCCATCATTATCATGTATGTTCTGTCGATAGATTTACAACCACTCTTTAAAAAAATCAGGAATTTGCATGATAAATTTCTTTTTAATTTATTTTTCAAAAAACTGTTTCTGGCAATTTTAATTTTTGTGTACCTTGGCAAACTTTTAAATATTTGATGAGAAACTGTCGCAGTAATAATAACATACTGTGCCACATTCAACCACTTGAATACTGAAACAAGGAGAGGACGCAACTTAGGAATCTTGGCAGTACCCAGGAAAAAAATTTCAAGTGGTGAAAAAAGGCCGAATTTTTCAAAAGGACTTCACCTTTATTATTTGGTTGACAAAATTTTAAATTTTGGGGGTGAGAGAGACAGGAACCCCTGGTCTATCCCCTTGGGTACGGCCTTGCTTGGAATTACCAATTCGAATGAAATTTTCTGAAAATGTAACCCATACAGGATGTCCACCGGTTACTTTTTCTACTAATTTAAAGATTAGGTGACTTTTTTGATCAAAAAACAGCATTTTCATACTATTTTCAAATTTTTGGCTACTTTACCTGTTCAGGCAACTAATTTGAAAAGCAGATTTTGGTTTTTGTCAACTACCTTTTCTTTTCAAATTTTTCTATTAATTGTTCATAAAACATTCTAATCTATTTTTTCAATTATGCTATAAAAATAAATCTACTATATACTGTTATATAATATGAAGTTTTTAATTTATCATTTTAATTTCTTCTTAAATGAAGCTAAATGATGTACATTTATTTCTTATAAATATACGTCTTAGCTACAAGATCATGCAAAAATGCTACTATTTTGACAACTGGCTACTTTTTATCTTGGTGAGGCGACTAATACTATTTTTGCTTCCTGACATGAGTGGACATATTTTGCTCATAAGACATACAATCACTGATTCAGAAGGTTGGACCCAATTACATGCATTCTCAAGAAATCACTTTCTAAACATCAGAAAATTAGCATATACAGTTTTAAGTACTGTTTTTATTGAAAGTAATTCAAGCAAATGCAGTGCAGTTGGTAATGATGTTAAACTTGAGTACCAAAGATTCTACGTTCGGGTCTCACAAGTAACAAAATAATTTTTATCCTTCTTTTATTCATTTTATGGCATATTTAGAAGAATAATAAATAATTTTAACACCACAGCTTACATTGCCGATTTTTTTTTTTTTTTTTCAACGTAATATTTTCAAATATCATTGCAAATAAGTAATTTAATGAGAATGTTGCATCAATGAGCAAATGGTTGGAGCATGCAAATCTATCTTCAAATTAGACTTCAAATACATAGCATGCAAATATATATACAAATTAGACTTCATCCAAAAAAGGTAAGAAGTAGGTGATTATAAAACCCTGCCTTGTACTAATGCTCTTCATGGAAAAATGGTCTTCATGGTTATTGAACCATGGAAGATTTAAATTGAGCATTTAAGGGGAAGAAATGAAGATACATCTCATTAGTTTAAGTAATACGTAAGATTAGTAGATTTTTTACAATAATATTGATCAAGGCACAATATGCTGTGTTAATAAATACTTCATGAAATTGAATGCTTGTTACATTCATCATTTTCTGTCGATTCTGTGCTAAACTAAACTAAACTATATGATAAGTAAGCCTACATTAATATATTTCATGATAGTTTCAACAGAAAAAAATTCCTGAATGTTTTCTCTCATTTACTCTTAATGAAATTACTGGCCCAAAGCTAAGAATTAAATGAATTATTTGGCAATAATATTTAAAGATTGAAAAAAAAAAGGAAATTGATTCAGTAATGCAAATTTTGAGATGTTAACATTAATTTATTATTTAAATATGCCATAAAATTAATGAAAGAAAGATAAAAAATCATCCGTGAGACTCTAGCGCACAATCTTTGCTACTCCAGCTTAACGTCTTTACCGATCATACTATGTTTGTTCAAACTGTTTCCATTCAAAGCTACACTTAAACTGTGTATGCTGATTTTCAAATGTTAAGAATGTGATTTCTCGAGCATATTAGGTTCTACATTTGACATCAGTGATTGCATCCTGAGTTGCATTTCGACAAAATTTCATTCAAATCTGTGATTGCAAGTTCTCACACCCTTCTTGCAAGTAAACAACCCAAAGGTAAATGAACTGCATCTTTTTTTATAGCAAGTTATTTATTAAAAATTTTTATTCAAATATTTATTATTTTCTGTAGCTTTTAACATTATCAGTTACTTTCTAGCAGTAGTTTCCATAAATGCTGTCAAAGTTGTAAAATATTACATAAAAATATGTATTAATGAGGCAATTGTCTAAATAAGAACCAAAATGTCTGTCAAATAAACAGTCTAGGAAAAGTTAGATGACAGTTAAGAAAGGTCTAAGAAATAAACTCATATCTGTAGTAATTTATTATCATAATTGTCAAAATTCTTCTGTGAAATTGGTAGTGAAATAAGAAATATCCTTCTGTATAAAAAGTGTACTGTTAAATGCTTTTTGTTTGAAGAAAAAAATCATTTTAGTCTTATTGACAACAAAAATAAAAGATTATTGAAATTAATGAGAGTTTGCTAAGCTGTTAATGTACACATGAACTGATGTTAACAATTCAGTGTACAATAATGGTTATAAAGAAGATCCTCTTATTAGAGAAAAACTTTGTAAAAGAATTGCTGATGCATCACATATCTGTGAAAGCTCAAAAGAAAAAATGTTTATCTAATGATGTTAGCATTTTTGATATTAAAGTATTAATATTTTCCTCCTGAATAAAAGAGGATTATTGTGTCTTTCTCAAAATGTAATTAATTTTTAATATTTTTATTTGTGTGGTAAAAGAGAGGAAAATATTGTTGTATGGAAATTAATTTATATTTCATATTATATGTGTATTAAAAACTTTTTGAATGCTCAATGTATGAAACTAAGATAGGTGCAACAGTAAATTTAATGCATTTACCTATATGTACATTTATTTTATAGTTATATGTATATTGCTCTTAACTTACTCTTATTTTTAGGAATTTTCTTTCTGGAAAAGATTGGTTATTATTGGGATATGGGGGAAAATAGTGCTGTATAAATATATTGCTTGCTGGTTAATATCTGTAAGTACTAAAGCTTGAAACATTTTTACACTTTTTTTGTTACTTTAATTACTTTAAGCTATTGCATTTTTTTAGTCCTTTCACTGAAGTCTCCACTAAATAAGTTTGAATTCTGAAGTGAAAATGAATTCATGTATATTTCTTGTTATAAAGTATTGAAAAAAAAAAAATCTTGTCATTGTTAGTTGAAAGCTTTCTTATCTTACCACAGGAAGTGGGAAAAAACTCAAACTTTTAAAACTTATAGTTTAATAAACATCAGTATTCTTTTCAGAATTTATCCAATTTTTTTCTGTGAGTATTGATGCTGCTTAGTAATAAATACTTTCCAACTTCTATGCTTCCAGCATAAAATTTGTGTGTTGTGCTAACAATTTTTACAAGTTTATACAAGATATCCAATTTGCTTACTATTTTATTACTTTTTAATGAATTTTGAAGATTTTTTTTTATTTGAATAAAATTTGGCATTAAAATCACACCTCATTTCGTTTTTAAAACTAATGTGTTAAAATTGATCATTTGTTGTGAGTTTTCCATATTAATTTTCCAAAAAGTTTTCCATTATAATTTTCCAAAAATCCAGTAATCATGGGAGTTTTCCATGATTACTGGATTTTTGGACTGGACCCCTTCTTTTTTTTTACTATTTCAAAAACAGTTAAAAAAAAAAGTGTGCCAACTTTAGGAAACAAAGGGTGATGGAGGAAATTGGGGGGGGGGGAGGGGTGGTTTGATTCAGAAAGCCATTTTACATAAGAATCAGCAGGAATGTTATTAGCTATCCAAAAAATAATTATAATATTGCAGAGCAGTGCTATCTGTGCTGAATTTAGAAGTGAATGAAAGTAAAATATGCAGGCATCAGCAGAAAAATGAGTGTACAAATTAATGCCTGTTAATATTTTTTCTTTTTTTTAACACTTTCCAACAAGGTAGAAAAGTGTTTGATTTCGGTTTGTCTGTCTGTCCGTCCGTCCATGCTCTAACTCCCGTAAATATGCATCGATTTCGACGAAATTTAAATATGTTATTCTTATGTACAGTACCATGTACCCTATTGAAAATGGTCTATGTAGCATTTATAGTTTTTCTACAGGAGCACTCAAAATATTCCCAATACATTGCGCTCTATGGGAAGTTTTTCTTTAAAGCGTATCATCCTTACTATATAGTTGAGCTGATCCCTGACTTCAAAATGAAACTTTTTCCGCCATGACTGCAAAAACATTGCAATGCCAAGGACAAAAAGCCTGATAATTTCTACACCGTTTGTACGATCCGCTTGAAAATTTCCATAATCATGTATAAAAATATAGAAAACAATCTGCGCTACTTTAAAAATCTGAAAATCCAACCATTCCTTCATTTTACAGCGATTTTTCACTAATTTCAGGAACATTTCATTTCCGAGAGTCAAAAAAGTGAATCATTTGCGTGACAAAATTAGCTATTGCAAGTGATTATTACTTCATATTGACGTCATACTTAACAAGCTTTTTCCAGATTTATAAGTTTATTTATTTATTTATTTACTTAATAAAATGATTTCCTCATGGATGTTCACAGTAAAATGAAATCGTTTGAATGGGAAAAGTTTCCGCACGTTCCCAAAAGAGCATTAAATTCGATTTTAGTAGAGTAGCATGTATAATAAAAGTTAAATATGAAGTTATTTATTTTAGGTGGACAAAAGTTAAATATATTGAATGTAGACACTCTTTCGTCAAATGTTTTTTTTCTAGAGCCGTTGCAATTTCCTTCACAATAGCATGGCTGCCAACCTTCCCGATTTCTTAAGGTGATTTCCCACCACAATTTTAAAACAGCTTTATTTTCTATTAAATTTTTGGCTTTTCATTAAGTATAAACAGATAGGTAAAAATTAGTGATGGGAAATCTCCTGAAGAAATCGGGAAGGTTGGCAGCTATGCAACAAGCTTCTAGTTTAAGCGATATTCTGGTATTTGATATATGTTGTTAAGGATAACAAGACGACGCTTTCCATAGAAAATAGTGTCTGTATAGTTGAATAGTTCGTCTACAAGAGCACTCAAAATAATTCAAATACAATACGGTCAATGGCAGTTTAGAGACAGGCATCAATTTAAAGCATGTAATACTATAACCTACAATAGCCAATAATCCGGCGACGATCTTTAGTGCCGCCCTCAAATTGTGCCAAAAGTCGCCAATGTTGGCAACTTTTGCGATAAATTGCCAAATAGGGTGCGAAAAAATGCTTTGAAAAATGAACCGAGATTGGTGCTATTTTTATTATGTAGCGGTAAATCGAAAAATATCTAATGTAATAATATTAAGCTATGACGATTTCATTGGGAATTTTGAAAATTCCTTTCTCGCGCTGTAATGAACCGATTTAGTGTATTGTGTTTCGTTAAGGAATGGCTAAGGGCTATCTGCATATTACAATCTGTGGCATTTGCAGGGATGAGATTCTCCAGACTTTTGTCTGATTTTCCTACTTTTTCAATGCTTCAGAAATATTCAGTTTTTCAAATATCCAAAAATGTTCCAAATTTTTTAATTTTTCTATTAAGGCAAAATTGTATTACATATAGGATAGATTTAATATCAGTATTATTATGATCTCAACAGCATCATTTCTCATCTTATGAAAGTCATCAGTAGTTATTGCTCAAATGTTCACACATTCTTTCAGACTTTTTTCTTTTCTGTGAATCTCATCTCTGCATTTGAGAAACACTAATACATTTCTAGCAAAAGACAATGAGTATAAAATTTTTAGATTCTTCAGTTAAACGATGGAATTTTTTTAACCTCTTTTACAGAGTCTCATAAAATTGCATTTATAGTGATAATGCAACATTATCTTATCTCCGAAATCTCACGAGATTTAAGGAAAATACATTGCCAAATTTAGCGCAAAAATATTCATGTGTTGGAAAGTGTTTTATAATCAATGCGTTTGGCATGATTTATCTTTCTTGTTTAGATTAAATTATGTATAGTAACTAACAAAAATGTTAATTACAGAGTAATTTTCTGCAGTTTTGATATTCCAACAACATAGCTCAAATGTGAAAATTTGATTGCAGTGCAGGCTTTCTAATCCACAACCATGTAATCTGCAAACACTTGTATACTGCAATGTGTTTCAGATGTTTTTTTAAAAAAGAAAAAGTAATAGTAATAATTTTAAACCTCAATTTTTCTCTATAGACTGAAAAATCGATTAAACTTTTCAGTTTTCTTAAAATTGACCAGAATAAATGATTTTTTGAAGTACTGCCAGCCTATTTATAATGATACCTAATCTAGTAATTTGTTGAAAATTTATCATTATACACTGATAAAAAGCAAGACATGGAATCATTTTATATTCAGTATTGTTATGTGGTATAAATAAGAACTCGATACTGCAATCACAAATTTATTAAAATCGACTAAATACAGCAGTGTGTACAAGCATGCCGTTCTGGCCTCAGATTCATCATACTTATACATTCTGCCAAGCCACAGTTACAGTTTACGATTCATTACGATTACGATACACACATCAAGTACACAATCACATCATGTCACATCTCCCCCCTTTTAAAAAGATCCAAACTGTAAAAGCCTCACATCAAAATAAAAAAGTTCTTCAAATCTAATAAAGTTCATAGTCCTTGTACCTCGCCGGAAATTTAACAGTGCGCCTTGGTCTTTCCGGTAACACCTGCTCAAAAGCCGTTGAAAGCGAACCACTCGCAGAAGCCGCTTCAGGTCTCAATACAGTTGATTCCCCCTCACCAGGCAACGGGGGCGGGGACGGCGAAACCAGTGCTTCCTGTTGCGGGACTGAAGAATCACCAGATGAAGTCAATGTCGAAGCCACTTGTGGAGGCAAAGAATCCGTGGCTGGACTGCTCAGGTTACGGGCTGGGCGAAGATGAACTCTGTTTCTTCTCAGAATTCCTGTCGGAGTCTGTATCAGATAAGATCGAGGTGCATCATGTCTCTGCAACACTTCCCCTGGAATCCACCTTCGATGTCCCATCTGTAAATAAACTTGATCGCCTTTCTGCAAAAGAGATAAATCTTTAGTTTGTCTGTTATAATACTTTTTACTTCGCTCCTTATTATCACGTAATTTCCTAACTGTAGCTTTAGAAGGGAACTTTGGGTTCAAAAGACTAGATTTAACAGGAAATAAAGTTCTCAGTTGACGCCCCATCAACATCTCAGCAGGCGAGGGTAAATTATCTTTAGGGGTATTGTTATATTCCAACAGTGCAAGGTTACAGTCCGTTTTGGTAATTTTAGCTTTAAGCAAGATTAGTTTAATAGACCCAACTGCTTTCTCGACCGTCCCATTGGACCTGGGATAATATGGTGATGAAGTTACATGGACAAAATCATATTCGAAAGCAAATCTAGAAAACAATTCACTGTTAAATGGTGGGCCATTATCTGTATGTATTTTCCTTGGTATGCCATGCGTACGAAAGATTTGCTTAAGTGCACTGATAACATTCTCAGATGTTATGGATGTCAATTTTTTAACTTCAATAAATTTTGAATGGTAATCAACTATTAAAATATACTGTTCACCATTACTGTAAAAAAAGTCGATTCCCAGTTCTTCCCACGGACGCACGGGTATAGGATATGACATAAGTTCTTGTTTAACATTAGCTCTCTGGGTAGACTGGCAAGTAACACAAGATAAAACATAATTTTTTATATCTGTTGTCATACCAGGCCAATAAACTGCTTTTTTAGCTTTATTAATGCACGAATTAACACCCTGATGAGCTATGTGAATTTTTTGAAGCATTTCAGTTTTCAAAGCTTCAGGTACTACTAATTTATTTCCAACAAATAAAAGATCATTATGTTCATTTAATTCGGTTTGCTTATCCCAATACGGCCTTAGAGCTTTGGATATTGAGCTGTACTGTTTAGGCCAACCTTCCTTGATAAATTTTTTCAATTCCTGCATTATCGGATCGCCAAGAAGTGCCCGTTTAATCGCATTTGTTTTATCATCACTTGTCGTTAATATTGTATAAACTGTAGCAGCATCCCCCTCTAAAAATGGCGCCCGAAATTCCTCTAAAGAAGGGCTACGGGACAGTGCATCGGCAATGTACAATTTCTTCCCCGGCACATGAACCAAATCAAACTGATATTTAAACAATTCAAGAGCCATTCGTTGCAATCGAGGAGACAGTTTCTCAATGGGTTTTTGCAATAACCCTAAAAGAGGTTTATGATCAGTCTCTACCAAAAACTTTTTCCCATAAATGTAATAATGAAACTTCCTACAACCATTCATAATGGCCAAAAGTTCCTTTTCAATTTGACTATACCTTTGTTGAGTATCACTTAAAGCCGAAGAAGAATAAGCTATTGGATGATTATCTTGTAACAAAACTGCTCCCAAGCCGTACTGGCTACTATCAACAGAAATTACAGACTTTTTATTAGGATCGAAAAAGGAAAGTACCGGAGCATTAGTAATACATTTTTTGAGTTCATCAAAAGCCTTAGCCTCATTTTCAGACCATACAAATTCACTCTTCGTACTAAGCAATTGCCTCAAAGTTCCAGTTTTATCAGATAAATTCGGAACAAATTTGGATAGATATGTTATCATACCAAGAAATCTCTGCAATTCACCCTTATCAGTGGGGACTCTATAGTCCAAGATTGCTTTAACTTTATCCTCCGACACACTAATACCCTCACTTGACAAATTATAGCCCAAATAGTTTACCGAAGAGACTTTAATTTTGCTTTTAGTTTTAGACAATTTTAAATCACACTTTCTGGCTCTATCTAAAACTTCTTTTAATTTTCTATCATGTTCCTCTTCTGTCTTGCCGTATATCAAAATGTCATCAATATAAATTAAAATATTACTCACCCCCAAAAAGACATCCTCGATAGTCTTCTGGTACACCTCAGGAGAGGAAGCCAGTCCATATGGTAATCTTGCAAACCGGAACCTTCCAAAGGGAGTAGCAATGGTACATAACTTTTTAGATTCTTCGGACAATGGAATTTGTAAAAATGCATTCGACGCATCCAGTACAGAAAAACACCGAGCACCCTCAATCTCTGAAAATAAGACACTTTGATTCGGAATGGGATGGTGTTCCCTCTTGACGTATTTATTAAGAGTTCTTGGATCCATACATATTCTTACTTCTCCATTGGGCTTTTGCACTATAACTATGGGATGAACCCATTCAGTGGGTTCACTCACTCTTTCAAGAACCCCCAACTTCACCATTCTATCCAACTCCGCCTTGACTTTATCTTTTATAGCATGTGGTATAACACGAGGAGCAGCAATCTTAGGCAGTGCATGATCAGATAGTTTTATATCATAAGTATAAGGCAACTTACCTAAATTTCCTTCAAAAACGTCTTTATACTGCTCAAAAATATTAGCGGACTCCACCATATCAATTTGCCGCTTATTATCGCGCTTTATAATTTCCAATTTTTCAGAAGCGGCCAATCCCAGCAAAGCACTTGAATGTTGGTTAACTACAAAAAACTGCAAAAGTTCACTCCTCCCTCCATATTTGCAATTCAATTCACACATTCCAACTACCCTTAAATGATGACCTGTATATGATCTCAAGATCTTTTCTGTTTTACACAACATGGTATCACCTTTAACCAGATTATACTTATCAAGTGGTAAAATATTAGCCTGTGCACCTGAATCTATTTTAAACAATATTTTTTTTCCATTAACTCCAATCCATTCCTTCCATTCCGTCCTAATGTCCAGAACCACAGAATCAAAATTTAATAACTCTGGAGCAGCATCCTCAATCCCAACATTTTCATCGCCTACCTCATTTACGGCTCTATTTTTGCAAGCACCTGAAAAATGATTTAAATTTTTGCATTTAAAACACTTTTTACCGAATGCCGGGCATTTACCAAACGCGTGCCGAGACAAACATCTTCCACAAACCTTCTTCAGAGGTTTTTCATCATAACTTTTAGTTCTACCTATTGTATTCTGCCTGTCCCCCTCTCTCTGAGACCGAAAAAACCCCTGCCGCCTGGAACTTGATATTTTATCAATATGGGCATTGTTATTTTCATTCATTAATTTAATTTCTCTATCGCTGCTCTCCTTTGCCTTACAATAATCAACTGCTTGATCCAAACTCAAATCAGCTTCAATCAACAGCTTTTCTTTTATACTTGAATCTTTAACTCCTATTATAAGTAAATCCCGTACTAAAGACGACTCCTGTGCACCAAAATCACAGTCTTTTGCTAAAACTTTCAAATTAGTAACAAATTCATCAACAGTTTCCATTTCTTTTTGAATACAATTAAAAAATCGATACCTTGCAAAAACTGTGTTCTTCCTAGGTGCAAAATGCTCAGTAAACTTTTGTATTACCACAGAGTAATTCACCCTCTCCTCATTTGTCAATTCGAAACTATTATATATATCCAAACATTGAGGACCCATTAAATTCAATAGCAGTGCAATCTTAATATTATCAGATTTAGCAATCTTCTCAGACGCTACCAAGTATATCTCAAAAGACTGTTTAAATTTATTCCAATTAGCAGCGAGATTTCCATTCATTTCAAAAGTAAACGGCAGTTTTGCAGAAGCCTCCATAACTATTCATATACACCAAAAACAAACTGCTTACCAAATACAATTCAACAAGCTTCCCTCACGACTTCGCCGCACTCACTTCCATAAGAATGCTTTCAAACACCAAGTCTACTTTCCCGCTGCCACCATGTTATGTGGTATAAATGAGAACACGATACTGCAATCACAAATTTATTAAAATCGACTAAATACAGCAGTGTGTACAAGCATGCCGTTCTGGCCTCAGATTCATCGTACTTATACATTCTGCCAAGCCATGGCTACAGTTTACGATTCATTACGATTACGATACACACATCAAGTACCCAATCACATCACGTCACAGGTATGATTTTGCATGACTAGAGAATTTAAAAAATTGCTAACAACAATTGCTGCAACAAGCTAATTTTTACTTTATAAAATAACACACATAAAAAGGTACTTATCAACAGCACTAATGAAAAAAAGGTACTTATCAAGAAAGAAAATGATCATTCTGGGGGTTACAAAAGTTTCACATTTCTTCCTTTAGAAAAAAGTTTCACCATGTTAGGTATTTTAGATTAAAGTTCTAAGCGTTTTGCTTGAACAGATGATGGAACTTTTTTGCAACCTTTTAACACCAGTTTTTGTTGATTGTTCTTGTCCCTGGAGAAATGTATTATGAACTGATACAAACTCTGATATCCTAGTACAAAAAATATTTTTCATTAATGCTAGATAAAATTGTCAAATGCAATTTTAAATTTTATTTAATAACTCTTAAAAATATATAATCTTGTAAAATAAAAATAAAAAAAGTTATATAATTTTTTCTATTTTATTGCAAAACATTTCCAGAAACCTCTTTATTAGTGAAATAAATGGATCCATGAAATATACTGCACACTTCAAAACTGCTTTAGTAAAATTTGCATGCTATTGTCTAGGCATTATCGTCGTAATAATGATAATAATAATAACAAAAGAAAACCCTATTAGTTAAAAATTTGTACTGCGCAATTCAAGACATCATATCTGAAAATTGTGCATTAATAAAAACCATACAAATCAAATGTTTCTTGTGTTTTTGTCTTTTACCCTGGTAAGAAATATTTATATTTTTTATTTTTAAAGGAAGGAAGTTGCATATTAACTGGCATGACATACAATGGCAAAGATAAAGATGGAAATGATCTTTGGGATGGCTGTGCAAATGTAAAACTATGGGACTACACAAAAACAACTACATTTGAAGGAATAATAAGGTCTTTTAACATCAATACTAACCTTTGGGTTGGTCAGTAAGTATATATTTATTTTCATCATTTATTTTCTTCTGCTTTAGGATATTACTATAAGGTTTCATGTATTGGTTCCCAGTTACATTATGTAGTTATGCATACTATTAAAGACAAAATTGAATTGGTGTTTCTGATTCTGCAAATTTAATAATGCAAAACCAAGCTTGAATTCTCTTTGTGAATCATTGTGTTCCACATATGTAGGTTGAAAAAATAGTCGCAGTATTACACATGCATTGCATATAACATATACAGCAATCATGCTGGCTGTGATATTGTGGCGACGTTACATTTTGCCACCTTTGTCATGACACAAAAGTTGTATAAATGCACACCTTTGTCAACATTCCTTCATCTGAACGTGATGTTGCAGTGTAATGCAGAAATGTTCATGATGATTATTGTGTGGCGTCACAAAAAAAAAAAACTGTTAGAATTATTCATTTCCATTTAATTCTAACTGTTAATATTACTGTTAAATTATTTTTATTGATTATTACTAAGAACAGTTGGATAAAAAAAAACTGATTCACATGCATAATTTTTACTTTATTTCTGATCAAGGTTCTCAAAAAATGAGATTAAACTGCCAAATCAGTCTTTTTATTTTATTTTTACACTTAAAAAAAAAAAAAAAAAAAAATCTGAAAATTAGGCATGAAATGTATGGTTTGTCTCGACCTTGGATTTTATGAAATTGCTTAAAATTCTCTTTAAAAAATGACAGCCTATTTTTCTATTGAATGCTCTCTATGTAAAATTGATTATTAAATTTTTATATATGAGTGCTTGAGTATTATTTTATTCAGGATAAAGGTAATTGATTTGCTTTGTGGTTGGTATTAATGGTAAAAATTGTGTGACATGCTTCAAAAATTTTGAAATGGCTAAACTCAAGCTCACACACTTCTTTTCTTTTTTTTTTCTTCGTCTTTATGCATTCTCATCCCTGAAAAAGATATAATAAAATTTATGAATGTGGTATAATCGGGCAATGTGGTATAATGAATGTGGTATAATCGGGCAAACAAGAGGCTGATTAAAAAAAACCGAAGGGAACTTTGAAGCACCCATATAACAATTTTGTACTGTCTGTGTTTCTGAGTTATTTGTAATGGGAAATTTGTCATGTCTGAAAAAAAAAAAAAGAAAAATCTCCGAGATTTTTTTTAGACCTAACAAACCCCCCCCTCCACCCACACACACTCTAGGAATTCACACAATTTTTTCATGCAATTTTTTTTTTTTTAAATCAAATTATTGCTAGCTTCAGTGGATAAACATAAAGAAATTGTAAATAATTGTGAATGCTATAAAAAATGATAAAAAACAGAATGCGTGGAAGGCTATTGAAATTGATTTCACTTGCAGTAAATAAATATAGCAGAGATACGGCTCTGCTTAGCCAGTGGCTGAACTTCACTGAACATGCGTTACCACTCCTTTGGATGTTAATCCCCCGAATTTGCCAGATCAGATTTTGCGTGCTAGATCAGAATCCGATCTGGTACTAATTCTAGTGTTTGGCATAGGGAATACCATTTTCAATTATTTCTTAAGAAGCCTATGCTGACGTGTTAGCACATGCGTCAAATGTTTAGTGAATAAGGTTGTAAGAAACTCACATTTTTATAAGTCAAAAAGTATTCGTCTTAAGTCGCCAACTTCACACATTGCAAAAAGTTTGCAACATTATGTGCTCTTTACTTTTTACTATCTTTTGACTGAACAATTTATTTCTTATAACTGCAGTTAAGTACTGTATACTTCAGTGAATGCTATTATGAATTTTTATATTAAAGTTTCAAACATTCTTTCCAAATATTATTAGAATTCAGAATATGTATTATTCCAGAATCCACATTAAAATGTTTATAGAAATTGAGATTCTCTCAAACAAAAATGTCATATGTATGACTACTGATTTCCAGAAATAAAAAAAAAATAAAAAAAATAGAAATAACTCTCTCAAAAATAAACTAATCTGTATGAAATTTGTGTATGATAGTAAATGAAAGATGTTAAATAAAACTGCAGCGTGTAAAATTAGTAAGGCTGCAATCAGATTACATTATCAGTGAGGAGCATTAAAATGCATGCTGATGAGATAAAACATCTGAGTGATCAATTCATTATACAATGACCTTGTGATGTCACTTGCCTGCAGACTTCACAACTGCAATTTAGAGCCACTGGGAAACTAGAAATAAGTCAATGTCAGACAGAGGTGGCCAGATGGCTAGATTCTTGGATTCCTTCTCTCATTCATAGACTTTGGCTATGATTATTTCAAATTGCTGTGCAGGTTTGACATCTAGTAGGCTCAGTCAGGCCAAGTGCTTTGTGGAATGCTGATGACCAATATTTATGGTTATGTGTATGAAAGAGTAGAACATCAACTTATCTGATCTCTAAAGTCTCTAAAGCTGGAGCCACCAGAACGTTAATGTCAATGTCTACCATGTGTAGAAGGCTTCACGAAGGTGGGTTTTAAGCAAGGTGACCATCCATTTGTGTAGCACTCCATATCACAAGAGGGGACATTTATATGGGATATTATAAAGACAGCTGATTAACGTAAGCATACTGTTTTCAAGGAAGAGTCCTGGCATAGCATTCAGCCTTCACAACACAATTTAGGGGACCCTGTCACCAAACATCACAATCAAGGCAGCATCTGTATTTGTGTAACACCAACACACGTCTGTCATAAGCAGGGATGTGCCAGCTGCTCCAATTGCTCCAAATTGTGCCAAATCAATCCTGATGCGCCAATCTGCTACAAAAAGATCGCTTTTGGACATTTTTGCTCCAAATTCAGCAAAACTGCTACATTTAAAAATTTTCCATTTATGTTTAACCCATTTGTGCCTGGATATTTTTGTGACTTTCTTCGATTTTTACTGATAACAGAAATAATAGATATATTTCTGATGTCAATTTCTTGAACAAGGGATGATTTCTTTTAAAATCATTATGCATAAAAATCGAAATATCAACATCCTACTTGGTCATGTTAAAATATTTTGTAGAGTTGAGGCTCAATACTCATGAATAAAGGCTAGGAAAAATAAATAACATTTTTGACTAATAGCGAAAATGCCGTCCCAAAAAAGGGACACTAGGCATAAATGGGTTAAACGTTTGTAAATCTCTCGAATTTTTACAAAAGTCATCACACATTCTAAGCATTCTAATTTCAATCTTTCTCTATTAATCTTAAAAATGAATATTTTTTCTTTGGCATCCCTTTGTTTAAACCTCCAATGCCTTAAGAGTAAAAATTGACCTCTGTTTTAAATTTAATTTTATATAAATTTGTAATTTTTTGTTACCAAATTTTTTATTAGCTGCTGATGGTAGTTAATATAGTTTAGTAAATATTGCATTTTTGATTTAAAATAGATATTTTGTATAACAATGTATAAAATAACTGTATTTTTTATTTATTTCATAAGCTTCTGACTCCCCCCCCCCAAAAAAAAAAATGGTTTTTGTTATAAGCTAAGAGTTTTTAAGAACCTCCTTGAGGTTCTTAAAAACTCTAGCTTATAATTTTCATTTTTTTGGATTGGCATTCTTTAATGACTTTTCCCTTTCCCTCCAAAAATAAATTTTGTATTTCAAAATTGACATTCTTATGTTCCAAAAGTGACTTTTTCTTGCTCCAAATCGCTCCACTAATCTGTTTTTCTTGCTCCAAAGATGTCTTTTTTCTTGCTCCACAAATTGCTCCAAAACTTAATTTCAGCTGGCACATCCCTGCATAAGCAAATAGTTTCTCTCATTGAGTTAGTTTGCTATGAGTTTAATATCTTCTGCTAATGCCAGCAAGTGGAATCAGCTAGTTTTTTGAAAATTATTAATATTTTGATTTATTGTATGTTGTCTTGAATACTCTATAGAAGCTGAGGTAATTAATTTTAATTTTCTTATCAAATTTTGATATTTTCTTTTCTTTTTCTAGGTATGTTTTCAAGCGATTAAAATTCTTAGGGAATCGATATATTTCACAAGGTGCAGCACTTATGTTTTTGGCACTATGGCATGGTTTACACTCGGGTTACTACATTTGTTTTATGAATGAATTTATTGTCATGTACTTGGAGAAAGATGTGAGTATTTTTGATTAATTTTTTATTCTATTTACTCATTTGATTCGTAGGCCTTTTGTTGTTGTGTGTGTTGTTGTAAAACCAGATGTATAATTTTGAACAGTAATGTTATAATCTCAGTAGGATTATATGGCATATAAATCCAATGTATGAAATTGTACAAATAGAAATGTAGTAAAGCAAAAAATATGGATACATTTGTTGTCTTGGACAAAGGGTTGTCTTTAATATGTATATTAATGTAGGTGTTTCAAAAAGTAAGGTAACAAGAGCTCTGATGGGTGTGCAAATTATCCATATGAATAAAAATCCATCTTAAGATAACTAAGACAATCACAGTATTCTATCGATGCCGGTAGATGGAACTGGTTGTCCAGTAACAAAACAAAATCTCAGTTAGAAGATGGCTGCGTTAACGGAAACATGGTCCGCAATTGAAATAAGATGTGTAATAAGGTTTTGGGTTTAAAGAAAAACTCTCCAGCTGAAATTCACCAGCAACTGGTGGAAGTGTATGGCAAACGTGCTATGTCACGAAAACAGGTGTGGTTTTGGTGCACGGAATTTGACAATGGCAGAGCAGATTTGCGAGATGAAGAAAGAGCAGGGTGGCCAAGCATGTCCACCGGAGATGACAATGCTTGCCAAGCTGTAGCTTTGATTCACAGTGATTGTCGCATTACTCTGAGTGCAATTGCAGCAGAAGAGCTCAGTATCTCAATAGGCAGTGCACAGAACATTGGGCATGAACAGTTGGGCTATAGGAAGACATGTGCTTGTTGGGAACCTAGACAACTGACAGCCAAGCATAAAGCCACACGAATGGGGTTGTCTCTTGAACACCTAATGCGTCATCACTGGGAGGGCATTACATTCCTACACCGTATCGTTACTGGTGATGAAACTTGGGTGCATCACGTGACACCTGAGTCGAAGCAAGCTTCAATGTCATGGAAACATCCCTCACCCTCCCCTCGTAAGAAATGCAAAGTAACCCTTTCTGCAAAGAAAGTTATGGACACAGTTTTTGGGACCATCAAGGCGTGCTACTGGTTGATTTCTTCACTCATGGAACAACAGTAAATGCTGCCAGTTATTGTGCTACAGTGGGTCGATTGCGAGAGGCAGTTCTCTGTAGACGACTGGGATTGCTCAGGACAGGCATCCTGTTGTTTCACAATAATGCCTGACTGCATACAGCCACAGCTATGCACGATTTGTTAAGCTGTTCTGTTTGTTAAATATGTATGCTAATCATTTGCAATGCTACTGTTGGATTAAATATTAAAAATGAATTTACTTAAAATCAAAATAACATATTCAAGACTAATAAAAAATTAATTTCAACTATTCTTGTGAAGTTTATTATCTATCTAAACTGTAGATTGTTTTAACAACTGGCTGGTGAATTTTGTTGCTTGAAGTTCCAGAGCTATCTTATTACCTAAAATGGCTGAAATTTTCAGCCACCCATGAAATAAAAACCTTATTTCCAGTAAGTTGTTGAAAAAAGTGTCTCTGCTACACTATAGTAGGTGATATTAGTCTTCTACATAAGCAAATAAAACTACATGGTTGTAATAATTAACATGGATGTATTTATTTTTATTTATTTTCCCTAAGTAAATTCTTTTGCATTTAAAATGTGGATCTTGTCATGTTCATTCTGTGTAAGTTTAAAATCATTGCCATGCTTTGAAAATCCCAGAATTTATACCTCTATCAAATAATATTTTCCCCTTTTTATGAACTTGAAATGTGGGATTTTTTAACCCTAATTGTGAAGTCTCTCTGTTTTGGACGTTATGCATTCTCTTCATGCAGCATATTTCCATATAGAAAAAACAGGATGGCTACAGATCAGGGAAAAGTCAGGGTACATTTTAAATCTGGAAAAAACAAGAAAATGTTGGGGAATGTAGTAAAAATACTGAAAAATCAGGAACTTACCATTTTCCCCTTGACAACATGACCGCTATATTGCCAAGCAGGAAAACTGTAGCCAGGAGTGGATGCCGTTGTTTGCTAGAAAGAATCTCACTGAGTTTGCTTGTGCAACACCTGTTGCTAGATTGTTCATTGAGCCTGGGCAACTAAAAGCATGTTTAGCAGTACCTAGTAATTTTGTATGAATGTTACATTGAAATGACCTGTCCTTCTTTTTCTATTTACAACTCTGTAACTCACTTGAAATCCAAATTTCCTCCAAACAAGAAAACTTTCTCTCGTATAGTATGACTTATGACTTATGGAGGGGAGGTCCACAAGGGGCCAGGCACCGCGACCATGGGTCTATTGTACCAACCCCAAGTCCTGAAAAAATGGAAAGTCCTGAAGGGCCCTATGAAAAGAGCCCAGTAGCAGATGCGAACATCAGCATAGACCTAACAGACATTTTGTGAAGCTCCCAGGGCTCAATGACATGGCGCCCAAGATGCTCAAACCTGTGAGCCGAAAAGTACTCACATTCACAGAGGATGTGCAACGCAGTTTCCTCTTTAAGAAGACAACCCCGACAAGTGGGATCATCGACAATCTTCATTATATTTAGATTCCTTTTAAGGCAACAGTGCCCAGTTAACAGACCAATAGCCCTACGGAGACTGGACCTATTGAGACGCAGAAGTTCCTTGCATCTGTCACCAGGGAAGCCAAGATTAATCTCTTTAGCCTGCCTCTGGCCATCACAGTTAAGCCAGTTAGAATACTGAAGCCTCCGAAAGTGGTATAGTAAGACTGGACTCCAAACTCTCGTATAGTAAGACTGGACTCCAAACTTCTAAAGAGTTTTGCATTAATGAAATGTAGTGCTTGATAGAAATTTCTTTCTGAAATAAAACTATTGCTGTCAAGATGAATTTGATTGTTTTCCAGTCACTTTAAGTAGACAGTTATGATATCATGTCTTACTTTTTATAGATCTTATCATGTCTCTATCTTGTGATGATGGCATCACTCAACAAACTAAACTGAGAATGTCTGAATACATTACCATTGAGATCTTTTAAATATTTAAATATAGTAATAATTTTGTGTAAACTCCGAATTGATATGTATGAATGACCATGAGTATTTTTGCTTTGATCTATCATTTTTCCTTGCTTTAAGTCTGTTGCACATCCAATAATTTTACCTGTAACATGTGTTAAGCATGTAACTAAAAAATAATTCAATAATGCATTTTTAACAAATTAGCCAAGAACTGTAAACTAATTGTGCAGGAGCGAGGCAAAAAAGTTAGAATCTATATATTATTTTGAAACTTGTTTTTCTTTCGGCAACTGAATTGAAAGAACGGCTGGGTGTAAAAACTCGGTCGAGGTGTCTGAAGAAAGGTCCCGGCCCGTAGATGTGCCATCAAAAGAGAAAATCAGAAAAAGCCGAATGGTTTAGGCGTGGCGGAATGGCAAAGGTGCAAATTTTTGCTAGAGAAATAACACTGTTGGCAGACAATTGATATGTGTAAGCTCCGATTTATTTGGAAAAATATTTGTAAGAAATTGCATCCGTTTGTAAATGTTGTGTAGCAAATGGGGCAACAGTATGTAGTGATAATAAATGTGTTGTTCTAAATTCTGATTAGAATAAAAGTAAGTATGATTAAAAAAAAAGAAATGAAAACAGACTTCGAATTACTTCACCATAAAGAAAAATTAATCGCATTCTAAATTAAAAGGCTTTGGCCAAATTCTCACGAAATATAGCAGATATTGTAAAGTAAATAAAAAATTTTGTATATAACACACATCTTATGTGTGTTCTTTACAAAGTTTTTTATTTACTTTATTGTTTAACACCAGTATTTTGAGTGTTTTTTCTGTTATAGCAGATATTGCCAAATTGAGTTCAGTCTTGGAGACTTATTTTTTGACTACAAACTTGGCGATAACTTGCCAAAACTGGTAATATTTCGCCATAGAAATAACATTGTGGTTTATTAAAACTCATTGTTGGCAGCTAAAAATGCCTTCTTTATTTTGACGCTTTATTGCTTATCTGTTAATCTGGAACGTGTTTTTACTGTATCCATTTATTTAGAGAACGGCTAGGTGTAAGAGAATTTTTAAAGTGTCTAAAACAGGCCTTAGCCTGTAGATGTGTCATCAAAAGAGAAAAATAGAAAAAGTCAAACACATCAAACATGCAATTTTTCACCATAGAAATAACATTGTCGTTTATTAAATACATCTGGAAATCATAAAAGCTTTCTTTACTTTGGCACTTTATCGCTTATTTCCTTAATTTTTTTCTATAAATTTGAAACATGCGTTTCCGGTATCCACTAAATAGAAAGAACAGCTATGTGTAAAAATTTGGTTGAGAGGTCTAAAAAAAGGTCTTGGTCCGTAGATGTGTCATCTAAAGAGAAAAATTTTTAAAGTCGAAGGGAGCAGGCATAGCAGAACTTCAAATGTGCAATTTTTCGCCATAGAAATAACATTGTGGTTTAATAAATACATTTTGCTGTCATAAAAAGCCTTCTTTATTTTGGCGCTTTATCGCTTATTAGCATTAGGGTGCTATTTCGTTCACGCCCAGACTTTGTCTACTCAATTCTGTCGATATGATTTGTAGACAGGTTTTGTAGAGATGTACTGTCACGGTGGAAATCTTTTTAAATGTGTTGCCACAAAACGTGGATGGGGGGGGAGAATAAGTCTGACGAGGTTTGCAATTTTTCATAATTGATCTCCAAGTTTGCGGCAAAAAAAAAAAAAAAAAAAACTTAACAAAACGAACCATGCCTGGCGATGGTTGTAAAATAGCTTTAGTAGGCAAATTTAATATAGATATTTATTCCAAACATGTGTTTTATGCAACGAGAAATACAAATATAGCACACTCATGGATTATTATGCTCATTCCGAACAGTATTTAAAATGGTGTAGTATAGTTGGAATATGCTTGGCGAAGATTGTAAAACAGTTTTAGCAGCTATAGATTTCGGTTCCAAATAAGTGTTTTGTGGAACAAGGAAGAAAAATACGGCACGGCCATGAATAATGATACACTTTTCAATTTAATGAAACAAGGAAGAAAAATAGGGACGGCGAATGGATTATGATACGCTTTTAATATACAGCACTTTAGTGAGTATTTAAAATACGAAAGTGTTTCAGATTTCTTTCAAACTTTTCTCCATACAAATACATTGTGGTTTGTTAACGACATTGACAGCAGTTATAAACTCGTTCTTTAGTTGGCGATTTATCTTTTATTTCTTTAATTTTTCAGTTTTCTGTCTGATACTGGATCTTTACCATCGAGGGTAGCTTGAGAAAAGGCAAATAAAGCAGGGAGCGCGCGATCACCATTTGGCGGATTAGATTTTTTTGTCTCTTGCAGAATTCCGAAATTTTTCACTATTTTCGCTTCATACTTTTGGCATTTACCTTTTTGCGCTCGTATTTTCACATGGAATGTTGTATGTTAATGTCACTCTTTCAATGGTTAGATCAATGCTGTGGCAGTCAAGATCATTTAAGAGAATTCACCTGGACGTTTCATGGTCGATGACTTTACCCAAAATATCGTCTTCAACGAAATGCTCAAGTAGAATTTGTAACTGTATTTGCTCATTCGTCATTTAATATCTACTCTTCTTTTTTTTTTTTTTACTTGATAAAGATAGTTAAAAACAAATTTTAAAGATTTCAATCATTTCATCTCTCATTGTACAGTGTCTAAGAAGTGGCGTGAAACCTTTTGTTTACTTTCTGTCACAAGTCATGTTCCGTCCGCATCGCTCTTTGATTTTTCCTGTTAGTTTTGTTCAAGACCTTGGTGACATTTTTGATCGTTCCCATTTATTTTTGAATATTACAGTCAATAAAGTGACTGTCGAATTCGACGGGTTCCAGCTAGTCAATCTTTATAAACTGCATTACTCACTGAAATAAGTTAAAACTGTGCCTTTTATGAAACTTTAAGGAAACATTTCTTTTATAACATGAAACTACACTGCAAAATTCTTCAGTGTGATACATTCTAAAAATTTTTCAATTTTATGAATTTTTTTCTAAATGTTTTGTAATTGGTATAGATTTATTGTTTATTACAGTGTATAGTACTGCTTGTTAACAGACATCCTAAACACTTTGAAGTCTCTAACATACTGTATTTACTCATGTAATAGTCGCACCCCCGTTTTGAAGCAGAAAAAATAGGTTTAGAGTTACAATATTATGTTGTAGATGTTCCCAGCATAAAAGTTGCACCTAGACTTTCACCAAGAAAAATTGGCAAAATAAAGTGCGGCTATTACGGGAGTAAACATGGTAAGTATATTTGCACATATGTGCTAAATAAGTCGCATGATGTTTTCATACCACAGTCTTAAGATCTTGCATAAAAACTAAAGTGTATATAATTATTTGGCCGAGGACTGTATGCGATACTGCCGGGGAAAAAAAAAACATTATAGACCAAAAGTTCTTTGTCATATCATAACAGACATAAATTTGGAAGAGGGAGGAGTGTAACTGACAGATTTCATAGTAAGCCCAAAATAATGAAGAAAGTCCATTTTAAAATCTGCACTGCTGTTTTTATATGAGGGAAAATGATATGCTGGAACATTCCAAGGAACACCATTGTCATTGTGTATGGCGTCCGCAGTACTGATTGCACACAATAACACCGAAGGTGAGGCAGAGTTGGGGAATGTAAGCAAACAAATTATTTGTTTATGCTGTTACTCTGACAAATTTTTCCAGAACTTTCTTTCTCATTCCGGCCAAAATGACTTGGAGCTATTTTGAGAATTTCAAATAACCTTTTTAGAGGTGATTGAAATAATAAAACATGATTAAGAAAATGACTTTCTTTAAGAATAAATTCAGACTAAGCATGGTATTTTTTTAATACACCGAACAATTTACATTATATGTATAGATATGGAAGATAATTTTTTTATTGTTTTAACTTTCTAGGTTGAGAATATGCTAAACAATAGACTTCCTAAAGTGAAAGAATTTTTTACTCAAAGTGCCTTGAAGATTCCTACTTTGATTTTCTTGAAGTTGTATGTAGACATTTTCATGGGTTATTGCATTGTCTCCTTTGTATTACTGTCCTGGGATCGATATATGAAGGTGAGAATTTTTAAGTTCATTTTAAGAATCCCTTTACTAGCTAATCTGTTACTCCCCTCTCAAATAAATAAATAAATAGGCATTGTTTGTTTAAATACCAAACATTGTGACATTTTCAATTTTTTGTTTTTAAATATTATTTATTTGTAGTTAATATAAATTAATACTTCAGATTTTAAAATCCATATTTCAAGTTAGTTTTAATTTGATTGTACTTAAATATTAATCTTTAGAGCGTTGGTTAGTGTGTTATTTATTTTTAATAAAACCTTTAAGAAATAAATTGTGTTAAAAGAAACTTAAATCAAGTGAATCACAGGAAGTATATGAAAAATGTGCATTTTCATTATTTATGCAAAATTTTGCTGTGTTATCACCAATGATAAAGTACATTAACTTTTTCTTGTTAGTAGAACTCTTGCATTATTTGGAACTGTGGAATTAATTTATTTTCTTTTCCTTTCAGGTCTATGGCTCAGTATATTACATAGGCCATATTATTTATTTAGGGTGGCCTTTTGTAGGACCTATTATAAAATTGTTCATTCCTAAAGCTAAAGATGATAAAGCTAAGACTCAATAGTGTCCAGGAAAGTAAATTGCCATCCTATTGAAAGTTGTTTGCATCACAGTTGAGCAGAGTTGTAAAGCACTCATTTTCATTTGTTACTATGTAATATTACTCTCACGTTATTTTCATCACATTTTGTTGAGTCATTTTGTTATAAAATATTTTAAGATAAAGATAATATATTGTTTCATAGTTGTACATGATTTATATTCTGTGATATTTGTTTTCAAAACCACATTTTCTAGCAAAATATTAAATTCTCATTGTAATTTTGTGTGCCATGCAAAATTACCTTTCCTGTCGCTGTATTAGTTTATAAATTAGATACTCATGCAGTGTTGCTGCTTAAAATTTCATAGTCACCCTGAAATGTTTTGTGCATAAACAACAGCTAAAAATGCATCAAAAGAACTTTCATTAATATGCATATAGTACCTTAAATTTCTTTGCTTTAACTAACTGTAAGCTAATTTCATTCTACCTGTATGCTACTTACTATTTATTTATTAAATACTGTTTTTCTCTATAATGGTAAATTTCGAATATGATTTTGTCTGCTACCATTTCTGTAGTCAAGTTATTTTTAAAACTGAAAACTAGTAATGTTACAGCATAAAATTACTATAATAACCATGAAATGTTTTGAATAAATGTATGCAACGGAACATTAATTTACAGGCATATAATTAGTTTAAATTACTTCATTTATTTAAGCTTTCCCTCTCCTCTTCTGAATTGTATTTCTTTAAGTTTAGTAATGCATAAAGTAATAAATCTGTATCATGGTTGTATTTAAAAATATCCTGTTTGGCTGTGTTGTAAAAACGACTTTTTATTCATTAATAAAAAAAATTTGTCGTCAAAAATTATTCAAGAGCTTTATAATCTAATTTCCTGGCTTATGTTCTTCTTCTTAATTTCCTGGCTTATGTTCTTCTTCTTCTTTTTTTTGTCCATTTGCCTTTTCAGAGTTTCAATGTCCAGCATACTTTTAACTTAAAAAGTTTTGTACCTATACTATTATATTGTCTAAATCTTTGTAAAAATTGCTTTGTCTTAAGAACCAGTATGAGTGTTTATTAAGTGTTTGAAATTTTGGTTGGCACATAAAACTTCAAATAGATTTTCAGTGTATTTTGATGTTAAACAATGAGTAACTTACCATTTCATTATTATGATTTTCCTTCTTACAAAGACATGGAAAAATTATTTAAGTACTTACTTATTGTTCTCAAGTTTTGTTGGCTACTCTTATAATTTAAACTGCTTAAATGCTCAAAATCTGTAAATATAAACATTTATCTTTTCCCCCTCCTCCCTCATGCAAAACATTTGGCAAATATTTATCATTGTAAAGAAGTTTAAAATATGAACCATTATATTTGATTTTTATTATTTTTATAAAAGTACTGGTTGGAAGTAACATTGTTTTGGTATCTTTATACATTTCATATTACTTAAGTCTTTTACTATAACCTAAATGAAATTGACCGAAAATGCTAAAAATTTATTATTTAACAAATTATAACTTTATTACTTCCTATATTAAATTTTAATATCAGTGTTCAAATTTAAATCATATATTTTTCAAGCAAATTAATTTTAATCAAATCTTCAACTGTTTGCTTGTTGTATTACTTGCATTTAGATGAGTGGGTCATTGTTACTTACTCCTTTTAATTACAAAAAAATTCTTTTGACATCAATAAAGTCTTTATTCATGAGATTGGGTTTTTTTCTGCTTTATAAAAAATAATAATCTTGGAACTTGTTAGAATGTCTAAATTATTTAAAAACTATTTTATGTTATGTTATTTCAAGTAAACTACAGATTGCTAAACTTAAAAAATTGTTATTTCTTATAAATTATTAAACTAGCATAGTGTTACATGGTGAATATTGTAAGGGGAGGTGGAAAATATTAAAAAATTGAAATACAATGTTATGTATTTGTTAAAGTAAAATTTTATATTTTAAGTTTGTGCATTGTATTTGGCTCTCATTTCAAATGTAGTAGCATGTACATTTCAATGAATTAATTCATCGTTGTGATACAATATTTATTTAAGCAATACTTTTGCATATTTAAACGTATTTTAAATTGATATGTATTTTAAAAAATGGTGAGGGAGAAGGGAATTGATTTATATTCCTCAAATTTTCCTATTGCAAATAAGTTGAAAAATATTATGCTATAAGTATTAAAGACACTATTAAAATTTTCACTAAATTGAATCTTTTTTTTTATATTAATAGTTTCAGATGTTTATGTATATTTTTGAGATTTTCTCAAATAAAACAGAAAACTTTTTAAAGTTTGTGTTTCAGTATTTTTTTCAATACATGTGTAAGATGAACCTTGTTTCTTTATAATAGTCATCATAATTTGTACATCAAAAGACTTATGTTTTGTTTTATAGTACTAAATGTTAAGTTGTGTTCTGATTCTTAGTTCTTAAATATAAGTTGTCAGTAGTAACTTTTTATAAAACTATTCTCTCTGTATTTGATTTCAATTCACTGGAAAGTGAATAAATATTTAGAATAATTACATTTGCTTTATTCACAAGTTTATCGTGTTTAGGCAGTTTGACTATTATGCCTGTTAAACATTGCATTTTTTAACTCAGTATTCTCCAAACTATGAGTTATCACTTAACAGAAAATTAGTAATAGTAAAATTAATTTCAACCTGCAAAGTGTTAAAATAAGAGTTGATTTTATTGGAGCATTGAAACTGATTCCATGTAGAGTTTCTATAAATAAAGCACTGTAAGTGGGAGAAAATGTAAATAAATTTAATTAATTTAGATAGTTTAGTATTGTGGTTCCCAACCTTTTAACATTGTGTCCCTCCAACAAAGTATAACTTATGATGGTGCCCCCCCCCCCCTCCACACACACACACATTAATTTTTCAACATACATACAGATTTTTTATTCTTCAACTATGAGCATTTAATCGACTTTTCTACAAAATAATTTTATTGGTACAGTTTGAATAAACATTTAAAGCAAAAGTAGATACGTTTTGGAAAAAAAAAAAAATGAATAAATAAGAATTTCTTAAAACATGCTACCCCAACTGGCTGGGAATCACTGGTTTGGTATAATTATGCAATTTATAGTGTTTTTTGCCAGTGGTGGCTTGTGACTTATTTCAGTGGTAGAGCTGGAAATATTTTTTAGCTGGAAACACAATAAAACATATGCCTAGTACTTGTAAACAACATAAATACTTTAAAATTTTTGAATGACTAGTTTTGAGAGGTAAAATTACTTATTCTTTTCATGAATACATTATCAGAATTAATATATATGTGATATGTTTAAGAATATAGCTAAAAAAGTAAATTTCTTTCCAACATTACAATAATTTAATTCCCTTTTCTCCAAGTATGTGAAGCTTCAGCTGAGTCATTCAGTCATAACTCTCTGGATGCCTTCTAAAATTAACAGCATGTGGGCGGTTTAATTTACAATTGCTGTTTATCATAGGAAAAGTTGGCACTTGACGGCTTGCACTCCTACTACTAATAGTTGGCTCCCAATAAATGATCAGCGGTGCCTCGCTGTGCTTGGTGTATTCTTTTGGGTTGTATCTTCCCGGCCCTATGAATTCTTTTATTAAGAAGAGATTGAAGTATGAGTGCATGGTACAATTTGAGCTGTCATTCATTTTAAATTCACTTTACATAATAGATAAAGAAAGTATCAGAGAAAACATTATTTAATATATTTCCTTCATCCATCTAAATCGAATAAAATATATACATGCTATTTTAGTAAAATAAATCAATTAAAAAGAAGTAATCTTAAAAATAATTAAATTCTGCGTTACATGATTAGAAAAGCTTTTCAAATATCTGGTGCAGCCAGGCCCCTAATGATGAGCTGCCACTGGAGTTTGCTAAGTAGAGCATATATAAGCCTCGAAACAGGCCAATGAGAATCAGTTGAACTCAATAGGGAATAAATATTTGTCAATTAAATTGACAAATATTTATTAAAGTCATGTTTTCATTTAGTATGTTTTGAGATATTTTCATTGTTTTTTTTTTTTGTTGTTGTTGTTTTTTTTTCCAGCATTAAATGCCCTTTTATCAGTTCAAAGTGCACAGCTAAACACTTAAAAACATTGCTAAATGTTATGCAACATTCATTAATACTTAATTTATAGTTTAGAAGTATAGTTGAATGTTATATATATCGCAGAATATTCTGTAAAAATGTGATTAAGTGAAAATACAAACATATTAAGGTAAAGTTTTTTATATTTTCCCATGTCTGTATAATGAAAAACTTATGCCAAAGAAAAGCAGTATTAATTATTTAATCAATACACAAAGTAAAGTATTTAATATGCAAGTAGAATAGGTGTGTCATGTACAGTTACAATGCATAGATAAACTGAATATTTTATTTAAATTTAATACTTTATATTGTATTTACTCAAAAGTTTCAACCTCAGTCTTTTTAGATGAATAATTTTCATTAATTGTTTAACTATTCTTTTAAATAGTCTTAATGTTCAATATAAATTTTAACTTTAACCAATTCAGATCGGACTCTAATTCTGTAGGTAATTAAATAATAATTACCATGTTAAAATGTCATAATACGATGCTAAAAAACTTGCTAAAATAAAAAATTGAGGGTAAAAGTAATTATTTAATGGTGTACTCTGAAATAATCGTGATTTCGGTACATAAATACAAATGAATTATTTATGTTATATAAGTCCTTCAGAATTTTTAGAATTCCTCTTCGCCCTTTAAACCAGTATCAAGTATGAAACTTTCATTTAAAAAAAAATTCTTAAAACTGAAAAATAAAGCAGTATATGTGACTCTTCCAAAATTTTTCCTGTGCAACTCCATGTGGAAGAATTTTTTCAGAGAGTTTCATAAAGGACACTGTTTCATTTACTACAGTATGCATAGCAGCTTATGAAGAATCATCCTGAAGTTTTTCAAGTCTTGGCGCAATTAGTTTATTTATTTTTGTGTGTGTATAAAGTTCGTGAGGGAGATTTCGTTTTTTCCAACACCCTTGAAAATAGACAAATACCCATTAGAATGGAAAACGGATCTATGAGGTTGCAAAAGTCAGACATTCTGAGTTTGAACTTCACTGGTGATTTTAGTTCTAAATATAAATTTCTCTACGTATTAAAGATAGAAGCTATATCACTAAATAAGTTTTAAAAGTTAATGTTTTAATCGTTTTATTATATATTAGTAGGGACATAGCAATAGTATAGCATTGCAAAGGATTTTCACATAGGGTAATTCCAAGAGAGTTAAACCGCTGAGTGAGATGGACCAGTCAAATATTTCATTAATGCACATCTCTAGATTTCAGAACTATCTCTGTCAGACACTGAAAGATGTTTTGTATGGTGTGCCTCTGTTTGCTTCTCAAAAAACATTTTTACAGCTAATAATCATTATTGCTGTTAGTAACTCAATTTTTTTCATATGGTTATAATTATGCAATTAAAGGTTTTGTTTTATGCGTGATCCATCTAACTTGAATGACGTAATCTCGGGGAACCTATAGGCTTCTAAATAACTTAAAGTTGTGCTGTAAAATTCACAGTATAGAGTCAGGGTGGGTAGTACTTCTGACTCGGAGAATCAGAGAGAGAGACGGACTATGCCTAGATGGGAGAGATCGAGGCAAATACATTTTTTACCCCACGGAGATGCAGAACTTTAATATCAATTCAGAATTGCATGAAATATGTCATCATTATCAGAATGCTGGTGTAAATATATTTATCTTACCAAGAAAGCAGATTTCACTGATCTTTGGCATAGTGGTAGTATACCATGTCAGTACTAGGTGTAAAATACTATGATGCAGTACTCAAATACAGTCAAGAAAAGTGAATATTTTTATTCAAACCACTTCCTCCTAATAATCTATATGTAAGTTGCACACAGCTTCACTAAGCACCTGTGGCACAATTGATAGGGTACTCAATTTGGAAGCCTGTTATTACAAGCTTGAATCCCTCAGTTTTTTGTAGCATGCAGTTATTGTGCGAAGAAATTAAACAACAAAGAAGTTGCTGCAAATCAATCTTCACTCATAGTATATAAAATCATTTTCATACGGTGCTTGAATTACAAATTCAAGAAATACTTTTCAGTTTCATGTATTTAAAACTCTTAATTCATGTAAATGTAATATTAAGCAAGTTAATTATCGACTCATTTAACTCCGTGAAAATAAAAGTTAATACATTTAATGTATTTTCAACTATTTCATTTTTATTGTGGTCATCTCTCACATACATATGGTCAGATAACCACATGGTAAATATTTTGAAACCATATAAGAAATTCCTATAAAGATATAACCTTTTATATTAGGATTTTTATAAGACACATTAAACACTATATATAACATTGTAAAAAGTAAATCATAGGGCTTTTTGGGAACTAAGAAAAAAATTAGTCCATCACTTGGAATTGCCCTATTACTGTTATTATATACTAAAATAGATGAATATTAAATTATTTTGTATGAAAATTTAAAAAAAAAAATTAAATTCCCCATGGTGAAGCAAAAATGCTGTATACATTTATTGTAGTAAATATGGGTTTTATCATTGTAACTCTAATTTTTATTCAGATTTTCTTCACATTTATCATCAAATTTTGACTTCAAATTGACAATTTCATAATGATGTTGAACTTCAACCACTCTTTGGCATATATATATATATATATTTTTATTTAGCACAATAAGTGATCATGATACAGTGGACTCGTGTTACAATGCAATTTGACTTTCATGTTTATGTATCTTAATACTAAAATGAATTCCTTGCCTGCAATACGAGACTTTTCTCCAACAGAAAAATGCACCAAAATTCATTTATTCATTAGTTTATGTGGTAAATGGTAATACATAGTTGGGAAATAGTTTAAAACTGTTTGAGAAGTGTCTGTAGGTGTCTACAGTAACTGTGTTATGTGTTTCAAAACATATAATATGTACCTTATCCCACAAAGCGAAATTTTCACTTACGCGAGGGGTCTTGGAATGCATGCTCGCTTAAGTCAAGAGTCTACTGTATCAATAAAGTGTGCACACAATCATCTTCAGAATACAATTCTTCAATATCTGATACATTAGCAACTAGTGATGTAATCCAAAACATTCATATCTGTAGAATTATTCAAATTATATTTTCTTGTAATAAAAAATGAATATATAGTCCTCTTAATAATGTGCTTTAGTTAAAAAAATAGTTCAAAAATGTGAGTCTAATGTAATGGACACTGGTCTGAAAGAGTTAAAATAAGTGACTTTTTTCAACTATCTGAAATAAATTTTGATTGCCAGCAATTTAATGTGTTTCTCTGCATATTAGATTACCTTTAAGTGCATTCCTCACAAAATTTTACTTTACATGTCTTTTTATATTTTTGAAAATTGGTATCAATTCAGCACCTTTTTTTTTTTTTTTTAAGCCGCATTTCAGTCAACATTTTAAGAGACTGGTTTGGGTTATTTTTTAATAGCTAGTTAGAGCGGGCTACATATTTTCTAGATATTTATTTTTTCAATTTTGATTTTATTAAAATAACTTTATAGTGTTGTGATGCAGTAATGAATATTTATGCGAATATTCATGAAAATTGAAAGTTTAATTAATAAAGTAATTCCATGAAAATATTTACTTTATTTTGTCATAAGGACATTAGGCATTTTATGTATGTCATTCTGTACAGTTTTATAACTCTGCCTTTTAAAAGAATAGATATGTATATGAGGGCATTATTTATGAAAATTTATTTAAAAATTATTTAAAAAATTTCAAATAAATTTTATTTAATTTATTTGCACATTTTTTATTTAAAATTCTACAAATAAATTTTTTAAAATGTGAGAATGGAGAGGGAAGCGAAATGAAGTTTTTTTTTTTTTTAAACTGCCAATCATTGAAATACATTAATTCATTAAAAGAAAAAATAATCCTTGAAGCTTTTATGCTGTATACACTGGTCATCAAAATTTAAGAATAATGAGAAAAAATATGCTCACTAAGTTAATGTTACAACTGTGCCCAATGTTGCAATCATTTATGTTAATTAAATACAATCGAACGAAAATTGCATTTCTATGCATGCATTAGCTCTGGAAATATGCCAATTCAGTAATTGACAATGTGGTGTGCAGTGCACGTATGTTGGAATTCTGGTCTAGTGTTTTTTAAAGTGAATATGTGATGAACAAGAGCAGCAACTGCATTCAAAGACTGTTTTGTGTCATTGTCATTTTAAAGAAACCACTGAGCAACTACAAGATATTTTGGTTTTAGACCTTATGACTTCTATAGGAACTAAAAATAGCTGATCTACTGCTACAAGGAAGCTTAGTGTGTATGTGAGACTGTATGCGAGATGCGTATTGATACTGGGACTATATGGGAGAAAACCATGGTGTTATATATGGCTTGTGTCCCACTCACGCCAGCTTTTAAAGGGATCCATTTAATAGGGTGTCTTCATGTTCAGAACAGTTATGATCATACCTAGGTAACAAGTCACTTCCAGGCTTGTATACACCTCAAAATTGTCATAACTCCAGTTATCCCTAATTCTATTGCTCATCAGTGTATACTGTTCCATGAACATTGTTTAATGGTTTGTGGAGGATTCCCGACAAATGGCACATCTTTCAAGGAGGCTCTGTAGCCTCTTGGAGATATGTGTACAAGGAATTGAAACCCCAAGTTAGACTCTAGGGGTGTTTTTGGCTGAGAATTTTTTATAGTAGGTAACAATGCTTGAGCGCATTCAGCATATGCAGTGTCAGAATACTTTCAAACAGAATATATCACTCAAATGAATTGGCCACCTTACTCACCTGGCTTGAACCCTTTAGAGCATGTGTGGGATGCTTTAAGGCAGCAAATTTTAGTGCAAAAAATTCACTGTTTAGGACCTGAAAAGTGAACTTTTAGATGAGTGGCAGGTGGTTCTACAAGACTTGATCGTTGCTTTGGCACAGTCTATGAAATCATATGAGGTACATATTTGTCAGAGGTGACAATAGTTTAAAAAAATATTTCCATTACCGATGACTTAATTTTTCCATCATTTTTCAATATTCGTAATGTTGGTTTTAATTTCAATATTTTGAGATTAATCAACTGTCGAACATTGTAATTTTATGTTAACAAATGCTTTTGTGGAAATTTTTATTAATAATTTTTCAGTTAGGTTTGACTTCTGTCATTATACTTTAATTTTGATTATCAGTGTACATTTATTCTAAAATACCTCATACTACAGATGTGGTCAAATGCCATGGCATTTACAGATGTAAAAAACTAATACATGTGAAATATTATGTTGATACAAAACTATTCTGTCATAATTAGCAAATAAAGTAATAGCAATTATAATAAAGTATTAATATGCCAAGTTTCCATTTGCTGACAGTGATTATAATTTATCATTGTCTATTCAGTATAGATTTTTTATGACTTTTATGAAGGCCAGCAGAATAAATATTGAGAATCTAAATTAAGTATTGGGATTATAAAGAAAAAAGAAAAAGCAAATTTTATAATAATAAAGAATGAAAAATTTAGTTTTTTGAAATTATTTTCATTTATTAACTTATATATATGTAGAAAAGCAACCATTTTGAAGAATTCAAAGGCTTAAAACTTTTAATTTATAAAATAGTTTCATACTAACTTTTGAAAGAGAGTTCACTTCTGAAAGCAGTTGAATTTTACTTTTGAAATGCTTTTGAATGTGAAAATATATTTACTCTTCGGGAGTCTACATTTTGAGCCCACAGTTTTTAAATTTCTATGAAATTGACATAATTTCCTTTTTGCTTCTCTCAGTTTTGAAATTTTATAAAGATGTCAAGTAGTGGTGCAATATATTTCCCTACTAGTAAGTTTTTTACCATTTTTAAACTTGTTTAAAATTAAGCTTTTTTAAGCAAGTAAGTTTTTTAAACTGTTGCTAGGAATAATTCTGATCCTTTTTTGCCCTTTACTTTTAAAACTCAAAAGTTTTTCCATCTTGGTTCACAGTATCTTTCAATTTCATTGAATTTGTAGCAGAGTATGTATGAAAATGGAAATTTAGTGGTCACAAGTCTAAGCTAATGGCATGGTAAAATTAAAGGATTTACATGGAATAAATTTTTGATTATATTTGGTTTATTTTAATTCATAGCATGATCCGGATTTCTAAGTTAAGATGCCAAAGTTAAATTTTTACAATCCTAACTTTTCGTTAGGTTTATAATGCAAGTCTTTCATGGAAATAACTTAATCTATTTTTACAAATGCTCAAATCAAGGAAGTTAAAAATAAATAAATAATAATCAACTAATCCCTGCTATGGAGATGTAAAGCTGATTAGCTGTTTGTCAATCGGTGTACACACAAAGAGAATATAAAGGTTTTAATTGTGTTACTCTTGGAGTACTAATAATTGTACATGATAGGTTCACATACAAGTTATATAATTAAAAATTTATTCATAAAAGATAAAAATTCGCAGCTAGGGAAACATTTTAAATTTGCATATTTTAAACTTTTCAACTCATTTATGAAATTAAGCTTTGTGTATTCTGTAGATTTGAATTGAAATTTGAACCAGTTACAAATTATACGGAAACAGAAAAATGTTAAATGACTTACCTAGATTTAAAGTGGTGACTAAAAGGAATAGTAATTTTTTTCAGTTATTCTTATAATTTAGCATGTCAAAAAATTCTTGTACTCTTTTTCCTTCAAAGTATTTTGCCTTTTAATGATGATTATGTGCCATATCATTCCAGTAGTTTAATACATTTAAGAAATGCAAATGTGGAAATTTTCATTTCCTAGCGACACTGCATGCCTTAATTATGTGACTGACATATTTGTGTCTCAGTGTAATGACAGTGTTCCATTTCATAAAAATTTCATTGTCTTTGCTCAGTCTAACTTTCGGCTCTTTTGAATAAATGCCTCTTAAAATGAATCTCTGGTATTCCTTGGGTGTCCACTGGCAACTAAATAGAAGGCTTTTGCTACTACATCAAAGCTAAAGCAACTTGGGGTACTTTTTTGGCTAAAAAACGCCAGTTTCTTACTATTTTTAAATATTTGGCAAGTTTTCCTTTACTCTAGGCAACTAATTTGACAATAGGCATTAGGCTAACTTTATTCTTTATTATTCCCCTTTCCTTTCCAGTGTAATGAATGAGAAGTATGAATGTGTATGTGAGAAAAACACGAAAATATAATTAACTAGCATGTAAAATGAAAACTCAGTTTATTTCAACTTGTGCTTTTTCTTTCCCTTTATTAACACTACAGTGTCTGTAATACATTTTTGAACTGAACTTAACAAAAATTCCTTTTACAGTAGAACCCCTTTCGTCTGCCCTTGGTTGGTCCATCACTCCAGTTGATCCGACCATGCTCAAGCCAAACTTTGTCCTGACGTGTTGGTGACTCACCACCCACATTACATACATATTGACAGTAAATACATTCAATAATAATAACAGCTTTTGTGCTGTTTGTTTTAATGTTTTTACTTTAGAGAGCAATACATGCAGTCATTTTTGAGTTCAGAGATTGTTTATTTTATCGTAAATCCATATTTTTCTGTATTTTCTGATAATTGCTCTTTTTTGCATTCCGACCATACTTCCTGTCCAAAGGTGATGGATTAGAGGGATTCTACTGTATTTTGGCTATTTCTTTTTTTTTTTTAAATATGATGGTGAAGCAACAAATGCTACTAATTTTGCCTTTTGAAAATGTGAACACCCTGCATTCCTCAACAACTCAAATGTTCATATAGCTCATTTTTATTGTATTATTCTTTTTTTATGGTTGTTAATATTCTATTAACTGTGTATATTTTCTCATAAATAAAATTGTTTTGTACACTTTATATCATTATTGCAAAATTTTCTTATATTTTAAATTGAGAATTATCTTTTAAATGAAATGGTTAATACAGGGTTCAAGAATGTACTGTGCAGTTAATTCAGATGTTTGCAGTATTATGAAGTTTGATAGAAGATACTATATGCTGAAGTTTCCATCATCTCTTTATGCATAAAATGTCTTTTTTTTTTCCCCCTGTCTTCTGTATCTCCTGAGCAAATATCAGTTTGGGAATTCATTTTTTAATCATGTCATGTAAATTACTGCAATTAAGAAGATTCCTTAAAAATGTAGGGTGATAAAATCAGTTTAACTGCTTTTTTTCCCCATACAGATAGGAGGGGGAAAAAACTAAACTAATAATAAATGTGCATTATTTTGTGTTCTTGAGATAAAAATAAGTAAAATAGATTTTGATAATCCAACATTTATGCTTAAAAATATTATTAAAGTATTTGAGATGTTCCTTCTTTTTTCATCATTTTTAAATTTACAAGCTTATTTTCTACTTTCACTTATTAAAAACTGTAATGTTTTTCGTATTTATGCACTTTAATTTATATGGTTATGTTATTTCTTCAATAACAAACTTACACTCCATGGGAATGTTTTATAATACATATTCATTAGAAAAATTAATGGTTTGAAGTTTCTTTCTACTTTTAGAATAAAGCTAGAATAAATTATTTCTTTTTAGGAGAATCCCTTCAAGATGACTTTTACTGTTGTCATACCTCTAAAAACAACTTAAATTGTCTGATCTTTCTTTCGAGTAAGATTAATGGAAAACAAGTAAATAAAAATAATTGCATTATGTGCAAAATGCATTTTAATAGTTTAGACCCAAAATATCAATGTACATTGTATTAAGAATTTTCTCTTTTAGTTTTTATTTTAAAAATAGGTTATCATAAATGCATTGTCTTATCTGCAAGATTAGTTGGATGTGTTTTAACTGTTCTTAAGTCTAAGCTTGAGTGTGTCACTCAGTTTGCCATTTTCGGTGAAACAAACTAAGCTTGAGAACCTCTTGAGGCTAACTTTTAACTTCTGAGCTAAAAAAGTGCTGATTTTTAATTACCTTTAGAAAATTAGATTATTTTGATTATTTTTAGCTTCTTCAGATATTATCTGCATATATATATAGATATATAGATAGATAGATATAATGGCAGCACCCAATGGAATTAAATACTGTAAAAGCACTTATTTTTGCAAGGCTTCGATTTTTGCAATTTTCATGAGGCCATTTGTAATTGCGAAATTAAAGCCTCATGAAACACTTTTTTTCATTTCAAATAAAAATAAAAAATCAGAACTATTGCACAGTGACAAATTCTCGAGTTGACAACTCAACTTTCTTTTGTACAACTATTTCTTGAATAGTATACAATTATTTCTTTGATATAAAACAATAATGCAACTAATAGAGTGCAGCTCATTCACTTACAATATTTGTTTGGGGTGGAATGCACACGTTAAACCAAGGTCTAAGTTGATACATAATCACCGTGAGTTGTTTTTAAAGCAATGGGGAGTGTGAACGCACAGACAAAAAGAAGTTTCTTAAAATGCCTTATGCAAAAGAGGCTCTATATTTAGGTACATTCAGGATTTTTGAACTTTCGGTTCTGTTCATATAAAATTCGTGAAATTTTCAGCTCGCAAAATCACCGATATCTTCATTTTCACAAAAATTATGGCTCGCAAAAATAAGTGCTTTTACAGTATATGAAACAATCCAGTTTTTGAGTATTTGGTAGTTAAAGCAAATTTTACTAAATAATGTTTATTTACAATATAATTTATTTACAAATACTATTTCCAGATATTTATACATATGGGTAAGCTTTTATTTGGTAAATTTCATGTTAAAAATAGTGATTTCTTATGTGGAACTTTTTTTTAATACTCAAATATATGCTTTTTCCAATAAATTCACAATATTAATTCTTAATATATTTAAATAGCCCATTTATTATTAATAAAAACAATTTGGAGTTCATAATTTAAAACAATTAAAATGTATCTCTCAAGTTTTAAAGGGCAAAAAAAATGAGAAAGAAATTATGAAAAGTACCCAAGACTCACTGTCCACAAGGAGATATGCAATTAAAATAACTTGAACCTGAAAGTGATAAGTTTTTCTCAATTGTATACATATGTAATAATTCATCCCAGCTATCTACTGATAATGCTTTTTAATAGGCGATTCATTTGTAAAATTATTCATGTCATTTTCTTAAACACTAGCTAACTAAGATTTTTAATTTGATGCATAAATACTCATTTAAAACTTGTGTAAAGTATTTTAGATATCTAATTATGTAAAATAGTGCCATGTGAATAATGTGCAACTGAATCCAGCCAAAACATTTGACTAACTTATAAATGTTATTCGTAGAGTAGTTTTGTGCATTATAAATTATACTTGTGTGATTTTTATTAAGTGCATTCAACAAATAATTAGTCAAGAACTGCTGTTGTGCATCTCTCATTATTTACTGAATGTCCCGTATATTTTCTTGTGTAATACATTATTATTTTTTTTTTTCACACCTGTATATTTTTCTTTATTTAAGAACATCACTAAAGAAAGCCATTTTTTAAAATGCTGATTTTAAAATTTGAAAAAGTGTTACTATTGTAAAATATTGTGAAAAAAAGAGTAGTAGTTTTTATTGCTGTCACAGAATTATATCTTATATATTAAGAATCATTAGATTCAAGTGCCTCGTAGCTCCCTGATAATCAAATATAAATTTGTAGTTTGTAAGTAGTAATTAGAATTTCTTCACACTTTTTATCTCCTCATCTATAAGTATTCTATGTATTTAACAGTCACTGAAAGCCCCACATTATATTAAAAGCTTTTAAAGCAAGTGTTTACTTAATGTAATTAATTACTCTTAAAAAAAATACAGTTTGCTTTTTTAAATTTTAAGTTCTTTAATTAAAAAGAATGTTTATTATAATCAATAAATATTCACCTTGCTAATTAAGAAAATTTATTCCTTTGAAAGAATTTCTTTTAATTGGAAATTTTACTTTTAAATATTTTATGATCATTTATTATGAATATGTATAAGCATGTTTTACTTTCTTTTTGAATTGTTTGAATAGTGATACTAAATTTATTCCCTCCAATGGACTGCACTTTTTGCTGATGTATGAGAAAGAATAAATTAGATAATTTCTTTTAACTATATATACTGGAAATGCTTTATACAGTAGGCTCTCTTAAATCTGCATACCTTCATGCAAAACATAATGTTGCTATATATATATATATATATATTTTTTTTTTTTTCACAATCCTCGAACTTGTGTGTTCTTTATTCATTTATTTTTTTATAGAGATATTTAAAAATCTGTTGCTGCATATTGCTTACTAGTAAGTAGTATTGTTTATTGTCAAACTAATTATAAAAAATGTAATTAAAAATTTTGTTTCTCAAAGATTTTAAAGTTATGTAAAGCCAGTTATATGTGATTGTTACCCACAGAAGAGAGACTACCCTTGGAGGTTTATGGCTGGGCTGCATACCTCCTCCTGGGAAACTTTATAATGCACAATGTAGAGTATCATTAGGAGGGAGTCATTCCCGGATTTGCACCGCTCATCTACTTACCTATTAAAGCAATACAGAGTTTTAAAATCAACTTCACAAAGTAATGAGTAAATAACAAAACAAAGTAATAACAAAATTATTAAAAAATAATTGAAAAGACCTGAAATTTCTATTTATATAAAGGAAATATCTTTTAAATTTTTTTTTCATCTTAATTTGTGTGTTCTCTAATTCAAATCTCTGTTTCTAGACCCACGTTCTTTTATTGCCCTATGACCAATATTTTTGTCCTATGTTAAAATGACCTAGGTTTTATGACCAATATTATGAATGTTATTGGTCTATAACCCATTTTTCACTCATTTGAAGTAAGGTGCTTTAAAGTTAGTGTGTTTCAAAGGGGTTCTCTGGAACTATTGTTTCTCCAGCCTGTAAAAAAAGGCCTAGAGTAAGTTGTAACTCGCATTTCATTATTGTAAGATTCTGTAAATCACATACTTTAATAAAGACAGATAATTTTAAAACTTTTGTATTAAGGAGATATTTTTGACTAATTTGTAGGGATTTCTTTGTAAAAGTTGACAACTTTTTGCTACTTGCACTTAGTTGTTCTGTTGGAATTCAGTTAATAACAAAAGAAAGCCCTTTTATTGATTTGATGACAATTTTCAGTAACATTCATTTTATTTTATTGTTATTATTTTTTTTTATATAGTTAGTGTGTTTCAAATGTGTGAAATTTTGTGTAGAAATTTTGTCACACACACATAATTTATTTATTAATGTTTGAACCGTACAGCTTGAAGATTTTTGTTTTATTTTAATTTTAAGATAAAGGGACTTAGCAAATTATTATTATTATTAGTTAAAGGATTTAGTTTTATTTTTAGTAATGTTTATTAGTAGGTTATTGCATATTTATGCAAACTGTTTATAAAATTGACCATATTAACCATAAAAAACTCCCCCTGGAGCATATTGTAATAGACTCACATGAGCGTTGGCCTTAATGCTGCCAGGATAAACAGCTGGTCTATAAATTAACATTTAAGAAAATGGTCATATAAATGTAACATAACCAATTTATAGGCAGTAATTTACATAAGAAAAATAAATTAAAAATTCATTTAGGTGTGTAGATTTAGAGAGTTTACTGTTTTACATGTTGTGCATATATTTAAAGAAATCATTTTAACTTCTGTTGTTTATCAACTTTTTTTCTAGTACTAAGCTATCTTTTAGATTATCTTTCATAGATATTATGTATTGTTTTCAAAATACAGCTATCTTGTAACTGTATGTAACTTTAGACTGTTTCTGGATATTTCATTCTATCACTTTTCATATCTTTTAGCCTCTAGATTGTAAAGTTACATTACCTGAGTATTAAAAATGCCAGCCAGGTAGCAATAATTAGTAAAGAAACTGCAAGAATACACAGTGCTTTTATGCATGGCAGTACTAGTCATAATTTTATTTGTATCATAAAAGTAGTAAGTATTAAAATACAATACCTGTATGCTAGATATTTTAGTTCCGTAAGCTAATCACTGTGTTCAGCTCATTACCTCTATAGACAGTTTGAAGTTTTAGATGTGTGATACACAGTTTTATAATGTGATTTATATACATTATTTTACATTTGTAGATATACTGTGATAAAGTGAAACAGTGACTTGTTTGGATTTTGTTTGATAAAAAACAATTGATATGTCTGGCATTTTGAAATATAGTCAACATTATATTATATGAATAATATTTTTTTGATAAAAAGCAATTGGTATCTCGGATCTTGAAATAATCTTAACTATTATAGTGAACCTTTGAAGACTGATAAATTTTGTTCACTGAAATATCTGAAATTTACTAAGTTTTCTCATGTTGAACAAGGAAACTAAATGTAACTAATAGATAGTATTTTATGTCCATACTGAATATTTATTAAGTAAATCAAGCATAATTGCATTTATGGAATGAATGTACATCCCATTCAGTTGGCAGAAGGTACTGTCTCTTTTAACCTATAATATTGCTCTGGTAATGAAAAATAAAATCCTCCAAGGTAGAGCAAAATTTCTGTTTGTTTTTTTTTAAACTTTAGAGAGTACCACCTTGTTATTGTTAGTCAATGCTTTTAAAGATTAGTGCACATCACTGCAATGAAAATACTGCTTAATATAGATTATATATATATATATATATATATATATTTAGCCCTTGTTTAGCATAGGCATGTTTGCCTAGACACTGACAATTCACCTGAACAGGTGTTTGAAGTATCTCTTTCTTTCCTCGAACATAAAAGAGACAGTCTACATGGGGGGTAGGCAATGAACATCACCACTGCCATTTCTGGAATTTTCAAGTAATGGTTCACTAAAACTGAAAGATTCTATCTGCATTTCTAATGTAATATGAATAGGAACTAATGATTTGTGTTTGCTGTATGCAGAGCCAAAGGTTCACTATATTCAGAGTTGACCACATATTGTTATTTAAGAATTGATTAAATAACTGCTGATGCAACTGAAAATATAAACCTAGATATTTAATTCTGTCTTCCATAATAAAAAAAAATAATGCAGTGTCTGCTTTTTTTTTGGGGGGGGGGGATTGTAGCTAAAATGTTGATAGAATTTTAAAACTACTAATTATACTTTTTAAGGGAGGATTCTGTGTTAAAATTCAATATAAAAATTTTAATTAAAATAGGTAACTAGATTGAAAGGATTTTACTAAGCAAGCTGTTTAAGACATTACTGTTATATGTTTGGGTAGATTTCATGAATGTTTTTTTTTAATTTAATTTTAAAAGATGAAATAAATCTTGACTCAAATGAACATTATCATTCTGTTTTGTCTATTTTATTTGTTACTGTGTGTGTGGATCATTCATTCCTCTGGTTGTGCATTAGTAAATATTTTATTAAATTATAGGTTGATTCCAAACTCTTTAAGTGAATGCAGTATTCATAGCAAGATAGTGCCTTATTGTGAATTTTAGTTGTCTGTCTTATTCATTATATTCTCACCTTGTTATCCACCGTGGCTTTAAGATTCTTACTATAATGCTTCTTCACTTGTTTTATCAGAATTTACTTGGTTCAGTATTCTACTATAGTTAGGCATCATATATGTTGCAGCATTTTAAACTTTAACTATTGCTTAGACATACCTTATTTAAACAGTCATTAAACTTTTACAACTCTTTCAAAATGGTTATTATTTTAAAGATGCTTTTTTGTTTTGCATGACTGTGTGAGCAAAACCAAGAATCTTCAAGGCTTTTGTATTTTTATTTTTTTTATAAGTTGAAACTTTTTATATTATGTGATAAACCTTGATTTGTTTTTGCTGCATATTTATCCTGCAGATTGTTTATTTTTCACTGATCTTATAAATGTTGAAATAAAAGTATTCCTCCTTTGGACCCTAAAACAATTATAGCTTTTGTGCATAATATCTCCCCCCTCCTTGAAAAAAGTTCTTTAAATAAACTGAAGTATTTTAATACATACTGTTCCTTGCAGTAACTTACTTGATGTTGGAATTATTTGTTTAGTAGAAAGATTTTTAACTCTAAATTTTAGAAGTCATAATCTGCTTATCCCCGATATTCATAAAATATGTAGGTGCTATCAGTCATGTAAATTTTTTGCATGAAAATGGATTTACCATTGGAAAATAAATAAAATTCAACTAGATGATCAATAAGCTGTTCCTATTGTCCATTGTAAGAACTTGATACAATATAATGCCAACTATTTTATTTTTATTCAGTTAAATACTTCTAGACTATGTAATGCACCTTGTTTCTTCATTGTTTCATCAATTGGACTCCTGAATTATATTTCTTGTTTCAACACTTGTGCATGAGAGATTGAAAATAAGCATATTAAAAATTAATGCAATTGCATTCATTAATTAATCTATGGTACTTTCAGGACAATACATATATATATTTAAAGTTTTATTCTAAATTTTTCAAAAGTTATCAATTCAAAGTTTACATACCACCATTTTTCAAAAATTAATCTTTACTTCAGTTAAGCCCATTTACATAGTTTTAATAATAATATCTTCAAAAGAATATACTGTGGGAAGTTAAAATTATGTGTAAAAATTCAGACTTATTATGTTTAGTTTCTACAGATTATTGAGTCTGTTGAAAAATTCTTCATTTTGTGTAGTAGTTGATTCTGTTCTAGCAAACCATTAATAATAATTTTGTCCTTAACTCATCATATTTTTTAGTCTTAAGATTTTCTTAGTATAAAATGTATATTTAAATAAAACCTCTAGGTTTATATAAGCAGTTCATATCAGCTTATTAATGCTGTATAAATTTTAATGTGACCATAAAGCTGTACAGTAGATTTTCAATTGTCACAGTGTCACAAACTGTATTTACGAAGCATGTATTTCTACATTATGCTAGATAGCTAAAGTTTAGTTCTTTAAAATATAATTGTGCTGCTAAGACAATATAATAGGAGCTCTGTGGTTTTCTCTGAAACTTTGAGTGAATATGGGTTAGGACCTCTTGGAAAGATCTCTTGAGTTGATAATCAGCTGTAATCCCTCAAATCAAATCAAGATAATAGGAACACCTATGAAAGAATTCAAAATTAAAACTTTTAGGGAGTTTGGCTTCATTGCCCTAAATTACAGCTTGTACCTGATGTGGGACTGACAAATAAAGTGTGACAACTTGTACAAAGTTGAAGAGAATCCATAGCCATTCTTCTTGCAGAGCAGTCTGGAGTTCAGGTTGTGTGCATGGAAGAAGAAACCAAGCATGGACTTTGTGCTCTAAAAACACCCACAAAGATTCAATGATGTTGAGATCATGGGGCTGAGGACACCTCATGAGATGTTCTATTTCATCATTATGCTGATCTAATCATGTTTGAACATAGCCAGCCATCTGTACAATGATTTTGCCATATAGGAATAGAGAACATTCTCCAGGAAACAGAGTCTGAAGCATAGGGTGTAAGTAAATGATCTGCAATAATGCTTGACTGTGACCTTCTCCTTTGGATTTTGGGTGGCTCAAAGTCACACTAAGATATTACTCCCACACCAGCATAAATCCTTCTCCATGCTTCATAGTTGGAACCAGACTGTCAAAATGAAATATACTTCTGCTGCTGTTAGCCAGGTGAACTTTTGTTCTGTCACCGGAAATAAAATAAATGATGATTTGTGATGACTAGATTATCTATTCTCATTGTTTTTGTGTAGAGTTTTGGTGGTCTTGGCATCACTGTCATTCCTTCATAGCATTCTGCAGCAACACTAATGGCTTTGGGATTGCTACTCTGTCATGAATGCACACAGTTAGCTGCTCCCATTGAAAAGTTTAGGTGGATACAGGGTTTTCGAGGAAGTGAGTCTTCATCTTAGGGTTTATTTGCGGCTCTGCAGTCTTACATTTTCAAGTGACTATCCTCTTCAAAGCTCGTCTATCCCTCAGCTCAGTCGGTCGACCTCAGCTTTTGCCCAGTGTTCTTCGCAGAGTGCTCCTTCCCAGTTTTATGTAAGTTCCCATAACAGTTGACACAGTGGTCTTTGAAACACCTGTAAGGTTGATTGTTCTATGACGCAAATGCTCCAGTGAGGTGAGCTCCAATAATTTTGCCTCATACTGGACAGATTGCAGATAATGACACTTTGTTCTGAACTGAATTTCGTCATACAACTTTCATGCCAGCAAACGCGCATCTGATACCTTCTCTTTAGCCGCCACTAGATTGCAGACTATTGAGACACATGTCAAAATGGGTGTTCCTGTTATTTTGTCCTATACCTGTATATGTGCACTTATTAGTCACATTGTCATGTCAAGATTAACATGGTTTTTAAAAACTTTTTGTAAGCAAAAGTAAAGATAAATCAATTGCATTTTTCTAATTCACTTAAAGCATTAAAAATGTAATGTTTTCTAATACAGCTACTGTATAAATGAATGCATAACAATTAAAATATTAAAAGGTGCTGTTATTATTTCTCTTGAAATTTGCTTGTAGCAGAATAGTCTTTTGTCAATGGTAAATGATCATTGTAAATGTTGAAACAGTAAAATAATTATATAAATAATGTGGCATTTTTCATAGCCTACAGGGTGTCCCGAAAAGGTGGCAACGGCCTCTAATTCTTCATCTATTAGCAGGGTGTTCACCGGTGACTAAAAAGGCGACTTTTATTACCAATTTAAAGATTAGGCAACGCGGGCAACTTTTTTGATGAAAAATCGACATTTTTATAATATTTTCAGGTTTTTGGCTACTTGTACCTCACTCCAGGCGACTCATTTGAAAATCAGATTTCGGTTTTTGTCAACTCCATTTTCTTTTCAAATTTGCTATTGGTCAATCATCAAACATACTAATGTATTTTTTTGAATTGTGTTATAAAAGTAAATGTACTGTATTCTCTGTTATATAACGCATGAAGTTTTTTATCTTTTTATTCACTCCTTTTTAAATGAAGTAAAATGACGTATGTTTAATTCCTAACTTTAAAATCGTGCAAAAATGCGACTATTTTGGCAAGTAAACCTAAGAAAATGGCTACTAAACTGCCGACTTTTTTATGTCGGTGAGGCTACTAATGATACTAGTTTTGCCTCCTGACATTGGTATACACCCTGTATTAGAGATGAGTGTAAATTGAAAAAATGTTCAAAATAATGTAAGAAATAAAACTTCCTTAAGAAAAAACTCCTCTCATTCATTTACAAAAAGTTACACTCCTTAAATTTGTGTATGAACCCCGTACAAAAAATATTTCCAAGTAAAATGTGCCTCATACACTAGTGAGATGTTCAAAATTTGAGCCTTTCATCATACGCGTCGCTGAGATATCTTTAAAGAAAGATGATCATGGACTATACATGATTTTGAATGTAAATGTTTACTGCTGGAGTGGAAGAAGGGATTTTCTTTCGTAATTTGTGTACGACCCCTGAAATTCGATCATTCGATGTTATTTTTTCCTTTCGAGAGCCATTGAAAAGTGGTCTTAGTGAGTGTTATATTTATCTTCATGTCTCTGACACTTTTTAAGGTATAATTCTCAAATTTGGTACATCCCCTCATTAGTGAATGGGCCTATTTTACTAATTAAGTTTTTTGTACGGGGGTCATATACAAATTTAAAAAGTGTAACTTTTTGACAATTAACGGGAGGAATTTTGTCTTATTGTAGTAATATTTCCGACCTTATTTTGAACATTCTTTCAATTTAAACTGCCCACTGGATAAAGGATTAAGGCATGGATAAAGAAGGCATGGATAGGCATGGAAAGGCATGGATAAAGAATTAAAGCCTGCTACCACCTTTTGGGGACACCTCAGATGCTAGGAATTAATGGAATTAATGGAAATTAATGGTGAATTAATGGAAATTGAGTCAAAATAAATAAATAAAAGTTGATAATTGAATGTATTTTATCAATAGCTGTTTTCGTGCAATTCATTTGATCAAGTTCGCTAAATGTTATCTCACATTAAATCTTTATTGTTTAACAAATCAATATTTTTTATTTTTTTTTTTTACTAGACCAGTATTTGGTTAACTCCAGTTTGATTGAACACTTAGTGCTTTAATCATAAATTTTCCGAAAACAAAGGGTTTGTTTCTTAAATTAAAATGTGAAAGTAATTTTTTAAATATGTGTTGTGGAATTTTTATAAGGTTATTTATACCTTAAATTTGATACTATAAGTATCAGTGAAATGATAAGATAATTGAAAGTCTACTATATACTTTTAAGCATTAACTTTCTTTTTTCAAGCATTTTATTTCGAGTTAAAAGAATGATAAATGTCTAAACATCTATTGTTGTCAGTTTGCAGAGCTAACGAAATATAAAATTCTCAAATGTTGCAATGGTGACAAATACTGAATTTTGGTGCCAAATTATATTTGGTGAGCTTTGAAGTTAACCTCAAAAGGGGCTGTGATTGAATATAGAGACTTTATATATGTTTGTCACCATTTATTTAAAATGAGAGTGTCACTTGGATTATAGTTTTTTAAGTTGTCATTGCACTGTAGTAAATGAACAGCAGAAAATGGATGTGTTACTGCATTACAGCATTTGCAACTGTGTACATAGTTTGTAATAAAAATTCCTTTATACTACCAATGTGGTAAATTTCATTTTGTGTTTCTTGAATGACTTACACTACCGAAACTAGTGTGTTTTAAATTGTTTCTGCTTTGCCATTGTATGTCCCTCGTGGACCTCTGTAAGGAAAGATTAAAGCTGCACAAGAACGTTATCAAAACACAGATTAAAGTCTAATCTACCAAGTCTAAAACTAAACGAAACAAATCACTAAGCTAAATCACTACATCTTTCATGGTATTACAGAATTTTTAAGTACTAGTACCATTTGAAAAGAAGTAGAGTTCCAAGAGAATTGGAAATTTTGGACTACTTGGAAACATTTTTTCCTAGAATTTTGTATACTGGATTTAGTAAAGTTTACTTGTTGAGTCAGGGTTTCTGCAGGCCTGGAAAGTGAGATAAATAACAAAAAGGTTGGGCAAAATTTATGTAGGCTAACAGGAAGACTAAAAAGTGATACAACGAAATTCGCCACATAGTATGAATATAACTCAAACATCCTAACAACAGAATAGAATTAACAAGATAGATAAATCATGCCATGCGCATCGATTATCAAACACTTTCACACGCAATATATTTGTATCAAATTTGACGATGTTTTGCAATTTTGGCGAGATTTTAATTTACCGGTTAAGACAAAGCGACATGAGGGCTATCTACCTAAGAAGGATTCCTTGGGCGCAGGATCTTTTTTAAGGGTTTCTGACGCATATTCTTGTTACATCTTGGTGAAAATCGGCCAAAACTCCAGACCGCTAGATCGACAAGTATGGGATAGGCCCAAACCCAGGACCTTTAGACTTCGGCGAGATTTTAGAGATAAGATGGTTTTTAAAGAAAGCTGTATACCATTAATTTTGCGAGACCCTGTAAAAGAAATTTAAAATTTATTTCTGTATTTTAAATGAAGAGTTGAGCGTTTATATACTTATTGTGTTGTACTTGAAAAGGATAAATGTCTCTCTATTCTGTCGTAGACCGTAATGTATTGAAGTTCTTCTAAATGCTCCATGATTTGAGCGTTTATAAATGCTCTGATTGCTCAGAAGATTTATAAACGCTACACACTATTTTCGACTTTTTTAGTTTCAGTCGAAAGAAAGTCCCTTTTGCCATGATGGCTAAAGGACCAGTGTAGTCCGAGATTGAAAGAGGCAAAATCGATGCTTATATAAAAATGTGGTAAATTTGTTCCTTAAATTATTAAATTACTTAAAATATCAGCTGGTGTAATATATAATAGAGATTCTGTGAATTATGCAGCAAAAACGTTAATAAAAGGGGCAATCCGCGCTTGACTGAATGGGATAGAAGAAGGATTCTTCAAAGTCCGTCGCAAAATGGCTGCAGTTCAAAGCAGATTTAAACTGATTTACTGCTTCCCGTAATCAGTTCCCGTTCGATAAGAGTTACTCAGATAATCTTCACTTACTACTTGAGATGGTCTAAGATGAAAGTTGCTCTAAAGTTGACATGTCGTCACCAGCAACTACGTTTTCAATATTGTGATAAATATGCAAATTGATCAGAAATGAAAGAACGCAGTATTTTCTGACGAGAAAAAAAATAAATTTAGATGGTCCGGATGGTTTAAAGTACTATTGGAGGGATCTCGGTAAAGTACAGTAATCTATTGTGGCGTTTTGGACTCGCCACAAGTGCTAAACAGGAAACACAAACAAAATTGAAGAGACTCGAGACAGGAGTTGAGGTTTTTGTTTAACGTTGGTTATTAAAATACACATTTACAAACATTGACTGTATTCTGCAGACTTAAATACAAGCATCAACTTCCGCTCTGGAATTCGGGAACTCTCGTCCCTCTGAGAGCCGATCTCTGTTCGACCTCCTCGAACAGTCTCCAAAACGACTCTAAGCTCTCTGTCAGCGCCCAGTCTAGGGTTTCCACATTCGTGTGGGGTCGGTCGGCAAAATCAAAAAGGCCTCACCTCCGATCTTCCTCCAAGCCCCCTGTGCGTTCGCACTCGTCGTGTGGGGTCGGTCGGCAAAATCAAAGGACCCCCTTTGCTCTTGGAATGTGCACTGGTCAAGTGTGCTTTCTGCATCGTGGGAAACCCATCGAGTCCTTGGTACATTTCTGGGGGGGGGGGTAGTAACTTGTCACACTATCTTCAGTAGAAATTTGATAGTGGAGGTTTGACGGTTTGGCCAATGATTGCTTATATTGGAAGAAGTGAAATTGCCTTTTTAGAAGGTCGTCAGAACTCATTCGAGTACAGTTTAACCTTAGAAAATTGCCTTTTACCAATTGCTTGGCAAAATGATGGCTTCAGTTTCGTCTTACGTATGCAGGATAATGCGCGTATTCATGCTTCAAGAGATATGAACAACTGTTTTGAAGTACAAAATATTGTTGCTCTATTAGATCATCCTCCTAATATTCCAGATCTTAGTCCCATGGAAAATGCTTGAACAGAACTTCTTCGAATAGTTAATGGGAATGGACAATGTACATCGATTACGGAACTGAGAGCTTCAATATTTCAGAAAAGACATTAACTGATCAGAGATAGTTACACTTTTAAATTCGTATACGACTCCCATCCAAAAAAATTTCCAATTAGTAAAATGTGCCCCATACACTAATGAGATGATGTGGAAAAATCGAGAATTATATCTTTAAAAATTTCAGAGATATGAAGATTTAAAATATACTGTTTTTCCGTGGCTGTCGAGGGAAAAGCATCGCGTGGGATGATCGCATTTCAGGGATCGTACAGAAATTACAAAAGTATTTTTTTTCACTCTAGCAAGCGTTTATATTCTAATTCGTGTATAGCCCCCGATCATCTTTGTTTAAATGTATCTCTGAAGCGTTTTATGATGAAAGGCTGGAATTTTGTACATCACCTAACTAGTGTATGGCACACTTAACTAATTGAGAATTTCTTTGTAAGGGGGTCGTACACAAATTTAAAAAGTGTTACTTTTTGAAAATTAACGAGAAGAATTTTTTCTTGGCGGAGTCTTATTTCCGACATTATTTTGAAAAAATTTCTTTTTCAATTTACATTGCTCCCTTTTCTCTAATAGATAAAGAGTTAAAGCCCGTTTCCACATGTGTTACAACTTTTTTCTGTCTCCAGGAGTACTTCTCTCTCGACTTTATTTTTTACATCTGAAGAACGAGCATTTGCAATGTTACATTCCAAATTTATCATAGTAAAATCTATTTGCATTTTCGGTTTACCCACAACCAAACTGATCACTGCCGTAAAAAACCTGACTCACGCTAAATACAAGGCCTAAATATAGGATTTTTCGAATTATCTTCAAAAATTTAGAGGTCGCGTTATATTCGGGCCAATCGGCAGATTAATTGTTTCTATTTGTGCATTTTTATGCTTTATACTATTTCAATTCTGATTTAACTCATGAAGGCTCACTATACCATTTTAAATTAATGAATTAAGATGTTTTGCGCCATTATAATAAGCCACACTGATAGAATTTTTTTTCGGTGCATCACAATTAGGTTTTAGTAATACTGAAGATGCTCTTTATCAATTCAGCCATGTATTTCCTTATTTACTGGCGAAAAAATATTAGCGACAAATTTAAATATCCCCAATAATTTTCTCCAAAGATCCTCAATTTAAAAAATATTCTTTTCTAACTTCTCTTTTTAATTTTTTTTTCTTCCAAAACGATCTTGCAAGTACTTTAGAGTGAAATATGTTTATTGTACCAATTTATGTGAAAAAGTGCGTAAAATTTCCTTCTAACTTCGAGGAAAACTGCTAAGTTTTCTCGAAGTTTGCTTAAAGGGATGAAGATTTTGGAGAATAAAACTGATTTCAAGCCTTTGTCGAAAACAATAAAATGAGTGAAAGTTTAAATAAAAGTTTGGACTTTGAAGTGCAGTTTGCAAGTTTTATTTTTTTATCTCCAAGTTTATTTGATCGTGCCCGATGTTGCATCCTTTGCATAAACAGATAAATTGAGCGAGGGGAAAAAAAAAACAAAAAACAATTTGCTTAGTGTGGGTCAAATTATTTTACAGCAAATGTGGCTTAAAAAGAACACGGAAAATATATAGGATTGATTGCCCGTCATTTAAAAGTAATATTATATTAGACTAAAAAGCATATTTTATTTGTATCAAAGTTCATTTAAATTAAGAGTACCTGCGAGCATCGCCCTCTAGCTGTCGCCGTTTGCATTTCCGGACATAAGTTCCTATGTAAATCTTGTTTGTCATGGAATGACAGACCAGCATGTTAAGTTTGGAAACGACCTTTTGTGACACATTGTATGTATTATGCCACATGTAGTATATCACATATGGGCAACCTCAGGACCTCGGGCCGTATGCGGCCGCAAAGGGTTTTGATATCACGTTAATTGATTTCCATGCTTATTTTTTATTGCAAAGTGGATCGCTTTTTGGTGGTCCCACAATAATTTAGTCACATTCTCATGTAATCATACAGAAAATCGTAAACAAAAATCATGTTTTAAATATTAAAAGCTTTAAATATTTAGAACATTACTTAAAGGGTTGCCAATAGTGTAGGTATATCAAAAGTCCCCAAAGTTGGCTATTTTTGACTGTTCATCTCTAAGTTTGGCGAGAAAGACAATCCCCAAAACTGAACACGATTTGACGATACCATTTTATTTGTCCAGAAATCGCCAAATGCTCCTTTTAATCAATGGGACTATTGAAGATTCACAATTCGCGCTGTAATTAACCGATTTACAAGCTCTAAATAAAACGCAAACTAACAGAACAAAATGAAAACTTGTTTATCATATGTTATGTTATACAGTATGTCGCCATTTGATTCAACGGGATTTGTGTTCTAGCAGTAAAAAAATTTTGAATTTTATTTATTTATATTTTTTTATTTTGGTTACAAATTATACTTGTCTGATATACACAGATTAAGAAAATTTTGTTGAAAAAAAAAACAAAAAAAAAACAGATAAGAATACAAAAATGTTGAGTGAAATGGCGTCGGTCAGGAAATTAATTTTCTGTTAACAACACCAGTTTTAGAATTATTCTAATTTTGAAAATTGACTAAATAATATGTGAAAAACAATGCCCATTGTATACACCAATTTTGTTTCTTTTGTAACCATGAAACTATATATCTCTCCTTTTTCTTTTTTTCTTTCTTTTTTTTTTTTTTTTTTTTTTTTTTTTTTAACTCCAAACTCTCTTCTCTCTAAACTGCAAATGTCTCTTCAAAAAACATACGGCAAGGGTCCGAATGTTTTTTTTTTTTTTTTTTTTTTTTTTTTTTTGTGAATCCCAAGGACTCACAAAACTAACTCTTTGGGATCCCGCGAATAGTTTTATGGATCCTTTTCAATAACGTTTAAATTAATGATAACACTTTTAAATTAAACACAAAGACGAAAAAGCGGGCTTTGAAGAACACCTTAAGAGGCTGGAAAAAGGAATCCCATGTAACTGATGATTTCAAAAAAAAAAAAAAAGCGGGGGGGGGTGCGTCCGTTTTAAGTAAAGGTGGGTAAAACACGCACTATCGCGTACCGGTTCTGGTATATCTGAAAAAAAAAAAAAAAAAAAAAAAACAGAATTTCCAGTTTATAAGTTCTTTCTAAGTTAAAATATAAGAAATATTGTATTGTTAAGGCAAAGCATAATATGGCTATCTGTCTTTTGCGGAAGACTTCTTTGTAAAAGCGTTTAATTTAACAAAAAAATATATAATATTTTAAATCATTGTTTTCAAGTGATTGAAGACAGTATAGTAAGCATTCAAATTAAAAATCAAATTTCTTCCATTAATAAGACATCCAAAAACATATTAATTTCCATGAAAAGACATTTAATTTGGAAAGATGGGCTAGTTTTATTTAGTGCGGATGAAAATGGCAAAGAATGCATCTGGTTCATTCTTTCTCATTGTTTGCTGACAAATAAATTCATAAATGTTTTTTTAATTTATTTTCATAGTTGACTTTGTAACTAAGCTAATGTAATCATAATAGGTACAAACCTATTTAAAATTAAAATTTATGTTCTATTACATGTATTTTTTAAATTTTTAATTCAAGATTCCATTCAAAAGATGTAGTTTATTTCGAACAAAGGGATAACAGTAAGCATGTAAATTAAAAATATAATTTCTCACATTAATTAGACATGGAAAAACATGTTAATTTCTATCTAAAGACACATAATTTGTAATGAATTACAAAAAATATTGACTTAGTGCAGTTAGAAGCGTCAAAAAATGAATCTGGTACATTCTTTCCCATTGTTCAGAAACAAATCAGTTCATAACTGTTTTTTGAACTTATTTTCATTGCTGACATTGTAAGCTAATCCTAACTAATATTATAAATGCGAAAGTGAGTTTGTTTGTTTGTTTATTTATGACGCTTTCACGCCTAAACCGCTGAATAAATTATGATGAATTTTGGTTTTAGGTATAGATGGGACCCTGGAGAAGGTTATAGGCTACTTAGAATTTTAGATTTTTAATTACTTTTTTAATTATTAATTAAAAACCGTTTTTATGTTGCCATGCTTGGCGAGTTTCGCCCGTATCAAGTGATTCATGTTTTGAGCTAACAAGAATGCTATTACTTCAATGAAGAAGCACGTGCATCTGTAAAACATTAAATAATACGGAAATTATGCCAGTTTTATGCCAAATCTATCTATCTCTAATAATAAAAATGAATGTTCTCCAGACAAATCTACAGAAAGCAGAGCTTTGAAAATTTGAGGATGACTGGACCCATGACTTCGGTAAAGTGTACCTGAGGCTCAGAATTTTAAAATTTAAGTACTTTTCTAACTATTAATTAAAAACCGTTTTATCGCCCGCACAAAATGATTTATGCTTTTGAAATACAGCAGAAATTCTATATGCAAAAATCACATGCATTTGGAAAACATAAATTGGTATGGAAATTATGTTGATTTTACGCCAAATTAAAAAGCATAAGTAAAGAAAAGTGTACTTACGTATTATCCCTGCGGTCCGCCAAGACGAGCGATTTTTCGCCAAGATAAATGCCGGGCACATGAAATTATTAATGGTTTTGAATACGATTGGCAACAGTTTGGCAACTCATTTGACGAAAAAAAAGTTTGGCGGGAATGACCGCCGGGGTAATACGTAAGTACCAAGAAAAGTCCAGATGTGTTTCTTAAAGTTCGTAAATTTCCAAATCCTTCAAATAATATAAATGTGTACGTTTATGTGTTCGGATGTTTTTGACTGAATCACACAAAAATGGTTGGAAAAATATGTAATGTAGATAGCTTATGCCCTGGATTAACATACAGGCAACCTTTCAAGCATATAGCATAAATAATTATTTTACAGAGACACTCAAAATAATTCTAATGCATTGCGCTCTATAGAAATTTTGTAGTAACTAAACCGATTTTAAAACTTTTTTCACTGATTGAAAGTTACATTATTCCTGAGTATTATTGTTTGCTTTTTGTGGATTAAGACCGATTGACTGCACCATGGTCCTAGGCCTATATGGGGAATTCCTCTGTGTGGAATTTTCTAAGGGATCCCTTCGCGTATTTTCGCGAGGTTTAGGGAAAAAACACGGAAAATTGCGAGCGGCTGCGGCTTGGTCGACAGGCGCGACCGGGGTTTGAACCTGGCACCTCCCACATTCCAGTTTTGAGGGCAGAACCTCCTAGACACTGGTGGGACTCTGGATGTTATAGGCTACCTTTTATGCATATATCACAAATAGTTCTTTTACAGGGATACTCATAAGAATTACATTACGCTCTATGTGTATCTCTGTAAGTACTGAACCGATTCCAAAACTTTTTTCACTGATAGTAAGCTACACTATTCTTGAGTATTATAGGCTAAAATTCATGCATGTAGCGTAAATAGTTCCTTTACAGGAACACTCAAAACCGTTCGAAAATACTGTCGCAACTGTCTCTATTCGCCGAATGCCTGAAAAAAATCTAAATTTAGTAATTCTGCATACTCTCTTATTTTAAATGAAGTATACTACCATGCATTATACTTCATTTAAAATAAGTAAAAAAGGCAAATAATATTTAAATGCAGTTTCTTTAGTCGCAAACATATTTGTTATTCACACATGCTTCGTTTCTCTCGGGACCTAATTCTAAAGCCGACGCGGACGAAGTCGCGGGTAGCCGCTAGTGTAATCATAAAATGTTCAAATTTATTTTAAGATTTCATTAATGACGAATTACATGTAGTTTTTAATTTTAATTCACATTTAATTCCAAAAGATGCGATTAATTTAAACAATACCACAGCGGTAAGTTTAAAAATTAAAAATCAAATTTCACCCATTCATCTGACGTGGAAAGGCATTTTAATTTCCTTCTAAACAGATTTAATTTGTAAAGACGGCTAGTTTTACTTATCGTAGGTAGAAACGCCAAACAATCCGTCTCTATCATTCTTTAACATTTTTCGGCAACAAATAAATTCATAACTGTTTTTTTAACTTATTTTTATATGGCATTATAACTAAGCTAATGTAATCATAAAATGTTCAAATTCATTTTAAAATTTAAATTTATGAGCCATTACTTGTAGTTTTTAACCCTCTCGTCACCCTGAACCTCATATGAGGCACCTACTTCAAATAGCAATATTTAGAGAGAAAACAATTGAATTTAATATTTTTTTACTTTCAGTGATATCAATATCATTAATTCATGTAGAAAGTATATGAGGCTCTTAACTAGATGCATAAATCGTGCCTAGATTGCAGTACTAGTCAATTTAGATCATTTTTTACAGTTTTCGCTTCATTGTTTCAGGAGAAAAATTAAGAAAATATTTATGCTGCTTTTATACCGTTTTTTTTTTTTAAGGTAAGTATAGTTTTTTCTTATTCCCCAACCTTTACCTAATATGTGCATCCTTTTAAATTAATTTTAGCATAACAAAATGCTTCGAAAATGCAAAAATCAATATTAGAAAAATCTAATATTAATCGACATTAGAAAAGAATATTTTTGCATGATTTATAATAGTATTTCAGATGCATTAGATGCTAGACAGATTTTTTTTTCTCTGATTTTTCATAATTCGGTGATGAGAGGGTTAGTTTTTAATTCACGATTCCTTTCAAAAAAGTCAATTTATTTCATACAGTACGAAAGTAGTAAGCATTCAAATTCAAAATCAAATTTCTCCCATTAATCAGACATCCCAAAACATATTAATTTCCATCAAAAGACATATAATTTGTGAAGAAGGGTTAGTTTTATTTAGTGCGGATAGAAATGGCAGAGAATGCATCTGGTTCATTTTTTCCCATTGTTTGCTGATAAAAAAATTCATACAAGTTTTTTTAACTTATTTTCATAGCTGACATTGTAACTAAGCTTATGTAATCATAAAAGGTGCAAAAATATTTTAAAATCAAAATTTATGTTCTATTACATGTATTTTTTTAATTTTTAATTCACGATTCCATTCAAAAGATGCAATTTATTTTGAACAGTGGGACAGCAGTAAGCATACAAATTAAAAATATAATTTCTCACATTAATCATACATGGAAAAACATGTTAATTTCCATCTAAAGACATTTAATTTGTAAAGAAGGCAACAGTTGCTTAGTGCAGTTAGAAATGTCAAAGAATGCATCTGGTACATTCTTTCCCGTTGTTCAGAAACAAATCAGTTCATAACTGTTTTTTAAACTTATTTTCATTGCTGACATTTTAACTAAGCTAATGTAATTATAAAATGTTCAAATTTATGTTAAGATTTTATTTATGACCCATTACATGTAGTTTTTAATTTTAATTCACATTTAATTCCAAAAGATGCAATTTAAACAATACCACAGCAGAAAGCTTAAAAATTAAAAATCGAATTTCACCCGTTAATCTGACATGGAAAAACATATTAATATCCCTGTAAACAGATTTAAGTTGTAAAGAAGGGTAGTTTTACTTAGCTTAGGTAGAAACGCCAAGCAATCCATCTAGTTCATTCTTTAGCATTGTTCGGCAACAAATCAATTCATAACTGATTTTTAACTTATTTTTATATGGCATTATAACTAAGCTAATGTAATCATAAAATGTTCAAATTCATTTTAAAATTTAAATTTATGAGCCATTACATGTAGTTTTTAATTTTTAATTCCCAATTTCTTTCAAAACAGTCAATTTATTTCAAACAGTACGATAAAAACATAGTTTTTCTTAAGCAGTTAAGATTTTTCTAACTGTGTTATGATCATAAGAACCTCCAATTAAACATATTAAGAGGTAATTACCACAAATAAATTTTAAAAATATTTAGATATTTTAGAAAAAGTAAAAACATGTCAGTGGCACGTATGTATGTTACAAACATACCTTTTAACTAGATTTACTAACATGAAAAAATTTCGTTTCGCGCCAAGTAACTTTTAACACTAAACTGTTTAATCCGTTTATTGAATGTTTTTGTATGCTATTAGATTTATAAGTATTAATGCTTTAAAAATACTGAAAATAATCGCTGGACACACAATTACGCCATATAACCAAAGCTTACTTTAACAGTACCTGAACTAGTTTATGTCACCCGGGCAGGGGCGTAGCCAAGGGGGGGGGGGTTAGGGGGGTCATCCCCCCCCATGAGGAATTTTTTGCCATACAAAATGTATATTCTTCACTACATTGTCACACCCACGTATACATATATATGAGTTGTTGTAGTCGTAAACCCCCCATGAAAAATTTCTGGCTACGCTCCTGCACCCGGGAAAACCCTAATTTTGGCTCTCACTTTTTGGAACCGAAGTTTATTTTCGAGATCCTTTCAGCACGGCGACTGGGGTGCTCAACCCAATTTCTGCCCTCTAGTCAAGGCTCTAGTCACGGCTCTTATTGTTGGGAGAACAGGATGAAATAAAATAATTCAAAGCTTGAATTAGGAAAATGCTGTCTAAACCAGGAACTATGTTAAAAGACTCACATACAGGCCAAATTTCGTATTATTATTAGATATTTGAATATTGAAATATTATATTGACACACGAAAAAGTGATTTACTTTCTGGTCCACCTATTAGTTAGAGGGAAACAAAGCTTATTATTTATAGATGGACGTTTAGTGACGTTGACTTTGTAGATGAAATAGAAATCGATGAAGTGCCCTGATACAAAAGAAATATTTAAAAATAATATTCGATAAAGAACGGTGTTAAAATTTAAATATATATATTATTAAAAATATATATTAAATATATATATATATATATAAAATCTAATTTATTTTTAGAATAGGGCCTAGAACACGAGGCACACCTTTTTCATAGAAATGTTAGCATAATAAAGTATTTCAATAATATTTTATAGCTACCAAAACGGGGACCCCGTTTTGGACTATTACCGATGTCCCCATTTAAATCGGTAGTGACATATTTTTTAAAAAAAGAATGGCACCTTTTCAGACAATTCATAGATAATTTATCAAGAAATCTGTTCAAATTTAGCTTAATTCTAGGAGAATCAATGCTGTACTTAACAAATTACGATACACGATTTTATGAAAGTGACTTGACAGTGTTCAGTACAATAAAAAGTGCAAATTGCAAAAATTTGAAAAAAAAATAACAACTGCCTACAAAAGAACAAACCATCAAACAAGTCAACAGCTCAATTCAATATGGCGAATACAAAACAAGAAGTGATATAAGTGTATTGTACTGGTGATGGCAGGACAAATCAATGAGAAACTGGATGTCCCCATTTGAGCCGCCGCCTTCCCTGTTTTGGACAACTCTTACCAACATGCTTAGTTGTCTAACAGTCAAAATTCGCCTTTTATGCTTGTTTTTTATGTTGGTTTGTTTCCTTCTTCTTAAATTTTAAAATTATTATTTAAATACCGAGGGCATTACGCGCATCGTGAACTTTGATTTTCTTTTTACCGTTAAAAGTGCGCGTTATACGCCGGAATATACGTTGAAATTCTTACGTACGTTGAAATTCTTACTTTTGGCGTAAAATGTAAATTGAACAGTTGTAAATATACCTAAGTTAACGGAAAGTAGATTTTATTACATTTTTGATTGAAAATCTGGGTCTAAATAGTCTGCGTTAAGAAAACACCGGCTGTCCGAAATTAAACGACCCTACTTTAATGTTGTCTATATACAAAACTGCGGTTGGAAAAGTTATGAAATTTCGTGTAGGACATAATGAAGGTATGGAGATATGTTAGAGCGAATAATAAAAATAGTTCAAATATTCGCACTAGGGGGCGTTTTCTAATGAATTACGCGTGCGGTTCTCAACCTTTTAGCGTCGCCCCCCCCCCAACAAAGGCTAACTTACGGTGGTGCCCTCCCCCTCACATTTTTCAGCATACATTCAGTTTTTAATCTTTAACAATGAACATTTAGTCGAATTTTCTACAAAATAATGTTATCAGTAAAGTTTGAATGAACATTTTAAGCGAAAATGGATGTATTTTTGAGTAAAAATGAGAATAAATGAGATGATTTTTTTTTTTAAAACATGCATCACTACTTGCTCTTTGGTTTTTCTCGCGCCCCCCCTCCCCTGCAAACACTCTGCGCCCCACAGGTTGAGAAACGCTGAATTACGCTCTTACAACTTGTGTTTTGTTGGTGCTACTTGGAGGAGCTTATGGTGCTACTTGGAAGAGTTTAAACATTCGGTTAGTCAGTCATGATAATCTATGAATTTTGCGTGCTCTTTAAGACAGCATTTCACAATGTATTCGTAACATTACCCCGAGCACACTGCAGCCGGCTATGGAACATGCTCTCTTAAGATGCCAGATGGTCACTGACAATGATGGCCGTCATGTTGAACATGCTCTGTTGTAATAATATTTGCAAAATATAATAAATGAATGCAAAATGTGTAATTTATTGAAAAACGCCGCCTGGTGGCGAACGTTAGAACTATTTTTTTTTATTCGTTCAAACGAATTCTCATACCTTCATTATGTCCTACACAAAATTTCATAACTTTCTCACCAATAGTTTCGTTTTAAAATAGGGTGGTTTAATTTCTGACAACTTGTCTGTAAACGAGAAAAATTAAGAGTATTAATATGAATCATATCAAGTGTCATCAGTTATCACATGTCAAGGTTTCCCGTTAAAACCGAAATTTCCTTAAGTCTTCGAAGAATTTTGAAAATTTCCAATAAAAGTATTTTTACTACGATATTGACGAAAATGCTGTCCAAAGTTTGGAGCACCACAGATTTAATTAGAAATTTTCCTGGGTTTATTGATGAAGATTTGTTGTATTATGATTTTAGGTAATATTAAATTCAGTGCTTACAGAGAAAACAAAAAACAAAAAAATGTTCACATCGGCTTTTAGTGATTACAACTCTCCCCGGAAACTCAAATTTCATATTTTTAATTAATTCCCGCCCCTTCCTTGCTCCACATATTTACATTATGTTCGTAAAGATGAAAATTAAATATTGGTTCATTTCATTTCTGAGAATTTCTGCTACTTTTTTGTGTTCATAAATTTTTAACTTTCGCTAGCATAAAAGATACAGTGTGTAAAGTAAAACTCGAATCAAGAAATGGTTTGTAAGGTAAATGTACTCTATTGTTGTAGATAGTAGTTTCCGCCAGAAGAACTCAGCGTCATATTAAAACGAACTCAAATTTGCGAAAGTTCAAGGGGGGTTCTATATTTCTATTTGATAATTGGAATCAGCATATCGATAAAACACAAAATCTAAAGTTTTATTAAATTTTAACAAATAGTTTAAGAGTTACAAAAAAAAAGAAACATGTCTAATGTTAAAGAAAATTTTATATTTTTAAGCCATAAAATCTTAAAATACTGACTGAATTTCATTAATTTATTTCAGAGTGTAGTTTAAAAGTCCAAAGATAACAATAACAACTTTTTTGGATGGTAGTTTTTTTATTAATTATGAATTTGAATTAATTATTTGAATAGCATTTAAAAAAATAAAAAAATTCGAACATAAATAAACTTAATTTGCATTTGAATCAGTATACATCAAAACCACCGAAAATAAATTTTAGTTCTATTTGGGCCAAAAACTTTGAAAACATCAGCAAACGTAATGCCTAATCAAAAGAGAAACTTAAGGAACTGTATATTAGAATCAACCATTGCAGTTAGATATTGATATAGTCCCCATATGAAAACAAGCCCAATCTTCACAGCACATCGATGAAAATTCGAGGCTCACGAAAATACTGGAATAAATAAAATATTTGTTTATATTGCAATTTGTTATATGGAATAGATTTATATTGAAATTGAATAAAAGTACAAAATAAATATATAGACGGCTAAAGCTAGTGAATATTTAAAATATAAATATTGGTTTATTATTTTATAGGTTATAGCTGCAGATGTATATAAAGACTACAATTTTATGTGCATGTCTGTATTCTGCATAGATGAAATTTTATCGTTATATGTTACTTTAGAAGAAAACAGTTTGTGCTGGTTTAGCACAAACATTTTTTGAGTATTCGTTCAAAATCTTTTTCCGTGTAAAAGTAATGATTAACTGGCATTTTCCTTTCTCAATATGATTCTTTATAATTTAGACATTTAAAAACCATAAATTTCACAGCATTTTTGAATTACGGAAAAAGGAATAATTCTATAAAGAAATTGTGAAATGATAACCTTTAATTCACAGGTTGTTTCACAAGCGAGATTTTGAAAGAAGAATAGTTTTAAAAGAAAGAGAAGATATTTCAAATTTCAAATAATAGGCTGTAGCCAGAAATTTTTATTCCAAAACATTTGTTGTTTTGAAATCAAACCGAAATCGTTCGAAAAATGTGTAAGTATTCTCAGTACTTAAGTTCTTGTAAAAGAACTATAAAATAACTAGCTGACCCAGCAAACGTTGTTTTGCCATATAAATTATTCCTAGGATTATTTTAGTAGAAAGAAATGACTAACTTATTGTAAGTTTGTGAGAATGTGGTATATGAGTGGAAGAGGCATGGAGCGCTGTGACCGATGCTGGAATATAAAAATAACACAATACCAAACATATATTTTTAATTCATTGTAATTTATTCTTTAAATTTATATATATCGCTAATTACAATAATTTTACTAAAAAATAATATCAATCCCTTAACGCAATAGAGTATACAATATTTTTTGTTATCCCATCTTTAGATATCTCAAACAAACTGGATGCGCCCTGTATGGTTTGCCCACTCGAGAGCATGCCACGCATGACTGTCCGTGTGAAAAACATGCTGTGCTCAAATCTAATCCACAAACAGACATAGTTTGACCTTGAGACTTATTGATAGTCATTCCATAAAAAATTTTGTTCCCCCCCCCAAAAAAAAAAGGATGAAAATCTGAAACACTTTCAGATTTTAAATACGCACTATAGTGCTGTATATTAAAATCGTATCATAATTTATGCGTCGTCCCTATTTTTCGTCCTTATTCCATTAAGTTGGAAAGTGTTATCATTATTCATGACTGTGCTGTAGTTTTCTTCCTTATTTTATAAAACCCATCTTTGGAATCGAAATCTATCTTAAAATCGCCTACTAAAACTATTTTACAATCTTCGCCAAGTATATCACAACTATACTTCACCGTTTTATATATTGTTTCCTACTTTAACGCCTCGACTCTCGCCAAGGAGGCGATGATTAAACATATGCAGTTACCATGACGATTTTTTTTGCATTTATGTAGAAATCGTAATTTAGAATTAAAATGGCGATTTGGAACAACATGTAAGTACAGCATGCCGTTACATTTTTATTTATTTTGGATTACCAATTAATTAATTACCAATTTGGATTACCAATTTGGATTACCAATTTGGTTGTAATCCAAAATAATTAATTAATTAAATAATTAATAATTTTGGATTACAACCAACCAATGGAATACCAATTACCAATTTGGATGACCAACCAATTTGGATACCAATATTATTTGGATTACCAATAATACCAAATAATTGGTATTAATACCTTGGATTACCAATTAATTAGTTTTAATAATTAAATGTCTTCAAATTCCTTAACTGGCGCGTTTATCGCTAGTTTGTTTACTTTAGTTATCACCTAGTTCTTTTGGGTGCGTTGAAACGGTACTTACGTATTATCCCGGCGGTCACTTCCGCCAAACTACTTTTTCGTAGATTTTAAATACGTTGCCAATCGTATTCCAAACCCTCAACAATTTCATGTGCCCGGCATTTATCTTGGTGAAAAATTGCTTGTCTTGGCGGACCACCGGGATAATACGTAAGTACCGTTGAAACTTGTGCATAATTCCCAGAGACCCCTGACTGCAAAGCTCGCCAAAGTACGGGGAATTTTTAGGTTGGTGAGAGTGGGGGGCGTTAAAATAGGAATCAACTCTTTCTTGTACCATAAAACACATCTTTGGAATCGAAATCAATCTTAAAATTGCCTACTGAAACTGTTTTACAATCTTCGCCAGGCATATTCTTCCTGTACCGCAACTATACCGCAAAGATATTTTAAATGCTGTTTGGAATGAGCATCATAATCCACGAGTGTACCGTGTTTTCCTTTCTTGTTCCACAGAGCACTTCTTCGGAATAGAAATCTACATTAAAATCGCCTAATAAAACTCTTTTACAATATACGCCAGGCGTTTTCTAACTATACGCGAAATATATTTATAATAAATTGTCACGTCTTGGCACCACATTTAGCGATCAATTATCAAAAATTGCAAACCTTGTGCGACTTTCAACATTTTATTAACGCCCCCCCCTCTCAACATTATCTGGCAAACAAATTTGAAAAGTGACTCGACACGCTAATGTCTACACAGAAATCCTGATTGAAATTAATAGCACTCTGGGGCTAAACATTTTGGGGTGGACCACCCTTATGACTTAGGGGTATGAGACATAGTTAAAAACCTATTCTCAGACCTAACGAATATACTTAGAAAATTTCATTCAAATTGGTCGAGTGGTTTCGGAGGAGTTAGGTGACTAACACTGTGACAGGAGAATTTTATATATTAGATAAAAATTGCAGTTGATAAACGTGCAACATTTACCGTTCTCACAAACAAAATGCTTTTAACAAAAGTAACATAAACATTGTTGTTAAAAAAGTTAAACTTCAAGTTGAAAAACTTACGGTTGCTGCTTGTGTAGACCAAAAATATAAATGTGATACAAAAATATTTCAGACAAGGGTTGTTCTTTAAGGCAATGACAACTAAATATTTCTGCCTATTGTTTCTTGGGAGACAAATAATAAGAACAGCAGGCGGATTATCTTTTAAAAATTACCTTGTAAAATTTTTAATGCGGTAAAATGTTAAAACTTTATCGAGTTATCTATTAATAACTCATTTAAAAATAGAATGAAAATTTAATTTATAAATCATTCAAGGAGAGTTGACACTTTCTCTCCTATTTTAATTTTATTTTCATTTCTCGTTACTTTTATATGCATAACATTCTCTGCCCGATCAAACAAAAAATTCAAACTAAAATGTGGTTTAGGGCTCTAATTACGTACAGACAAGAAAAGTATTGCTTTATTTCGATAAATTTACATAAAATTTCGTAATAAGGGAGGGGGGGGGAGGTATGTACATATTAAAACAGAACCCAAATTTTGAAAAATTAATGGAAACCCTTTCTTTTTACTTGATATTTGAATTCAGCACGGGAAGAAATAAAACTATAGTACTTTTTTTTAATTTTAAGGAATAAGTAATTACTGAAAATGAAACTTCTGATATTAAAGAAAATCGTAAAGCAGTAACTCTAAAAAATATTGTGTGCGTAACTTTACACTTAATTAGTAATTACGTGAGTAAGACTTTAGTAATCACGTGACTATTACGTGACTATAATTAGTAATTACGTGACTAAGTACAGTTAGTAATTACGTGAAGTCGAAAATTACTATTATATTTTTTAAATGGACTATCAATATTTTTTTTCGTATTATTGATGAGTAACAAAATAAAACCGAAGTGATATTTTGATTTCTTATGGTCAGCGAAATACGTTATTTTAACTTTTTGAAGGTTCATATTTTACACATAACTTTGAGATTTCTAATGAAATTGGCTCATTTAATTTAGAGCTGTGCTCACTCTAAATATCATATTTTGTTGCTCTATAAATAAAACATAATGTTTCGGTATTAGTCCATACAGAGAAACCACAGAATGCTAAAATCTAATGCTATTATTAGCACTACAGTGCTATTAAAATCAAGCAGATTTTTTAGCGTCGGCATTACTCATCTACGCACGATTTGTCGTGGAGAAGCACACCAAAAAAATATTTTCACATGTAAAATCTAGAGCAGTGTTTCAAAACTGAACCAAGATTGGCGATATCTTCCAAATTTGGCGAGAAAGTGGCAAACGCGACAGTTTATTACAAAGGAAAAATTAGAATATGCCTGGCGAAGATTGTAAAATAGTTTTAGTGGACGATTTTAATATAGATTTCAATTCCGAAGAAGTGTTTTATGGAACAGGGAATAGAAATGCGGTATACTCATAGATTATGACACACTTTCCAAATGATACTTATAAAGCGTAGTTAGAATATGCCTGACTAAGATTGTTAACCAGTTTTGGTAGGCGATTTTATTATAGATTTTAATTCTGAAGATGTGTTTTGTGGAACAAGAAAGACAAAAACGGCATATTCATGGATTATTATGCACATTCCAAACTGTATTTAAAATGATGAAATATAGTTGGGATATGCTCGGCGGAGATTGTAAAACAGCGTTAGTAGGCGATTTTAAGATAGATTTTTCGATTCCAAAGACATTTTTTATGGTACAAGGAAGAAAAATGGTGTGCGGAAAAAACGCGAACGGAAAAAACGCGAACGGTAAAAACGCCCACGGAAAAAACGCCAACCGGAAAAAACGCAAACAGTAAAAACGCGAACGGAAAAAACGCCAAACGGAAAAAACGCGAACGGTAAAAACGCCAACATGATTCATTTAACATATGAACTATAGGCGTATCGTCGGTTGGGGGGGGGGCACAGAGGGTCACGTGTCCCCCTGTGCCCCCCCCCCGAACAATTTCGTCAATTTTTAAAAAATAAACATGTTTGAAATTTTAAAGAAACTTTTCTTTTCTGCTCTAAAATTTCGATATGTGACCCCCTCAAATGTTTCCTGTGCACCCCCAAAATTTCAGTAGGTCTAGAGCAGTGATGAGCCTTCCTTAGGAAGCTATTGTTAATAGGTTTTCCTAAGAGAGTCCATATGAACCATAGGCGTAGGGTCGAAGAGGGGGGCACAGGGGGGGCTTGCCCCCCCCGAACAATATCGTCAATTTCTTAAAAAATAAACATGTTTGAAATTTTAAAGAAACTTTTCTTTTCTGATCTAAAATTCGATATGTGACCCCCTCAAATGTTCCCTGTGCACCCCCAAAATTTCAGTATGTCTGGAGCAGTGATGAGCCTTCCTTAGGAAGCTATTGTTAATAGGTTTTCCTAAGAGTACAATACATTCGAACCATAGGCGTAGGGTCGAAGAGGGGGGCACAGAGGGGGGCTGTATCCCCCTTTCCTCCCACTTCGTCTAAAAATTTTTAAACGGACGTTTGTTTTAAAATTTAAAAGAAATTTCCTTTTCTGCTCTTAAATTCGACATGTGACCCCCTCAAATCTTAGCGGTGATAATCCTTGTCTAAAAAAGCTATTGTTATCAAGTTTTCTAAGCATATTGTACATATGAACTATCGCAATCGGGAGAGGGGGTTACAGGGGGGGGTGGGGTGTCCCCTCTGTCCCCAAATCTTTTTATTTTAAACATTTGTTTGAAGGGTCGTTTTAACCGTTCCACTTAAAAATGCAAAAAGAAACTCCAGTCTGTGACTTGAGAGAATATTTGTTTTTCTTAAAAAAAAGAAAAAAAAAAAACTTTTCACTATCAGACTAGCTTAATTTGAACGAGGTTATTTTTTAAGCGATTCGTTTAAACAATTTTTCTCATTACCAATAGGTTGTGGTTTTAAATTCTTTCTAAATACTAGGTTTTCTTTAAAATATTTATTTATTTATTTTTATTTTTAATGCAATGCAAAGTATTTTATGCAAAAATGTTTTATTCGTTGAGCGAAAGTGAATAGTATTTTCCCTTTTCTTAATAATACTCTCACAGTTTTACATCAAGTTATATTAATTGTAATAATAGATTTATTGCATCTTTTTTTTTTCTTGCTGTATTTTATTCATATATGAATAGTTCAATATTTGATAAGTTATCCTTCTAAATATTTATACTTTATCAGTCTTGCGTATTTCAGCAAGTTTTTTTTTCAGTTTATCTTAAAAGTTTAATAAGCTGTAAGTTTTATAAAGAAGAGAGCTTTATAAGATATAAATTTATCTAATAAAAAATTTTAAAAAATGTAATCAAATAGCTTTCACATTGTAGAATAAATAATTTTTACTAATTTCATCACAATTAGTAAAAGACTAATGTATAGGTATAGGGTTCTGGCTTACCGCGCTGCCAATTTCTCCATCTGTAATGTGAATTCGGGTTAGGACCCCTCAAAAAGTCCTCCACCCGAGGCATGTCTAAATTAAGCAGTCAATCCTTGTGTAGAAGGGGCCGTGGTAGCCCAGTGGTTAAGGCGTTGGATTCGTAACCGGAAGGTTGTGGGTTCGATACCGGCGTACCACTAAAGACCACCGTGTACATGCGGCGTACGTGCACGTTAAACCCGTGGTTCCGAAAGTCCTCTCAGCGGTCGCTAGCAGTTTCCGAGGGGTGTCAATATTCAGAAGTCCCCCACCTTCTGATGAGGTTCCAAATTCTAGCGGGAAATTACGGGAAGGACGTATATGTAGCTCTAAGCGACACATTCAGTGACGCGAGCTGACCTCTCCTGGCAAACAATCCTTATGTAGATCTGCCACAAAACATAAATAACTTTCATGATAATTTACAGTGAAAGTAAAAAGTTTAATATATTTAATATTAAATAAAAATCATAATCACTTCCAAACACTGTTATCGAGGTTGTCCTAAAAACCCTCACCTATAGAGTTTCCTTCTTTAAATGTTTCTCATAGACATATAGAATAAATTACATAGTTATTTTATGGTATCAAATAAAATTTTCTGAATATTAAATGTAAATAAATAGAAACATGTATTTTTTATACAACCCTCTTTCTTCTAAGAAGGCTTACAGATATGTTTAATCAAAGTTGGTGAGGGGGCAATAAGCTTTGCTATATCAATAATAGCAAAAATATAATTATTAAAACTATTCTAACAAAACAAATTAACCATTAATTTTAATCAGTGTTATAAATAGCCAATATTTTATATTTTAAGAAATAAGTTTTAAATCATTTTTAAAAAGTTTCCTGTAAAAAGGGGTTTTTAGCATTTAGAAATGAAAATTTGTTTGAAAAGTTACAATTACACAAACATTTAATTTGAAGAGTTTATTTTAAGTTGTTTTTATTAGTTGTTGACTTATTAATACCATGAGTTAATTAAAAAAAAGCATTTTTAAAATAAGAGTATTCATGCTTAAAATGAATATTTTAAAAAACAAAAATATGTATACATAAATATATACTGATAAATCATTCATTATTCTAATAATTTAAAAGCGAAAAGCTAACAAGATGAATCAGAATGAATTATGATGAATCAAAATAAAATCTTGCACTTATAAAAAGAAAGCCAGTAAATATAAGCCATGGTTGGTAAGGAATAAACTGAAGGTCAGAATTTATTACAGAGAACGTGCATGTTAAAACGGTGTGATAGGATATTCTTTTTTAGGGTGATCTTGGTAGGTGAGAGATGGTACTTAAAATTTTCGCAACTGCTACAATTTGTTGCGGAATGACTAGTTCTGGTCCTTGTCCTAAGAATACAAACAAATTGAACATTCAGTTTGTTAAATTAGTAATTAATTAATTAAACTTGGTAAATTAATAATTCATTAATTAAACTATTTCTCTATTTTATTATGTTCAGGAGAATTTTTAAATCTCGTGCATTTTTAAAGTCTCCCCTTTTAAAGGTGAGAAGGTGTAAAGGCAAACACTGCCCCCCCCCCCATTCTTTAAAAAAAAATTGTGATCAATTTCAGTTAATTAAAGGCACATGGCTCTAATCTACTAAATATTGTGATTTTAATTTGTATATGTTTTAATGTCATTATATAATTTATTACTGTTTAGATCACATAAAACTAGGAAATAAAAATGATTTAAATACTCTAGCGGAGAAAAATCAAATGATTACGAGTTTAAATTTCATTCAAATTTTAATAAATCGTTTGAAATCAATTGAGTTTCTATTTAACGCTAAAAATACCCTTTTAAATAATTTTGAATATTTTGTTTTTAAAAAAATCTCAATACAATGATTGTATCTTTCTCAACAAAATAATTGAAATAAAAATTAATTTTTTAAACTGTGATAAAATATATTTATTACCGCACACAGTGGCGCACTCAGGATTTTGGTTTAGGTGGGGGGTTTACAAATACTGCCAAACTAGGTTATAAGTGACCTCGATTATAGCTATAACTCCATTATAACTTCAAAATATTCGTTACCACTTGCCCATAGAACACAAGCCCAATCTTTTCATAGTCTTTTTTTCAACCAATATCTAATCTTTCCAATTCTAACTTTAAAAGTTGGTAATTTATGCACTAACTGTAAGTTTTTATTTAAAAACCAACATTCCCCCACTTTTAATTAACCCCCCCCCCCACAAAAAATTAGAAATAATTTGAAGACAATTTTTTAAGGTAAAATATTATAATTCGTTAGTGACAATTTTCAAAGTTTTTCACATCTAACACTCCAGGTTTAGGGGGGGGGGGTTAGCCCCCATAGCCCCCTCCGTGGGTGCGCCCATGACCGCACAGCTTTTAAATGTTTTTCTGGATATAATATTCTTGAATGTAAAATCTGTGCAGTACGAACCTCAACCTAAAAAAAAACCTGTTTGTTCATCTTGCCTTAGGCGTTTTCCGGTACGCTATCTCCCATAGTCCCCGGTCCCCATTGTCCGGGGAATCTCCCCTATTTCTTTCTTGGAAGGGACACGGCTTTCATGACCTTGACAAGTAGCTTGACTAGCTAAAAGCAATTAATTCCTTTTTATTTAATGTTGTAAATTTCCCTGATTAATATGAAGATATATGCTCTCAAAATATAAAAAGTGGCTCCTTTACTTTAAAAACAAAAGAATTTTGAGGCAGTCCAATATTTGATTAAATATCATTATCGTATTTACTACAAAACAAAATAAGTTCATGTCAATATTTAAATAAAAATTATTATTCTGAGGGGGGGGGGATATTCTTTTTTTTCTGGTTCGCGTTTTTTCCGCTTCGCGTTTTTGCCGTTCGCGTTTTTTCCGTTTGGCGTTTTTTCCGTTCGCGTTTTTACCGTTCGCGTTTTTTCCGTTTGGCGTTTTTTCCGTTCGCGTTTTTACCGTTCGCGTTTTTTCCGTTCGCGTTTTTTCCTACATTCAAGAAAAATACAGCACACTCATGAATAATGATGCACTTTCCAACTCAAAGAAATAAAGAAGAAAAAATATGGATTGGATTATGACACGCCTGGCATGGATTATGATACGCTTTTAATATTTAGCACTTTAGTGCAGCGTTTCTCAAACTGTGGGGCGCGAGAAAAACCTAAGAGGAAGTAGTGATGCATGTTTTTAAAAAAATCAACTTATTTATTTTCATTTTTACTCAGAAATATATCCATTTTCGCTTAAAATGTTCATTCAATCTTTACTGATAACATTATTTTGTAGAAAATTCGACTAAATGTTCATTGTTAAAGATTAAAAAACTGAATGTATGCTGAAAAATGTAAGGGGAAGGGGCGCGCCAACGTAAGTTAGCCTTTGTTGGGGTGGGCGACGTTAAAAGGTTGAGAACCTCTGCTTTAGTGGGTATTTAAAATGTGAGAGTGTTTCAGATTAAGAAGAAAAAACTTTTGCATCTCTCCTTTATACGTCGTTTGTTAATTAATATAAATAGGAACATAAATATAAAATCAGCCTATTTCAAAGCACAAGAAAATAAATTTTGGCTCCATTCGGACCATCCCTTTTGAAAATATTAATTAATATGGTTAAAAGAGAATCATGTTAGACTCAACCATTCTGTATACTTGTATGTTCATCTTTTCATAGGCTAATTGTACGGACTAAATGATACTATTAGTAGTGTAGATTAATAGAAACCTGACTATGTTAATATAGTCTATATAATATATGACTAACTTGCTAAATTTTACCCACAGAGAAACGAATTTTGATAGGGTAAACGAAGGTAAAAAAATTGAAAGAGCCAATGAAATATAATGTTCTATAAGAGAATTTACTGTTAAGAAAAACACGAATGTGCAGATGACAACCCTTTTAAAAGTTAAAATTTATTAATGAATAGAAAAATCAAAATCATAAATATAGAGGTAAACAGATTGTTTCTTTGACGATAAAATATTATTCAGTTATTTTTTCTCTATTTTTATTTAAAACATTTTTTTCCAACTTATGTTTTGAAGGTTTACTTAGTAATGTATTTGATATTTCAAGGACCCTCCACATTAATTTGTTTTTCTTTAAAAATATATTATTTAATTGTCTGACAGACAGATACATAAAAAAGGCAGAGTTTGTTTGTAGATTTTAGTATCACAGAATATTGAGATCGTCAGAATTTAATTTAAAACTATTTTATGACAGCTTTAAATGGAAAATTCAGTTTTATTTTTTAAATTAAATTGATTTAGTTCACGTATTTGTTCCAAATTGTTCCAATTTGTTCCAAAAATGCTTTTTAAAACTTTTAATTTTTCATTTTTACCAGTCTCGTATTCTTTCCGTTACTGAAAAGAAAAGAAAAAAAGAAAATCAAAGGTAGCTTATTAGAATTACTAACAGTTGAGTTTTAACAATTTAAGGAATAGGTTGGTTGGTGTCGTGTCCATGGGGAAGGAATAGGTGTAAATGGACATTTGAAGTAATTAGTATTTCTCTTTGTCTTAAATAACTACCTCATATTGAATACATGCATACATACATACATACATACATATATATATATATAAATGATAATGGGTGGTCATATTCATATATATATATATATGAATATGACCACCACCATTCATATTGGCACTTTTGGGCCGAGTGGTGGATTAATAATGCAATTCTGTCACGGGGGGCAGTTAGTTAGAAGACTGACATATACATTCATTTTATGGAAGTAAAATAGGATCTTTTACTTTAATTTCTTTAATCTCTGAGTTAATCCGCCCTCTTTTGGGCCCTAGTAGCAAGGTGCTGAAGACAGATCGAAGCCGGACTGCTGGAATTATTGTAATCTCATCAGAAATGTTCTGATGCAGTTCTTGAAGGTTTAGAGGGATGCTGCGATACACCTTAGATAAGTTTGTGAGTGATGCGAAAATCGGTTGATCTAAGCGAATTGGATAGAGGGCAGATTGTAATGGCCGGAACACGCCGAACGAGTATCTCCGAAACTGCACGACTGGCGGTTATACACGATTTGCCGTTGTTAGTATTTATAGAAAGTGGATTCATGATGCTGAAACCAGCGTTAGATGCCAAGATGTTGGGCTTCAACGCATCACCAAAGAAAAAGGAAGTCTGAGATTGTCCCCAGGGCCGTACCCAGGGGGGTGGTCCTATGGGTCCAGACCCCCCCCCCGAAATTATCAATATCTATATATTTATATGTGCGGGAGAGTATATTTATATATAATATGATGATATTCAATAAGTCAGACCCCCCCCCCGAAATGTCGGATCCCCTCCGAAATTATTTCCTGGGTACGGCCCTGATTGTCCCGCTTAGTACAGCAAAATTGTCGGCGTACAGCCTAATACAATGCATGTCCAAGTACAAGTGTTTCGAAACACACAGTTCAGCGGACACTGTTGGATATAGGTCTGCGAAGCAAATGACCCACTCTTGTGCGATGCTTACCAAGCGTCACTGTCAACTAGGCCTACAGTGGGCACTGGAACATCGAGACTGGACCATGGATATATGGGAGAGAGTTGTTTGGTCGGATGAATCCCGATTTCTCCTTGATCACATCAATGGTCATCTAAGGGTATGTCGTCTTCCAGCAGAGCAGCTGATTCCTCTTCCCGACAGCTCAGAGCTCAAACACCACCATGATCCAATATCTCGACTTTGCGTGATCGCTGCTTAAATATTTGGCACAACCTGTCTTAAATTATCTACCAAGAACTCATGGCATCCATGGACAGGCAAGTTGCAGCTGTTTTGAAGGCCAAAAGAGGCGCTATACGTTACTGAATAGGCGGTCATAATGTTTTGGCTCTTCAGTGTCTATACAGGGTGATTTAAAATTATACGTAAAAAATGCAACGGTTGGAAGAGGGAACTAAGACGATTCCGAATCACATAGCAATGCGGGGTTGAAAACGCTATCTTTACGCTGAACCACTTTGTAAAAAATGTTGAAATGTTCGTCTAATTTCTTAATCGAGTTTCAAAACCCGTGAGCTTTTTCCCGAATATTTCATTAAGTGCAATCAAACAGAATGTAAACTATCAATTTTAGTTAAGTGCTTTTCTGTGACAGATGTATTAGTTTTCGTTAAACCTTAGTCGAAGAGTTCACTATTACTCCAACACTTATTCGAAAGTCAGCCAGGAATGATGTTCACATTAATCTCTATATACTATAAAGGAAGATGTCCTGATTGACTGACTGACGATCATCGCCCAGCCAAAACTACTGGAGATACAGACATGAAATTTTAGGAGTTTGCAGCCTCTGTGCCCAAGGCGTCATTTAAGCAGCGATTTTAAAAAATCGGGGGTGGCAGCCCAAAACGTTCTTTTCCCGTTTTCCTTCATATCACAGGGGCAAAAGAGATAGCCGTAAATTTCTTGTTTTGAAATGCAACAAATACAAATACCTAAAAGTCATTTTCAGGATTTTTTAGAATTCGCACCCAGACGGACGTAAGGGGAACAGAACGTTCTTTTCACATTTACTTTCATATCTGAAAGGAAAAAAAAAAAGAGACAGCCATAAAATCCTTGCTTTAAAATGCAACTAACACAAATACCTAAAAATCACTTTCAGGGTTTTTTACAACTCGTACTCAAACGGATTTAAGGATCCAAAAGGTTCTTTTCACATTTACCTTCATACATCAGAGGAAAAAGGAGATAGCCGTAAAATTCTTGCTTAAAAGTATATTGAACACAAATGTTTAAAATTCATTTTCAGGGTTCTTTAGAATGCGCATCAAAACGGGGATAAGGGGTCAAAACGTTATTTTCGTATTTGCCATCATATCTAAAAGGGACATAGAGATAGCCATAAAATTCTTGATTTAAAATATAACTAACACAAATACCTAAAAATCAATTTCAGTTTTCAAAGCTCGCGCCCAAACGGGCTTAAGGGGCAAAAACTTTCTTTAACATTCTAGGATCCAAAACGTTCTTTTCACATTTCCCTTCATATCTCAGATGAAAATAGTGATAGCCGTAAAATTACTGCTTTAAAATGCAAATAACAACATTAACTAAAAATCATTTTCAAGTTTTTTTTTTTTTTTAATTTACACCCAAATGGTGGTAAAGATCTGAAACGTTCTTTTCGCGTTTTCCTTCATATCTCAAAGGGAAAAAGTGATAGGCATAAAGTTCTTGCTTAAAATGTAACTAAAAGATATACCTAAAATCATTTGCAGGGTTTTTTTTAGAATTCGTGTCCAAATTGGTTGTGAATTGGTTAGAATTCGTGTCCAAATTCGTGTCCAAATTGTAATTTTCATACTCGACATCATATATCGAAGGAAAATGAAGACAGCCATAAAAATCTTGCATTAAAAAGAATGGAACACAAATTCATAACAATCGTTTCAAAGGTTTTTAAAAATGGACCTCAATATAGTGGGGTTTAAAAAAAACTGTTTTAAACTTATTTTTAGTTCTAGAGTGCTGTTAATTTCAGACAAAGAATTGTGTCTGCCTGGTGAATGGGCAAATCACTTTCCTAGGGTTTGCCAGATGAAATGTGAAAAGTATCCAAGGTTTGCCGTTTTTTGGTGATTTATCGTCAAGTTTTGCATAAAAAAATTAGTCCCCAAAACTGGACCTATCATATCGATATCTTCAGTATTTGTCGAGAAATTTCATAACCGTACTGTCTATTTAATTGGAATATTATCATCTATATTCGTGTAAGTAAAGGTGAAGTATAGTTAAAATATCCCTGGCGAGGATTTTAAAATAGTTTTAGTAGACGATTTTAATATTGAAAATTTATAGATTTCAAATTTGAAGAAATATTTTATGGAAAGATGCACATTCCAAACAGTATTTAAAAAAATCAAGTATAATTAGAATATGCCTAACGAATATTGTAAAACAGATTTTGTAGGCTATTAAATATATAACCAAAGTATTTTCATCATTTATTTAGTTATTTTACATTTGTATTAGTTGGTTCAACAGTATCCATTCCGTGCGAAGAACGGGTACTTCAGCTAGTAGATACATAAAGACGGCATTTCCGACCTTATATTGCTGTGTGATTTTTAATCATTTTTCCCCCATAAAACCAACCATTGCATTTCTAGCTTACAGTTTTGAGTTACCCTGTATACATAAGAACACTAAGCAACTCCAAAGTACAATGCCGATTTAAGAAAATAATTTAATTTATTAATGTGTGTTACATTTCAACATTTTAAAAGAATGAATTATTTCACTTGTTCTATAAAAATTAGTATAAAGAAACATTAAAATTACTTACATAATAATGAATTATCACATCCAATTTTTTTTTTCAAGTCTGAGCATATTCAACTCGAGTAATTGTGTTTTATGGACAATATATTATCCTAGAAAAGAAAAAAAAACTGTTTCAAGAATTGTCAACGCTGATTAAATTTGTGGAATTTTGCAGTTCGTGACAGCGTTTATGCCTGAAAAAGAATTGCTTTAAAAAGAAAAGGTTGGGTCATTATTTTTCAGTAGTTACATTTTCTATCTGGAAGAATTTTTCTTTTACTAGTGAAAGTGGAAAACAAATAAAAATAAAAATCTGAAGTATGTGTGCCATATTTTATGTGCTTAAGAAACGGATTCAAATTTTATATTTTCTTTACAAAATGTTATGGCTGTATCTTTGACAGAAGAGGTTGAGGATCTAACATACGTATATATACCTCTTAAGGTTGATTTTTCTAACTTTTTCTGTGTTTACTAGTTTCTACATAAACTGGGAAACATTTATATATTTTATTTGCCATCTATGACTTCCTTAAATCTGGTTTGTGTCGTCGACATACACTGTTTTCTAATAATATGTGTAGCGGTGTATGGAGGGTTATTGTCAACCTTTGTGAACCTTTAGTTTGCAGACTTATTCGATTTTTCGCTATACCACTGGCACCTTGTTTTTAACTTGCCAACTGGATCAGACTGTCGCCTTTGCTCTCTTTTGTTAACGCCACCGGGTGTATAAAGCATGACTTTTTTAAAGTCACACAAAAATATAGAATTATTCCTGTTACATTCTCTCAATAATTTCTTAGTAATTATTTTAGCCATATTTTTAACTGACATTTAAAAATTACACAGCGCAGTACTTGAGAAAATGACAGTCTCTCGACTGGACCGCTATGGCACTGTTCTATTATATACTATAAAGTAATTAATGGACTATTACTATAAAGTATTTGATGAATACAACAATACTCCACATTCTGTTACGCAGTTTACTCTGGAATATCTATTTTTGGGAATACTACCCTATGAACCACTTGTAAACAAACAAAAATTTTATGCTCGATTGGATGAATCCAGAAAACTCGCGAAAGAAAGAGCAATTAAATAACACGATAAAAATAAAGTTAAATATGATGCGCGATTCATGGAATCTAAATTTAATGTAGGGTTTTTAGAACTGAAAGAAGAATTTCAATATTCGAATACGCGAAAATTAGCGCTACCATATTCAGGCCTTTATACTATTTTAAAACAAATTTCTAAAGTTAATTTTGAAATAGATAAACCAAATTTCCGTACAAAACAAAATTCTGAAATTGTTCACGCATGTAAATTCAGGTACTATAATTCACCTAATAAATTCAAATTATGCTACGAAGATTGACAAATTTAAAAATATCAGATTTCTATTTATTAAAAAAAATTGATACTTAACATCACTTGACTTCACATTAAGTGATTAAACATTGCGTTTTGTCTATCAATAATATAATGAGAAAAAAAGTATATAAAATGAAAAGAAAGAAAATATATGTGTCTGTTTTTTTTTGGGGGGGGGATTTGAGAATTAAACTCCCGAATTTGACAATTCTAATTCTTTTATCTTTCGTAATTTCTCTCCTTCTTGAAGCCTTAGTCCAATCACCCCCCCCCCTCTAAATTTAATTTTGCAAGTCATCCCAAGTAGCTGTAACTTTTGCTACTCCTTTTTTTAACTTCAGTCATCATAGGTGCTGAAAACAAAAAAAATTAGAGAACCCTGATAATGCTGAAAGACATTTTTGGGATGACCACTCCTTAAACCCCCATTTTCCATTTTTGATAAAACTTCCGCAGTTATATCAAATGTCCCTCTTCATTTTTCACATCTTCTCGACCAGATTGTATGGTGGGTAAAGCACCGTACTACGGTTTCGGGTTCAACTCCCGGCAGTCGGGGTTCGATCTCCGACTGAGCGTGGTTGTCATTTGTCCGTCCCTTCATAGGGGGCGACGTTGGTCCACCTACTAGGTGCCCCATAATAAAGTGACCAACAATTCCGGCCCGTTCAGGCCAAAGCCTTCCAAGGCAGCTGCCGGTCATTGGAAAAAAAAATCACATCTTTTCCTTTATAAGATGTCATTTTTTGGACTGTCATATCCTGTTGGAAGAATAAGTTGATCCACAATACGGCCGCAGCTTTTCATCCCTATTCGTCAAGGTACAGAATAGGGAGAAAGCTAACCACTTTTTTTTTAAACATAAACAACTCCACACCCCCTATCTGCTTAAGATTAGAGGTTAGAAAGAATCTCGAAATTAGGAAGTTAGGGTCACGCACAAACAAACAGGTACCTGAACAACAAAAAACATGGGGATCCTCAAAAAGAAACTAGATAAGTTTATTTGAATAATGAATGGCATACTTTGAGTAGAATAACGTAAAAGGGAAATAAATAAATGAAATAGAAAGAATACTGAGAGTTGATAATGAGAAAAGAAAATGATTAAAAAAATTAGAGGAATAATATTGAAAACCAGGCATTAAAAGTTTTAGAGCAGTTGATTGAAGAGTGTATCAAATTTATTTTATGACTTTTATTATGTTTTAGGTGATCTGATATTATTGTATTTTATGTGATATTTTTTCTAATATGTTTGCCAACTCGTAATATTGAAAAAAAAAAAATGCGAAGAAGAATGAATAATTTGTGATTTTTATTGAGAAAATTGATGTTCATTTAGTAATTAATTTTTTTACCTTTTACTGTATTTTAAGTGATTTGTTTTTAGGTCAATGTGTTTTTTAAAATGTGAAAATTTGAAATGTATAGTATGTGAAACTTTATCGTATACAACAATACTTGTTTTATAGTACTCTACGTTATGCAAGAAATAATTTGTTTTGTGATATTTTTGAAGACATTGGAAAAACTGACATTTTACAACCTGGTTGGAACTATACCATCAAAAACTGCACAAAAAGAGACTGTGTTACACCACAGTGAATTATTCTATTTATTTTTTATATTTACACAATAATTAGTCTAGTTAATTTGTAATGTACATTTAATTTTGATTGTAGTTTATAACGTCTTACCACGTGACCTTTTAATTTTTTTCTCTCAAAAATTTTCTTTAGGCTTTTTCGAAAATTTCAACTAAGTTCTTTCTTCCCCCTTCTGAGTGAGTCTGCCACCCAATGTCACGGTCAGCCTCTTCTCAGACGAGGGGATATTCTATAACATACTAAATCAAAAGCCCATTAAAATCCCAAACTGCTAAACTGCGTAGTTGCGAAAAAAGGAAATTCGCTTTCGAAAATCGCAACTAGTACACAGTCCCATGTAGTTTCGTTTTAAATTTGGTGTCAGTCCCCGTAGTTTTGTCGCATTTGCATTTTTGAACCAAAACTTCTTGCTCTCCGGATCCTTTGCTGATAAGGGTTGGCCCAATCATTACAGGTTATAAGGTTACGTGACAAGACCTGTACTGAGCGATAAAAAGCTTGACTCATCTGAGAGACAGGATTATTGCGTGGCCTCTCTTGTCTGGGTAGTTTGTAAGAAATGTCTACAGTAAAATAATGTAACCGAGCATCGTTTTAGTCATTGTCTCGACAGTCGTAGCATGCCCAAGGAATAACGACTACCTCTGCGCCCCGCGGACTATAGCAACGATCCTAGGATCGCGAGACCCCGAGGCTGAAATACTACGCTGCTCAACTCGTAATGATAATTCGTACACTCATTCCACTAAATTACTCTATCCTTCGTACTTACAGTGAAAAACGTTTAACACGAAACCGAAGGGACCAAAATATTTTTTCGTGTTAAAAGAATTTCATGTTAAAAAAGATTCGTAAAATAAGAACAAAACTTACCATATTTTCGATGTTCTTATATTTTATATCGATTTCCTGTTAAACAACAATAGTAGGTTGTATTCATTGGGATGAAATCCTCACCATGGCACAGTGGTTATACCACTGAAAATGGTAGACTGCCGATGTGTGAAGGTTCCGGGTTCGGGTCCCATCGCGCGGTCGTCGATCTGACGGTCTGGAGTTTTGGTAGGTTTTCTCCAGATGTAACGTGAATACGCGTTAGAATCCCTTAGAAAGTCCTCCTACCAATGCATTCCTCATCATAGGCAGATACCCCTCGCGCAGGTTTGCCTTAATCACAAACAAACAAACAGACTCATTGGGATGAAAAGTAATTACAAAAAAATACTATTTTGGAGAGAAAAAATCAGTTATCTTTTTTTGAAATATATTTTTCAGAGCCATATTGTCCACAAATTTTCAAGATCATCCATAGTTTTATTCATTTCTCCATTAGAATGCGCATCTAAATAACTGCGTAGACTGTTTATAACTTTTCGCACTTCTGAAGCAGAGGGGACGGGGACTGCATCGTTGAATCCGTTGTCAGATTCGTCGTCGGAATCAACAGAATCTTTTGGATTTTGAACAATATCCAAAATCTCTTTTTCTGTCATAATAGGTGCCGTAGTTGCATCATTATCGAACGGAAAATATTCATTTATTGATATTGTTAGTCAGTCCAGTAATTCTGAGATTTTCCCAAATATTTAGTTAAATGTCGGCTCACTGACATTCTCGGCTGATTCTTGCAATGCTAAGAAAGTGCATTCCCACCAATCGCCGTTTTTTTGATACAGATAAGAATTTTATTCATTAGGGGGAGGGGAAAAGACCTGATGGATGATGCTATTAATACTTCTAGGATGAAAAAAGGTAGAAAAACCATTTCCCAGAATTTAAATAAAATTTATTTTCCGCAAAAACGTTCTAGTGATTTGTCGCAAACATGCCACTGAAGATTAAAAACGAACTTTTTTTCGTGTTAAACGATTTTTGTTTCGTGTTAAAAGAACAAAAATGCATTAAATTGCATATTTTGCGTTCCGGACCGTTGTCTCATTTCGTGTTAACCGATTTTTCATGTTAAGCGTTTTCGTGTTAAATGTATTTCACCGTACTTTAAAAACTTTTGGTATACTTTCCACAATGCAATCTTTTTTAACGTGCTGAAGAAATATAATCGTGTATTAATTTGCTTATTCATACGGCTTTTTACTTGAGTTCAGATGCTGGCTATGGAAAACCGCCACGTTAAATAGTGAGTTGCAAAAAATTTCTCGTCGATTTTAAGACATTTTAAAGTGCTGTTTTAACCGTGCTGCAGTGTTTTCTCAAGTATCAAACATGGGAGAAAGAATACATAAATCATGATTTTTGTATTTATCCAGGCAATGCATGTTTTTTACTTATACATACATACTTTCATCTTTTTTGGCATTTAATTATATGTTTCATTTTTGTGCCTTAATGGAACCATCAATCAAAGAAGTGTTGAGTTTTCAGTTTTCATCCACTTTTTCGCTGATGGCAGTGACTGGTAGTGTCAACTGATGCATGGTTTAGATAGCTCTTCTAAGTATTTAATGAATTCGTGCATCATACGCTTTTTTCATCTATGATGTCAGATATTTTGCTCCCCGTCGTTTGATTTGATCAGCCCTAGGTTCTGATTTCTGAAATATATGCAAAATATCTGATTTCTGCAATAAAAAATCCCTACAATAAAAAGTCTCGGTAAGATCATCGACTTGCAGGAATGACACATTATTTTTTAAGACCACTTCTTTTACTCTTCGGAGATGTATGTTTCTAATGTAACTAATTTGAAACGTTTGTATTCTCACAGAACAGGACTGTCTTGTAAAAGATCTGTTGGATGGGATGTTTGTACAGATTCCTCTCGCAATTCCGTCTACTTTCATGGGTTTCAATCATGTATTTCTTTAATTTATTTCGTTGTTATATATTGAGCGTGTTATAATATATTGTGCCGACAATTTAATGAAAATTATGTGGTGATTTTCAAAAAGCAGTATTGATAATTATTTTAAAAATCCTTATTTGCACAACTGTTCATAACATACCAAAGTAATACATTTAGTACCTGCTCAATTAAATTAGAATCCATCGTCTAATTTGGAATGGTATACCTTTCTCTTTTTTTACATATTTGTACTTACAGTATTAGAATACTTATGTTGTAAGGAATAACTATTGTTTATGTGACAATTGCAAGTCGCCACATTGCTTGCCATTAATTCCTAAGCCTTAGAAAAACGTCTTTAGGGCGTCATTCGAGCCCTGGTTCTATTTATCACAACCTTTATTTCTATATTTATTTATTTTTCTGCACATCCATTTGTTCCCCCTTTAATGATACTGGGAGTTATCACGTGCTTTTCCCAGATGATTCAAGAATAATAAGAGGAGACATTAATAAGATTGTTTCCGGTCTGGAACCCTTTGTTTGGGATTCTAATAAATTTGAAAACCTGACATTTGTTTTGCTGATATTACTTACAGTTAATACAGTCGAGGTCAAAACCTGGCTATTCGAATCTCTGCTTAAATTCAAAAATCCGACGTAAAGAGTTCCATAGATAAAATTACTTTTGATTGAAATGAGACTGAGTTATTGTTGATTTTTTAGAATTTATTTTGCCCTTTAAACATAAGTTGACGGTAAAGGGATCGAAATAATAATTTAAATCATTAAATTTGTTTTAATGAAAAGTTTAGTTCGAAATTCTTAAATATTTAGGTAATTCCAATTATTGAAAGTTACCGTTGGATGTATTAACGTAGGCTTACTTATCGTTCAGGTTATTGTAAGGGTCCGTTGAAAAATGATGAATGGAACAAACACTTTTAATATATACGAAGGCGCGATGTATTATGCCTTTGTGGTTATTAACACGATGCAGCCTAACTAGCTTAGTAGAATAGTGGTTAAAAGAATATCGCTTATTGTAATACATTTTCAGTGCACAAAAACCGCAACAATTAGCCAATGTGACATGGATAATGGAATATCCCCGCATATTGGAATAAATTGTCAAATTTTCTGTTCCATGAAGTGGGTTCGATTGGTTTTTCCGTATGCTTTAATCCATATTACCGTAAAAAAATCTACTGGTACTGCCTGTTACTTATACTACTACTACTATCTATCTTCGTTTTTTGCCCTTTAAATCCTGAAATTGTTCAATCGCGAGAAAAAGATCAAACTATATCATCTCGATGAGTTATTCAGAAATGCATCAATTGCAAATATAACGCAAAATTTTTGTGATAGAGTTTAGGAATATCACAGTTTTTCATTTATGACGTCTTGTTTTTGAATGGCGTTTAAGAAATCCGGGGTACTTCACTTAGTTCATCCTGGTTAGTTCACCCAGTTAGCTTTTAAATGTAGTAATACTGAAACTTACTGCAGCGTTGAAAAAAAAATATTTTCATAGGACCGTTATGGAGGAACGTGATCCTATGTTAAAAACGTATCTTGTTAATTACAAATATATTGATAATGATAAACATATAAGAATAACAGCTGCTAGCCAAAACAACAAACTGTATTAATATTTGCTGTTTTTAAAAAATGAACCTTGAACGTAGATAAATATTTAAGCATATTACAAAAACTTACTGCTTTTAAGTCAACGCCAATTATGTCTTCACTATTATGACAGTATATGGGGAGAACTTCGGTTAATAATGTCTTTGGCTTGAAAAACTGAGATTTAATATAAAGGTAGAGGATGAAGAAAGAAAATATGAAGAAAATTAATTTAAAGCTGTCAAAATGTCTTTACCTAAGGCTCAAACGACATCTCATTAAAGTGCTCTAAGCATTTGGTGTTATTTTTATTGAAATGGACTTTAATGACATTATTTCATACAAATTTTGAACTCGAAAATCAATACTTCAAGTTTAGTCTGCTCACTCAAAACTTATAAATTATAAATTTCATAACATATAAGTGAGTGTTCTGTGACTCTCACCATTTATAAAATAAAATAATTGGTTATCTTCTTGAAAATAACCTCATATTATATTAATACATGATATATTTAAAGGAACATGTGACAATTAATCTTAATGGGCATTGTAAATACTTAAGGTAATAAGCACAACTACGTTCAGATCTGTTTCTTCTTAGAATAATGCGGGAGAGCAACTTATGGTAGTGGAAAGAGAATCTTCAAGGAACAGTCATATCACTTACCAGATATCAACCAGATTGATATCAATCAGATATCAGTGAACATGTTATATCTTGTTTCAAAATTAAAAATGAAGATGATTATAATGTGACGTTGATTATATATTTTGGAATGTTACATTAAATTTTTCCTTTTCTGTCAAAATGTTAATAGAATTTTTTATAGGGAAAAATTGGGTAAAATGGCGAACTTACGATTCAAATATTTTTCCTGATTTCAGTAACTGGCTTACAAACCTGAAATTCTCTAAAAATTGTTTCTTTGTGTTTCATAAAATAAATAAATAAATAAAAAAATTGAAACGACTTTGTCTGTTCTTGCAAGATGGCGAAATATCACAATTGTTTTTTTACCACCATTTTACCCGTCCTTACTGTTGTAGAGTAGGATGACGAATCCGAATAGGTAACTGTACAAAGGTTTATTTTTCGAAATACAGAGAAACAGTTTTAGTTAGTTAATGAAAACGACACAGATAACATTAACAAAAGAATGGCGGATTAATCATAATGAAATAAAAAACTTAACCAGATAGCATTTTTGTAATTCATTTACGTTTGTTTCCATTTGTTAACTATTAAAAATGCATATTTTTCCGCTGTAATACATCTACACTTAATTAAAATGCATCTGAGCTGAACAGTTTGCCGTATGATATTCTTCCGTTACCAAATATAAACTTGCGGTGATTATAATTTTTCAGAATAAATTTTTCTCGCTCGGGTTTGCTTTAATTTAGCGATATTTATTTTTAATATTTTGGTTCTTAGCAACATTGTTTTGATTTGCTTTCTCTCAGTTGTCTGTGCTTACTGTATTGCTTTCCGCAGTACAATAAGCACAGACAACTGAGGAATATTGGTATGATAGTAATGATATTTTTTACTCTTCCTTAAGTGTTTCTTTTATAAGCCAGGTTTAACACTTCGTCCATCTTAATATTTTTACTTTCCGAACATGTACCATGTAAGGAAAGTATTGCAATCATGAAAAAATTCGACTTCGAGATTTTGGTGTATTGACACGTTTTGAGGTCTTCTGAATTCATTTATGCTATTTTTACGAGATGTATGTATGTGTGTGTGTGTGAGGGAACACGATAGCTCCTAAACGGGGCATTTGATTGAGCTCAAATCGAGTATATATGTTCTAAACCACCATCGTAAGACCGGAATTAAATTTGTTGTGTATAGGACTTATAGTTTTTCTACAGGGCTACGACAAAGATTTCTTTTACATTAAGGGCCTATGGGAGAAAATTCTTGAAAGTGCGCTAGCGTTTAAACGGTGCATTCTATTGAGCTCAAATTGGGTATATATGTTATAAACTACCGTTGCAAGACCGGTATTGATTTTGGTGTGTATAAGACTACAGTTTTTCTACAGGGCTACGACAATGATTTCTTTTACATATGGCCTATGAGGGGAAAATTCTTGAAACTGCGCAAGCGTTTAAACGGTACATTCAAAAAACTAAGCGTTTTTGCTGAATTATTCATCGATTAAAATTTATTTAATTGCTTGGTGATGATCTTAATCGTAAGTGCTCGGAAAGTCGAGTGGAGTCACTCCAGATTTTTAAAATTTGTTTTCATATACTTGATTTTCATATTTGATTCGATTAACGTCTACCAGCCACCACTACTCTGTAACTATGATTTGTCTAAGTGCAAATAAAATTTTTTAAAAATCTTAATTAGTCTTAGAAGTTATTTTTAATCTTAATTTCTTCAGTTAGCGCAAAGTGCATGAACTTGCTATCCTGTGCTTAAAATGTTTATTTATGCTATACTAGCATGGAAACTAAGTTAAATCCTTGCATGACAAGTTCTGGAATCCTGCATGAAAAAAAAAAATGTTGAAAACTCTAAGGATTTTTGACAGCTTTACAAGTATAAATAAATTTAGATAAAAGCTGATGCAACTAGAATAAATCGCTAAATATTAATTTTAAACTTTAAAATTGAAAAAATAATTTGCGTGCATGGTTTAATTAAAATAAAAATACAGATTTATTGCAGCTAACAATATTTTTACTCAGAGAGTTCAATTTCCATGTTTATTCATTTTTGCTCCTGAAAAATAATAAGAAAAATTTCAATTTACAAGAAGACTGTAAATTTTGATAGCTAATAAGCTATGAAAAGACAAGAAAAGCAGACACCACTTTTCTTGCCGAAAATGTCTCTCGTCGTTTTACCTGGAATAAGCTCAATCCACGAGCTAATGTAGATTAGAAGCGGTTTTCCTTTTCTAATTCCAGTTTTAGCTTTAATATTGGTTCTTTCAATTTAGAAATCTCCCGTGAGGAATGCCGAAGTAATCAATGATTTCTCTCCAAAATTAATTAGAAAGAAAAAAAATTATAGTCACGTGCATTTTGTTCCATTTTCGTAATTTGAACAAGGGAAATTACATCGGTGTTAGTTTTGCGATTGCTGAAATTAAAAGAACATTTCAAACAAGTGGCTCTTGAGTTTATTAGAATAAAGAACCTAATCATTATTCTTTGATCACCATTTCTGAATGAGGATTAAAGTGATTCAACTCAGCCTTGTGGACAAACGTCCATTTTAGATGTATGTTTGGATTGATTAAGTTTTCACTAAAAAAAGTTCGATGGGAATTTCATAAGAACGTAATTGGAGATTTCTTTTTTAGAGAATATTTTCTGTATTTGAATAGCACTTATAGATACAGCCTATGGTAGTGCTTCTAGATTACATTTGATTTTCAAAGCAACGTTTTGCAAAATAGAATTAGCTATTTTATGTTTTAGAATTTTTATTGTATAGATTTCAATTGCAAAGCTATTAAAATATTTAGCACTCAGAATCTTCAGCTTTAGACATCAAAATGCGTTCGAACACCCTAAACTGAAATAGATTTTCTGGAGAATCAATACATTACTTACTAAAGTTAGAAGAATTACTTAAGTAACAGAGGGAATGTATACAATTTTAATGAAACCTAATCTGATTTCTAGATCAGAGATCCCAGCGTAACATAATTAACATTAAATAGATACAATGCATCACCAGATTAAACCATTACGTTGGCGTTCTTGCCAGAAGTGGATAATCATGAAATTTAGAATGATTGGGCTTAAGCGCATTTCATGATACCACCGATAAAGATATACTGAATTTGCCTATATACTATTTGTACAAGAAGCAGGAAAATTTTCTCAATCATTTTTTAATACAAGCTAAAATTTATGTTCGATATCTTTCAAACATAGAAAACAGTGCGCATAGTGTACTTAACACTTCAATGATAAGCTCACATTGAATTTGTAATTCGCCTTCTTTTAAACAATTTTAAACTAAATAACGAAGCATTGATGAATTTTTCAATTGAAAGAAAATCTGATGGGGACAACACATGGCTTCCTTGTACGTCTATTAAATCAAAAATATTTTCGGCCCACTTCATCTAAACTTATTTTGTTTGAAAGAGATAATACACTGCAGTAATAGTAAGGTTTAGCGATGTCTAGCCAAATATTTCCGATATCGCCAAGCTGGGTTCAATTTGAAAGATTTCTTTCTGACACTTAATTTGGCGATATTTCACCAAAAGCTGAGAAGCTTGAGATAGTTTGCGAGATTTTGGGGATATCCAAAGTAGTCATTAACCACAGATTTCAATGAATTGAATGTATCCATACACCTTAATATATTTTAAGTCATTTGGCTCACCCTGTAAATAAATAACCGAAGAGATTGCGATCAAAAAAGAGATGCACAGTTAGATGTTACAATAGTTCCAAATACAAAATTTCAAAATTCTATGGGCAAAGTTTAGTTATGCAAAATACGAAATAATTTTTGGCGCCAAATTTGGCGATATTTCGGCAAAACTCATCAAGGCCGACGACAAATGGCAATGTTTCGGACATGGACCAAATGACTGAATATCGCCAAATTTGGCGATATTTCGGCAAAACTCTCCAAGGTCGACGACAAATGGCGAGATTTTGGGCATGGACCAAACATTGACTGTCTACCGATGTAATATATTGAAGATTTCCATAGACATTAATGTATTGAAATTCTTTTGGGTGGTCCTGTAATTAAACTCTCCAGTAGATTGGAACCAAAAATCGAGATGCGCAACCAGATGTTGCAACAATTTTATATACGAAGTTTCAACATTCTTCGACTAATAGTTTTTGAGATTTGAGAGTTAAATACATACACACGTACGCCAAAAGTCGCCAAGCTTGGCGACTTTTGGCGTAATTCTTGAGGGAGGCACATGACCGTATTTGGAACATTACCTAACTATATGGTAGGATTGTATTGTGCTTGAAATGGATGAATGTCCCGAAAATTGCCTTTGACCGTAATGCATTGGAAATCTTTTGAGTGTTCCTGTAGCAGAACTATAAATGGTAAATACACTTTTTTTGATGGAGAAATTAATTTTGTAACCCTTAACAGCACATATTCCTTCTGAGTCGTTTGAAATAACCTAATACCTCTAAAATACGCTTTAATGAATTTCGGACAATAGAGCGTAATGTATTTAGAATCTTTTGGGCGGCGCTGTAGATAAACTATCCACTCGAATGGAACCGAAAGGTGAGGTGAACAACTAGATGTTACAGCAATCCTAAATATAAAGTTTTAAGATTCTACGACTTTTTTCGAGATATGCGAGATATGCGAGTTACATACATACGTATGCACAGGCGGCATGGAAAAACTGGTCAAAATAGAATCACCGTTTGTTCAGAATGAGTTGCAGACGCATTTATATGAACATGCATGCTAGCGTACGATGAGATGCATAGAAAAAATTCTTAAAAATATATTTAGGGGTAGTCAAAATCGGTTTTTTTGTCGAAATTTGGTCCCCGAAAATTCACATTACTTCCTTATACTCCGTACAAGGAAGTAAAAATAGTTATCACAAAATTCAAAGTTTTTTGTTTAAATATTTTTAATTGATTTGCAAGTATTGTAACTGAACGAAAAAATCTGATGTGTACAACACATGACTTCCTTGCACGTCTATTCTATCAAAAATATTTTCGACGTATTTCCTCTAAACTTATTTGTTTGAAAGAGATAAAATATCAGTAATAGTAAGGTTTAGCGATTTCTAGCCAAATATTTCGATATCGCCAAGCTGAGTTCAGTTTGAAAGATTTCCTTCTGACACTTTATTTGGCGATATTTCACCAAAAGCCGACAAGCTTGAGATAGTTTGCGAGATTTTGGGGATAGCCAAAGTAGTCATTGACCACAGACTTTCAATGAATTGAATGCATCTATACACCTCAATGTATTCAAAGTCATTTGGCTCACCATGTAAATAAATTCTCAGTCGATTGCTGTCAAAAAAGATATTGAAAACAGTTAGATATTACAATAGTTCTAAATACAAAGTTAAAAAATCTACGGGTTAAAGTTTTAGAGTTATACAAAATAGGAAATAATTTTTGGCGCCAAATTTGGCGATATTTCGGCGAAACTCGTCAATGTCGACGACATTTGGCGAGATTTTAAGCATGAACCAAACAATGACAGATTATCGCCAAATTTGGCGATATTTCGCCAAAACTCGCCAAGGTCGAGGACAGACGGCGAGATTTTGGGCATGTACGAAACAATGACTGTCTACAGTTGTATTATAATGAAGATGTACATACACATTAAGGTACTGAAATTCTTTTCGGTGGTCCTGTAAATAAACTCTCCAGTAGATTGGAACCAAAAATCGAGATGCACAACTAGATGTTACAACATTCTTATATATGAAATTTCATAATAGTTTTTGAGATTTGAGAGTTAAATATGCACACACGTACACCAAAAGTCGCCAAGCTTGGCCACTTTTGGCATAGTTCTTGAGGGAGGCACGTGACCGTGGCCGGACCATTACCTAACTTATGTGGTAGGACGGTATTGTGCTTGAAATGGATGAATGCCTCTAAAATTGCTATTGACCGTAATGTATTGGAAATCTTTTGAGTGTTCCTGTAGCAGAACTATAAATGATAAAGACACTTTTTTTAATGGAAAAATTCATTTTCTAACTCTTTACAGCATATATCACTTTTGAGTCGTTTGAAATAGCCCAATACCTCTAAAAAACGCTTTGATGAATTTCGGCCCATAGAGCGTAATGTATTTCGAATCTTTTGGGCGGTCCTGTAGATAAACTATTCAGTCGAATGGAACCGAAAGGGGAGGTGCACAACTAGATGTTACAACAATCCTAAATATAAAGTTTCAACATTCAACGCCTAACAGTTTTTGAGATATGCGAGTTTAATGAATTTCGGCCCATTGAGTGTAATGTATTTCGAATGTTTTGGGCAGTCCTGTAGATAAACTATCCAGTCGAATGGAACCAAAAGGGGAGGCGCACAACTAGATGTTACAACTATCCAAAATTTGAAGTTTCGACATTCTACGCCTAATAGCTTTTGAGTTAGGCGAGTTTAATGAATTTCGGCCCATAGAGCGTAATGTATTTCGAATCTTTTGGGCGGTCCTGTACATAAACTATCCATTCGATTGCGACCAAAAGGGGAGGTGCACAACTAGATCATAGAACAATCCTAAATATCAAATCTCAACATTCTACGACCAATAGTTTTTGAGATATGCGAGTTACATACATACGTACGTACGTACGTACAGGCGGCATGGAAAAACTGGCCACAGTAGACTCGCCACTGGTCAAAATGAGTTGCAGACGCGTTAATATGATCGTGCATGATAGCCTACGATGAGATGCATCGAAAAATTTTTTTAAATTAAATTTAGAGGTAGTCAAAATCGGTTTTTATGTCGAAATTTGGCCCCCAAAATTTTTCGGAATCACATTACTTCCTTATACTACGTACAAGGAAGTAAAAAATCTGATGTGTCCAACACATGACTTCCTTGCACGTCCATTAGATCAAAAATATTTTCGACGCACTTCCTCAAAATTTATTTGTTTGAAAGAGATAAAATATCAATAATAGTAAGGTTTAGCGATTTCCAGGCAAATAGTTCGATATCGCCAAGCTGAGTTCAATTTGAAAGATTTCCTTCTGACACTTTATTTGGCGATATTTCACCAAAAGCCGACAAACTTGAGATAGTCTGCAAGATTTTGGGGATAGCCAAAGTAGTCATTGACCACAGACTTTCAATGAATTGAATGCATCCATACACCTCAATGTATTCAAAGTCATTTGGCTCACCCTGTAAATAAATTCTCAGTCGATTGCTGTCAAAAAAGATATTGAAAACAGTTAGATATTGCAATAGTTCTAAATACAAAAGTTAAAAAATCTACGGGTTAGTTTTAGAGTTATACAAAATACGAAATAATTTTTAGCGCCAAATTTGACGATATTTCGGCAAAACTCGTCAATATCGACGACATTTGGCGAGATTTTAAGCATGAACCAAACAATGACAGATTATCGTCAAATTTGGCGATATTTCGCCAAAACTCGCCAAGAACGATGACAAATGGCGATACTTTGGGCATGGACCAAATGACTGACTATCGCGAAATTTGGCGATATTTCGCCAAAACTCGTCAAGGTCGAGGACAGACGGCGAGATTTTGGGCATGTACCAAACAATGACTATCTACAGTAGTATTATATTGAAGATGTCCATAGACATTAAAGTACTGAAATTCTTTCCGGTGGTCCTGTAAATTGGGTAGATTGGAATCAAAAATCGAGATGCACAACTAGATGTTACAACATTCTTATATATAAAATTTCATAATAGTTTTTGAGATTTGAGAGTTAAATATGCACACACGTACACCAAAAGTCGCCAAGCTTGGCGACTTTTGGCATAGTTCTTGAGGGAGGCACGTGACCGTGGTCGGACCATTACCTAACTTATGTGGTAGGACGGTATTGTGCTTGAAATGGATGAATGCCCCTAAAATTGCCATTGACCGTAATGTATTGGAAATCTTTTGAGTGTTCCTGTAGCAGAACTATAAATGATAAAGACACTTTTTTTAATGGAGAAATTCATTTTCTAACTCTTTACAGCATATATCACTTCTGAGTCGTTTGAAATAGCCCAATACCTCTAAAAAACGCTTTGATGAATTTCGGCCCTTAGAGCGTAATGTATTTCGAATCTTTTGGGCGGTCCTGTAGATAAACTATTCAGTCGAATGGAACCGAAAGGGGTGGTGCACAACTAGATGTTACAACAATCCTAAATATAAAGTTTCAACATTGTACGCCTAACAGTTATTGAGATATGCGAGTTTAATGAATTTCGGCCCATTGAGTGTAATGTATTTCGAATGTTTTGGGCAAGCCTGTAGATAAACTATCCAGTCGAATGGAACCAAAAGGGGAGGTGCACTACTAGATGTTACAACTATCCAAAATATGAAGTTTCGACATTCTACGCCTAATAGCTTTTGAGTTAGGCGAGTTTAATGAATTTCGGCCCATAGAGCGTAATGTATTTCGAATCTTTTGGGCAGTCCTGTACATAAACTATCCATTCGATTACCACCAAAAGGGGAGGTGCACAACTAGATCATAGAACAATCCTAAATATCAAATCTCAACATTCTACGACCAATAGTTTTTGAGATATGCGAGTTACATACATACGTACGTACGTACAGACGGCATGGAAAAACTGGCCACAGTAGACTCGCCGCTGGTCAAAATGAGTTGCAGACGCGTTAATATGATCGTGCATGCTAGCCTACGATGAGATGCATCGAAAAAATTTTTAAAATTCAATTTAGAGGTAGTCAAAATCGGTTTTTTTGTCGAAATTTGGCCCCCAAAATTTTTCGGGATCACATTACTTCCTTATACTACGTAGAAGGAAGTAAAAAATATGAAAATCATAAGCTACGTCTAATTCCGGATCACTCATAGATGCCCGATGAAGTCCGTTGTCACCCCAACAATTTCTGAACAGCAAGAGCTATAATAGTGATAATAGTAGGGTCTGTGTGTATAGTAAAGTTGCCATGCGATATGCATTGAAACCACTTACAGCACCACCTGGCGGCTCAATTTGAAGATAGCATTCTTATCTCAAAAACGATCCGAGATAGGGGAACAGAGTCAGTTACAAAGTTATTCAACATCATTTAGTAAGAAGATATAGCTTAATTTGCATATGGTGCTCATTAATTCGCGCAATAATATGCTAGAGATAAAAAGTATAAACAGCTTTTTTGTGTGTGTGCGCATTTGTTTGGTTGAATTTTCCAACATTGCCGTAACCTGACATGAAACCCACCTACCCTTCCTTCATTTTAAAAGTGTTTTCCGCCAGGAACCATACACATCTGGAAGCTTGTCTGCAATTCCCGCTAGAAGTTATACAACACGGCAGGTCACACGCTCTTAAAAGTATCAGTTATACGTTTCTACGCCTTTCATTTTATGACTTCAATTTTTAACATTAATGCGCCCAAGATGTCTTTTCTTTATAAATCGGCGATGCTGAACAACTTTGTAATTGACTTTTTCCCCATATCTCTTAACCGTTTTTGAACTCCAAATTTAGCCACCAGGTGGCACTGTAAGCTTTTTTTGCGTAGCGCATGGTAACTTAACTATATCTAGACCCCACTTTTATGACTATAGCTCTTATCGTTTGGAAATTATTGGGGTAACAAACATCTTCAGCTGGCATACTGTTACTGCTCGTCATTCAACTTGTTCCGAATTTCTGGGTTTTTCTGCCTTTTGAGGGTTAAAAATAATCTGAAATTTGTATTCTACGCATCAAATAATTTCTTTTTTACATTTTATTGCTTTAAAATTGGTTAACTCGAACGAGATTTTTGTGTTTCCTCCATTGCTTAACATAGGGTTTTCTCGAAATTTTGTGTTACAGCTTAGCTGACCTCACTTTTGGAGGCTTATTTTTGGAGCCAAATTTGACGATATTGCACCAAAAAGTCGCCAATCTTGGCGAAATTTCAGACATTTGGCGCGATTTTTCTAATGTGGCTTGTAACGCTTGTTTTCCTGCAATAGTATTACGCAATAGCCTTGCATTTCTCATTAACATTTCAATGACGTAATCAAAATGCGACCGTTCGGGGGTCTTTCCAGATATCCCGATTTTTTTAAAATGTACGTCACAGAGGCATAAAAGGGAGAAAGGCCGGGGAATTCGAGTGAGTCAGTTTCGTTTGCTGCCGTGGGAAGCAGAGGTGCATTCTGCGAGATCATAAGACTATTTATGATATCCCTCGTATGTTTTCACTGAATTTTTGCATTAGGAATTGTTTTATTTTGTGTGAGAAATACAGCATCTGTGAGAGTTTCTGTACTGGCGGACTGATATAAGCAAGTTACTGATCGTTAGTGCCTGTGTGTTTTGTACAGCTGATTCTTCGACGTAGTTCTGGAAGCAATAAAGGTTGTGTTCCATCCTGGCTAGTGGACTTTTTACTAGAACTTTCTATATACACTGGACTTTAGAACGGCAAACCTAAGAATCAAGCAGAGCTTTCTGCAACAATATTATGAATTTAATGAATGCATTTGAGAATTAACAAAATTATAAATTATAAGTGATGAATAATAAGTGAAAGTAAATAAAGCTGCAGTTAAAAATAATATGAATTTATTTTTCAATTTTTGTGCTTAAACATATTTCTTTTACAAAAAAAAAAAAATCTGTAAACAATGAAAATTCATATTTTAAATTCAGAACAACATCAGATTATACAAAATGTAGTGATTGATTACATAAATATTTTATATTTTAACATGAAGTTGTGCAATAAATAAAAATATTGCAATCATAAAACCATATATCTTTTAATAAATTCGAATAAGTTAATGCTAAAATAATTTTTTGTCGGTAATTACTAAAAAGTTAACTACGACAAATAACTTATTTATTTACTCCACATTTAAATTAAGGCTTAGCGTGTCTTGCTCAGGCATGTCTAATTATGGGATATGAAGATCCAGTCTCAAAGATTTTCAAATCCGTTTTTAATTAAAGCGATTAGTTTAAAATGTACACAAAGCGTTTAAAAAAAATAATAAAAATCTAAAACTCTAAAATTTTTATTCTTTGCATCAGAAGGACATTTACAATAGAATTAATTAAAAATCTTCGTTATTTTGATTTTTAAGGTTAAACGCTATCTTAATTAAACCCTTAACAAAGAACAGTGATATTTGACGATGCTTTTGTTTTATAAAACAAATAATGTAAAGGAAGATGCTAAGTGCTTTTTTGGGCTAGTTTTTAATTAAATGTACAGAGAATTTGCTGCTTCATTGTGCACAACAGATATGCATAATATATATTTTTATTTGGTTTGAAATATTTTCTTTTGCTCTCTGTTTTTGATATTTTGATAAAAACATTTACTCAGATTTATATTTTTTATTTCATAAACTTGATATGCATGGACTAGAATGCTTGGGTAATTAAATGCATGTTTATATCTTGATACAAGTTTGTTGATGGTAAAGCCAGATGTCTGCTCATAAACAATAATCGTCTTAGTTGCAAGGAGTCTAGAGGTGAAGGTTTTTTCTTGCTTCACAAAAGCATTAGTCAAAGCTGAAATAATTTAGAGAATATTTTAAATGGGATTTCAAGAAAGGACTTAAACTTAGTATCAGGCAGTTAGAAAAGAATGTCGCTCACAGCATTATATAAATTGTAGGGTCACTTCGAGTAAGAAAAACGTAACGAAATTTAAAAAGTTGACGATCGTATTATATACCAAGAAAAGAAGTGAAAAGAAATCTATTGGAAAAACCACATGCTCGCAAAGAAGCTTTCAATAAACAGAATAAAGGCGCAGATTAAATTTGGCACAGCATAGTGAGACAAATAGTCAAATGAATGCAAAAGATCACGGAATATTTTTAACTGTAGTGGGAAAGGAATAAAAAATTATTAAAAATATGTGGTTTGAATCACAGTTTTTGCAGTTGTTGGCAATATTCTTCAGATTAGTTCTTACAAATGTACTTAAAACAACCTTGGGAAAAGAAGAACTTTTTATAAGCCCTAATTTCTTAAAAAATTATCTAGGAAACTTAAAGTAATGAATTCTAAGAATAAAATGTGCTTTTGAAGACAGGCACATTTATAAAAAGTCAAACAAAAATAATAGGAGTAATTTTCAATGATATGGTCTGGATAAAAGTCAGAGTGATAGTGATAGCCCATTGACCAGATTTTTCGCAGAAAAGATGAACCAATGTCTTTTTTTTTTTTTCAGTATCATTTCAAGTTTCTTTAGAATTAGTTTTACAGATTTTTAAAACTTTAAAACTGATGATTAACTTTATTTGTATACAGTAGGGTGGCCTAAAAGAATTGTTTTTTGAAAAAACATCCACCCCCAAAGTTTTTAAATTTATTGGGGTGTTGGCGAGCATATTAAATTTCTGCCCTCTAAGTTTACAATAGAGTTCTTCTATAAAGCCCTGAAATTAAAAAAAATTACAAAAAGTGAAAAAAATCTGAAATTTTATACTGTTACTGTTGTGTTACAACTAGCTCCATGCGCATACTAATGCTCCAATGATCGAGCTTCATTATTTCTTCACAAGCTTCAAATATTCATTATTCATTATTCATATTCATCAACTTCATTATTCACAAGCTTCTTTACTTAATATCAGTGGCGGCTTGTGGGTTATTTAAAAGGAGGTTCACAAAACAAATTTCGAAAATTAAATATGCAGATACGACGCACCTTACAAATTAAAATATATCTGCATTTCCCGCAGTAAAAGAAAATAAAGCACACAACTGAAAGGAAACAAGTAATATTTTGTCTTCGATTTCGTCACCAAGATCAGTTTCAGCAAAGGTGTTCTCTCTTTTTCTCAAAAGATACTATTGAAAAATGTTATTGCTTTAGCTCCGAAACACGTCTATTAGTCCCATATTAATTATTTACACTAGTTTGTAAAGAAATAATGTAGTGAAAAATGATAGAAATAAAGAAAATATTAAGAAAATGAAATAAAAATAAATTAACTAACCGAACGTAACAAACCAAGGGAAAATCCGCAAAAAATGGCGCAGTGTGCACAATGAAAACCTGCGAACGGAATGATTTCATCATGTCCGTACTTCTCTCTAGCTGTTTTCGCTTCTGATCCCAGAACCGGTTCAGAAATGGAAAATTTTCCGCTCGCACGTGCGATTGATTAAAGACTGTGCTGTAGTAACCTACACTAGAGTGCGCTAGCTATAATAAGCGTACTTAATAATAGTGGGGGAAGGAAAGGGAGATAATAAAACTCACGTTTTAAATTCACAAAAATCTAGAAGTGTACTTAATATTTGTTTTAAATTTAATTTGTTAATGGGCTTATTCTTTAGTTTTGCCTTTGGGGGTTCACGTGCTCATATGCTCAAATGGAGGAGCCGCCACTGCTTAATATAAACACAAATATGCATTAACTGTTACCGTAGTAAATCGTGAGTTGAGTAAAACAACATAAAAATATGAAATTTCATGCTAATTCTGAGTTGTTGCTATTAGGAAACAACGAATGAATAATAATCAGAACATCAGTGACATTGTTATTTGTATCAGCTTTAATTGCGGTAAAATTGGTGCTCATTTCATTAAAGCAGTCTCAAAAAAATTTCTTATTTTTTAATTAAATGATTTGAAACTAATGAAAAAATTGAAAGAAAAAAGTAATAGCTGAATTATCCAAGAAAACTAGTAAATGGTATAATAATAAATGATAACTAGTATTTACTGCATATTCATTATCACAGCTTAAAATTTTACTAAGATATTAAGGATTTATTTTTCTACTGTCTTTAATGAAGAAGATTTTAAATTTAATCCTCAGTTTTGTTTTTTTTAAACTGATTGATTCAAATCTTCTATTACTTTAACCGCTGGTTCTGCTAACACACTTACTACTTTTAAGTTACCTATAAAAGTTCCATTCTCTTGAATTCAATATCTTTTCCCCAAGTTCCTAGGGATATCGTAGATGCGTAAGGTTGCCATAACAACACAAACACTCAAACTTCTTCCCGTGCCTGCGGATTTTTTTTTTTTTTTTAAATCCAGGCTCCATCTTTTTTGAACAAGTGAAAATAGCTATGATTTCAGTCCAACCAATTGATGAGGTTTGATCATTTGAGCATTGGTCTTGAAAATGCTGGAATTACCAGCGAAAAAATTAGAACTGATATAACATAAAACATGACAACTAACTTAACTGCACCAATTAGGACAGAAGACAATATTGCTTTAGGTAAACTTGTCATTCTAATTCCTGATGTTTCAGTTTTTAAAGAAGGTAAACATTTGAACATTCCTTGCCATACGAAATGGATCTGCTCAATCGCAAGCAATTAAAATGCTTAACATAAAACAAGCATGAATAACCTGAAAATATTTTTTCTTTGCTTTCATATAATAGATTCAAACAGTGGATGAAATAATGGTGCTTGCGTGCAGCTAGAAAATCTATTGAACCGGAAGCTATTGCTTTTAGCTTGTAGGGACCATGTTCTTGAATTACTTGAAGGTATGAATTACTTGTGTGGAAATCAGTTTTTTTTTTTTTTTTTTTTTACATCATGAGTTAGGATCACACTGATTTTAGAGTTTCGGTGAAAATGGTCTTCACTCAAAAACTGCAAACAGCAATTTGAAAAGTTGCAAATCGAGAATCATAAACTGATAAGCATAAAAGAAGAGGTTGTTTCTTTTCTGAAAACCCTCCTTAATGAACCGAAAAATATGTTTCTTCGACATGACTACTGAATGTACCAAGCTTGTCTGTCGCTGTCCCTTCAATGAGAATATCTCTTGATGAGTTCGATGACAAAAGCGTAGGTATGTATTTTAGAAAATTCGGTGGATATATAAAATACTTTACTGAGCAAAGTCATATGCTTTCAGAAACAATTTAAATATCGCAATTGTAAAACTCAAAAACTGCATCAAATATGTTTGTGTTAAGTTTTGATTTTTGTTAGGGTTTTGTTAAACGTTCAATGTTTGTTTGTTTGTGTCATGTTATGTCAAAACTACACAAAGGTTATCTGTCAAGAATGGGGAGTGCCTTGTCCGGGGGATTTTTTAATGGGTTCTAAAGCGTATACACGTTACATCTGGAGAAAAGCGACTAGAACTCCAGATCGTTAGATGCGCAGCCGCGCGACAGGCCCGGCCAGTAAGCTGGACCTACACACTTCAGTCGTCTACCATTTTGAGTGTCTTACCGACTCAGACAGGGTGGGACTAGTTAAATGCTGAAGAAGTTGCAGATGCTCCTGTAAACCAGTGCTCCTCGACGTTTTTATCCCCTCGGACTGGTCAAGGCATGATAATTTTACAGCGGCCCGCTGAGAATGAGGGGGGGAGGGGTATGTGTGACTTTGCTTATAACTTCGATTGTTTTGATTTAACAATTTTAATTTAATTGTATTTTAATATGCTTTCAAAATAAAATACAGTTACACACACACATACACACACAAAGTAATATGATGAAGAGATTTAGCATTTTAACTCATTAGAAAGCTGAATTCGATAACAACCCTGAATTTGTTCCTTTGCAACGAGACAGTTCTATCTGGCGTTGGAGACAATGACACCCGATGATGCCCAGTTTATTTCGTTACTTGTTTTGGTTGCTGTCACAGCAGATAACCCCACTTCACACAGATGGATAGATTGTCGGATAGGTAATTCATAAGAGAAGACATTGACTATATTATTGAAGACTCTCTTAACTCAATATCAAGACATAATCTTGAGATGCTTAGTAAACAATAAACTAATTTAAAATGGTTTCAAGATTTCTTCTGTTACAAAGACATAAATTAGTACAAACCCACGAGAAATATACCACAGTAAATAAAATGGAAATAACTTAATGTTCCTTTGGCGACCCGTTACCGTTCGATCAACGGACCGGGGGTTGGGGGTCACTGCTGTAAACGACCTGATTCTTTGGAAATTCCCGAAGACGTACAAGAAATATGATCCTGGTTTTTTCCAAACTGCTCCACTAACACTCAGTATACATTTGTGGAGTTTTAAAAATCTATAACATTTTCTTTCTTTTCTAAGAAAGTATCAGATTTGAAAAGACGACGGTAGCATCACTCTTAGTAAAATGCAAAAGTAATGAAAAAACACTTCCCACCGGTGTTTCTGTCCTCAGATTCATCAGCCGGTTGGATCAAAGTCATGGTTGATTTTTCCAAGAAAGATGGAGTCCGATTAAAAAATATCCAGACGTTTGAAGATGTCAGACTCAAGGCACTGAAAACTTTCGTATACAATTTAAAGGTAGTAGGCGATACTGCTACAGTAATTATTCTGGATAGTATTTACAGAACTGGATAGTATTTACAGAATGAGGAATTAAAGTAACAGAAAATTTGAATCAGTCAGTAACACAAAAGAAGCAAAATCAAAATCTTCTTCAGTCCATTGAAGACAGCAGAAAAAAAGCTTGCTCAAAAATGCAGAAAAGAAAACAGCATGCTATCAGAAATTAGTTTTATATAAAATTTATGGCGTTGAACTGATGACATAAGTCTATTAATTAGAATATTTAGAAGTTAATTGGACAATTGATTGTTGAGAATCTTTTATCTGTTTATCTTAATGTTACATGTTAAATAATTTCAAGTAAAAGTTTTGGATGTTAAGTTACTGCAATCTTTTTTAAAATCTTCTGTAACATTTTGGTAAAATTTTAAACTGTAGTAATGAACATGCAGTAATTCAGTGTTTCCTAGTAGCAACAACTCAACATTAGTACTATTTTTCACAATTTTATGGTGTTTCTCTCACCTCACGATTGGCTACAGATGCAGGTAATGCTTTTTTGTGTTTATATTCTAAGGTCTATGTAAACATACATGAACCAGTTTTAACACATTGGTAACCGTATGAACTTTCGGAATTGTTTTAAATTTTTTATTTCACTTTTTGCAACTTTTTTTCAAGTTTCAAGGTTTTACATGTGAACTCTCTTGCAAACTTAAAGGGCTGAAATTTCATATTGATTATGGCTCACAACAAAATTATTTTGTTGATTTTCCGGAGGTAAAACTAATTAATTATCTATTCATCAAAATTTACATTTTTATTTAAGAGTTTTTATATGACTACAAGTTTAATTTTTCAACTTCAGGTTTGTTCTTTTTTTCCTCTGCATAAGACAAACTTAGTATGACAATCAGATTATTTGAAATTCAAGATGACTGTTTTTCTATTATGTAGTCACATTCAAAGTAATTTAACTCCAAAATTTGGGTGAATATTTATCACTCATACATGAAAACAACCAATATATATCCCTAAAAGAAGTATTTCATGAGAAGTCAAAATAACCGTTAGCTGTAAATATTGGTAGGTATGCACACAAATAACCGCTGAAGTCTTTTAAATGAGCGGAGCATAGTTTATACATACTGAATACATCATATAAATAAAATTAGACTTTTGTCTGTACATTTCTTGGAATTCAAAAATTTTGCGATTTCTATCCGTTTCAAGCACCCGGGAATCCGATGCGACCCTCAAAAAAAATTTGTCTGTCTGTCATTCTGTCCGTGACGCTTTTTTTGTTTAAGCATCACGTAAAAACGACTGAAGCGAATGATATGAAATTTGGTGTCATGATAGGTGGTCACTCAACTTAAAACATAGGCGTCCAATTTTTAAAAAATTCTGATTGGATTTTGAGATTTTGCGAAAATCGTTTCAAACTGCGTAAATTTGTGTTCAAGCATCACGCAAAAACGACTGAAGCGAATGATATGAAATTGGGTGTCATGATAGGTGGTCACTCAACTTAAAACATAGGCGTCCAATTTTTAAAAAATTCTGATTGGATTTTGAGATTTTGCGAAAATCGTTTCAAACTGCGTAAATTTGTGTTCAAGCATCACGCAAAAACGACTGAAGCGAATGATATGAAATTGGGTGTCATGATAGGTGGTCACTCAACTTAAAACATAGGCGTCCAATTTTTAAAAAATTCTGATTGGATTTTGAGATTTAGCGAAAATCCTTTCAAACTACGTAAATTTGTGTTCAAGCATCACGTAAAAACGACCGAAGCGAATGATATGAAATTGAGTGACATGATAGGTAGTCACTCAACTTAAAATATAGGCGTCGAATTAAAAAAAATCTTGATTAGATTTTGAAATTTTGCGAAAATCATTTCAAACTGCGTAAATTTGTGTTCGCACATCACGTAATAACTGCAAAGGTGAAAAAATGATATTTGGTGAAATGATAGGTGGTCACTCACCTTAAACTATAAGCATCTAATTTTTAAAAAATCCATCAGATTTCGAGATTTTGTGAAAATCGTTTAAAACTCAGTGAATCTTTGTTCCCGTATTACGTAATAACGACTAAAGCGAATGATATGAAATTTGGTCACACGATAGATGGTTGCTCAACATAAACTATAGGAGTCCAATTTTTTAAACATTTTTATTAGATTTTGAGATTTTGTGAAAATTCTCTCAAAATACGTTTATATTTCTTCAAACATCACGTAATAACGACTAATACGAATGATACGAAATTGAGTGATATGATAGGTAGTTGGTAATCTTAATTTATAGGCGTTGAATTTTAAAAATATTTTGCTTACATTTTGAGATTTTTCGAAAATCGTTTTAAAATGCTGAAAATTTGTTCCGGCATCACGAAATAAAGACTGCAGGGAATGAAACGGATTTGGGTGACATGATACGTTGTCACTCAACTTAAATTCTAGGCTTCAAAATTTTCAAAAATGTTGATTAAATTTTGAGATTTTGCGAAAATTATTTCAATATGCGTAAATATTCGTTCGCGCATCACATAATTACGACTAAAGCGAATGAAATGATATTACTTAGTTACTCTCTAACCTGTAATATTTTAACAATACATGAAAATTATAACTTCGCTTTCTTTACTTTGGCAACATACTACATCCTTTCTGTGTACTCCTACAATGCTGACGAAAGTTCTTGCTTTTTGGAAATTTACATTCACTAACACGTCGAGGACGGGTACTTCAGCTAGTAATTAGATAAATTAAGAAGGTTAAAAATACTTTGTAAGAATATGAAAAATGTGTTGTATGTTGAGAGTAACATTATTTAAATACAACTGCTTCCCTAATGCTGTTGTTATTGATAACAATATAAACTGTGTCAAACAAACTTATTCCATGTTATCTTATAATTAAGTTTTCGCGCTTTTATTGAATGTGTCGAATACTTGATAAATCATTATTTGTTTCAGTATATATATTAAGATTTAATACTAATTACAATCACAACGAATCACGAAAAATATTTGCACGAGAAAACACGGAGCACTTTTTATTTTAACAAGACATATGCTGATTAAGTACAAGGAGACATTTTTAGGGAGAAGCATGCAAACAGACTTGAACTAAAATCGAAATAGAAAATAAAACAGATCACTCGTGATAAGTTTTAAACGAATGAAGTAAGTATATAGTAGTGCAATACAACCGTCTACTAAATCAAATAAGCATTTCGTTATTTGAGTTATCTATTTTGAACATACATTTATTTTATTTTATCACGAAGGCCGATTAGCTTCTGACGCTTTACTTTGTCAGACAAATATGACATTGAGTTGTTTTAAACTATGTAGATGCAGATAAAATAAATAAAAATGCAAATTTTAATGAATAGGTAAAATAATTAGACCTCAGAAATTTTCGATTATCTCAGTAAACCCCCAGTGGCTTAGTATATTTTGTTCTTTTTGGTGGGGGATGGAGTTTCTAGCTTCGTTCAAGCGAACGGCTTTGTACTCCTGAATATTCGTCGTATGATAGAATTAGCCAGCTTGAATTGCAAAAAATGTTAACCGGGGTTAAATTTATACATCAGTCAAAAATATTGGGGGTACAAAACTGCAGCGGGGGTCTGGACGACCCCCGGGAAAAGACCCCAAGGCTTAGAAGCGAACAGTGTCCTGAATGAAGGAGATTTTATTTAAGCCATAGTTCAGCGTATTAATAAAATGGACGTTACTAACTGTTTACGAAAACTCTGATCTTTCGTCTGCCTTGCAACGCCCATTGACCCATGCCTAAACTGATTGTTGAAAAATTCTGATTTGTCATATTTCAAGCAAACGTTTTTGCTAATTTAAAAAGCACTTTGTTAAATCGATTTGGTTGTATCAAACAAACTTTCGTCAAATCAATAAAACAAAACTACCAAACTGTTTAACCAAACAAATTCCGCAAAATTCAACAAAACACTCTTAGCGTGCAGGCATGGATCATTTACTGTATGTTCGTCAAAACTTAAAAGTGGTTTCTTTCGAATGTTCGTTTGCTTACTTAACTTTTTATTAGTTTTGTTTTAAACACTAGGGGCCAAGGCCCCCAGACTCGCTACGCTCGCTTTTCATATGAGGCATTCGGCCCCTAATCGGGCTTATTCGTAAAAAAGACATAATTTCAACAGAGAAAACCCGAAGATTGGATCAGATAGAATATTACTGAGCTAAGCTACACATTGCTTAGTTCTTGCATCTTCATTGGTACATAAAAATTTAAACTTCACACTACAGTAGACCCCCTACCCCTCATAACACGGAAGATATTTTGTTATGGGAATCCGTGTTGTACGGGTCCTGAGCTATACTCCACCTGGAGTGTGGACTCCGCTTATAATCGCTGGAAAAATTATTTGTACTCCTCAGAAACACAATGATATTTGATATTGCCATTCAAAGGTTATACTAATCAGGAGCTAAAGCTTAATAAAATAAGAACATATGTTTCAGCTGTATTTTTAATAATGTAATACCTATTGGACACCTTGCGAATTTGCCACCCATGGCGATTTTTCATTATTTGGCAACTTGCGTACATGTAAAGTTAATAAAAGCTACGGAACAGATAGAATAGCCTGCCACCAATGGCGACTTTTCATTATTTGGCGATTTACACATACTCACAACCTATATTTGCTGTTCATTTAAGGTTACCGGAAAACCATTATCCATACTTTCATTTACATAATCGTTTGCAGATTGGCGTACTTAACACCACGAATTATACCATCTCGTCGCGCTAGCAAATATCCAAAGTGTACTATAACTGCTATAATGGCATAGTTAACGCCAAATATTTCTACTGGTAGCAAATAATCCAGCTGGACTAGAACCGACCTTAAAATAATCTGCATTTCAATTATTTTTAATTTTCAAGATATTAGTTATTCTGTTTTGGAAAAACGAATAATCGCTAATTCTAAACTCCTGTTGTCTAAGCAAACTTACTATTTGAAAATTGTCAACTTTGTGTAACACATTTTGAGTTACTTATTTCATATAGTTTTTATTTTGGCGTAAAATGGGCGTAATTCTAACTCATGTTTGTAAATTTCACGCGATTCTAGATACTTGGAAACGCTTTGTTGCAAAGGAATGAATGATTTTATGCCAAATCTGGCAACCATTCTGTTTATTTTTTCAGTTTTTTATTAATATCTTCTAAAATAATGCGATTTTCGAAATTTAACTTAGCTCATCAGGTTCCTCGGAATTTTTTGAATCTGTGGGCACCTTAGTTGAAACTTAAATCCCCACGGTTTAGGAGGAAATAGGCCAACAAGCTTTGACAGCGCCAGCGGCCTTTACTTTTTTTTAGAATAGAGAGATACCCAAATTAAATTTCATGCTGTTCTGGAAACTCGCGGAATCTTTTCGCAATCGAAAGATTTCGTTTTGTGTACACAGCTATTCTCATGTCCATGCAAACGATTTATTTGTGAAAAAAAATGATAATAAATTGTGTAATCTGGGAAATATGTTTTAAACGAATTTGAATCCCAATTGTATGACGTCATATTCACTTGAAAAGGGTAATTTTGCCACACAAATGATTTACTTTTTTGACTCTCGGAAATAAAATGGTGCTGAAAATAGCGAAAAATCGCTTAAAAAGGAGGGAACGGGTAGATTTTCAGATTTTTAAAGAAGCGCAGATTGTTTTCTATATTTTTATACATGATCATGAAAATTTTCAAGCGGATCGTCCAAACGATGAAGTTATTAGGCTTTTTGTGTTAACTTTGTAAATTTCACGCGATTCTAGATACTTGGAAACGCTTTGTTGCAAAGGAATGAATAATTTTATGCCAAATCTGGCAACCATTCGGTTTATTTTTTCAGTTTTTTATTAATATCTTCTAAATAATTCGATTTTCGAAATTTAAATCAGCTTAGCAGGTTCCTCGGAATTTTTCGAATCTGTGGGTACCTTAGTCGAAACTCAAATCCCTACGGTTTAGGAGGAGATAGGTCCAGAAGCTTTGACAGCGCCAGCGGCCTTTACTTTTTTTTAGAATAGAGAGATACCTGAGAAAGGACATGTGAAGGGAAGACGAAGTACACGATACGAGGAGACTAATAATGAAGTTCATAATATAAAACGTGTCAGAATTGGCGAGATTGAAAATAGACTAGAGATTTGTTTTATTTTATTTATTTTTCTCATAAATTACTCAACAGGGTGACTTTATGCTATTTTAGCTTCAATGATAAAATAGACATGAGCATAAAATGTGCTTCTTGGAAAGTAAAGAAAAGAAAAAAAAATCGTAATAGTTGATTTCATGGAGAAATGAGTGAGTACTTGAAAAGGAAAGTAGAATAAAAGTCCTTTGCTTTGTAAAAGTCTACGAGACATAGAAATTTAAAACATTTTCTTCAAATATTTTTTCCCTATTTTATGTCCTATAAAGTTATTTGCCGAATTTTCTGTTAGCTTCCCAAGCGGCGAACCATGAGACGTAAAAAGAAATTGGAAGATGTTCGATTGTCTCTTACATAACATTTTATTTGAGTCAGTCTCATATTTTTATATTAACATCATTCAATGCTGTAATTAACTTAAAGTACTTTCTTACCACTTTTTAGGAAAAAAATATAAAATACAACGAAAAAGGAGTCAAGCAATGCATTTTAAATACTCCAAGAAAAAACATTTAAAAAATAATTATTCTCTGCGACACGGCCATGTAACTGAACATAGTACTGTGGACTTAATAAATTCGTACAAAGTTTTGAAAGCCATTTCAATTGAGATTTCTTGATGAATAAGTTCGATAGATGTAAAAATGGTTAAAAAAATTTGGAATTCTGTTAGTGTTAAAAAATTGCCTACAGAGGGGGCTGATGCGTACCGAGGGCGCAAAGGGGCAAGCTTGGCCTCACGCTGGGCTGTTATGCCACTGAGTTCAGGTATTGTTATGGAAATAACATGTATTATTTTTTTGCAGGTGATTTTTTAAGCACCCTTTTTCGTTTCTGTTTAGCTATTGAATACTCGCATTGCTAAAAGGAATGAACCAGGAGAACTATTGCTAACAGCACAGTTGAGACATAGAACCTTAAACCGTGGGCTTTAACTTAAAAGAATTCTTAATAAATCTTTTAAGTTAAAGCTCACAATGCAATTTTTTATATGCAATTTTTTAGCATATCATATATGTCTTGCTGAGACAGTAGATTAGACTTCCAGTTTTGACTAACTTGTTTGAAATTAAGCTTCCTTTAAAGTTTAGGTTCCGAATATTTTAAGACAACAAGCATTTTAAATGTTTTCAATACTAATCCTGTTAAAATTGTACTGCTGAAGATTTTTGTACTAATGTGCAGAACAAGAATTATACGTTAATGTAAAGATGGATAGACCGGGTCTAGTTGGCTCTAGGGCTAAATGTGTGCTGTCCTCATAATTCTGCTGTTTGTGGGCAGATTGCGAAACCAGTCACAAATAACTTACTTCTTCCTTTCTCCAAACGCTGTTTTAGTTTTGCAGCGTGACCCAAGTGTAGTGGATATTTACAATGATTTTTTTCCCTTTCTGAATAGGCAAGTAATTTTTTGATGCTTCATCATTTTCCTAATTTCTAATACCCATCTTAATAATTGCGGTTTAACTAGCATAGCTTAACACAGTGTTTCACGTATTATCGACTCCATACGCGATTTATTCCGATTATTTATGTTTAGAAGGAAGGCTATTTTTCTTTAATCAATTTTCACTGAATACGGAGAAAATTGACTCGGTGGGCCAACTAATCTCGCTACATCATTTCAGTATATTTTCTGATTTTTTATCCCGTTTTATGGATTAATCTGTGCCAGGGCCGTACCTAGAAAAACATTTCGGGGGGGGGGGACCAAAAGGTGAAAAAGGCTCATTTATCACAAAAAGGCTTCATTATTATTATTTTGTTAACAAAATTTTAAATTTCGGGGGGGGGGACCGGACCCCCTGGTACACCCCCTGAGTATGGCCTTGATCTGTGCGTATAAATTAACCTGCAAATTTTAGAGTGGGTATACCCCGATCCAAGACAAAAGGTAAGAAAAAAGAGCATCTCACCCTTTTAAATGCTTCTAACTGAAACTTTTTGCTGGTCCATTTGTATCGGTAACTAGGAGCTATAAAAAATATAATTGAAGGACCGGTAAAAACTGGATGTCACTGGCATGCAAACCAATTATAATCAAAGCACTCCAATAAACATCAAAGAAAAGTGGGTTGAAACGTTCTGCCACGTAAAACCTGCACAAAGCAATCTATTTTATTTTTGCGATAACTACAATTCTTGATAATTTCGAGTAGAAAAAAAGCTACTCAACGTTAATGTTCAATTCATTATTTTTATAATTCCATAATTTCAAGTTTACATTGTGCGGAATTACGTAATTATTTTTGTTCAAACTTGCTGGTAAAAATACAATTTATTTCACTTAAGTGCGTGGTTCATTTGAGTTTCATTTTACTTTTTATAGAGCATGCGCCAACTTACCCCGTAAGAATCGGCAGCTTGTCCCGAGACTGGGTAAATTTACATACATTTTTTCTCTTACTTCAAGCTTCCGTTAAACATAAAGTACATCATTACAAACACAGAACTTATGGATAACCCTAGCAAAATATCTGTGCTTTTTAAATGTACAGTTGAATTATAGTTTGATAAAAATCATTAATTAAAAACTGTGCCTACTAGCTCCTATTTTCCCAACATATATATATATATATATATATATATATATATATACAGGGGGATTCAAAATTCATCCTCAATTTTGCTAGGAAGGTAGGGAATAAGAAAAGAAGATTATTTCACATAGGAAAGCAGGAACACAAAACGGACGCATGGTGGCGTAAAGGGCGTTTAGTGTCCGCAATTCCCATTTATGCGCTGTACGATAGTGCAGTTAAAATAAACCTTTTATTTCATTTTTCACGCAAATAAACTTGATAACAAAAATAATTATTTTAGCAGATTTCCGAATACGCGTAAATATGTTTGTCTTGTGCAGAAAGTCGTTCGAAAAGATGACATCGAAGAAGTAACCTATCATGAACCAGTATACGTGGAATAAACTTAATACGTATGCATCTAACTTACGCTGTCACAATGGTGGACATAGAGCGCCCCCTACACCGCCATGTGTTCGTTTGTACCCATGCTTTACAGTGTGAAACCGTTTTCCTGTCCTATTACTTACCTCCCTTCCAAATATTGAAGATGAATTTTGAATCACAATGCACACACATATATTCATATTACATAAAGTACGTCTATGAAAATCTTTTATTATACAACTAACGACATTTTTATTATGGTAGATAGTCAGAAAAACATTACAGTGTAAGTTGAATGACGTATCTTTTAATACTTTAAAATTTTTAGTATATTTGATTGGTTAATATTTTAGAAAAACTTCTTATTGTATATTTTGTGTAACACTTCCCTCTTTTTCTTATAACATCTGTGGACATTTTTTATTCAGATCACAGACTGCTGTCTCTACACATCATAAACTGAGTTCTGGATTTACAGATATGTTTTGATTAAATAGTTATAAAAATTTCTATAGAGTTAAATATGTTTCTGCATGCACAAATGCAAATATTTAAGTAACTGCTAAAAAATGAGAATTCATAAATCCATTTTAGGACATTGCAGACTGAGCAGTGGTCTAAAAAATCGTTCTTTCAGTTGGAAATATTTTCTGAAAATATGGGAAACACATTTAAGTATTTCGTAGTTTAAAAAATTTGCATCTTTTTGCAGTCTTGCATTTTAAATATTTGTCAAAAGGGAATCATATTTTTACGTATTCATTCAGTTTTTTGAAAAATAATAAAAAAAAAACACATTCTTTTGAAACCTAAACTTATAAGTTCGAAATATGTCAAAATAAAACTTACGTTTATTTTGGTTGTTTTTTTATTATTAATTAAAGCAAAACAAGAATCGAATTGTACGTAAGAGAGATCCCATTTTACATTATATGATTAGAATAACAAAAACAAATGAATAAAGAAAAAGATTGAAAACAAATTTAATCATTAACTAGTGTTTGTGATCGGAAAAATGAAACAATATTGGATTTTGTGGAGTGACCCTTTTTTTTATGTACAAACAATCGCGTTTACACGTTAAAAAATATAGAATAATGAAAGTCGTGATTTATTTCCGATAACTAAATTCGATTTAGAAATATTTTTTACTTAATTTCTAGTTTTTTAATGCAATTTAAAAAAACAATAGCTCAGAAAATGATAAAAAAAATGATTTCTGGGCATTTGTAGAGCCAATATCAATTGTATATGACTTCTTTCTTATTATGCATTCAGTTTTTTCTTTCATGAAGTGTTTCTCCATTAACTGAAAGAAGTGCTTGATTTTAATTAAAATTTGAAAATACATAACTGTATAATATTGTTCTTGAAGTTGCGCCTTTACTTTGATTAGTACAGTATGAAAAGAATTTTGTGTTCTCTATTTTTCTGTTAAACTAGTGATTTGTGGGTAAAATGAACAGTTTTGTGTTTTTCTACATGATTGCGAATTTTGCTCATTTTTATTATCTTTTGTAATTTGTTGCCTTTAAATAACCTTATAAATTACTTTTTATTCCCTTTTATAATCTAAAATATCACTTGTCAATGAATGATGTACAGAAGAGTCAAAATTATTGGAATAATTGTGAAATTTACGGTAAAAATCTTAAAAAATGAAGAATATATTACTGAAATAAAACATTATTTAAAAAATATCCATAAATTTATTTATTGTGCATCCACTTGTTTTTTATTAAAGATTCCATACGGTTTGGCATACTTTGTCTGAGGTTTCGTCTATTAGATTGTACTTTGTTGTCATCGTGGCAAATTTCGATGAGTCTTTCTATCCGACTATTCTTGTTTGTCATGTAGCATTTCTTTAAATTTTTCTTTACAATGGCCCAAACATTCATTATTGGGTTCATATCTGGACTGTTTTCAGGTCATGGAAGAATTTATATATTTTTTTCATCCAAAAGTTTGGTCAAAGATTTTGATGTCAAGGAGATCCATCATGCATGGATTCGAAGTCTCCATTTGGAAAACAGACTATTTTAATTGTGGAATCAGTCTTTTTTTAAGTACTTTTTTACACTGATGCTGGTTCATCATGCCTTCTACAGTGTATAAACGTCCAGTACCCTGAGCAGACATTAAGCTTCAAACCGTTACTTTAGAATGTTCAGTTTGTGCTGTGCAATTTGAGGAAAATATTTCACTGCTACTTTTTCTGACATACTGACTGCTTTGCTCTGATGTCGTAAACGTCGACTCATCAGGAAAACATACCTAAACAATAAAAAATACTTAAAGATATCTAATTTGTAGAGAAATTTTATTATAAAGAAATTTTTAATCAAATTTATATATAGTTCTGTATTTTTAGTCAGTACGCTAAAACATGATTTCAGGAAAACAAATGAACAACTTTAATTCAACTGATTAATTAAAGGAAAATTAATATTTATCACATCAGTCATTTCCAAAAATTGTTCTTGCGCAACTTTCGCCCAAGAAAGTCTCTTCTTTGCCATAGCAGATGTGATTTTAGCCTATTTTCGAGGACGACGACCACCGAGCCCAAGAGATGAGCTTTCTATGGATAGCAGAATCACACACATTTACTCCATATGCTTGCATGGGCGCCGGCAGCATAGGGAAAGGGGTGGGCAATGCTCCCCTGCATTTTTTGTATGCAGTGTTTTCTCTTGCTTTTTTGCTCTTTCCAACATGGTAACCATACGTTAAAGTAGTCTTTGGCCCCCCCTTGAGAAGTCTTTGCCCCTCCCTGGAGTAGTCTTTGCCCCCCCCCTGGGAAATATTCTGCCGGCACCCATGTATGCTTGCAGATAAATTTTTAATTCTTGAATAGTTGCTCTTCTGTTAGATTTAGGAAGTTGAATTAATTTTTTTTTTCAGTTATAGCAGTAAACTTACTTCTTCTTCCACATTTCCTTACTCTAAAATTTCCAGATTCTCATTTTGAGTCCAAATATCTTTTTATTCTTCACAACACACAGATGCTTGAGAAAGTTTTGATTTCAGCAATTTCGTGTTGTGTATAGTGATTTTCTTGGATGAGACACTTTACCAAAGCTATTTCTCTAGGAGATATATCAATTGCTTTACCCATAATCACGCAACAATCTTTTTGACAAATGAAAAAAAAAGCTACTAATCATAGAATAATCAAAGCCGAGGAGAGAATTGTTTTAACAATGAAATAATACCAATGCTATCTTAAGGAAAACAAGGAAAATACTAGCACAGCTAGCAGACTATTTTAAAATTTTCTTTTAAATTCGTTTGTTAATCAAACAAATTCTTTCTGCAATACAAACTATTTGATCTCTTTGGATCAAATATTTTTCTTTTTAAAATATGGCAAGAACCCCAAAATTATTCTAAAAAAGTGAAAATTGATTGGATCGACAAAACAAATTAACTTTCATGAAATATTGCAAGTATATATACGAAATGAATCAAGAAAAACTAAAAAATCAAAATTTTTCTAAAAATGTTCACACCTCAGTACATTATAGGATGTGGCGTCTGATTTGGCTGCCTTCTACAAGTTCCTTGCTTAATTAAAGCGCACTTGATATTTTGGGTTTGCATAATTAGATTTATTTCCGTTGCACGATAAAGAACTGCTTGCTGATCACCAACAGCTGTAAAGTTGTATCATGTGTTTAATCAATTAAAATGTAGGCTGTAGGGGATTGTGGTCCAAAATCATCCTAGCGGGCAAAACGATTCACATGTGTTTTCTTCCAGACAGGTAGCGCTATCAACTAGGTAACACATAAACTAGTTGTGCCAAGTCAAAAAGAAGTTATGGCGATATTTAAGCGAACGCTGTATTACGTGTCTGAGAAGAGCTCTCAAAAAAATGGTTTTTATCATATCTTTTATAAGGGGAGCACTAACTTACCAATTTATTTAGAAATATAGTCTTTAATGTTCAGAAGTATGACTTTGTTTACTGAATAGAGTATGTTTTTAGATATGAATTGCACTTCTTTAGTTTGTTACTGTTTTGCAGTGTTTCAGTAATATGACTTAAAGTGGGCAACCATACTGCCGGGCAAAATGATCCATCGACTGAAGAAACTCCAGAACCGGGTACTAGTCATCATGGCAGCCTTTCAGACGTTCTCAAAATACGTGACTCCAGATTACATTATTTAATTTATTTCTGCGTTTATTGTAGACCATAATTTTTGAATTATAATTTTGAAATGTTCCATTTTATTGTTTGTGACACTTTTTTTATTTTAATATTTTCATAAAATAAATTATGCATAATATATAATCGTAAAACTTCTTTTATTTCAGTATGCATACTTCATTTTGCAGCAATTATAACTATTATAAAATGAAGGATCATTTTGCCTTTGGGTGAGGGTAAAATGATCCTTTGGGCTCTTTTTCAAAATTCTATTTTTCCTTTTTCGTTACTCTGTTTGATTGTAAAATATTATTAAAGTATGTTTATGATGCAAATTTAGTGTAAAATATTGTGGCAAAAAAAAATCAAAGTTTTATTTAACATTTATTTTATTTTATGCTAATTTTTGGGACACCTTCACCTATACTAAATTTTTGTGTCATCAATAGATGTCACAATATGGAAACGGCACCTGAATAATTTTTAAAAAGGATGTTAGTAGCCAAACAACGCATTAAAAAATTGCTTTAATATGCATTAAAATTATTAAAATGCTTCCCACAATGCAACAATTTGAAGTGTAAGTACGAACGCCACTCGGGGTCAACTTTTATCTCTCTGAACTGTAAAAATGCCATCTACATATCTTTGTGGTCTTTTCAAATTATCTACAAACCTTTTACCTTAAAAAAATGTATGTATAAATAAATGGCATCAATGAATAGAATGGAGTATATGAAATTATCTAGAATTAACGGTACTTTTTGAGCGTTCGATAGCCATATTTGCTGTGTTTTAACAATTTTCACCACATAATTATTATTTACATATAAAACGTGCTTTCAGGTATTTGTACACCATTTGAGTAATTTTCATAAATTCCGTAAATTTTTATGTTTAAAAGGATTCTTTTTTCTTTAAAACATGCTTTCCCCCCAGCAGTTTCTCATTAAACATTAATTCTTAGTACATTTAAGTAGTTTTTCTGATTCTGAATAAAAACAATGTGGTTTATAATTAAAAATATTAAAATATATATCTTCCAAGTATTTTTTTAAATCATGAAAAGCAGTAAAAACCTATAGATATGAAAAATTAAAAAAACATTCTTCATAGAATCAGCTGAATAGTGAGGCGTGTTTCAAAAGAGCGAAAGTGTAAAATATGGTTTGAACCTAAACATATGCAATGCGGTTAAGCAATCAAATAATACAAATTTTTTTTTTATTTTAACCATAAAAAGCATTAAAACTCGTATGCTTAAAGAGCATTTTTTGAACATTTAATTCATGAAATACACTGTGCTGGTTTTTAAAATATCACCCACATTGATTATTGTGCATAATATTTCATTACTTCAAGGGATACAAAATCTTTATTAATCTATTACTGACTTTTTTTTCGTTTTAATATAAATTGAATCACGCTTTTTTTTTCGTAAAATTGAGAAAGTGACGTGCATGTGTTATCAAGTTTACCTGCATTTCTTTTCAAGAAATATTTCAAAAGAAATATTGTACACAAAACTCTTTGTCACCTGAAAAGATTTTTGCGTGAAATATTTTGGTATTCGAGTGAACACTATTCCTGACTTTCTTTCCATTCCTTTTCATGGGATTGCCACTAGACTACAGTAAATAAATCCCCCTCCCATGGGATGCAACTATTATCGCAAACTACCTGCAACCTCTGAATAATAAACAGAGCGTGAAATTCGAAAGACATCGTCCAAGTAATCGATCTGCGAGCGGGTAAATATAGGTTCCTCTACGGCTGTTGACAATTTGATTTTGAGACACTGATAACAGAAGCTAAGCAGGTAATTAATATTTTATAATTGAGCTGAAGGGAAAACTTTTATCTTATAAGATATGCGCTTTTATTAAAATTCAAATGTGAAAAATTTCGTATCGAAATTAGTACGAAAAGTATCTGCGAAATTTTTTTTTTTTCTTAGACATGTAGTTTTCTGTTAAAGTTTTCTAACGAAAGTGAAAAGTAATTATGATTTAGGCTTGTCAGTCTATGGAATTTCAATCTGGAGAAACAGTTTTGTGTCAAACTTTTCAAATGTTTGACATAATAACTGTCTCATCTTAGTGATGATTGCCGAAGAAAAAAATGTCAATTTTTTCTTCGCTTTTGGAATATTCAGTGCATTCCAAGAGAAAAAAAACACTAGTACATTTTGTTGTAATAAACTCAACAAACTTATTTTGTTGTTTGATTTTCAAAAGCTTTCGTTGCAGAAATAAATTAAGCAAATTATTTTGCTCAGTGAGTGAACGAAATAATTAATTTTGTTATCATTGCCAAGACATTTGTTAAATCAAAGTATTCTGTTTAAAACTTTTGCTTCATTAACAAAATTATTTATTTCACAGAAATTCAGTCTAGTTCACAAAATCCATTATTACATCCAGTACATGGTGTGAACTAATATTTTCCCCACTACTTCCAAAAGGCGACAGTTATTGACAAACGTAGTGTCGAGACATAGTAAAGTGATTATGCACTATATAGCGTATTCGATGGCAATGACAACTAGCGGAAAATCGACACGTTAGTATTCCTGAAGGTAAGAGATACAAGAAAAAGTCATTTTCGAATTGTATAGTGTCCTCTATTTAGTACGTAAAAACACTTTAAGACATATAATATAGTTTTTTAATATAATTAAGACTTTAATATAATTAACACATACATTAGAAACATAACGTATGAAATACTCCAGATATTTGTTTGTGATTTTCAATAGTCCTTTGTCTGTAAAAGCATCAGCAATTTAGAACAAGAACTAACAACCTTTGTTTTTGTGTTCTAACTCTGAACAAAGATGTCGGAAAGTTTTGGTTAAAGAGGGTATATTTTCTTCGTTCTTTCTCTTTTTAACACATTCGTTTTTGGTTATTGCATCTACAGAAACCCGCGTACTACACTTTCTGTCCTTAGCATTACTGTACACAATGTGCCTTTCTGTATTAAATTGTGAACGGGGCGCTCTACAACTTAGTAATTGCCCTATACTATGTTTTCTTATCATTTTCGAGATAGGAATGCCAACTCGTCTGTAGCCAATCTCATCATGTTGCGTATATTTACTTCACCATACCTCCATGTTTAAGGCATCAGCTGTAGCCTTACAACATGTCAACCTGTATTATGCCTAAAAAATAATCATGAATTTAAGATGGGGGATAGAGCTTTAGTTGCCTAACCCACTGTATAACTATGCATGATTATGCCATTCAGAGCAAGGAAATATCTTCTGAAGATATTTTCTGAATCTCACAAAATAGTTAATGAGAAATCGAGATAATAGAATCTCACAAGTTAGTATGAGTTAAATCAAAGAAAGGCAGAAAACATTCCAATATCTGAGAACTAAACTGTTCACGAAGCAGTTTCATAGTTGTGAACACATGAAATATGCTGTTTTCTTTCATCTAAGAGAAGATTCAGAAATTCTCAATGGAATATAAGTCGTATATGAAGACATCACTGATTCAGAAACTTCTTATGCTGCTGATTAAATAACTTTCAAAAGAGGAAGGTGGTTTATAACGAAGAAAGTGACGACATTGCAATTCAATCTACTGATTCTTTCATACAGCTTAGCTGATATCACAAGTAAGTGATGTTAAAAGTGTAGTGATAGTTTATTTTAACTGTTTTACCATGCGTAAATTTTTGGTGCCCTCGATGAAGATTTTATTTTTCTGTGACTAGTTCTTTTGTCCTTATTCTTGTTCTTCTCACAAAGTTGAAATTTGTGTTATATTTTAGCTGCGAATATTTCGTACATGTATACAGGTTATTTCAAAAATACCTGGCGCATTTATAAAGGGTATGCAGGAGACCAAGGAGATTCAGAATTACGTAGCAATGCAGGTCAAAAAAGCCGTTTACACAACTTGTTTATAAAGATAAAAGCGCTTGATAAAAAGTGTTAAAGCATTAAGTATTTTTTTATATGCATAAAGCTCTATTACAAATGGTTTCTGTAGATTAAAATTACATCATTGTAAATGAACCACAGTTGATACTTATCGATTTTAATTTAGTGTTTTTTATGAAAGCTGTCAATTCTTAGTAAAGCGTTATTTTGAAATTTCTAGAATTTTCCCATCATTTCAACACCGTATGTGAAATGATTATGTAAAGGTTATGATGTTTTTGAGCCAGACGCAATCATCTTGGTTATCTCTTCTGCTTTTTACAGTAGTGACACATTTTTGGAGCATCCTGTACAACAGTAAAAATTATACAGGTTTTTCATTAAAAAAAAAACTTCCCGTATTTGTGAACGTTTAGCATCTCATCCCCTCAAATGGTCAAAAGAGAATTCCATGTGTTATTAATTGAAGGAGTGTGTTCGAGACTGGGGTTATTTAAAACAGAAAATGATATAATGGTTATTGTAACAGTAAAAATATTTTGAAATTTCCGAACTGCGGCACCCACTTTTGTTTTCCCCAGCGCAAATCAACGCCCAATGAAAATTGATAACTAATTTGGTAAGATACACGTGTGACAACAATAGGCAGCAAAAATCCTTTTCAAAGAGGAGCTTTTTAAAGAATCGATGACAACACAAAAATAGAGTGGAAAAAAAACTTTTACGAGTTTTCAACGTGCCCACAATCCCGCACAATAACGCTGTCGTCTATCCCTATGAATAATGCAAAGTGCGTTATTGTTCTACTCTGATATCACCTCGCAGCTATCTAAAAAATTCTATGCCTTAGTTTTCAGTGAGGAATAACGGACCAGCAATTCTGTGATGTATTGCATTCATCCTTCAGTTCAATGACATGCTCTCAACGAGATACGTATAACTTACGTATTTGTAAAAGTTCTCATCCCTGAAGCCAACAAATTATCCCACTGCTACGTGAGTGGCTAACCATGTGAACGTAAACCATGGCTGAAAACAGGTAATGGAAGTAAAAACGCCGAAGTAAAACTTCCAGCCTAGTGTGTTGATCACCAAGTTGATAGCTTGCTTTCACCGTACGACTTTGTCTTGAAGAATGACTACTTTGTTGTCATTCTTGTTGTCTACTTTGTTGTCGTTGGTTGACAAGTGCTAACAGATATATGTTTGAAAAGTATTCTTTCTGACGGAATTACCGACACCTATCGTTTAAATCTCAGTTTTTTTCCAAACAGCACACATTTTTTGGCCCATACAGTACACATACCTGATACATACCATACTAATCGCCTATGCGAAAAGTAATTGCAGATCATTCATAATTTCATGATATTAATTTAGTGAATGACCTCAGGTGTATAATTTTCGAATATTTAAAAATAATTTGGTGATGTCAAGCTGTATATTCCCAGAAATTAAAAATTTGCTTTTTTTTCAATTTCAATTTTTAAAAGATCATGTATACAAAAAGATAAAAATAAAAAAGAAGATTGTGAAACTTACGTTTATTCTTTAAAACATATTAGTATTTTATGTAACTCTAGCATATATTCTAGCATATGGTATGCCATTTGAAACTCATAAATTACATCAAAAAGATCACTAGCAGCAGTAAGTAAAGTACAAAGATTGTGAGTTTATCAGAAAATGATTACAGCTTTCATATGAGCTATAGTTCTCAGTGATGAACATTTGCAAAGTATTATTGAGGCGAAGAAACTTATTTTTGATTTAAAATGTAACCTAATTGTAATCATTATTTTTTCAAAGTACCGTGAACCTAAATCTCAGTCTTTTCTGAAAATTAAGAAAGTGCTTCCCTCACCGACTGCTCTAAAAATAAATAAATAAAGAATAAATGACACCTAAATCTATAATAATCATAGTGAGAGTACAGAAGATAAATATAAATATACGTTCATTTTTATAATTCTGTGTCAAGTAAAGAATTTTCATTTGGATATTTCTACTAAAATTTGAAAACTGCACAGCTTTTAAAAACGGAAATTGTTCAACGTATCGTGAAATTGAGGAGCTAAAGAGTATACGGCAGAGCTCGAGTTTTCAAACTCTTTTGAAAAAATAACCAATGAGATTTTAAATATTTTGTTTTATTTCAATACACTATTAGATTATAAGAGGGGGAAAAACTGATACGAGTATCTATCTTATTCACGATATCATACCGTGAAATATGGTATACTGATTAGCATTCTTTTTTAATGCAATAATCGAACTGTTTATTTGTGAAGCCGTGAATATGATTTCATTATTATATTTTTTTTTTTCAAAGAATAGAATATTATTTCAGTTTTTCTCAAGTTCTGAGTAGAATATTGAGAAAAATAGTGACTATATAGAAAAGTCACACAACTGCGGTTTTTAGAAAAAAAAATATTTAGCCTTAATTTAAGCACAAAACGAATTTTGTACTTCTAATAGATCACTCATTATTATCAAAAATCTAGGAAACAGGACAAGGGAATTTCTGCCGAAATGAATCTGGAAGTGTCCCATAACGATTTGAGAGTATATTAAAGATAAAAAAGATATCTAAGTAAATGGAATAAAACATACCATTTAATTCAATTTAATGTTTTAAAATAGTGCAACAATATGGATATCTACAAAAAATTTCAACATTTTGGCTTCCAAGAGGTCTCTGATAGAGAACCATTTTACTCTAGCTCTATATGCTTCTCCATTTTCAATTCCCCATGCAACAGATCATCGAGATCTTCATATTTTCCATGTATTTTGTCATTACCTGGATCTCAGGAATGCTTTGGGATGGCATGTCAGAGTTTGTACAAAGCAGAGAAATTAAGCACATCTTTCTGGCACGTGCAGTCCTTAATGCCCTGTTCTTTACACAAGATAGAAATTTCAGGAATGGTTTCGTAGTTAGATCATTTGACTTCTCATTCAAATACAGTCGTTTGCTTTTTTCTTGCACCTACAACCACTTTTGTACTTGGTGTTGTGTGCGCTAAATATACTGTCTGGCAGAATCTTCTACTAGGGAGCCAAGTTTAGCAAGCATTAGCTGCCGTCATCGAGATAAAAAATAAATACTGCAGACCACATAGTCGCGATCACTATTCCCTCAATAAAAATCCACGATGTATTTTTCTCCAGCTATGGCAATGGCTTGATGATTCGCATTTGGCAGCAGGACAGAGATTTCTACGAAATTGGGATTTTTCTGGTCAACGTTCTGCAGTTTAGTTTTCCCTTTAAGAAAAGCAGAGATAGTATCGCACCCGCTGAACGCAAGAAAAAAGAAAGCGCAAATCCAGAGAATTCAAATTGCAGCACTGAATGAAATATTTACAAGCAATCGATTTACCTGTGCAGTTATATGAAAATAAAAGTTTTTGATCTAAGAGCTCAAACTAATTTTGAAAGCCCAGTACGTCTACATCTTCTTCAAGTTACTAATACTATTCTCAAAGGAAGTCCTTTTTTCGAGCGAAGTTCTCACAGTTTAGCTGTCGGTGTCTTTTGACGCTCTCCATCTCAATCCCCTGTTTTATGAATGTTAAGCATAGATAATGAATCAAGCGTCATTTGTTTTTGTCATTTTTGAAAATCAGTCAGAAGAGTCTCTTGATGATCGGAAAGTTGACGATGCTTTAGGAAGTGAATCCAGACGTTACTGCATTGCTTTGAATGGTGTACCTCTTCCTGCTCTATCATCGAGTTTAACTCTTGTTTCGTTTAAAAGTTGTGACCACTTGCAAAAATTTGGTTTTGAAGAAGGCCACATTTCACAATTAATAAAGGGAAGAATAACTCGTTTTTTCACAAGTATTACTTTGTGTTCCTCAAGTGTATTATGGCACAAACAACAAATGCCTCGAAAAACTGATTCATTCAGCTTCATTTCAAAAGTCGGATAAGAAATACTATTTCTCAATTTTCTAGCTTTTTTCTTAAATAATAAGTGATATATTAGATTTACAAGCTTCTTTTTGGGCTTGAATTGAAGTTAATTAAATTTACCAAAAATGCAATTGTGTAACTTGTCTTGATGCAATTGTCTTTTGTAAAGTGAGTATTTTTCTACTTATTCTGATGAGAACTTGATCAAAATAGAAATATTGCGTTAAAAAAAAAAAACCAATTTTCGAATTGCTGAATCTCTGTACCTATTAAAGTAGCAGAGCAGCAGTTTGACGCAAATTTTATCCACTTTTAATAATTGTATTTAATTTTCTCACTCTAATCAATAGTTTGGAAGGTATAGAGTAAAAACTGAAAAAAAGTCGGGAAATTGTGCTGTTTTTCGGACGCTGCGTAGTTAGCATTGGTCTTTCCAAGGTGCAACTTGCATTTACACTACTGATCCTTGCAACATATAAAAAATACTACCGGTTATTTTGTGATTTTAGCCCTTTTTTACGTACAAATCTACTGCCCTATTTAGTACATAATGTAGTTGCTACACCTATTAATTATTTTTGTTCCGTTTATCACATGCATTGTTTTTCTTTAAAAAGTATTATTTATTTAAAATAAAAAGAGTAAAATTAAATTTTGCTATATTGATCGCAAATTTTGCTTAATTAACACGTACTTTGAGGAATACGTTGTTAGATAAATATTTATTATTATAGAAAAAAATAACACATTCTTACTTCATTTCTGGTAACACAAATAAAAAAAACTTATTATCAATGACATTTTAAACTTTCAGGTACTTTAGATAAATTTTAATCGGATGCATAGTTTCCAAGTCAAAACTTCAATATTTAATACAATTAGAAGTAATGTTTTAAATAGTTAGACATAGATTTTATATAAATTACACACAGTGGCGTAGCCAGAAATTTTTCATGGGGGGGGGTTACGACTATTGCAACTCATATTTATGTATACGAGTGTGTGATAAGTGACTGAAGAATATACTTTAGTATGACAAAAAATTTCTCATGGGGGGGTTATGACCTCCCTATACCTCCCTTGTGGCTTCGCTACTTGAACAACTGATAATATTTTTTTCATTCTTTGATAAATAAAAAAAGCGGAACATTGCATTTTGGATTTCCAGTTCCCGAAAAAATAAATAATTAAATAAATAAATAAATAAATAAATAAAGCAGAAATTAAGTAAATATTTCTTTATTCGATGTATATGTACAATACATGTTAGGAATTTTAACCGTTTGAAGAAGGTATGCGTTCAATTTTTTAACCTTATTAAAAAAATAAAATTGAAGGTTGAAAAATAATCTGTTGGAAGAATGTAACTGAGGTGGAAAATGCACTTTTTTTAGCACAAAAATCTGATGAAGAATTTGTCGCGGTTGAAAATTTTGAACGTCTGCGCCGCAGGCAAACTTGCATTGAAAAGAAAGTCACAGTGTGAGCAAGTTTTTTGTGAATTCTATTTCAGGAAGGATACAAAAATTTCTGAAAAAGAAAACCAACACATGCAGGTTTGAATTTTTTTAATTTAGCTTGCCATGTTATGGAAATTCTAAATGTTTACATTTTGTCGGGGCAATTTCGTAAAAGTTTAGTGTTTTCTTTAACAAAACAGACCGTAAAATGAAATGTTTTGTTTTTTAGTCTAACAGAGATGTCAAGGGATGGGGAAGCATTTATATTCTATCAACTACGTGACGTCACACGCAGTTCCTATGGTAACGAAAGAGCATGTGTTTCCCGCGCGAGTCAACAGCTCTTGCCAGTAACGAAAATGCTTTCTCGGTTGCCGGTCATTCTCAGTCATTCAGTCAGCTGAGCCGTGCTGAGGTGTTTTATTCCTTATTTGGGACTCAAAGAATGCTCCAGTATGTGAATGTGCAACAAGTGATAAATATTAAAGTTGGGATTTTGTACACGTTGTAAGCAAGCTTTCTATTAAAGGTAATGTTTGCGATTTGTTTATTTAAATAAATTAAGTTGTGCGAAACGTATATAAATTATAAACAAAACCACGTGGATAATTTCACCATGCTTAAGATAGTAAAAGTATGGACTGACTGACTTTTTGTAAATTGTTTTCTATATAGAAAAAATAACAGATAACTATTTAAAAAGAAAAACATAATTTGTAAATGAATTTATTGTTAGCATATTATAGTTTTAAGACTAACTTTTGTTATTTGCCTTCTAAATAGAAAAAATAATCGATAACTATTTAAAAAGAAAAACATAATTTGTAAATGAGTTTATTTTTAATATATTATAGTTTTAAGGCTAACTTTTTGTAAATTGCCTTCTAAATTGAAAAAAAAATAGATGACCATTTAAAAAGAAAAATATAATTTGTAAATGAATTTATTTTTAACGTATTATAGTTTTAATCTGTGATAATTAGTGTGTGCGGAAAATGATTTCTTTGATAAAATTCTAATGAAGATGCTTTGAAACAACAGTATGCATTTTTATGAAAAAAAAATTAACATAAAATATTCGTATTGTTTTCAATGCCTAATTTATTGCAAAAAGTATTTACAAACATATAATAATAACCAAAATTTCGCTATGTTCCAAAAGTATGTGAATTATAAATAATTGTTGTTCATTTTATTTGTTTATTTAATTTATTATTTACGCGCATTACGAAACGTGATATTTATTAGAAAAGGTATTATACTATTATTTGTATTTCTGTCTTAAATTCTAGCACTACAGGAAAATTATATAAATGCATTTATTTTGAATAATGTATTTATGAGTGATTCTTTAAATTTCTGATAATCATGATAAAAATTTAAGATTAACATTTTAACTGGAAAAAATATTAAAAGTAAATTTTAAGATTAGCTACCATATGAAGCATGATATCTTGCAATCTCCTTAGTTTGAATTTAATTTTAAAATAGTTAAAATAAATGGGAATTGTGATTTCTTTTACCATACTGTTCTTTGGGAAATGCACATTTAAACTATTAATGTATAAAAGGTTGCATATTTTGGAACTTAAATGTATATTTACTGAAGAGAATAATCAATATAATGAGTAGTAATGAAATATTTGCTGAAATTCAGTCCATGTACTTTAACACTGAGATGTGAATGCGTAATTATTTGAATTACTCATGGGCTACATGTTTTACGATGATTAAATATTCAACTTCACAGAGTTAGTAGTTGCATTGAGTTGCATTGCATTGCATTGAGTGTGATTGACATAATAGTCCTTTACAGCAGAAATAAATTGATTGATAACATATTTTACACTCAAAATGTGTTTATTTGAAAGAATAAAATAAAATAAAGTAAAATAAAATTACGTATAACTTTCATACTACTAAGTGAAAAACCTGCTGTTTGGAATTGCTAAAATTTGTAAGTTTCAGCAACTTAGAAATTCATTTTATATTTTGGTGCTTTTCCACCTTGTCACACACTAAATCACATAGTGTAAAAAGACGCACACTATGATGCTTTATTGCTTTTCACTGCCATATATTTAGAAATTAATTTTTACTCAAATTTCGATATTTGTAATACTGATACTAACTACCTTCAATCTAGCAATGATACGTGGGAGACTACTTCTCGCACCCTATCTCTTTTACTGCCATATATATTTATTAGTAATGTTACTGAAAATGTTATGGCAGATGTGGTAAAAACGTTTTGCAAATGAAATTTATTTTTAATTGTTTTTTTCACACTTGATAATGTGAAGTGTTTTATAGTTTTAGTGTAAAAGATTATATGTAATCATTGAAATATCTCATTTTCAGCTTATACTTCAAATCTGAAAAAAATAATTGAAGAATTTCAGTCAATTTTTTGCTTTTGCGAAAATTGAACCTTATTTTTTGTTTTGCAGGTAATGGTAATTACTTGAATAATCATATAAATATTTTTGTGCGCCCAGAATGCCACAAGATAAATATTTGTGTCACTTAAAATCGTTTCTTCATTGAAAATATTTGTCTGTGGAAAAGAATCGCAAAAAGTACGACTCAGTAAGATTTTCCCACACTTCCTCTAGTATAATGTTATTCACAGAACAAGATTATTTTCTTTAAATCAAAGTTATTATCCATCAATTGTGGCATAATTTACTTTTGATCAAGCCATTTACAGTTTCTTTTGCATTTTAAAGCTATTGAAAATAAATCTCCCCCCCCCCCCCAAAAAAAAAAAAAGCCACAAGCAAACAAACGAAAATACTTAGTATAGTTTAAAAAAAATTAAAATTGAGTTACTGTGTGCAAACGAGATCTGATTGAATCGAAATATTTGTTAGTCATAGATTCAATATTCAACAAATGAGAGAAACACCCCTGCTCACAAGATAAGACCAAAATCACACATGCTTCACGTTCATCAAGCACGTAGTGTTAGTCAAGATGTACTGTTAGTGTTTCATAGAAATAGGAAGAACATGGTGTGGGATGAAAAACTGTCAGTTTAAAAATTTTATTTCTCGTTCTCTTCTGCTTTTGCAGTACTTATGATCTATCGTTCTGCACGAACGGAAACGTATGAAAGTTAAAAGTTCGTAATACTTGCCTCATCATATCGAGCATAGTGTGTAAAATTCCTGTGTATATGTTTTCTTTGAATTTTTACGAACTGTGAAATGGACTAAGTTTGTTTAAGTTAACAAACGACATTAGGATTCGTACTGACAGAAAACTCTTTCTTACTTGGTATTTTCTTTAATATGTTGTATCTCGTTGCTAGACTCAAAACAGCTGACTGAGATTTTGGTATTTATTATTTGAGCAAGAGCATCTTTTGTTTAGAAGCTAACTTAATAAGAAAGCAGGGAAATTTAATCGTTTTTAGGGAGGAAGCATTATATTCTTCATGATCTAGTTTCATATCTAAATAGATAAATATCCTTCCATCTTGCAAAATCTGTAAAATTTAAAAATATAAATTTTATTCACTACTTAATAATTATGTTGTTCAGTAATTATCTTATTTTTCGCTTGTGTGGCTATCTTACTGGATTTTGTTGTCTAGAAGCTTGTAAGGAGAATGTTACGGCTAATTTGCTGTGTGGTACAAAAAAACGCCTATTTACCTTCATCATTCATTAATCGGAATTGCATCAAACTTCACATTAACTGACTCAGAATAAAAATAGTCGAAAAATAACTTGCAGTATTAAAAAATAAGTTTGAAGTAATAGTATAATAATCATAATAATCTGTTAATTTTGATTGTTTAGCTCATCCATATCATTTGAGTGCCATTTTCTTGCGCACGAAAATAAACTTAAATGTAGAAAACAATCAACCTATAAATAAAACATTGTCATATTTATTATATCAAATGGAATTAAGTACTTACACATTGGTATTTGGTTGATTATTTCTACCATTCCATTTTTTTTTAATTCCATATTTACAGTTTTACTTTCGTAGCCCGTATAAATTGTATGTACAAATGTAAATGTTCCTCTTCAGTATAAAAGGAAATTTTATCAGATATGCGGGTAATATCAAGATAAAGTTGCACTTCAAAAACCTTGTTTAAGACCTGGAAGTATTCATTCCATGACATTCTAATGCTAAATTTCTTTTCTGATTTCCTATTTAAACATTAAAATAAATTCCAATGAATAAGTTAACTATTTATTTGAAGAACTATATTTTTATATTGACTTTAACTATCGAATAGAATTTTAAAAAATGTTTGAAAATGTTCCTAGACGCTGAATGAAATTTCTTCTCTGAGAGCAGCATTAATAAGTTTAAATACTTTTCAAAAGAGCATCTCTATTATAATTTGCATTAAATCTTATCGAATATTTCCCGATGTACAGTACTTTCAAACCATTGCTGAATAATAATTACAATCTTGATTCACTGTTTAAATTAATGAAAATATTCTCAACTACTTTGAATTAAAATCTCAAACATTTATAGTTGGAGTATTACGATGTATTCTGAATCAGATTTTTGTCTGATTGAATGATTTGGAGAAATGTATAAATTAAGTGCAGTCATGCGCTCATAAGATATGTGACACATGGCATCTTCTGTTCAAAATATTTGGCGATACGCATTTTTAATCGTAGGAAATTACATTTGACTGTTACTAATTAGTTTTCCCTTTTGATAATTAGGTGTTATAGGTGGTAAGCATATAATATTCTCTACAAAGGTGACACTAAATTGTAAAATATAATTACACACATCTGAAATGCAAAATTTGGGAAAATGTTTTTCTTTCATTAATTGATACTATCAATAAGTAGCAAAAATACCCCAAACATATTACATTATGGACAGGTTAGTAGATATGTTAATGTATTTATGAAAAATGTGTCATATAACTAAATCCCTAAAAAGTATGACTTTAGAATGTATGACCTAAAAAGTATGACTTGAAAAAACTTTAGAATTATGCGACACTCTCTTGAACGCAATATTGAACGAATCAATGCAACATTCATAGTTTTCTGTACCTATCCGGATGTGTTGTAAAGTAATTTAATTAAAAATAAAATCAGTTTTTCCTTAACGAAATATTCAATTTAATGCATTTAGTTGCTCTTTTGTCGCAATTACAAACAAATAATTATCACATAGTTTTGCTTTGAAGCTTATTAAAATAAAAGTATAGTAGCATGACAGCCGATAACCCATTTAAACTCTGCCTTCATTTTATAAATATTATACTAGTCCATAGAATTGGGTAAAACCAAGAGCACCATTCTCGATTTTTGAGTCACTCCACAATATTATTATATTTTCGGCAGAACATACCTTTTTACATTCCTGGTAAGCAGTGTACTCAGGTCTTACTGATGGTTCATCGAATTCTGGTAGCAGCTTTGATGAAAGTCAAATCATGTAGAGAAAACTTAAGCCCTCGTCTTTTACATTTGTCTATATGTCTTTTACATATGTCTATATGGCTTTTACATATAATTAGGTTCTTGTCTTTTGGAGATGTCCATAACCTAGATCCACGCCCTTTCAAGAACGTCTCTTTTCACCATTCACGTCCTGATGGATGTCAGAGAGATATGTCCATTTTCAAACAATTGTAAACGCTCTCTTACGCTACTGTTTTATAAAATACATCTTGCATAAAAGAATTACTTTGAGATTTTCGAGAATGGGATAAAAATATGCGTTGTTTCAACATTTTTACATATTTTATAGGATCCTAGTTATTTCATTTAAGTAGTCTTACAAAAATTGATGATTTAAAAGTATTTCAATATACGTATAGAGCATTACCTATTATTGTCATACTAAGAAATTTTTTTTACTGAAATTTAAAGAATCTATTTGCTGATATTAATTTTTTTAGATTAGAAAGATAGCATTTAACTTCATATATTTATTTTAACTAAAAGTTTGAATTATTTAACAAATGCGTTTATCGTTTCACAGCCGATAAGATGAGCTAACAAGAATTTTAATGTAGCATACGTTTTTTTTTTTTTTACTTTTAAAACCTTTTAAAATATTAGACATTTCACCCGCATTGGTTTAACAGACACAGTTTGTTATAGATTGAATATCTAGGATTTATGAGTTATTTTCTATGAATATCATTTTCGATATTATCAGTAAATAATGTAGTAAGCATATATTACTTGATTTATTCTCTCTCCCCCATTGGTCCATTCGACCCATACAGGGTAAAAAGGTGAATTAAGTTACAGCTAACTTTTTAATGTACTCACATAAAGATGCACCAAATGTTAGTTAAATTTTAATCACCATTCTATAAATGTAAGGCATCTGATTGTTTTACATGGCTATGTTTATCATTAAGTCACTTATTTTTCAGTGAAGAAGCTTTTTTTCTTTATCTAACATTTGGATGAGAATTGGCTTATAAATCTAGATTTGAAGCATAGCTGTTATAACAAAGAAATATTTAATTGTTTCGATTGTACAGTTTCAAAGTGACAATTCTAATACCATTCATTCAAAAGGAAATCAAAATGCAAAATAAACAGAAACTAGTAACATTTGTTCGTATTTCATTAATCTTGATATTTACCTTACGTTCTATCAAATATATTCGGGACTACTATCCATGCCGCTGAACCTCATACATTTTTAAAAAGCCTGGACGCACATAAAAGGATATTTAAAGGACAAAGGGTTAAGAATAGGAGGAAATATTTAGAATGTTAGGACACGAGAATTAAGTTTTGTTGTCATGGATAGAAACAGCTTAGATTGAAAAATCTGATCTACTCGTGACTTTATTTAATCATAACAGGATTTCTTTAAAATGGAAAATATTAAATAGGTATATCGTGCTAATCTGTTATTTTAATAAAGTCTATCTATTTTAGGAATTTCAGAGACGTATCGCTAGAGTATTCTTTTTATACATATACGCATATAAGAATTCATTTAAGCTGTATTTTATTAGATTTTGCGAAAAAACATGAATTGAAAAAAAGAAAAACTTTCTTTGTTGTATGAATCACACATTGGAAACATTTCTGTTGAAAATAAGCATGTTTGTAAATAATTTATACTGGTTCATTTTCTTGTCACTGAAACTTCGGCACGAAAAAGTAATAAAATGAAATAAAATAAATAAACGTAGACAGCTCTTACACAATATAGTTTTTTTCCCAATGCATAATATTACAGTTTTGATAGAAAAAGAGTTTACGTTTGAGATGCACAATCATTTTCTATACACATGGTTGTTATGGAAATACTATATTATGACTATCTGTAATGGAAAAATATATGTTTCGAGGAATCATGTGGCAAGGTTAAAGGGATTCTACTTTAAAACGCTCGATAAAACTTACATAAGTGAATGCAAATTCAGGAAGTGTTTGGCCTTGTTATGTCAGTTAAAGTTTTTTCAATAGTAATCCTAGGCTATCAAAGGTCAATGTTACTATTAATATATTTTTTCTCCTAAAAAGTGCATCAATAATCCGATATATATAATATTGCGAAATACTATTTCGTGAATACGGTGATACTTTATGATTAGGTTTTTTGTTGACCAGTTATCGACTGTTTGATACTATTTGTGAATATTTTACGATTCAAGCTCTTATACCTTACCATTCTTTTATTATATGAAAAACAAGCGGTACTAAAGCATAGTAAAACATAAAGAATGAATTCTGTTTTTCGCTTAAATAAGTTGTAATGATAGATATTTAGGCTAGTAACAATTCAAAATACCAAGTTACACGAACAGGAGAGAGGAGGTTGGGAGACAGTGGAGTGATAGCTATTTTTCTATGATTAGAAAGCTCAAGAATTAGAAAAAAATATCCATAATTTAGTTAACCGCTATTGCAACACTGTGGAAACAAGTCACTGTCACAATTCATTTTGTACGGAAATTGCAGGCATTTTTGTTTCTACCATCACTGTTGGAAAAATCAGACAAGTTTAACTTTTTTAGATTTCAGCAGTAAATTATTATCTAAAAATCAATATTCATTTTAAGCTTAAACTTTCTTAATTGCATGCATGTAATGATCTGTATTCCATGGATAAATTTTAAACAACTTTTCAGTTTGTGTATAAAAAGACTTCGTGGGGTGCGGGGTTTCAGTGAGACATCCTGATTGGGGTACAGTGGTACCCCACTGTATATAAACCTATGGCTTGTGGAGGTATAGGAAGAACAATGACACACAGGGCTGGATTTGAGGGAAGGCAACCGCGGCTGTAGTCCCGGGCCTCTCACAATAGGCATTTTTACGTAAACTTTCCTATGAACACCGAATAATTAAAATGCAACATCATGATTTTTATCCTTAAAGGTTTTCGATACAAAGCTATTGGTTCTTGCACACATTTCGTATACTACTGGCACTGATTATGATCCGTTGCGAGCCCTATTGTCGTTAAATTTAGAGTCCAACACCAGACAAAAAACGTAGACATTACTTTTCGAGTAAATAAAATCTACCTACACCGGAAATCGAACCCTGGACCCCTTGGCTGTGTCAACGCTGAACCCATTTCGCCGCATAGGTAGTCGAAAAAATGTTGTAACTTTTGTTTGAAAATTTTTTAGGGGGAGTCACTTCTTTGTTCCACCAGGGCTTCCAGACCTCTAATTACGGCACTAATTAACACAATTCTCATATCCAGTAGACTTTCGATTTTATTCGATGATAAAATGAACTTTTGCAAACATTTTGTTACCGTTTATTGCTTAATTTGATGCTATTTTGCTATTTTCAATTCATCAAACATTATTGAGCAAAGAATTTTGTAACTTTTAAACCTGTTTCATCATTATAACTATTTTTAAGGCTTGTCATTTAAAAACTGCTTTCATGTCTTCTGTCTTGACTATCTCAACGTATATTTAATTGTAGTAATAGTAATGTGTTGCATAATACGTCTGATTTCGTATGTCATATACTCATTGTCTCGCGGAATCCCAATCCTTGTCCCCTTGTGCAGAATGTGACAACTTGAATATGTTTTGGAAATAAACTTTTTTTTTCAAATTCTTAAAAAATTACAATGAAAGCTAAGAGTTGTTAAAATATTATTCTGCATTTCATTTTTAGTTTTAATTAAAATAAAGGAATTAACTAAAAATGAGACATATATATGTATATGTCACCTTACAGTATCTTTTAAGTATCCTCACTACTTTGGAAACTACTTTGGAAAGTGTTAAAAAGTTCGTCAAAACTATTCGTTAAAGTGTAGAAATAGGATATAAAGAAATATATTTAATCAAATATAATAAATATCAAAACCTAACTCGAGTAGCTAGGATAGAAATTAGATCATTTCCACGTTAAAGCAATGGATTTCACAACACAGAGTGACATATAATAAAAATCAGAATTGGAAGTCTTTTTGAGCATTTTTCTTTTCATAGAAGGGAAAGCTTGGAATGAAATATAACTTGCAACTGAAAACAACTGAAATTTTCTCTAAAACTGTCCTAGAACTGCTTTGATTTTTCAAACTATTCTATATGGCTATCTTGGAAAGTTTTAACATTTCTTTCAGCCGTTTCTATAATTTTATGCAGAACAGACAAAAACATAAAATAATTAACAAATAATTTAACAGATTAAATATTGTATTACAAAATCATTAACGATCTTAAAAAAACTGTAAATTCAAAGACTAGGTCCAAAAAAGGGGTTTTAAATACCCTATCTTTATTACCCTGTCTACCAGATAATTAGAGTCATAGAAAAGTTAACAACTAACAGTAGCTTGCTTAGATTTAAAAATAAAGTATTATTTTCAATTTCATCGTTACCATTATGGGCATAAAATGTTAAATGCTCAAAATGATCGAAACATATACTTTTGAAACTTTTTTTTATGATTCAATTATTATTACTATTACATTTTCTATTACAATACGCATAAGAATTTCTTACTGTATTTTAGTTAAGCGTTGTTTTGCCATAAGCAACATTTAAAAAATAGGATCTTGCCTGAAGAGTTTTGTGAAAAATACTGATGAGTCATAGCGAAGATTATACAGCGACGCGAGTATTTTTTTTTCTCATAAAGTTCATTGTTAGAGAGAAGTTTTAAATCGTTTCGTATAAAAACCCTAATTACTTAATCACGAACATTTATATTCCATACAATTTTGAAAGTACACACACCACTAAATAATTGTATCAAAATATATCCGAAAACAAATTAGAGAAACAAGTATAAATGTATTACTTTGTCCTTTGGAGAAATACAATTTTTAATATCCTGATACTAACTTTTCATCAGTATTCTTTTTTAAAATATGACTTATTAAGCCTGAATTTTTAAGGAAGCATTCAGAAAAAAATTCTAAATATTTTATCGGAAATAGCTAGAAGTAACATGTTTCATTTAATAATTATAATAATTATAATTATTATTATTTTGCGAAAATATAAAGCAGCGTTTTTTGTAAAGTGAACAAACAAAAATAATGATTTTTTTCACAATATTGTATAGCTATAATATATTCTTTTCATTATGAATAATAATTAAATAATTTAATGAATAATGTTTTAATCAAACAATGTATTTCGATGTCAACCCAAGCATTTTTTTTTTGAATGAGAATTCACTTCAGTTCTTTTATCAAAATAGTAACACTGTATGATATAAGTGAAAACTTTTTCAACTTCCGAACAATGCAGGTTTCCTTTTTCACTTTTTAAATCTTCAACATTAACAAATACTGATAAAAGACTTATATAAGACCCTTTTCAAGTTGTTCTATAATCCTTAGAAATTGAATTATTTATACAGAAGTCCTTTTCCAAATAGCAAAAGTAAAAACTATCTTATATATTTTAAATCTAACCAGTGCATTTGGAAACAAACATCCCCTTGTTATATAATTATCCAAACATGCGTTAATATATTATGTGTAGCTTTCATTTAATTTTTCCTAGGATAGATTTTCAAACGGAATATGAGAGCTAACTGATTTTATATTATTTATTCCATGACGTTTTTGTTTACTTTGTTTTTTATAATGTTGGAGTTCAAACATTGATACATAACAAATGATGCATTATTTTTTGTGCGAGTGGTTTAGATTAAAGGATTGTTTTTGTTCGAATAAACTATATTCTCAAAGTGAAAATGTACTTCGTAATATTTGGTTAGATTTGGCTGTTCATGTAACTACAACAGAAGAATGGACTTATTCACTTAACATAAAAACCGTTATTTTACCCTGCAGAACGAATTTGTTTAAAGTTTAGCATAGAAATGGTATTTAATATGCCAAGTACAAGGTTTATTCTGCCTTTTATTGCTTGACTGCTTGGTGCTACCTTTTTTTAAAAACTTAATTGAAATATACTTCCACTCATACTGTAAATCGTTGAATTCTCAAGTATTACACCATGATTTTGCTCGGCTTTGTATATGCTGAGATATAGAAAAAATTTCATTGTTACAACTAAAAATAATTCTTGTAGTTTTAAATATAGATGCATTTTAATGTCGTTTAACATATAATGCCAAATTAGAAGAATAATGTTTTTAAGTGTAGGCATTTTCAAAAGGACATTGTATATTAATAGATTTAAAAAAATCAGAAATAAACAATCGATATAGATTTAAAATAGTTAAAGGTTAAGGCCAGTAAAAAAAGAGCAAAAACATAGATTAAAACTAAAAATTCCACCAATCTATATAAAATATTTGATGAACATCCACTTTTCTCGAAGACAAATTTTGAAGTACCTACTTGTGAAAAACAAGTACATAGTTATCGAACTGAAGCATGACGAAAACTTCTTTTTGTATTTTGTACTTTAATTCTAAAAAAGCGAGAGAAACAACGAATAACAATAAAATCTATCGTTGGGTATATTTAGAACATAACGCTGTAAGTATTTTGTAGTTTCACATCTACCTGAGATTTAAACTTGTACTTTTTAGAAAACTGTTAAGGATAATTTATATATTCTTTTATCACAGAAAAATTAGCCAATATCTGCTATGTACACTTTAGGGAGATTTCAACCTTTCGACTATTGTGACTAATTTACTAATCAGAAAGAATAAGGCTGATAATAATAAATAAACTTATTGCACAAAGCAGATATTGGCTTGACGGAGACGATATGTTTTCACTTCTTGAAGATATCGCTTTAAATGAAAGCGTTTATAATGTTGCGATAAATCAAACCAACTTTAGTTACTTCGATTTAGCAAAAAAAAAAAAAAAAAAAAAAAAAGATGAGGAAGAAAAAGTTTCAATTATTATGCATGAAAATACATTTGAGATGCTTGTGTTTCTGGAATTTCTTTCAAAAAATTAAAACTAATGTATGTTTTTTGTGAGCTATAAATAATAATATATTAAAATAAAGGAATTTCAATGGTAAATTCAGCATATCTATGCACTTACATTATTAGCAATGAAACTGAAGGGAACGCAGATCTGCGCAGTTCTGAAATATTTTATTTACATAATTATTTTAGAAAATATTGTATTACAATTAAAAAAAATATTTAATTTATGCTAAATCGTTTTATTCTGCCTATAGTAGTTATACACAAATGTATAGGAAATATAAAGGGAGTGGTTTAATCTATCAGAGGGCTAAAAATGACATCGGCGAGACAGTAACAGCAACTGAACTCAAAAAGAAGACCAGTAGAGCGTTTGGATAAAGCAGGCAAAGAGTTGGGATGTTTAACTTACGATTGCATCGAAGGTTTCCAAAGCCTATAATCAACATCCGAGAAATCTGGTTGTGGATGTATGTTAAACAGTCCAACAAGCTCGAAGAATAGATAATAACACTTTATTCGACTAAACGAACAAAGTCAAAATACTTTTCGACTCTGTGGCCACGGATTGGCGAATCCATCGACCGCCATGTTACTGTTGGGTAAATCGAGCGATGGCAGCAGCGGTACTTTTTTAGCATTGAAGCCATTCCATATCGATGACGTAACAGAACAAACGCAATTTTACTAAGCAGATTCCATATAAAAGAAGATATTTTTTAAGCACAAGAGTCAGCGTGTAGGGGGATGGGGGAAGAATAAAAGGGCAGAGCAGGGCAAGAGCGATGCGTGAATTAAAAAAGGCTTAATGTCTTTATAGAAGAAATTCAATAAATTTAAATCCAAGCATCGGATTTTAAGATAATTTTTATAAAAACTATAAATTACTATTACACACGAGCTAGCGACATATCTTCAGACAAAACAGCGCATGAGATAACCCTGTTTGAATGAAAATATTTAAAAATATAATTCTTTCTTTCTTCTTTTAAAGTATTTTACTCTCCGTAATATATCTTTTATTCATATACTTGATACACTTGTTTTCATCTAATTAAATATTAACAGAAATGTAACAGAAATGTTTTTAAATTTCAGCAGCACAAAATTATTAAATCTGTTTATACTTGAGAAAAAATCTTAAAACTTTACTTACAGCATACATTATTTTTTTCCACTATATCTGTTTTTCGGTCAGTAGTTATATGATAAAACACATTTAACATTTCTAACTTCAGTATCTTTTTTATCCTGATGTTCAAGAATTTATTAAAAAAATCATGCTTTTTCTTTATTTTTTAAAGTTTCATGCTAATTTCATTTTTAAATCTGTCTGAAGGCATATGAGTAACGCATTACCATTTTTCCTTCCTTTTGAATTGTTAACTTTTTATCGCAAAGAGTAAGTTGGATAAAAATATAAGCTTTAAAAAGAATTCTGAATTTTTGATGCCTCGTTTTGCTTCCAAAATCCTATTGTAATTTTAAAAAAAGCAATCTGATTTCAGGCAAGGAAAACAAAGCTTATATATATATATATATATATATATAGATTTTAAAAGTCTCGAAAAGATCGATTTTAAAACACGTGAACTTTGACATTTTAGAGGTCTATAAATATGAAGGTATCCAATTTAAATTTATTCTATTACTCTTGTAAACACTGCATTATATAAGCACTCTATAACATTTTTAGTAATTGAAAAAGCTTTCAGGTTTCGAACAAAATAATTAGTCCTAATTGTTCTTGGTAAAATATACCCTGGGCAATATAAGGTATTTGGTAATACGATAATTCTGATGACGTCTTAACTTTGCTAAGTAACTGCCATTTCAGGAGCAAATGAAGCAAATTTTTACATTTCACTTATATACATTCACAAAAACTCAAATTATCACACTAAAAAAATAAAGTAAAATAAATAAATAATTGAAATAGATAAATATTTATAATAAATTATAATTTTATATTAACAGAGTTTAAGTACAACAGTTGGTTTAATTTAAAACATGAAACTCTCGCTCTTGTATTTCCTTTTTTACGGGTTTTATAACTACTAATAGTTGAAGAAAATTACAATTAAGTATATAAAAGTATTCTTTAAGATTATTATGATAATTATGATAAAATATATCATCTAAGAACAGCGTTATAAACATCGTTGTATGAATCACTTTTTGGAAAAATGTTAAAAGTACATTTATTAATTTGAGAAATCGTTAAAAAAATGAATTCTCTTGTTAAAGCATTATATAGTTCAATTTTTAATGTTTTGTAATCATTGATATAGAAGAACTGAATATACTGTCCAAATTGTCCCACCTCTAAAAAAGTGCAACCGTTGTCATTGCTCCACTTAACTACCAGCAACACATCGGCCAATTGAATCGCCAATCGGATAGCATGCCACAAACCCAAAGAGCTTCTTTGACACAGCTGGCTCTAGTGTACCATTTTGCTGAAGTTAAACCCAAAAAGGACAACTGCCGTACATTTTCAGCTTTGGGCAGTCTATCCATGTATGCTATTCATTGAGAATTGGTCAACAATAACTAAAATTTTTTAATTTGATTCCTTTTCATAATGCAAACGTAAATATGGAAGGAAAATATGGTGTTGGAATAGTGCTACTATTAAACTGTGATTTTTTCCTTTTTTAAAGAAAGATTCGACTCCGTACTGAAAATTTATTTATTAACTCTCAGATATTTAAGAATTACAAAAACTGTACTTTTAATACCTATGTAAGGGAAAGTATTCAATTTCAATTACTTTAGCCTTAAATGCTTTGGTCAGTTCATACTTAGTACAAAATAGAACAGGTCAGATTCTCTTCCAAACAAAAAAACACTCTAGAGTAAAAAAAAATTTCCTTTATTAATTTCTAAGATGATAGCTTGTTTTAAGTAAAACTGAATCATTCAATATAAAATAAGAGCTTTTAAGTTTCTGTTGAGTTACATATTTTCGCAAAAAACTCTAGGTATTTATTAAATCAACGTAAGAAAATTTGCTTTTACTCGAGTCATTTTTGAGGGACTGCCGTTATATATAACTTCTAACAATTATTTAAAAAAAAATGTTCCAAAATAGACATTATGAGTACAGAGATGCAAATTTCGTTAATTTGGAATTGAAAATCATACATTGGTTTTACAGACATGAAATATGAGGAAAAGCTGTAAATTTAAAAAATAGTTTTCAAGATAATAAATTCGTTTATTAATTTTTTTATGTAATTTAGCAGACAAGTAGAAGACAGAAAGTGTTTTGGCCATTGTTTTATTCACGATTTCCGCCTCATTTCAGCATCTTCAGCCACAATTAAACAATAGGAAATAAATTTTAATAAAATGTACTTGTACATACATCTTTTTATTAATTAATTTACAACTCTTTCATTTTACTTCACAAACATTTTAAACAGCAGAATTATATAAGTGGACGACACAATTTAGGTCGAAGATTACAATCAGCTATTCAAGTTTATTGCCAATAATTTCCTTAAGAAATAAATTGTAGTTCACATTGTTCCAGATTATTATCAGGCATATTTTTTTAAAACTGAAACCACATAAATCTCATTTACTTAAATGTTTTTTCAGTGTCTAGTAATGTTTCTTATTAATGAAAAATCTGATGCAAAGTAGGATTAAATACACATTAAAAAATGGACACAATTTTGAATGCTAATATTTCAAAAATGAAATTATTGTAATTAAAGCTATTAAAAAATGCTGTACTTTGCTATAAAAAATTTTTCGGAATCAAGCTCATACGCTATAATTAACGTACATGCAAACGAAAGATTTTGTTTAACTTCAGTAAATGTTCCCTGACTATTTGTTCAATTATTTTTTTCTCTTTTAATATTTTTGTACTTCCAAAAAAGAAATTGTGTCACTTGACATTCCTCTACATTTTTTTTATTCGGCACCCATGTATTATTTACTTCTTGTATCCGTAAGAGAGCTTTGAAAGGGTAAAGAAATTTTTGACGATTATGAAAGTTCAACAAAACGTGACTGTCCAGTAGGAGTGCATCGTGAAAGTCGCTTTCTCGAGTTGTTTCAGTACCTTGTGCACACCCTACCGAATGCATATAACATCGGATGATAATTATTATTAAGGACGATGAAGTTTACCAATATGTGTGAATGTCCTTCTCGAGTTATATGTTTCGCCCACCTTTTTGAATAGAGAATGTATGTCGCTGCTAATACTAGAGCTTGGAATATCCTATCAAGCAAAGAGTGACACACTAGTTGAGACTTAAGGATATTTTTTAGAGAAAATACACTGGTCACATAGTTTTTAAACGGTTTTAAAAACAAATAATGCCAAAAACTCAGTTTCTGTTTTCAAACACTTTTGTTAAAACTTTAACGCGCAGGGTTCCCACTCTGGGAACACCCAACTCTGACGTTTTGACTGTTGCCAGTCACGAAGAATAGATTTGATTTCTATAAAAATAGTTCCTGGTGACCTAACTCCACGAGAATCCATTGCTGTTTAGCACGTCATTTCCCGTAAAAAAAATGTCTCGATTATTTTTAACAGCACTGACATCTGCTGAAAAATGGAAGAATGCGAGAACAGCTGGATAGATTGCCCAATGCTGAAAAAAGGGCAGCCGTTGCCATCGCTCGACTTAACTAACAGAGAGATGGCGGACGATCGAAACGTTCTTCGCGTGCCACAGATCTAGAGACCCTTTTTTGACGACAGCTGGCTGCCCTTTTTTCAGCATTGGGAAAGGGTTTCGCCTCAAAGGGTTAAAGCATTAGATCAATGGAGCTATCAGAAGAAAAGACACAAAGAACAAAATTGCATTGCAAAATCAGCTGATTTGTCACTCGCTTAGGAAAGTATTGCAAATTACAGTGTATTAAAAAATTAAAAATGTTTCATAGCTTTTAGATTCTAAGCGTTTGTAAAGGTGCATTATTCAGATACGTTCTCATTCTTCAAATTTCTGACGAATTCTTATTAATTCGATCGTTTGAAAGATATTTAAAACTTATATTTTTCCTTGAAAGGTATGGCTAATTTACCAACAAGAATGTTAAGTTCCTTAGAATTTAGAATTCAGATTCTCAAACTTTTTCAGTTGCGGAGCACTTCTAAAAGAAAATCCAATCCAATACTTTAATTTCTTATCAAACCAATAAAAATTACGTGATGAACAATGAGTTAGGTAGAGTATAATGGGATTAGATATGTATTAAAACAGGCATTTTTATATTTATGGACTATTTTCTGCTACTTGTACTGTTGAACATTCAACATTTTTGTGTTACTTTATGCAATGCATTCATCTCTTTCACCTGTAAAAAAATGTAAAAAGAAATAGTAATAATAGTTTAAATGCAAAAATATTTAACTTTATTAAGTGCTGATTTTTTCCATAAAAGTGTGGATAAAATGAATCATTTAAGAAAAGGTCAAAATAACAATAATAATAATGCACTTTATCAAGTTTTATTAATTTCCTATCCTGACTTATAAACTATTCAAATTAAAAAACTATTATGGCCAGAACTGTTAGACTTAAGTTCTGGATAACTATTGTACTCCAACTTCTCATTGTTGCAGTGCAAGGTGGGGTAAAATGAGTAGGTATTTCTTTTTTGTTGGCAAAAATAGTCTTTTCAATGATTTTTCTCTTTTAGCCAATATTTTCAGACATTAATAGACAATTTTTATACTCATAAAAAGTTTATTAGGAACATCTGAAAACATACTAAAGAAGCCTAAATGTATCCCCATTTTAACCCACCACACTAAAACATAAATAGAAAGTAAAATTATTTTAGAAAATTCTTATTTGTGCCTATAATAAGCTGTTTAGACATTTCTAAATTAAAAATTAATACAGAACATAAATTTTTAGGATTTATTAGTTACTTTAAAATCTTTTGGTGAAGAGAGAAGAAAGAACACAAGAAAAGAACATAATTAAAAAAGCTGATGTAAGCTAATATTATGCTACCGAATATAATTAATGAGTTTTTGATGAGCATTGTCTTATAAACTAATGTAAAATATATAGAGAAAAAAGATATAGCATTTAAAAACAACTTGTTTGTATTTTTCATTTCAAAAATGATTACTCATATCACGCCGTATGTGTCATAGCAGCCGTTTCAGAACTTGCTCCTAAAATGTAATACGTTGTTTCTAATTCCCTCTGGTGACCGCAGAGCCGTGCCATATCCTCCATATAGGACAGCGGAGGGCAGAAGGAGAGTCTTCCATTTTAGTGAGCACCAGAGGGAGGAAGTCTGACTTCGCTCGGGGTCCCCTAATTTTGAACCAATTTTAGATGAAGGACCAACGAACTGGAATCGGCACCCCCAGAGGTATCGTTAAACATGAAGGACATTGAATTTTACGTGCACTAGCTCCTATCGGCGTAGTCCGGCAGTCCAGCCGAGAGAGGAGTTCACCCTGCCAAGCACTGTCCAAGCTGGATGCTGTTTCACTTGTTGTGTTCTAATGGAAATGAAGTTAAGTGCCTGGACCACTGCGGGACACACAAAAACATGTAATGTTCATGGTTTAACCCACAGAAATGAATGTCCGATGGATGAAGCCGTCAATGTCCATGCATTTCAGAGGCGATATATATGACCAAGCATTTTATCAGAGAAGGTGATTCTCCCCCCCCCCCCTTCCCTGTTCATTTTAATATTGAACCCCTGTTCGCTTGTTCGCTTTCGTCACCGTAATGACACAACGAAGAAGACTCTTGTTCTTTGACTAGTAATGTTTCCTGGCATGGGTCTTTGAGTGCACAGCCGGAATCCAGTCATTGTACAAGTTCAAAACTGGACCTGAGCGAAACATTCAAAGACTCATTCTAGGAAGAAGCACTGGACAAAGAAGGAGAGTCTTTATCGTGAATTCTTTCAATGATGAGATAGAAGACGTTTTACAGGGTTGAATAGTGAGATAAACTCCGTACAACTCTGCAGATTATTTGGCTATGTGTATTCACTGGATCATGGGAGCGAGAGGATCGTCACATCGCCGTCACCGAATTTCTATTCGATTTACTTTCTGGACATCTGTCAGGATATGCGGAAGAAACTGGGAAAGATCTTCTTCTTACCTAATCAGTTATTGTCGGACCACGTTTTCCGCAGAATTTTGGCAGGCTGCCAAAAAAGGCGAATCGAAATGAAATCGGAGGGGAGAAAGCGAGGGGAGGAATGCGCGAATGCAGTGCACGTTTCTCGTCAGTGATTGTCCAAGCGCTTGTCTAACTAAAATCACCCACAAATAATGGAAGTGTCTGTTTCCTCCTGTGAACCGGATGTTTACGTTTGTATCTAAAAAGTGGTCGAACTGTACCTAAAGTTTCGACTGTACCTAATGAACTGTAAAGTAATGCTAACCGTTTTCTTACTAATGCTGAATTCTTTGCCGATATAATTACCTTGATCTCATTTTTCGATATAATTACCTTGCTCAATTACGTTTGAAATCTCTTAATGTCGGCCCACCCGGCCGTGGCTAAATCTTTTTCTTCCCATCGCGAAAGCGTTCGAACTAATCGTAATTACATTTTTTGTTCGCGATTGCCATCCCGAATATTTACACCTAGATTCTCCGTATCTGTTTTCTCAAATTTACAACAGAATTTGATATTTGCTTCATTTTACTAAGACTCAAACCGACTGCGCTAGCCTGCTTATAATATAGGTTTCCCGTTGCAAACAGAAGTACTTCACACTGAGTGGAACTTTTGATATGCCTCTGAATACCTCTGTGCAAGCGTGTGCGCCTAGCACTTGTAACCATTGAGATATTGTTCGATTTACCAAATTCTAAGACAAATCCCATAGGTCTCTGAAGGCTTCGCATGTTCAATATGTGCACGGAGTACTGCCATACATATCTGTAAGTCATGGAACGTGCCATCAAATTTCGACACGTTTCTGACGCAGATACTGTATTTTAACTTCACAACACAATATAAAATACTTATTGCAGTTGTATAAATCTCAAGCTACTTGAATAATAGCCTACCTTTTCCCCCTCGATATATTTATTTTCATTCTACCTTCCTAAATATATATTAAAATGATTGCTTCAGTACTTATATTTCTGAATATTTACAGTCTTATAAGTTGTACCACACTGCCAGACTTTACTGGTAAAATTACGAGCTATGAATATTTTTTATTGTCTTCGTTTGCTATACAGCATTTCGATTTTCCAAATTAAATTTTCCATTAAATTACAATTGCAGTCATTTTTGTACTTTTTCGTGAAGTGATTTCTATCTGCTAGTTAATTAACTTTGGCAGTTTATTTTAAATTCTGATTGAATGAATTCTTTTGAATAAGACCGAATTCTGAATTCTTTGTGATTTAATACACAGACAGAAAATTTATAACGAAACTGTAAAATATATCGGCGCAGATATACAGTGTACATAAATTTTATTTGTTTTTGATTATGATATCTACAAGTTTGTCCATTAGTCATATAATTACTCCTTTGTAAATTCAATATAGTAACTGCAATGAGGATAATATGATGAATTATTTCAAAACAGTTTTCACGAAATTTTATTCGTCTTCTTTCATTCCTCTAACAAGTGAAAATTCTCAGCTTTTTGAGGGGGGAAAATCTTTTTATTTCGGAGCTTTTTACGTTAAAGTTTTATTTTGTGGAGAGCTATTTTATGTTTTAGATTTTTTTCTCAAAAAAGTATACATCAAAAAATATTTTATATTTGGGAGAAGAAATTTCACGCTTTAGGAGCCGATATTTCAAAATGCTTTTTATACTTGCGTGAAATTTTGATGTGACTTCAGAGAAAGAAAAATAAACTTAAATTGCGTTTGTGCATGATTTCGAAGCAATAAACAATACGAATGAAAAGGAGGCAATAAATATACTGAGTATATATTTGAAAAATGTATTATGTATCAAGTAACAAGTTTTCCCCTTTTTCATAAAGAGATTCTGTTTCTCCATTTTTGTTTAATAAAATGGACAAACTTCAACATCAGATAAAAAGTTAACGCTAATTTGAAAACAAAGCTGTTTCATTAGAGGCAATCAATACAGAAGCAGAGCTTTCTGCATTATCAGTTCTTTTGCAAAGCTTCTAAGATCATCGTAACGGAATATATTTACCCAATCGATTATTTTTTGTTTCGGAAAAAGACTGTTTGTTACATCTCAACTCGAACTACATTTCCAAGATTTATCGTATTATTGATTACAAAATATTTTACAAAGTGTACAAGTATTGTTTATGCAAATAGAATACAATTGCAGAAGCACAAAAGAATGTTCAATTACTGATATCTGATTTTAAGGAGAAAGCTCCAGAATTCAGATTTGCCTTTGGCTTCATCTGTGCAGTGTTCTATGCGTACCATGACTTTTTCCTTTTTTCAAGACATTGCGAAAACAGACATCTGTGAATTAAAATTTGCTTAACTTTTCTTATTCTAGAATGAAAACAATAGGTTAATAAATTTTTTAATGAAATTTATTATGATATAACTTTTGTTGGTAATTTAAAAATAAATTTAAATGAAACTGTAGAGGGTCACTGATAACCCACGGATAAAAGTGAAAATTTGCAGTTACTCCATTTGTAAATATCTATATAATGTCATACTTTTTTTAAAATTAAATTTTCATTTATTCCTACTCTGATCAATTAAAATTCTGGCAACTAAAAAAGAGTTTTTGCACTAGAATAAAAGTTCAATGTGTGTTGTTTATGACGCTTAAAAATATGTCATTAATATTAGCAATACATTAATTCAAATTGTGCTTCTATTGCTCTTCTTCATGAAAACTGATCCTAAAAATCAGTCTAAAAATATTGGACTGATACGCACAAGACCAATAATAAAGTAATTCTAAATTAATTTAACAAACTTCAGGGAGTGACAGAATACAATGAAAAAAGCCTTTATCCCTATAGAAAGTATGAAAATGATTTTTACGCATTCGAAAATAATAAAAAAATTCTGGAGTGATTCCACTCAACTTTCCGAACACTTACGATTAAGATCGTTACCAAGCATTTAAATGAATTTTAATCGATGACCAATTCAGCAAAAATTCTTAGTTTTTTCAATATTATCTCAATCGAATGTTCCGTTTTAACGCTAGCGCACTTTCGAGAATTCCCGTCCCCCATATGCTATAATGTAAAAGAAATCTTTGTCGTAGCTCTATAGAAAAACTATAAGTCCTATACACACCAAAATCAATACCGGTCTTGCGACGGTGGTTTATAACATATATACCCAATTTCAGATCAATCGAATGCCCCGTTTAGGAGCTATCGTGTTTACTCACACACACATCTCGTAAAAATAACATAAATGAATTCGAAGACCCCAAAACGTGTAAATACACCAAAATCTCGAAGTCTCCTCCCCCCCCACACACACACAAAATTCCTAGTTTTTCAAGATTGTGAGAAACACGTTCTGAATGTGCATTAAGAAGACTTTGTTTAGTGATGTCCTATAGTCCCTTGAATATTGCCATATTAGTTTAGAATCACTCTACGGTACTCGAATATGATTTAATAGTAATATAACTACTCCATAAAATTCAGTTGCTCTTTAGTGGTACTTTTTATTGATCTGTCCATCCGTTATATATATTTTTGATTGACAGAAAAAATTAAAAATATTTATTTCTTGCTTTAAGATTACTTACACAAAATCCATTTAAAAGAATTCCTGTAAAACTGTTATGATATCTTATTTGCTGAGAATAATGTAGTTTGTTTTGACAGTTTCGTATGTCATAACACAGTTTTAAAATGCGTTTTAAGTTACAAACTGATAAGCTTATAAAATTACCTTGGGGACGGGATATTTTGCTTTAAATAAACATTTATTATATATCAGATCTACGTATCCTCGCAAGCCAAGGATTATTTCAGAATGTGATGATTTTGCTAAAAACTTAGTATTTTCTGTTGCCTGCCAAATAATGTTAAAAATTTTTGTATTGTCATATTTAAAGCAATAAATACAGCCATTTCTTTTTTTATTAGCCTTATTATTGTTATGCTGCTTTTTAACTTTAAAATTTTCTGTTTCGTTCTTACACGTATTTTCATACTGTCTCATAAATAAATTTCGTTTGGAAAAATATTTATTATATTTAACAATTCTTAGTTTCACTTTTAAAATCTAAAATATATTATAATATTTGATATAGTAGTTTGATGCAATATCAAAAAGCAACTAATTTAATATTAGCACTACATGTTTGTCTATTATCTGTAAAACAGATAGCAATACATTTAATGAATAGAAAGCAGTTTTAAAAAGATATTTTTCAAATTGAAAATTAAATTAAAAGTATTAAGAATATCATAATTTATATTTTTACGTTTAATCTTCTGTGGGTAAATGGAGAACATATTTGATCTAGAAAGTTTTCCTTTTCAGAGCAATGATAGTCAATGGTCTGAAAAGGAAAACTTTCAGACCATTTTACCCACACAAAGAAGGTACATTGTGGTACCTTCATATTCTGGCAAGATTCGAAATCAAATAAAAGAATGGCTTCCAGAAGTAACTCGAGACTACACTTGTAGAATTAATGGCACATTTACAGCGAAAATAAAAATCTTGCCGAAAATTGAAATGTTTATTTACATATCTCAGTGCGCATGGCATCCAGGGGGGCTTGAACGAATTGGTCTGAATGTCTGAGGATTTTTGGCGCAATGTCTGGGGTGTGCTTGCACGCAAGAATGTAAACAAACTGTAAAACAAACCAGAATGTAAAACAATACCCTAGAGATCAGAGAAAGTAAGGTCGAGCCGAAAGCAAGATCGTGGTGAACGTGGCTTAAAAAATTGATGATATGATGCAGTTGTGACGTGACCTAAAAAATGGTAGTGAATGGCATTGAAAACTTTAAAATTGGAATTTCATCTCCGGCTACTAAACGAGGGCAATCAGTGTCTCAGCTAAGATGAGGATGACTTCAGGTCAAGTTTTGCTATTTCGATGGCAAATGGACCACATTCCTACATATTATTTTCCAATTAATAACTGAAATTGAAATGCTTTTGTCAAGGATTTATTTCAATTTGCCATGTTGCGATTGTTAAAATCAGATTTTTCTTAATTGGAGAATGCAATAAATCCTTGTTCTAATTTTTAAAAGACCATGGGGGGTGGGTACTTATTTAATTACATAATTACAAGGGAGGATGATACTACCCAGTCGGTTATTGTGGACCAAACAATATATTACAGTAATATATTTAAGAATCAAACTAAATTAATCTGCTTCAACATGTATATTAATATCACTAGAGTGTTCCCAAAAAATTGTTTTTTAAGTTCCTAGTCTATTAAAGAAAAGATGGGCTACACCTAGATGAGTTGGTATCACAAGGTAATGAGGAATTGCAAAAGTTACCATCATGCAAAATGACGATTCAATTAATTCAAAATAATAATAATTCTTGGAGTTTAAGATTTTCTCCACCGGTTTTTCATAAAAAATGAGCCTTCTTAAGATTTTTCTCTGATATTTGAAAAAATACAATGTACTGAATTTCCTGTCAGCTGGATCATTTCCCTAATTTGTTCAGATAAAACAATCAGCACGTTCGCACAGTTAATTAAATACTAAAAGCATTTAATTAAAATTTCACTTAAAAATATTTCATAAAAAATACTTCCAACTCAATGATCAGTTCTCAATTTCAAGGTGTCATTTAAGTTTACACACAGTTAACTCATAGTGCACAGTTAAAATTAAATCATTTTTAAAATACAGAACGTATTTTTATTTTCGATTAAAGTTGAAAGTGATTGTCTGTTTCATATACTAACACATTTTTTACTCATTCAACTGAAGTCATTTTCTTCTTATTGGAAAGAGAAAGCAATTTAAAAAGCAGGCAGAAATCAATTAAAAGTTAACTTCCAGAAACATTTTCCCAAGATCATTTCGTATTCTTGAATACAAGCTCAAATCATTTTTTAATGATAATCCCACCAAAGTTAAACGACGCCAATAGATTAAATTCTAAACTTTGTCATTTTTTTATTTGAAAGATGTTTAATTTGCTTTTTTAATGAAAATTTATTTTTCATTTCATCAACTTTTATCTGATGCGTTATGCATGGCATGTTTTAACAGATTAGCACGCAATGTGCCTGGAGAGTAATTTATTTCACTCCAGCTTTTTTTTATCAGAATAAATTTTCATTCAATTTGCAGCTAAACTTTTATTACTGTTATTTTAAAGAAATTTGCTTTTTTTTCTGTCTATCGATTAAGTCAATGAGTTTAATTTAGACCAATCAATAAGGTAACACTTTTTAATTCAGTTGATTAGATTTATAAGATTTAATTCAGTATTGAGCACGTAAATGCAAACTCTTAGTTAAAATAAAATATAGGTATAGTAGTTTTAAAAAATTAAATTTAAGGAAAATTCTTTTTCTTATTAAATTTTTGATCACTATTTTTGGTATTCTATTAACTAAACATCGGAACTGTTCATCCTCTTTTTAATGTTGAAATAGGCTAGGTGTAAAAAAAAGTGGTAATACGCTTTAATTCTTTATCTATAAGAAATAAGTGGGCTATGTAAATTGAAAAAAATGTTCAAAATGAGAGACAAAAAAGACTACATTAAGAGAAAAAGCTTCTTTTTAAGTTTCAAAAAGTTACACTTTTTAAAATTGTATACGACCCCGTACAAAAGAATTCCCAATTAGTAAAATGTGCCCCATATACTAATGAGGTAATGTACTATGTTTGAGAATTATCTCCTAAAAAGTGTCACAGATAGGAAGATAAGCATATTTTAAACCATTTTTCAGAGACTCTCGTAAGAAAAGTATGATGTCGGCTGATCGCATTGCGGGGGTCGTAATAGAAATTACGAAGGGAAATAATTTTTTGCATTCTTTCAACAAACGTTTACATTCAAATTCATGCATAGCGCCATACCATCTTTCTATAAAGATATCTCTGAAATGTTTTATGATGAAAGGCTGAAATTTTGTGCATCATCTCATTAGTGTGGGGCGGTAAATTTTACTAAATGGGAATTTTTTTGTAACAAGAATCGTGTGTAAATTCAAAAAGTATAACTTTTTAAAAATTAACGAGAAGACTTTTTTCTTAACGTGGTTTTTTCCTACCTTATTTTGAACATGTTTTTTTCAATTTACATTACCCACCTCTTATAACATAAAGATATACACATAACATAAAAAATACAGAGAAAAAAAAATGTAGGACACCTTCATAAGGTTGGTTTATCAGTAGCTCAAGAAAAAAAAATCTTGTTAGAAACGTTATTCTTTTTCACTACTTAAAAAATATTAGTCCATACCTTAATTTATCCCTTTTTTTACGGAATAACATTTATTATAACATGTGCTCATTTATTTGAAACTGAATGAAGAGTTTACTGTTCAAACTTTAACCTACTGTGATGATTAAGTAAACATACATTTTTTTTTATAAATAACAAAAATATATCAAAGATATTTTTTTATTAAATTTGAATTTAGCGAAATTTAGTTTTACAACATAATTTATGAAATGTCTCAAGAAGATGAACAAAGTTCCTGCGTGTAAAAAAAAGAGACACGAAAATTGAAAAATACGAACGGATATTGCGTACTTAATTACAGAATTAAAAAACAAAATCATAAAATTAGGAACATAAAACGATCCTCCCCTCCCCGAAAATATTCTTAAAACTAAATGCATTATAAAAAAGTGATCGAAATAAAATGCCCCATTTATCATTGTCTGTTAAAAAAATTTCATGAATGGAAATTAATTTGTTGAAGAAGAGTTTCAAAGAGCACAATGCCGTTATATTTTGGAAAAAATGAGCGATGTTAAATTTTGTGTTTTATCTTTCAATAGTAATTCTCAAAGTACGGCAATACCTATTTAATTAAACATCGTTGTTGTTAATATTCTTGAAAGTTTTCCTTGTCATTTAAAAGCTGTAAGTCTGATGAGGTTTGATTGAGGTGTGATGAATTTTCTTACCCGTTTCATCTGCAGAATGTTTGGTGAAAGGCGGAGCCAGTTCGATTATAACCAACCTGTACAATTACACCGTTAAATTCAGTGAACCATTAAGTTTATAAAAAAAATAAATGTAAATGAGAGTGGGAGCTAATGGGACACACTTTACATTTTTTTTCTATAAAAAAATGTAATTAGCAACATTTAAAAAAATCAGATTGTTCAGATATTTTTTTGTTATTGAATAAAAGATTTAAGTCATTGTTTTTTATTAATATAGAAATATTCTTAATTTGTTAAATCTAGAATTGATATCGATTAATCAATTTTCTAAGGCGCAAGGATTCATAATACATAAGTTTTTAGACGTGGAAAGAACATCATAATCGATGTGCGTTTAAAACACTTTATTTTTTTAGTTATAAATAAATACTACAATAGATAAATTTACTTAAGAAAAGTTAATTTTAAAAAGCTTAGCGAATAGTGGAAATTAAGCAATTTTTTCAACTTCACCTATTGACTTATGCCGAAAAGCATTGGAATTACTGACAAAAAGTTCTTGTTCAGGCTATCTCGCATACCTTGCCTTAGCAAATACATAAAGTAACCTGTTATGCATGTTAAAATACATTCATATAAGTTGAATTTTCAAAAAAAAAAAAAAAAAAAATCCGGGGTAATCGGTGATCAGGGATTTCATTAGGGGGAAAAAGGGGGTGAGAATTTCTCACTCTTTTCTCTAAACGAGTGAGATTTTAAAAATGCGTGAGAATTTCTCACTGTAGATGTGGCTTGGGTAAATACCCAGTTAGTAAGGTATTTACTCCTGCTTCGAATAAACACCCAAAATCAGGGTATTTATGATTTTTAGTTATTTTTAACCAATGAGTTAAAAACATGCAATAAAAACAGCCGAGTTGAGAAACAACAGTGTCCTCAAGAGAATTTTTTTTTCTTCCATAGACTTTAAGGTTTCTTGAAAATCTACTTTTACACTTTGTGTTAAACTTACAACTGAAAAGTGGAAGAGTGCGCAACTTTTTTTTATGATCGAATTTTTAGAAGTAAGAGAATTTTGTGCAGAATGAAACCGATTTCCAGGTGCAAGAATTTTTTGCAGTCATAATATTTTAATGCGAGAAAAAAAAAAAAAATAAATGCGAGATTCTCGCGTTCTCGCACTTTAGTGAAAGCACTGGGTGATGCTAGTTATTTACTTACTAGTTTTATCATGTTTTTCTATGTACTACAACACTCTCGTTTCTTCAACTTCAATAGAAAAGGCTACACACACACACACACACACACACACATATATATATATATGCGTAATGGAATTAACTTTTATAGGAAGTTAGCATTAACCACTTATAGAATCAAATTAACTTTACGAAAGTAATAACAATCTATAAATAAAGATTTTACACGTTATTACCTATTCTCACACCTAGAAAGAACAGCGACTTATAGAACTGTACCATTCTCTTACCATCTTCTCTCAATACTGGCTTTTCCTAATACACCCATCGAGGTCACAATGCGAACATTGTCAAAACAAAACAAGAGAAAAAGAGAGAAAGAAAGAAAGAGGTTGAGAAATTTACTTAATAGAATTGACAGATCATATAATCCGCATCTCAAACGCCACGTTTTGGAATGAGGGAATGTTGTTTCTTCAAGAAAGGCACTTGATTATGGCATTTATTATGGTGCCTGCTCACCTTTGATATGCAAAATTTGGAGAAAAATCCATTTTCTTTTTTTTTGCCTTCATATTAAAATCGGAACGTCTTAGTTTTACAAATTGATTTGAGTTTTGCTTCTGTCTTGCTTAGAACTTGAGTCGCGGTAATTTTAATATGTGTCATATCATATCTAAATCCTAGTAGAACTTGTCTTTAGTTTCTGATTTTTAACAAAATGAGATTTTTAAGATTTGATTTCATCTAAAAACTTTTAAATTTAACACTCAATTAACGAATTAATAAATAAATAATAAAAGAATCGCAAACGGAGATTGTAACAGAAATTATAGCGAAATCCGTTTTTGATATTAAGTAAAAATAAAACGCATTTATGTTTATTGAGAAATTATACATTTTCTGCTCCGTATTAGAATTGTTATTTCCAAAGGCAATTTGACCCAAAAATTATAATTTTAACGTTATTTAACTTAGATAAAGAACTCTGAAGGAGTTGATTTAGGGAACGAATCTCTACATAGAATGTTTTGAAATAAGTTTTCAGTTTTAGTTATTTGAAGTCATAAATTTGCTCCATAATTATGTTATTCCATGATTGTTTGTGCATGAAAACATTAACGTCTCTAACTTTTGAAATACAGTATTCAAATTTGTCGCAAACTTGAAAAATCGAAAATAATGGCCCGTTAAAAATTACGTAAATCTGTTTTTCTAAAGATAATAAACTAAAAATTTTTTTAAGCACTTTTCAGTTTTTATTTATTTCTAAAACACATAGCCCTATTAATATGTCTGAAGACTTTTAGGACACCTATTTTCCCTATATATGACGTTTTACGTAATTAAGAAAACTCACATTTAAATGATTTTTATAAGATATAAAGAAACTAATGTTGAAACATTTTTCGTATTTTCGTTAGTTACTAAAAGTATTTGAAATTTCGTAATATTTATATTTGTATTATGTTCTTATATTGTTTTAAAAATTGGACTTGTTGTTGTTGTTGTTATTGTATTTGGAACATTTATCGTTGGATTTGTGTGCTTGGTTTGCAAAATCCGCTTATCGAAATCCGCCTCGTCGAATAAAGTGGACAGCACAGAGACAGGTTTTACTAGCACAGAGAAAGGAAATTTAAACAGCCAGGGGACTCAGTGGGAATCGTACCTGCAACCATATGCCTAGGCGAATAGCGTGGAGAAGCAGACGCCCTTAACCTACAAGCAACCGGCCCCCCCAATCGGACTTTGCATATACAAATCTTGCCACTCAAAAAATGTTTTATTTGAAATAAGTCCAAATTGAAATTAGCATTATATAATTAAATTCTCAACTCCAGTGAGAGAACTCATTTAAGGGTATATTATACCCTCTCGCATCTTACTTTGAATAAATCATAATTTGTTTCCCTTTTTTTTATTATTGAGTAGGCTTTCGAAATTCCATATTTTACTATTAAAAATTCTATATTCGTTTTATCAATGGGATATATTTTCTTAAATTAAGATAAGCCCGAAATTAGGAGTGTTTGGGACTTATTTTAAAGTTACTTATTCCTTTTTTTACTTTTGAAAGTATTGTAGATAAAGAAAGTGAAAGCAAACACTGAATACAACCGAAAAACTTTTCATGCACTCCAGTTCGCTTAGAATAGAATGTATTCAACCATTATCTTTGTCTTATTCTTGATTTTCAAGTGTATGAAAGAACTGGAATATAAACATATTTTTTTGTGGGTGTGATTTTCTTCGATCAGCATTATAAAATAACCTCAAACAAAAATTTTTTAAACCAGTGCTTAGTTATCTGCACATTCGAAATATTTTCTCAAAAATTATGGTATTTTCTGTCATTGAAATGTACGTTTTAGAGATTAAGTTAGTATTTTATAATTCAAAGAAACTGTTTTTAATAAAATTATACGTCATTTATTCAAATACTCTTTTGAGAAAAGTTTCAAAAGTTTATCATTTGGTAACCTAGCAACGATTTTTCAAGGATTTAAAAAAGACTCCCAATTTAAAAAATAAAAAAGTCGAAAAAATTTACTTTTAATATATGTTCAAAACGTATTAAGTTCTTTAGAAACACAGACAGTTACGAAAGGAATTTTGAAATGGTTTTTAAGTAAAGAAATTGAAACGAAACTTCTAAGATACAAAAATGAACTTTTAAAGAACAAATGTTCTTAGTGTGGAACCCCCAAATGACTGCGATATCATTCAAATATTGAATAAAATATGTTTAGTTCAACTTTCATGTTACATAAGAACAGCTTTAGCTAAGACTATTATAAACTTTTATTTTAACCGCTGTTTCAGACAGAATTTCTTTTTCTAAAATGTTTCTTGAAAATGAAGTTGATTCTTTTTTAACAATAAGCTCAGATTAAAAGCAGAAAATACCGTATAAAATTGGATGTTTGTATATTTTATGTTAATGCGTTATCTTTAATATCAAATAAGTAATAAAGTTTTATCCACTGTGTCGTATATTTAAGGAAACTTTAAGGAAATGTGGTAGTTGTCTTTTTTTAAACAAAAATGTAATACATTTATTCAGAAAACATACCTAACTAACTTTTTAGTGTAACAGTAATGAATAGACTTCAATAGCATTGTTTCTTCAAAATAATTTTTAATGTCTTTCTCACAGTAATAAAAATTAATCGAAAATTGTAAATAAATAAATAAATAATAAAAATAAAACAAAAAAAAGTATTAATACAATTTTCTACTGGCCATACTTTATTTCTGTAAAATTTTATGCTCATTTTTTTAGAAAATATTTAAAAAAAAAATTATAAACTAAATATAATTTTTTTTTGTAAATAAGGCTACTCCATGCTCATGCAGAACTTCACTGCGCCACCCAGAATTAAATAAAAAAAGAATAAAAACCTTGTTCGAAACTACATGCTACAGTCTTTAAAAGTTTTGAATACATTTTATAATCCAATTTCTGAATTACTTAAATCCGTGTCTGAGTTCGTTTCATAAAACAAAAGAATAAACATCTTTATCAATAAAGATAATTTAGACTAATAAAATATTGGTATATATTTCTTTAGATTATCCGTTCCATCCTCATCTGTCAATAATAATAATATAGATATATAACAGATATGAAAACATATAAACATCTGCATTTAAAAAAAATTCTCCGAAACTTTTATAAATACAATTAAGATATTAAAAAATATTTAAAATAGATTAAATAAACTAGAAACTCTTTCATTAGTTGTCTAGTAATATAAATTCAAGGGAAGTTTGAAGCTATTTGTGCACAGAAAATAAAACAATAGTGAAAACGCCTTTTAGAAAAACAAGCTTAAATATACTTTAATTTGCTTTAAACAATACAGTTTTGATAAACAAAGAACAAATACAAAATTATTTAAGTGAAATTCTTACTTTAATGTAGTTATGACTGGAAAATGTAGTTTCTGAAGTGTGAATTCTAAAAAAAATAAATCATATTACTTACAACTATTTCGATGTGGCGAAAGTGTATTTAAATAATTTACGGGCATTACTTTTCACCAGGTATATGTAATTAAAGGCATGTGCTTCTAGCAATTCATTAAGATAATAAGTTTCAGTTTGTGATAATTTACACTGGCTTTGAAGTAACGTTATTTAAGCATGAATAATTAACTCGAAAAATTACGATATAGATTTAAAATTAAATTTTCTAAATACTTAAAATTAAGTGAGGCTAATATAATTAGCATATTTGGCAACTTTTGGAATACTGAACATAATTAATAAGACATGTTGTGCCTTAGGTATTTCATTATAAATATTAAAAGTAATTTAAAAAACAAATATTCAATAAGGAAAAATACAAACGAACACTTTAAAATATAGTTCTAGAAATTATTTCGTTAATTTAGAATTAGCTGTTATTTAAGTTATGAAGAAAATTTTAAGAGCTACAAGAATCCGAAAAAAAACTGTTAGTTTTATTTCAAATATTATTTGACTTTAAATTTGAACTTGATTTGAAATACAGTGTTGCACCAGCTTAAAATAACCCTCTAAGACGGTTACAGCGCTAAGGCGAAAGACACCGGTCTGTTTCGGGGGAAAAGATGGCTTAGCTTTAAGCAATTAAAGTCTTTTATTAGTAAAAGATGCAGAAGATCAGAATATGAAGAACACTGGCTTCCATATGATTGTTTGTTGGGGGTGGGGGTCAAGTCCAGGGTCCTGCCCTAGAAAGATACTATATTTTAGTGTTGAACCACTTCTACTTTATACCAGTACGCGCAAATCATAACGTTAATATGCAAGCTGGAGGGGAGGGCGGGGGCGCTTTCTGACCATAATTATGGGTGCCCGTGAATAAGAATACTTTATTTTCTGTACATGTGATTTAATTAAAAAATAAAACTTTCTTGACATACAGGTGCCTTTATCATCCATTTGTATAATGAAAAATTCGTAAAATTCGGCAAAGGCTAATATACTGTTGGCTGCTGTCCGAATATTGAGCCGCCATCTAATTGTAAATCATAATATTGATATGCTTCGTTCACAAATTTACCTGACCCGCAGTGTTTTGGATGCTAAACTCCGCTCCCATAAGAACAAAGCAAATGAAGCATCTTCCGGCTTGGCCGGTGGTTGGGAGGATCAACTCACTCTCGGCTCGACTGCTGTGGGACCGTGTACGCTAATGGGAGCTGGTGCACGCAAAATCCATCGTGGCTCCAATGTCCTCCAAGTTGTTAAACGATACCTCTGGGGGTGCCTATTTAAGGTGGTGGTTGGTCCCTCATCTGGAATCGGTTCCAAATTAAGGGGCAACAAGTAGAAGTCCAACCCACCCACGGGGTTATGGTACCCCACTTTTTATGGATAGTGTGACTATCCATGGGCACGGCAGAAACAACAACAAATTTACCTAAATTCCACATACTTTGCTCGACCAAAGAAATAGAGTAGCACATAATGTTCAGCTTGGAAAATGTGTAGTGTATATAGCATTGTGCAGTTACACTCTGCGTTGCATTTTTCATCACAGAAGCTTTTTATCATTTCTAGAACAATTTGGGAACCTCCGAATAATTGCACTGTTTGAGATTTAATAAAGAAAATGTCTAACTGTACGCATAATTCAGACCTTTTATAAACAGAAATGGACTTTAGTACGTTCAGTAATTCTTTACTTATGTAGAAGTTTCTTTTCTGTCAAATATTCGTATTTCTACAGATTGCAGATTTAATTTCGAGTTTACTTTATTTATCCAACTTACTTCTTCAATTTCAAAACACAGTTAGTTGCCTAGCAGCATCAACTCAAGAAAAATCTCATTTCTCCGTCTAATCGATCTTTTTCGTAACGAATCAAATAAACAATACTCGCGATGCACAAACATCATCATCTCTGCTGCGAAAAATCAATGAAAAAAAACAATTTAAGTCGGAAATGACCCAATTAGAAATGGCATTCAAGAAATTATCTTGTTTTCAACAAGCGTCATTTTTTGGTACGGAATCTGGTATAAAGCATATTTATGCCTCTGGGACTGAAACAACCTCCTCACTAAACATAAGTTTGCATTTTGTTTTCAGTGCAGGGCGCAATCATATATTAAAAATTATATTTCAACTTAAAAGTTTGGCACTAAGTTGTATTCGGTTTATGTATGTTTTCTAATTTTACTTAGTGTTATAAAAATTTAACTTCATTATGTTGTTTAAACTGCTCAACTGTAGCGTGAATTGATTTTATTCCCAAGGTGGGGGTATTAATCATTTAAACTGTTAAATTAAGGTTAAACTTATAATTGCCATCGTTGCGAAGATGTAGGAGGCAAAGATTTCCCTTCTGTGTCCAATGTTGCTACCCCGAATTACTCTTTGGATGTTCTCTTGTACAATATCCATGTAAAGTACGAAAATTTCATCTTTATTTTGCTTATTATAATGGAACTAGAATGTGTTTCACAGTATATTGCCATTCAAGTGATATCCTTCAGCCATACAGTATTTAGTTGGAAAGAAATTCTAAGAACGGCATTAAACACTTTGAAGAATTTGTATGGGGTACTTCTATACATAACGAAAGTTTTACACTTAAATTTAAATATTTTAATGCAGTTTGAGATTATTTTTTGGGCATAACGGTTAGGTATGAAACATGTATAGTTAGATTTCAAACTAGTAGAACTTAAATCCTTACATAGCTGAAACAAAATCCTAAAACCTTATTTTCAGTATGTAGCAGAAAGTTCCGACTTTTAGATTAAAAAATAATAATTTCAAGAAAAATATCCAAAAACTTCCAATATTGTATCATGTATAAGCCTGCAATTTGAAATTTTGTAGGATTATAAGATGTCCTTTTTATATTCTTTGGAAAACGTAGATAAAGAAGCATTAGTTATTGATTAATTTTCTTCGACATTCAAGTTGGAGCAACATTTTAAATTTCACAAAATAGCGATCAGTTTAGGTGACTCTTAATCCCATTGCATTCCATTACAGCTAATGGAACGAGTTTCAACAGCACTATATATTCACTAAAATTTTTGTAAAAAGAAAATTTGCTGTGGTACGCTCTCATCATTGTATTTTCCTAACTAAAGTTTAAAATTTTTCTTTAATGGTAAAATGCGTATTTTCAGTGTTGACATATTTTTTTAAAAAGAGCAAGGGGGACATGGAGTAATTATCATAAAGGTACTTTTTATTAAATAAAGAAGAAATTTTCCTGAAATCCCTCTAGATTCTTTCTGTGTCCCTAAGGTTCTTTAAAAGGGTACTTTCCATACCTTCTTCTAGGTAAGTATCTTTATATATTATGCATAAAAATTGTAAAACAAACAGCTTAGTACAAATATATCTTACATCGAGTTTACTCCGTACTGAAATCTTAAACAGAACTACCAATTTCTCTATAAAAAGAACGTCACATTTTTTAAACGTTACGAATTGATAAGTAAATTTTTGAAGAAAAGGCAAGGCTTACTTTTTCTATTAATAAAAGGTAAGGCTCATCAGTATTATAAGGAAATAAGGGAAGTGAACCTTGGTACTATAAAGAAATAAGGGCAATGTACATCAGTACTATAAAGAAATAAGGACAACGCACAACAGTCCTATAAAGAAATGAGGGCAGCGAGCATCAGTACTATAAAGGAATAAGGGTAGGAAGCCTCGGAATTAAAAAGAAAAGACAAGGTGCGACGCCCTTTAAAAATCGTAAATCCTGAATTTGGGCATTAACTAATGTATTATTTCATGAAAATTATGATAATTTATATTTTAGGTTTCTTCGATGTAATCAGCTCAAATACAAGATGAAATGATAGTGTTTACAATGAACTTTTAAAACGCATCTTCCGTTTCAATAATAAAGATACATATTTATACTATATTCCATTGCTGATAAGAACATTCGATGAGTGTTAAACGATACTTTGGATTGACTGGCACGCACACCAAAGTCATGAACACTTTTCAACTTTGTTAAAAAGTGCCAGAATCTCTTATTCAAATATTGAGATAGCATCCAAAATACGTTTCGTTGATTCTGAAAATGGCTTTATTTTTTACTAAAAATGCATAAATGAACCTTATTTTTCAAATAACAGCACCAGTAATGCATTAATTTCTTCCCATTAAACATGTAGCGCGAAGATCTTACCGTTTTTTATTTAAGAAATCTCTTGACAAACAAGTTATTGCGTTTTATTACGCTTCAGATGAACTACTTTTCTAGTGCAAAACAAATAAGTTAGTGAAAGATTGATAAGAGCAATAGGTTCTAATCCAACATTTAAGAAATATTTTCATTTATCTATGCAACCGTAACTTTACCTTGGAGAAGTAAAATCGCATCCCAGAAAGTAATAAATGAAAGAAAGAAACGCCGAAGGCAAACAAGAGCTTAAATTTAATTAACATATATTTTCTTTCCTGGATTATTTTCCTAACGTAATCCTTTGACTACTTGCCATGCTTTGAATAAATGAAGATTTGTTTAGGTCAACCTCTGTTAAAGATGAATGTCTCAAAGGAACACATAAATAGGATGGATGCATGCGAGATAAGTTGTATGTTTTAAAATAATTCTTGGTAAACTGTATTTTGACACATTGTGCCGACTAGCGTGTGGTTCACTTCACAAAGATATCTAAAAATTAGGAAAAATTAATAAAACAGTAGAAATTTTTGATGTAAATAGATGTAATTCAAAATATACAGCTTAAATTTGTTTCCCCCCCCCCCCCCCCGCATATGTACAGTGGAAAAGAATGTTGCAGAATTTTTTAGCAGAGTTTGACTTACTTGTATATTCTTTATGAAATTTCAAGAATACACAGCTCAATAATTTTAAAAATTTCATTAAATAACATTTAAAAGTCTTTCACAGAGTCATTTATTTAAGAGATAGTCATTTATTTAAACAATTTGTAAATAAGCAAACAAACGCGTTTCAATTGTAGTCGAATTTTTATAATATAGAATTTTCAAAGCTTGACTATTTCTAAACAATTATGGCCTACTCTTTAAATAACATACAGTACGTCCACTAAAATTCTTTGTCATGCCATTAACTTCAGAACAGCGAGAACTACAGTCATAAAAGTAGGATCTAGGTATAGTAAAGTAGCTATGCGCTACGCAACGAAACCACTTACAGCATTACTGGGCAGCTAAATTCGGAGCTAGAATTTTTATCTCAGAAACGGTCAGGAAAAAAGTCATTTACAAAAATGTCCAGAATCATCATTTTAGTAAGAAAAGACAACTTGCGTACATGAATATTAAAAATAGAAAGAGTAAAACGCAAGATTATAAACGTTTTATTTAAGCGTGTGCCAGCATTTCACCTGCCATGTTCTACAATGGGCATCATGTATGCACAGCAGGAAGTATAGATCAGAGTTCAGATGTCTATTTCTGCTGACGGAATACATTATGTGCATGAATGATAAATGGGCCTTATGTCAGGCAAGTGCAGTTTTGTTAAACGCGACCATGCAAATGTGCGTTTTATGCCTTTCGTTTGCAGCATTGGCCCATTAATATGCACAAGGTGTCGCTTTTTAGTAAACTTATGATGCTGAGCAACTTTGTAATTGAATTTTTTCCCGTATTTAGTACCTTTTTTGATATAAAAACTAATTCTGAATTTAGCCGCCAGGTAGCACTATAAGCAGTTTTATTGTGTAACCCATAACCATTCTACTTACATGTATCCTAATTTTATAACTAAATCTCTCGCCTTTACAAAGTGAATGCGATGAAAATGGTAAGGACTTAAAAAAAAGAAAATTCTGCAGAAAAGTTGTAACAGAGCATAGAATTTTTTGTAACAAAAATGTTGTAGTTCAATAAATTGCCGATAGATGGCGTAGCCCATATCAAATTAGCGGCGAACAAAAAAAAGTGATCGCTGGCTTATCTTAAGCATACAAACTGCATTTTTCAAAAATCAATATTCATTCTTTTTAAATGGATTTCAAAAACCTGACGCATCCAGGGTTTGCACAAAGTTCATAAAAACTTAAAATATTCTTTAACAAACAACGGTAAATTTTGCGGCTTTCATGTATAGGATGAGAAGGATGTAGGAATTTTTCAATCAAAAATTTGATTCACATGTGTGTCAGCGGTATCTATCAGTAACTTTTCAAATTACTTTTTTGATACCTATCTCCCTCCCCTTCTTGAATAAAATAAAAGCCCTGCCATCTGAATTTGCTGCAAAAATTATTCCGAAACTTTTATTTATTTGATAGAATATTTTAGTTTCTTATTAAAACAGGTCAGTTTACAGTGTTTAGAGGTGATTTCTGTTTAATTTCCTAAATTAACTTTTGTCAGTTTTTCAAAATTACAAATTTATTTCAAATTTTATTTATTTTTTATTAAAGAATTAAAAATAGAATTTAAGAAATATCTTATTTGCACATTTGAACACAGTTTTTTGCATGAAATGTTCTACGAGCAATTACTAAGATAATTTGAAAGATTCTCTACAATTAATGGTTTTGAAAATCTGCTTGATAGATTTTACAGGCAAAATTATCGTTAATGGTGCTATTTGATTATATTCGAAATTTGGTAGGCAGTTGAATTAGAAATACTTTCATGCTGTATTTTTGATAGTTTCAATTGTGTTTTTGAATACATAGAGTATTAAAAATATCTTAAACACATGTGTCAATTAGTGATTCAAATCAAAGTTTGTTTATTTTTTCTTATGGTTGGCATTTGCCTTTAACAGCCATTGGCCACAACTAAGCCGGAAGTATTGTTCTCTCTATTATGGAGGCACCGAATAGGTGGGCCAACATTGTCACCTATGAAGGGACGGGCGAAATGACACGCGATGTATGCCAGGAATCGAACCCGGACCCGTGGTGTTGTAGAATGGCACTCTAACCACTACACAACCCGGGCGGTTCGAATAGAAGTTGAAGACTTTCTTAAATTGTGCTTATTGTTTTCTGAATAAATAGTTAGCTTATTCAAAAGCACATAACGGAAACACACAACACACACAGCACACACAACACACACACAAAAAAAGCCCAAATACTTAGTTATGCGATGAGAAATAACTATTTATTCATAAACGAATGTAAGAAATATGACTTACAATTGACTACCTTTTTGAGAGCGTTTACTTCACTTATTGTAAATAATGATGGATATCATTGGAAATTTTTGTCAAAATAATTATACATTCAACTTCTTGCACACGGACAGAATTTATATATGCCATTAACTTCATATTAACGAGCGGCATCTGAATGTTCAAGGTTTAGAGAAATTTTAATAACGAATAAACATATCTGCAAAACTTATACGGGAGGTATTCAGTCATCTGATCGCACTTAAGAAATCAAATGCTTTCGGCATAAAATTATACGCTGTATGCTGAATTATGAGTAGGATCAACTAATTAGGATGAAAAATTTGAAATTAATATTGATATATATACTATCTTGAAAGACTGTTAATGAAACTCTTGCCTCTCAGCGTCAGCGTTCTAATTTGAAATAAGTTTACTACCTTTTAATGCATTCAGTTTCTAGAGTTACATTTCAAACGTTTTAACCAATTATTTTATGCAGAAGAATTTGAATTTTTATGATCGAATTCAGAGATTGCATACCTTGGTCTGGAAAAGTGGAATTTTAAGTTACGGAAATGGAAGCATGTTTCTAGTCTAGTAACATAATGGAAGAAGTGATATCCAAAAGAAAGATATGCTACTTACCGATCCTGGACATATTAATGAGACCATTAATACTCAAAATACCAGTATTCGCCCCATCGGTATTGAAGAACAACTGAATGAACTACCCAACACTGAAAAACTGCAGCCGTTGTCATCGCTCGGTTTAACAGCCAGAAATATGGATAGTCGCCATATTTCTGCCCATTAAATGCCACAGAGCCAAAAAAGTTTACTGCCGATGGCAACTGCTGCGTTGGAGCCATTTTTGGACTCTATTTGTTCTTCTATAACGATGGTATTCCCACAACACTGCTGTTGCAATACAAATAAAAATTTGTGGGCAAATATTCATGAAAGTGTTGCCACCTTTGAAAAACAGCTATTTATTCGTAGAAATTTTATCTTAAAAATGAGAAAGGAATAAAAAAGCACTTAAGCTGGCTTTCAAATTAATATATGGCCAGGGACTGAAATTTACAGCACGCCCTAACCAAAATAAATCAATGCATAAAAATTTTTGAGTTCTTATTGCCATAAATATAAATTATTTAAAATCATGATTATGATTTAATGTTTTCTATTTTTATACATAAATTTTATTTTTTTGAGGGAAAAGACTTCATTTTATTTTTGATTTAACTTTTCGAAATTACCAATACTAACTACCATTTTTTATCTTCTCAATCGTTTTCTTGAGCCTGATTGCCATAAAATACGGAATTTAATTGCTTTGCAGCGAAGACTGAAGGAGCTAGCCATTGGGGACTGTATCAACATTTAGCTTTGACAGTAGGAAACTAAACATGGCAATGCGCAGAACAGTAGAATCGACTATACGAATCTGTAATGTCCACTTTGAAATACATCAGATTGTATTTTAAAGCCTGGTCTAAAGGAATCCAAAGTTTATTTTCGAATGTTTTGAAATATACCGATTCTAACGAAGATAAAATTATGCATGTTCCAATTCATAATTTTTGAAATTTAATTTATTAATTCATTATCAATGTGAGAAAGGTTATGATACTAAAAAATCGTTATCCTTATCTTTGGACTTTCACAAATTTTTCGGAATAAGGAATAATCGAATGAATTAAATCTTTTAGGAGTAAAGGGTTTCCCTTTAACATGAGCCATATTTTAGTGGTATTGTAACTTATACATTAGCCCTCTAAAATTAAGGAAAATTTGTGTTTTGAGTTTTCTGAGAAGCTCATTTCAAATGTCAGTACAGCAATGTAGAAATAAGGTAGGATCTAAACTATGACAACATGAATTCTCAAAACTCTTGCTAATTTTAGTTTTACTCACTTTTAGTCATCCTGATTTACTCATGGCGAAAAGAGTCCAAATTAAACATTTTTTACAATGTTTTTCCATGAAAAATGACATTGCTTTCGCATTTCTTCTTTGATTATTAACCATTAACGCAACAAATTAACTGTTCAATAAAAGATCTGATAAAAGCTTTATTTTTGACTATACTTATTTTATTAAGAGCCAAACTCAATTCATGAGATCACTCGTTTGAAAGAGCTTTTAAAATAGCATTCATTCACGTCAGGGGCGTAGCCAGAAATTTTCATGGGGGGGGGGTTACGCCTACTACAACTCATATATATGTATACGTGTGTGTGATAATGTAGTAAAGCAAAAAATTCCTCATGGGAGGTTAATGACCCCCCTACCCCCCCCCCTTGGCTACGCCCCTGATTCACGTACTTTTAAAAATATTTGAATAGTTTGTTCTGCGAGAATTATGGGAATTGTAAAATATCAATGATCAGAAGGCATTTTATAAATATCATAAGAAATTACAGTAACAGATGATCTCAATTTAATTACTGCAGTTATTCAGTAAGCATGGGTACCTAAATATACATATTTAATCTTCAAAAACATTGTATTCAAAACCGTAAGACAATACTAAATCTTTTACAACGATCATTTTGTTTTCTGCATTTGTTTTTGAGTTTCGGAAAAGCTCATGAGATTTTTATCGAACGTAAGCTTTGGTGCAAATCCCGATAACATACAAAACACGCAAATGCTCTTTTCTGGCCATTTTCCACTTTGGTGGAAGAATAAATTCGAATTTTTGAAGCAATAGAATGCTGAAAATGACCATTAGATAACATTTTTACGGGATAATCAAATCGCATTTAAGATTCCCGTGAGACAGCTATTTAGGACTCTTGATAGTGGTTTCATTTCAGTAAACAAGTTTTTGAATTAATTCAAAGTAATAGAATGTAAAAGTAATGCTGTGTTTAATATTTCAAAGAGAATTCTTTGAAATATGTCATTTTTTAAAAATAAATATAATTTTTGTTTTAAAAAATTTCTTAACACAAATATGATTGAATTTATCCTTTTGTTTTTGTTTAAAACGCTGAAATACGCCACATTAACTGAAAAGTACTGAAAATGATTTTACATTCGGGAGTTACGTTTTCTGTTTGAAAAATTTCGAAACTGTTAGTTATCGAATGCAGCGTTGGACAAAATTTTCATGTAAAACATTTTTACAAAAGAAAAAAGTATGGGAGCCCGGGTGGAAAAAATAGACATGCAAAACTTATTGATTTAAAACAGGTATGGGCTACCTCTGGAAAGTTGCGTGCCAAACGTCAGGATTTTAGTGAAGTCGAGGACCGTTTAAATGGGATTTATATGGAATATTGAATGACTTATACGTGTTTTTGATATGTTCCACCGGCCGGATGAAAGTCCGGGTGGGTCACATCCGGGACGCTGGCCGGAGGTTACCCATATGTGTTTTATAGAGCAAGCATCAACAGTGTAACGTGATCGAATCTGTCTTTCGAGTAAATCCGAGATGTCGCTCGATAAGCTGCAAAAACAGGCGTCCCATCAGACAAAGTTGTACGTAGGAACAGCACGGAGCAATGTAGAGTGACGCATGCAGCATTAAAGCTGGCACAATCTTGCTGGTCTCGGGGATACTTTTTCATGCAGGAATAAAGCTAAGATTTCGAGTTGTCATCAAATCATTGAGAACTTTAGTCCTGAGACGATGTTTGGAAGCAATCAACTGCCTAGCGAAATTGTACGCCATCCCCGAAATTCCAAGGGTTGTGGCTGTTTATTGTCGAAGAAAATACGCTTTTCTTGCGTCATCTACTGAGTCCACTTGTTAGCAGCCCAGGAAAACTATCCATTGATCATCAGCTTCGAAAAAAAGTGACGTTTTTCAAAAACTACGCTTTACTGTTCTGTTTGTTGCAATGATCAACAGACGTACAAATACGAACATATGAAAGGCTGCCGGACAAACTGGGAGAAGGGTTTTGATACTGAGAACGTTACGACAGTAGATATAATAATGGCATTGGTTGCCTGGCAGGGACACCAGTGGGGTTGTTCTGGTATGTGGAATTACCAGCTGATGTTGTCCTAATCACAACCTATATTCTGGTCGATTACTTCCTTGCTGCATCCACTGATGTCAGTTTAATTGAGTAGCTGTGATCCTATAATGTGATATAAGGATCAATTGCATGGTAAAACAATGCGGATTTGCTCATTTGCCCCAAAATGCATTTACTCCCTATCTAAATGAAAGCAATAAAACTTTCAGGCAAGAAAGATTACAAAATTCACACTAAACTCCATTAAAGTTCTACACCTGTTATATTAAGGTATGAAACTAAGTAATGTAGCTACATTCTTGCAGAAAAGGTATATGGTTGAGCAATTAAAAAATACATATACTTTTTAACATTTTATTTTTCTAAGTTTTATTAAAGTTTTCAAGGATTCTGATAATACTGAGAGTAATACTGAAATTCAGAAGAATCATACTACAACTATTTAGCTATGATCATACGATAATACATTCTTGTAGCGAAGATACATGATTGTGCAACTAAATGGTGCAGATTATTTTTGTATTTTTCTTCTAAGTAAGATTTTATTAAAAAATTTAATGTTAATACTTAATAACACTGAGAGAATTTAAAAAATATTCAGAAAAACTATACTATATATTAAAAATTATTGATTCATAATTGCATTAATTAGCAAAATGATGTATTCTAATTATTAAAGCTGCAGTCATTTTTTTTATTACTATCCTATCTTACTCACTTGCATCATATAACTTTTCAGATGTTCTTTTTTTGACATTTAAAACTTAACTCCCATAGGAATAGAAAAGTGCTGAGAAGAAATCACACAATGTATGTGAACATTATACCAAAGGTAGTTATAATTAGTCTTCGGTTATAAACAGCATCTTACTGCTTTAACAGATGAACGGATCGCCAGAAATTTTGGTATATGGACTAAACAAGTGATGCGCTCAAACATTTTTAAAAATTAAGTTTAAAATGTGCTCTAGATGACGCTTTTCATGAAAAAATTAATAACGAAGGAAATTATTAATTCGAAATGTACAGAAAATTATAAGATTAATACAATAGTTTTGATCATTTTTTGATTAGATCGAGTTTAAATTAGTCTTTTTTCCATGAAAACCTAGGTGGACTCACTTCCCAGCAAACACAGCCGTATCGGGTTAGGGATGGGCCGTCATCGGCAGTACCGTTTCGATGTCGGCATTGGCATACTGGCAATTGGGACGGTGTCGGTTCTGTGCTGGCAAAACGGTTTGGCGTAGGCAAATAAAAGTTCATTTCGGGCATGCAACGGTCCGATAGCGGCTAGCCTTTTAGGGTTAACATGTGATTTTGGCGATGTACTGCACCAAACGTCAAAACCGATATCGGTCCAGAAGTGTAATTTCTAAACTGAACGGTATAAAGCCAGCACAAGCAGCATATATATATTGTTAAAATAATTCTTTTTAATTTATGATTTCAATACTTTCTATTTACAATGTTTTGAGCCCGTAGGATTCAAGTGCCTCCTTCACAGGCGAAAAAAAGGAGGGGAGGGGGGGGAATCATTCTATCTGGTTAATTTACCTGAGGTCCTGTCCAGGGTTCTGGTCTACCGCGCATCTGTCAATCTACAGTTTAGATGTTGGTGATTTTCTCCAGATGTATTGTGAATATGCGTTAGATAAGTTAGCCAGTTTTTTATGACTTATTATTGAAGGGGTTTCTAAGCGCCCACCCCCACCCCTCAATTGGGGCAATTTCTGTCTAGTTATTCACATCTCTGAAATAATTATATGACTATGAATTTCATTTTATATAAAGTGATAGAAGTTAAGTACTTCCAATTTAAAAAATAATAATAAAATTAATTAAAAATAAAATACATACAATGCAGAACATTAAACGCTGAATTTTAAAAGTTCACAAAAGTAGCCCACCGTGGCCGAGTGGATAAGACACCGAATATGGTTGAAGTCATTGGCGGATCCAGAGCCCCATCCCCCCCCCCCCCTAGACGAATGAAGTTTACACTATAGAGCATTAACTTGTTTTGTAAATTCAAGTCATTCTATAAGAAAATGTGACAAAAATTGTCTTGTGCCCCCTCCAGAATTTTTTTTTTCTGGATCCGCAGCTGGTTGAAGTGTGAAGGTCCAGGGTTCAGGTCTACCGCGCATCTGTCAATTTACAGTTTGGATGTTGGGTGATTTTCTCCAGATGTAATGTGAATATGGGTTATATAAATTAACCAGATTTTTGAACATAGAATTGAGGACAAATCACCGTTGTATCCCCAATTCTGGAACAAAAATTGGGGATATTTTATAAATTTTATATAAATTCAAAACATTATCTAATATTTATAAAATGAAGGAAATATGGTTGATTTTTATAAAATTATAGACCAAATAATTATTATAATTACTGTTCAACCCCAATTTTATTGCTTATTAATTGTTTTATTTATTGGAACAAACGCTAGAAGCCTTCTTCCGCTCAGGGCACCGACGCCCTAAGGATTAACTCCTGTGTTTTTTCCTTACAAAAAACACAAAACAACAAAACTTTCTGAAATTAAATTGGATTAAAATAGTAGAAAAAATACCTTTTCATTAGTATTTCCATAAAAATAAAAAATATCAGTATAATTTATAGTTAAGGAATTTTTTTTTTTTATAATGCATTAGCTGCTGTTGTTAAAAAAAAAAAATAAATAAATAAATAAAAGTTTTAATTCACTATACTGAATAATTATAAATTGAAAAAATATTAATAGTTTCATTTTAAAATTATAACTATGAATAATTAATTTAATAGCATTTATTTGAACAACTTGTTTGTCATGTTTCTGTTCAAATAAAATAATAGTAAAAATTACGGCAAAATCATGTTTTGATACAACATTGTAAAATGCTGTTACAAATTAAATAAAATTTAATGCTCTTATCTCCGTAAAAATGAATAAAAGTAACCATTTTTTGCTGATTATAGTAATTTATCTTTCTAAAAATTAATTGATTAATTCATTGCAGATATTGAAGTATGAACTATTTTGCAGTAGAATAACACTAATTTGTTTTGTTTCTTTTTCCACGCGATCTAATTTAAAGTGAATAATTTAAAAGCTAAAATCTCTCGGACTTTCTTTTCCAATTCCCGTGTCCGCGTACACATAACATGTAGCACACGCGCAGTGGGGGGGGGGGGGGTCGAGTGCATTCCTACGGCTTTCCACCCCTTGTAGGAACCACAGTATTACGCACTAGGAAAAAATGGACCTTTCCCTATTCTAGTTTTCACGGTCAATCGAAGAGCGGAAAGTGTTTTTTTTTTTTTTTTTTTTTCGTTTGCCTTTTGTATTTGTGACCGTCTCCTGCCCATTCCATTCCAAGGTTGTAACAGAAATCATCTCGCAACGCAAACTTTTCAGTAACGTGGATTCTGAGTTTTCTCAGAGCAATGGAGTTTGCTGCATTTTTCTCTGGATAAATTGCGATTTTTTTTTCCTAGACTAAATGGCACTGACTGTAGCTAGACAAAAATTTTAAAATTGTCTGAATGTGGTTAGTGCTTTTTAGTTTTAAATAGGCTAAGTTCTTACGTCAGTTAGATCGGACTTTGCTATAGTTTTCTCTGGATAAACTGTGATTTTTTTCTAAAGACTAACTGGTATTAACCTCAACTAGACAAAAATTTTAAAGTTGTCTAAATGTGGTTAGTGCTTTTTGGTTTTCATTTTGCTAAGTTCTCACGACAGTTAAAAAGGGGTAAGTTGATTTTTAAGTATATATTACGAATTTGTATTTTTTCTTAGCTAGATTTTTTTAATGTTATCTCAGGGACTACTAAAATAAGATGTAGTTCAAAACTGCTAATTATTTCTAAATAATGCGAAAATGAAATTTATAATTCAAATAAGCAACTTGAAAACTATTAATAAACAAGCAGGAAGGTATTTTTAATAAATAACTTACATACTACATTGAAAAATGTGTCTATTTACTTAAGTACTTAATTTCATATTACTCAAAACAACAGAAAAAAATAAGTATATTCTGTTATAGAAAGTTCCTTTCTTCTACTAAATGATAATCATAAACTGTAAAAGTTCAGTAATATAAAATATTTACTTAAAGTAAGTATCTTCTAATAATAAACATGGTTTATTAATACTTATTAGTTTCATATATAGTTTAGCACTAATCAACCTATTAAAAATAATCATTATTATATAAATTACCTTACATCACTGGGGCTCATTTTGCCAAAAATACTTAGTTAAAATCCAAAAAATACTTAGTTTTGCCAAAAGTACTTAGTTATTAAGTATAAACAAAATAATTTGTTTGTATATGAAAATGTTTAATTATTTTGAAGAGAAAAGGTTTTTATGAAATTAACCGTTTATTTGTAGAATCAGCCAATATTTTAATTTCTTTTAACGTATGTTGTTTACATTCTTCTTTAAAATAATATATAAAATCAAAAGGCAACTTTATTTTGTATTATGAAATAACTTAACAAAAAAATAAATTAAAACATTTTTTTAAAAAAAGCATGTTGTATAACTTTATTTTTTTTTCTCTCTCTTTTTTTAGCATTGCGTGAATGTTTATTTATAATCTTTGGTTCTGGAAAATTATAAATTTTCTTGGCTTCTAAAAGATTTTTGGAAAAAAAAGAACATTGTCTAGTTGAGCCTAATATTTTGTTTAAAAAAATGTCTATGGTCTGACAAACATATAATAACACGTTTAAAAAAAGTAAAACATTGGTTGATGCATAAAAAAATAATACGGTTAATTTTAAAAAGAGCTTTCCTTCTTAAATTCATCAAATATTTTCTTAAAAACAAACTATTTTGCTAATTAGGTATTTTTAATAAATTTAGTCCTAGTGGTGTAAAGTCATTTATATAATAATAATTATTATTACTTTAATTTGTTGATTAATACCCTAGAGAACTAACTACGGAGCTAATTAGGGTATTTTGGAAATAAATAAGGTGCTTGCCGATACCACACCAAAAACGTAATGGTTTTGGTTCAAAAGTGGCACAAGGCTGGGCCGACGCCGTTATCGTTTTTGCCGACACCGAACCAGAACCACCCCATCCTTTCGGCCCGACAGACGCCCAGGCGGACGCAATTTTGTCGTTTTCGGTACCGCGTGAGCGATATCGCACCGGCACATTCTGCGCCGGCATGCCAGTGTCGGCCCAAAACTTATCCGATAGGACTGTGTTTGCTGGGTTGGTTGACTGAATCACTTTGAGCTCGTTGTGTTCAGAGTCTGCCTACCAAAGTTAGTTTCAATTCACTCCAAAGTTATTAATATAGGGTACTGTTTATGGGAGATATTTATTTAAGACCAATTTGCTTATTCCTATAGATGTGAGGAAAATGTCTGTACACTTCCTTCAACACTAAATTCTTCATTGTAACAATTCATTCTTAAAATTATTTATCTCTTTCTTTTTTTTGTTTGAGATTTACTTCGATTTTAGGATACTGTACTTTTCTTAAGCTACATTTGATGAAAAGTATATATTTTAATTTTTGATAGTGTAATTCATTGTCAATGATTAAACAATATTAATACATAACAGTAATCTAATAAAAAATTAGTAGCTTTAGAAGTGTGTATTCTGATTCTAACTCTGCTATGTTAAATTTCCTATAATATTCTGTATTAATTCTCATAACAAGTAACAGCGTTGCGGGTAAAAATTATTTTTTAGATTATAAACATATTATTTATAAATCATACCAAAATTATGCGTTTTTAATATATTTAGTGTTAGTGTTATTTCATTAATTGAAATGTTCCCCGATAATGTAATATTCAGTAATTTGTTTAAGAAGCGTTAATAAAAAATGCAGCTTATTTATTAATTAGAATTTCTGCAGGCACTTAGTACCTCGTAATTAGCTACTCCTTTTTGAAACAGAGCTCAAAGGTTTTCACCTTTGCGGTAATTAGCAAGAGGTGTTTGAATTTTTTCTCAGTTATTCGGTGCTAACAAGAATCTTTACCATTCTTTGATTTCTCACAGGTTATTACTTTTTCTTTTCTTTTCTTTTCTTTTTCGTATTTGATGAAATTTGTAAGTGAATCCGTTGACTGTTCAAACAATCTCGTCTTTAGGTGAATAAGCTCAAGAATGATCATTCATAAATACTTATACCATATATCGATGTTGTACATATTATTTGTGCATTTATTTATGAGTGTGTGTGAATATGATTGATTAGAGGGTGTAATCCTGTTAACTACTTGAATGATAGTATAGACAGGGCCCGTCTAAAATACACCCGGCGGCCCTAGACGACCTAGCATTCTTTTGGGGGTCCTGTATTGTCATACATTACAGGGTACGAATATCATAGCCATATGGGGCTATGGCTATGTTCCATCTGGCTATACGGGCATATATCCAGGCCGACAAACATAATCACAGGGTACAAATATTTGTTGGCATTGGCTTTGGTGACCCCACTGACCTTGTAACTCTCTACAGAATTTTTTAAAGTGGATAAATTTTTAATGAACATAATTTTGTGCTTAAATTGACGTCATTTGTTATGTTTATGAATGATAAAATTTGTAAGTGAATCTGTTGACTGTTCAAACAATCTCGTCTTTAGGTGAATAAGCTCAAGAATGATCATTCATAAATACTTATACCATATATCGATGTTGTATTTATTTATGTGTGTATGTGAATATGATTGAATTAGAGTGTGTAATCCTGTTAACTACTTGAATGATAGTATAGACAGGGCCCGTCTAAAATACATCCGGAGGCCCTAGACGACCTAGCATTTTTTGGGGGGTCCTGTATTGTCATACATTACAGGGTACAAATCTCATAGCCATATGGGGCTATGGCTATGCTCCATCTGGCTATACGGGCATATATCCAGGCCGACAAACATAATCACAGGGTACAAATATTTGTTGGCATTGGCTTTGGTGAGCCCTCTGACCTTGTAACTCCGAACTGTGTACAAAATTTTTTAAAGTGGATAAATTTTTAATGAACATAATTTGTGCTTCAAATGACGTCACTTGCTATGTCTATGAATGATCCAGCGCGAAATGCTATGGAGCACAACTGGATGTTTGTTCTCTTCTTAAAGTTTTCTCTTAAAGTATAAACAAACACTTTTGCCAGGCAGTATGTGTTATGAAAGAGAAGTTATTTACTTACGGTCATTAATGTTTTTATGCTAATTTTAAAAATAGGACTTAACTATTTCAGTCATTTTGGGACCCCTATATCTCCGGGGCCTTAAGCTGAGGAATTTTTTGCCTGTGATGTAATCAGGTCATGGATATAGATATTAAAGGAGCTGCGTTCATAACAATAAAAAACATGAATAGATATTACGACATTATAAAATAAGGGCCGTGATTAGGAGTCTAGAGCCGAGGTGGAGAACCAATGGCACGTGACTCAATATTTTGAGCACGCCACCGATCAAAATGGTATGCATTTTAATTAAAAAAAAAACCGGAGTGACTCCACTCGACTTTCGGAACACTTACGATTAAGATCATTACCAACCATTTAAATATATTTTAATCTATGAATAATTCAAACATATATACCAAATTGAAGCTCAATTGAATGTACCGTTTAAACGCTAGTGCACACTTTCAAGAATTTCCCCCCATAGGCCATAATGTAAAAGAAATCTTTGTCGTAGCGCTGTAGAAAAACTATAAGTCCTATACACATCAAAACCAATACCGTCTTACGATGGTGGTTTATGACATATATACCCAATATGAGCTCAATCGAATGTACCGCTTAAACGCTAGTGCACTTTCAAGAATTTCCTCCCATAGGCCATAATGTAAAAGAAATTTTGTCGTAGCCCCGTAGATAAACTATAAGTCCTATACACATAGAAATCAATACCAGTCTTGCGACGGTGGTTTGTAACATATATACCCAATTTGAGTGTCTATCGTGTGCCCGTTTAGTGGCCTATCGTGTTCACTCACACACACACACGCACATCTCGTAAAAATAGCATAAATGAATTCAGAAGACCTCAAAACGTGTAAATACACCAAAATCTCGAAGTCGAATTTTTTCACGATTACAATACTTTCCTTACATGGTACATGTTCGGAAAGTAATAACAAAGTTCACTATGAAATATCACGATCGAACGGTCACTAAATCAAAATGACACTAAGTAAAAATTTTTTCACGGCACGTCTATGGCCTCATTAAAGATTTCTTTCGAAAAAATGGCACGTTGATCCATAAAGGTTCGCCACCCCTGTTCTAGAGTATTCAGAAGAGTCAGGCATCTGTTCTGAGCATTTTAGTGTTTGTTGAAAAATGTATGCTTGGAACCTGCTGGGTAGCTATCATGCTTTGCAACCAATACACAATATCCATGAAAAAAAAATCTAAAAGCATTAGATAAACTGCTGTTTCTGTATTATTTTTAATATATAACGTGAAGAGGAAAATAAACAATAGTTGAATTATGATAATTTTGTGGTGATGATAAAATACAATAAGAATGTAAAAAAACGTGAAGAGGAAAATGATTGAATTATGTTTGTATTTGATAAAATTTGAATGGTTCAACACATTTTAGTAAGATAAAAAAAATCTTATCTGAAATCCATTAACTTGTAAATTTTCAAAGAAATCTAATTAAAATATCAATGAATGAAAAGTATTGAGATTTAGATTTGCATGAACAATAATATTATTAAAAAATGCTCGTTATATATATATATTCTAGAAAAAACAATAAATTTATTTTCCAATAATGTATTCATAATACATACATACATAATTGAAATTGTTTTGCTTATTTGTTTATTGAACTAACAAGATATTTGAAGTGTCAGGAGCGATTTCAAAAAGAATTCATCACAGAGAAAATGTGAAGTGTCAGCAGCTTCGCGCATGCTACAGCTGAATGTAAACAGCTTATATATTCGTATCTCTTATAAGAGAGAAACAGGGTTGGTTTAATGCAAATTGCTATTCGACCACTATGAGAATAAAATGACACATAGGAAAATGCTGAGGATGAAGCATTCAAAAAACTTGGAAATGGAGCAAGAAAGGTGTAGGAAATCCACAGAAAGAATGTGGAAGAAAGGGTATCGAGAAAACATTTTGAACATCTCCGGGGGTCAAACGATAACAGATGCCCCTTTAGTGAGATAAAAATTTCGTATAGCCTTCAAACCTAGAATTACTTCATGCAGGAATAGTGGCAGTATAATCTCAACCCTTTGAAGCCCAAGCATTTTCACATAAATATAGAAGACCAACTGGATAGACTGCCTTACGTTGAAAAAGTTCAGTCGTTGTCATCGATCCATAAAAGCCCAGAACAGTATGCCTTATACAGAAGAAAAGAAATATTTTGTCTCTATCTCTCTGCTCCAACGGATAAACCTACTTTGTCCATCTACAAAGTAATTACAAATTCCTATTTAATAAAATTCTCTTTTTTGTAGAAAACATCGTAGGATGTTGACAATGTAGGTTCACAACTGAACAAACACTTGAACTCCGATAAATTTTGGAAAAAGTTGGTGGGACTCGTCTTTCTAAATGAAACAAGTCTAAGAGTTAAAATTCAGCCTTTCAGAGCAACCTATTAGAACCGATGAAAACACGAAATAAGAGTAAGGCAGGATGATATTCTGTAATCTTTGATGCTTAAGTTAATACTTGAAAGAATAATTAGATGCATAGTCTTGATACCAAAGGAATCTAATTACAAAGAACTGTTCAAATATTGTTTTTTGCAGACAATTGTATAGTTATAGGACAAATACTACACTAAAACAAGCCTTAATGGGACTGGAAAGGAAAATGCACCTTTTGGTCAACGAAAATAAAACTTAAGTACGTGCAATGTACCAAGAAAATAGACTCTAATACTTTTTGGAAATTGGCATTTACAACGTTTGAAAAGTTACCAGCTTTATCTGTCTTGGCTCCGAAGTAAACATTGTCAAAAAAAATCACGACAAAAATTCAGAAAAGAATCACTGCTGCTTAGCAAGGAGTTTATGTTTGGTATGGTTATGGTAAAAATATAAACAAAGTCTATTTACTTGGAGGGATGACTTGGCTGGAATACCTTTTAAACGGTTCTAAGAAGTATTTACGTTACATCTGGAGGAAATCACCCAGAATTCCTGACCGCTAGATCCACAACCAGGCGAGGGGGCAGAATTCTGGACCTACGCACCATCTCCCAACATTCAGTGTCTTATCCACTCGGATACTGGTCAGCCGATGGTTTTCGATTGTGAAAATATTTAAAATTAAACCTGATAAAAGAAAAAACTGAACTATATTGTTTTATAAACGTCTTATTACATCTGTACTCACCTGTGGGCAATGAAAAAAAAAGTTGATACTTTTAGAGTGTTTGAAAAGAAGACCGCAAGAGCCATTTTTGGTAGAAAACAGATTGATGGAATTAAGCATGAAATATGAAATACAGAAATTTCCTGTATCTTCGGAAAACATGATATCACGAAATTAATTACAATCTAAAGTGATCAAATGACTTGACTATCTAATCTGAATGGAAGAGATCAACAATACAAAATGAATTTTCCTAGTTAGATCTTCAGGTACTTGCCCTAGAGGCAGACCAAAGTCTAGGGTACTGCCCTAGGGCAGATTTTATTAAAAAAGATCAAGATATCTTGAAGATCAAAACTGGAGGATGCTTACCAACAAAATATCAGACTGAAGGAGACTTTTTAAGAATGTCAAGGCCTACAGGAGCTGTTGAGCCACCAAAGAAGAAAAAAAGTATATTCATATAGATAGTATACTATTAGAATGCTAGTAAGCGTGATACAATGCAAAATCCAACCAGAACTCCTTTTACGCCTTCAACACATAAAATATTGATAAGAATAAATTTGGTGATGCCTATATCAAACATACAAGAGTGAGAGCCTATTTTGAATTTTTAACAGGAGTTTGATATCCTATAATTTGCTAATGGTCCCGGAACGAATGTCGGTCACATGAGTTTTGAAATAGAAGTCCGTTTTGAGGTAAACGAATATTTACCGGACAGAACATAAGAACCATTTTTCATCATTCTACGAAATTAAACGTGTATGTAATAGGTAGAATTGTCGAAAAGTCAATACTTACCAAACATTCATAACAATACCAATGCACAGTGTTATCTTAATAAAAAAATATGACGTACATCAGAAAGCATTTGTTCTTAATGTCACGCAAAATATTATAATAAATAAACAAAATAAATTTTGCTGCTTTTTTTAGTCATTGCTGTTTTTATATTGGAACATTACATATTTTCAACAACAAGAAACGTCAAGTGAACAAACAACTATTGGAAACCATACAAAGTTTTAGAGTATTGATTTTTTTTCTTTCTTCTATTAATCCATTAAACGAAACGTAAGCTGTCATATGACCTCTCATCTCAGCATTAATGTCAGTTATTTAAAAAGTAAGCTATAATGTCGACATTTGTCACATCTTTTTTTTATCCTTCCTCGGTTTTTCAAACAAAAATTATATCTGAAGAGAAAAAGGAATGCTAAATTTCGTTCTATGTTATGGCTTCAATTGTATCCATGAAAGAACGATGATAGAGGCGGTAAAAAAGGATGAAGAAAGAGAGGAACTTTTCTCTGTTTGTTTTAAAATAGTGTTCTACGAATGTTTAACGCTGGAAAATTTCACATTTCAAATACTCTTTCAGAAATGTTAAGGTTGAACACTGAGTATCTGTTCTTTACTTTGGAAAAATAAACAATTCCAAAAGAATGATAAAAATAAATAATGGAAGCTGTTTATTATATGAACTAAGACATTTTTTTAAAGGAAAATTTAATGACGAAATTTTAAAATGCTGTAACGTTATGAAATGATACATTCAATATTTTATGCAGTTCTCATATTTATTTAAAAAAAATAATCTACAAATGACAGTTCCGTATTAAGAATGAAAAATATTCAATAATTTGAAATTGATAAGAGGAATGAGTTATATTTTAACTATTATAGTAAAAAAGAAATCATTAAAAAGAAAACTAGCAGAAAACTTTATATATATATATATATATATATATATTTAACCAAAGAACATGCTTATTACTTTCATCCACAGTCAAAATAGTCTCCTATCATGCATTGCATTTCATTTTTCCGCAGTCTGCTAGAACTTGCCGATTTGTGTTGTCTAATCAAACTACACAAAAGGAACATTGTCGAAAATAATATGCCCATAATTTACAGGCTAATTAATATTACGGAAATCAATCTCAGAGCCAAGAAAAATGGCTTCATAATAAAACTTTACAATATCCTACTTTAAGCTTCATTCTTTTGTAATTTTAAAAACAGTAATATTTTTCTGAATGTGCGAAAAAAAATAACGCAGATATGTGTATATATACGTATATTTTACATTGTACAAAAAGACTTCGAGATTACTCATACAGGATATCACTTACAGCTCAGATCAATAAGTAGTTACGATCGTCATCATGTGCACCCACTTAGGTGTAAGCTTATAAGCTTGTCATGTAGCTTGTAAGCTTGTTAAATGTAAGCTTGTGGGATACAGACAAATATTGGTTACAGACATGGTAAACTATTTCTTCCTTATTTCAGTTTGTATCTAAATGTAATCAACATTAAGACGTAATCAAATGATAAGCCAGCAAACACAGTATTGGCGTACTCTAGATGAAACAGCTTCGTGGAGCTGCATGTACTTTTCCGTTAACACTAATGGAATTGTTTAACGGCACGCGTCGGACTAGTTGCTTTCATTTCGATAGCGGCTAGCTGTCAGTATGTTTGTGTTTTCCCCAAAGGACATTTCAGGTTACAGCGAAACTTCAAAATAGTAACCACAGTTTGTGAAAATATAAATTATTATAAAGCATAACTATCGAGGGGGAAATAAAAAATGTCTTAGTTACTTTATAATTCTTCATTTATTAGAAAAAAATATGATTGCCTTTTACCATAAAGATTTTGCATCTGTGTGATTGCTTGCTATCAAATCAAATGTGTGTAACACCATTAGCCAAAGATATATCTGTCCAATAAAGGTAGAGGTAACCTGCTGATGTTTTTTAACCTGTCTTTTATTGCTTTAATCATTTTTCAATCAATTTTTCTTCAGGAAGATTACAATATGCAAACATATAGCTATTGCACTTCCCTCTGTACCTTATTGATATAAACTTTCTAAAGCTATCTTTAATCTAAGGATCAAATTTATATTTGCAAGAATACTTACTATCTTGTAAAGTATTCTGAAAGCTTTTATTTCATACTACCATCCAAATAAGACTACTGTTATGTTTAAAAAGATGGGGTAAAAGAATAAGTAATAACAAGTGTCATTCGTGTTATCACTATTTAATATGAGCATTATACAGTCTTGGACTTTTTTTCTACTATTTCATATATCTGTCATTTTTCATTAAATTTTCTAATGCCATCTTGCGAGATTACGCTTTGTATGATTTGAGATATTTACTAAAAGATATTTACTAAAGTTTTTATTTTAATCTAATAAACTAATAAATGTAAAATAACAGAAAACAATTTTCCTTTTTTTTGTTAGCTTTTAATTTTTTGTTCTCGTTTCAAAACTGACAGCGTATGATGCAAACCAAAGTACTAAACGAATCACCCATTTTTATACATAAGCTGTCGTAAGGTTTTATTTTACCTTACAGCCAAAAACTGGCAATTTATCTGCACTGGACTATTTTGGAGCTATTAACGCCAGCTTCTCGAATTTCCACAGCATAGAGTTTCACTGTTCTCGATGGTTCAAAGTATCACCAGAAAAGACATAACTCTTCTTTTGCAATCTTAAATTAATTTCTTAATTTTCCGAATGTCCGAGTAAGAAGAAATTTGACCCATTATATTTTACGTATGCGTCTGAATGTAAATGGCGATTTTTGATCTATTTTTCTAGATACCGAGTCGTTAGATCTAAGCCAAGCTCTGGCCACTGTGCTAGTAAGGTCCAAGCTGTCAGGTTAGCACAGCAGAGAATGACAAGTTTCATAAATGCCAATCTCCTTTGTTTTAAATCCTGGAGCTCTTTATCTGTTGCTATCGCACAGCAGCTGGGCATCATTTTACTGTTTATCGTTAACACTCCAGCGACTAGTCTCGATATCGTTACAACATATATCCGACACATCGTACGCGGATTGTTCAGATAATAAGGTAGCACGTTCTTTAATCAAAATGTTTATTCACGAAAGCCAAGAGATACACAAATATAACAAGGCATTTGGTTACAGATTTTTTTTTTCAACATAACCTACATGGCTATCTAAGTATTTGTGTCACCTTTATACCAATCTATCGAAACCGGCGTTGAAGAAATCAGGGTACTGATCCTGGACACTGAGCCACTTAAACACGGCGTCCTTGTTGCGGCAACGGTTTGAAAAATACGCCATGTCAGCTGCTTCTATACTGACATGAAGTGATGGAAATCCATGGGTGCGAGATCCGGAAGGTAAAGAAGATGCCCGAATACGTTCCATCGGAACCACTGCAGCCAGCCACGTGGCATCTAGTGGCATTGGATTGCTGAGATCGCTTTTTGTACCTAGACATAGGCGTAGCGTACTAAAGGAAAGAGTGAGAAATCCCCCCCCCCCTCTCCCCTAAAATTCAAGAAAATTCAGATATGACCTGTTTGAAAAAGTATTTTCTACAATAGGAAACATTTTTCCTTTCAATGTCAGAGGCCAAATTGCACCTAGGTATGGCATTTCAGCAGCTCTGGGAATATTTGCACTTGTATGAGTTCTTGTTACCTTATTTTTCTACGTAATTTATCGAGAGGCATGTGTACTTTGTCACGTACATTTAACGCATATGCTCATTAAAAAGCATACTGATAAAAATCTAACAATTTTTCCAGAGACGAATTAAAAGAATTTGCTTGCGTTTTCCAAATGCATTTTATGAGTTGCGCTTGCAACTGGTTGTGTGTGCCGAAAGCATTGGGTACGTTCACACTACGGAAGATGTGTTGACGTTGTTTATGGCACTAAACTGATCATCCTTAAAAATCTTACATTTGAGGATTGCATAGCTGGAGGTATAATTAGGATGTCAGAAAAGAAAGAGCTTCCATTGTATTTCAGAATGTGAAATAAAAAAAGAAAAATAAATAGTAATTCGTATTCCTTGCACAAAACGGAACTGTAAATTTAGAATGGCATAATAAAAATATCATTGATCAGTAAAAATTTAGTTTCAGAGCAATAAACCATGTATATTAAGGCAATTTAGCTCCGGCCATTTCTTTGGTGATCATACAATAGCATCAAGTTGTAGCACCTTATATACAGGGTTATCCAAATTAAACTTCCCCTACTCAGAGGCCTGTGCAGGATGTTGTATGGGCCATAATATGATGAAATTTTGGAAACAGACACTTCAGATCACGCGCTCGTGATTTATTAAAAAGAAATTATTAGTAAAAAAAGTTGCCGATAGGTGGCGCTGCAGATCAACAAGACGTTCCACAGATGTTCAACACCACGAGAAACATTTGGCACACTGACAACACCATGTGACGATTGGCTAGCGGCTTCCACGACCGCCAAAGCAACGTCTTGAACGCGTGCAGAATCCACAGCATGTCCTCTACCTGGTAAAATTCCCAGCTGTCCGGTTCTTTCTAACTTCTTCATCATGTCTCGTAAAGCGCGTGGTGTCAATGGTCATCGGCGTAAGTTCTTTAGCCGACGGCAAGGACGTACCCAGGGGGTCCGGACCCCCGAAATTTCAGTTTTTGTTAACAAAATAGGAATGATGACGTCTTTTCGTGAAAAAGTCTGCCTTTTTCACCGTTTATACCCCCTCGGAAATTTTTTTCTGGGTACGTCCCTGGCCGACGGAATGCTCTTATCCCAGCACAGGAGTTCTCGTCATTCTGGTAGAAAAGTTTCACTAACAGAGCTTTTTCTTTCAAAGCCACCATTGTGCATCAGCGAGCTGGAAACAACTGCCTGTGCAGCGCCTGTCTTTCACTTTTGTAGGGCTCTCTTTTGGATACGTTGCTCAGAAGCTTTATTTCTGAAAATCACGTTATTGCAATATGCAAATTAATAGTGTTACAGCGCCACCTATCGGCAACTTCTTGTGCTAATATTTTTTTTTAACAAATCGCGAGCGCGTGATCTGAAGTGTCTATTTTCAAAATTTCATTACATTATGACTCATGCAACATCCTGCACAGGCCTCTGAGTTGGGGAAGTTTAATTTGGACAACCGTATAGTTGTAACATACATGTTTGACCATTATTTATAAAAATTAAAATTTCAAAACTGCATTTTTCGCTTTATTCAGAAACAAAAATCATTAAACACATTTCTTTAATTCTGGTTAGACTGCAAAACGAATATTAAAAATAAAGTTTTTAAAAATTTAATCTTGAAACATCCTTCGAAACGTGGAAAATCTGATGCAAAACAGTGCACCTCATTTCACGACTACATGTTTCATTGAGTAATTAGATTTCACATTTATAGAGCACACCGAACTTATTGGAAATTAAATATTTGTATTAAAGAAGTTTTACAATTATGCGATTCTTGCATGAACTTTGAATTAAGTTTAAATAAATATGTACCATTCCCAATTTCAATTACAAAACATAAATATGCTGTTCCTTACTTTGCACTGTGAATTGTTCAGTGTCGATCAGATATAAATCGATATTTGTGTTATTCAAAATGTGACAGCGTTATTCCAGCAATCCAAAGATGAGATTATCTTTCCGGATGCGCATTTGAGAACAGCAATTAGAAAAAACTGCCAAGTAAATACCTATGCCGTGTTTTGGGTATCATTTCACTATAAAGAGATCATTCTCCTTACCATGAGGATCAATACTATATTCTAATTAGAACATAGTATAAAAACAAGTAAAGTAGAATCAGCTCCATTCAGTGGTGTTGTCCTTGAAAAATATGGGATGCTCATTTTTGAGGAATTTAACTTTTTGTGTAAATGATTAACCCTTTAACGCGCAGTGTTCCAGCTCTTGGGACAACAAACTCTGACGGAAAAAACACTCAAATTACTGGTGTTAAACGATAAAGTAAATAAAAAACTTTGTAAAAAACACACATACGATGTTATAGGTAAGAAGATACGTACGTTTCGGCCAAAACAATTTTTGGCCGAAACGTACGTATCTTCTTACCTATAACATCTTATGTGTGTTTTTTACAAAGTTTTTTATTTACTTTGACAATGACGTTTTGACTGTTGCCATTCACGAAGAATAGATTTGATTTCTATAAAAATAGTTGCGGGTGACATCCCTCCTTTACTTTTTAGCACGTCATTTCCCGTAAAAAAATTGTCAGGATTATTTTTAACAGCACTGACATCTGCTGAAAAATGGAAGAATGCGAGAACAGCTGGATGGATTGCCCAATGCTGAAAAAAGGGCAGCCGTTGCCATCGCTCAACTTAACTACCAGCAAGATGGCGGACGATCGAAACGTCCGACAGCTGGCTGTGCGGCACAGCCAGCTGTCGTCAAAAAAAGATCTCTAGATCTGTGGCGCGCGATGAACGTTTCGATCATCCACCATCTTGCTGGTAGTTAATTCGAGCGATGGCAACGGCGACCCTTTTTTCAGCATTGGGAAAGGGTTGCACCTCAAAGGGTTAAATGAAATTGTTATAACGCTGATTTATATTCCTGGAAATAATAAAAATTAACTGAATTTATTAAGTATTACTCAATTATTTATTAGTTTATGATTATTACTCTAATTTTAATTCTAAAAACATTGTAATTTTGATCAATTGTGCCTTTAGTAAAACAGAAGTTTTTTATTTACCACCACCAACAATCCTAATACCAAAATGACGGGGATTTTTATTCCTATTTTGCACTAGACCCTTGCTAACCAAGTTCCCTCCACCACCACCACAACCACTTTTTCAACCATTTGGGAAGACACTCTTTGACCACGAATGCGCTTTACATCATGACGTGTATTCTATTCTTAAGGATATGTTAATATTATTTAACATTTACAAAGGGATTGTAAATAAATCTTAAAGTCTGCTTTGATGGTTCAAAAAGCTTTGGTTGCCTTTCCGACTTAGAATTACAAAGTGAAAATTTCAATACATTAAAAAGAACTTTGATCCCTCCCCCCCCCCCCCCCGTGAAAATAAAAATTGGGAGAACGCATGAGCTCAAATATAAAAGTAGGGGAACGCTGCTCCCTTCGACTACCCCACTGGCTGCTTTTCGCGTTCACGGCCCCACAGCATTCCATTCGTGAGAAGTTCTCAGCAAGATCTAGGCTGCTTCGCATTCGGTGTTCTTATAGAAACTAAGGAAAGTGATTTTAATTGGTTGAAAACTCGCCCCACCTTGTTGTTTGAGTGAGGTAAATTCAGTGCTGATATTGCTAATGCTACTTCAAACGGGTTAACAACTTCTGCATCTCGATATTGCTCCCTCTGTGCCCAACTTAATCATGTGCATGTTCTTTCACAGAGGTTCAGTATTAGTAATTTCTGTCAGTCTAAGTCCCATATAATAAGGCACAGTTAATGGCGAGTAAGTCAAAATTCTGAGAGTAAGAAGGATCGATATTGAAGAACAGTTGTATAGACTGCCCACGGCTGGAAAAATACCTATCGCTTGATTTAACTACCAGTATTATCCCGGTCTATCGAATTGCCAATCATAGTGACGGTGCGCAGCTGTGTAAAAACGCTCTTTGTCTCTGTAGCAAGAGATTGGCAGTTCCATCAGCAGCATGTTGTTGGTAGTTAAATTAAACGATAACAGCGACTTCACTTTTCCAGCGTTGGGGCTGTTTGGGTAGCCAATCGAATTGTTTTTCTATATTGATGATAAACAGGATGGGATATGTGTTCCATTCGCAGCAAGTTTTTTTTTTTTTTTTGGTTTCATACAAAGTCTCGTCCATTAATGATCAGACTTCGATCACCTTATTTGTTTTCTAAAGTAGCACTGATCGGATTTTAAAAGTTTAATGAAATTTTGGAAAAATAACTCAAATGTATATGAAAAGTCCCTAAATCAAAAAGAAAAATATTTAAAATGTCCGTAATAAAAAAAAATCCCCCAAAATGAAAAATCTCTGGTTATAGTGCAAAAAAAATATTCTTTGAAATTAAATAAAAAAAAGAAATTTTTATTCCCTTGAAAAGCAGCATACTGGTGACTTGGCTCAAAATACAACTGCATGTTTCATAATAATTTTACTTGCATTTAATTTACACTAATGCATAAAAATAATGATCCCCCCCCCCTCCTCTTAACACATTAATAACATCTTCGCCCTACACGAGAAAACTATTAAACACTAATCTACACAAAGCTTCCTCCATTAGGACGTATAAAAACTTAATCACGTGTTTTATATCCTTAATGTTCCCCCGCCAAAGAAACTGCACAGATACAATTTTGTGTTAGTGGATTTCGTGAAAAAACATTTACAACCTTGTTAACGAGGGTCAGGGCTATTTTAAAAGTTCTTCATTTTGAATGAAACACAGAAGAAAATGGATCTATTTTTATCGCTTCACGTTAATGGGTTTTCTCTTGAACGAATGGCAAGGAAAAAGTTGTGTTGCCACAATTAGTTATAATAAGCAGTAGGGTGCTTGCCGCTTCGGTGTTGTTGAACTTGGCGGAGGAAACTTCCTTAACTTCTCTAAGATCTGAATGTCTTATTGAATGCTACAATAATTTTATTTTGCTCACTGTTATTCATATGCATCATTGTCGTTTCTGTGTATAAGCAAAAGCATGGACATATAGGTATTTATAAAATACGAGAGAAAGTCACTAAGTAAGTCACAAAATGTAATAACAAACTAATAAACCATGATAATAACTTGGAAAGAATTTTTATTTTTCCCCATTATCTCCAGCGATGTTGATGCACTTATCCCATCGTTTCATCAGAGCCCCAATTCCAGCTGAATAAAATTCTTTGGGTTGCTGTCTCATCCACAGTAGGACTTCATGTTGAACGTCGTCATCATCAGCAAATTGTTTGCCTCCAAGATTTTGTTTCAGTGGACCAAACAGATGAAAATCGCTTGTTGCTAAGTCTGCTAAGCTAAGTCTGCTCTGTTGCTAAGCTTGTTGTCTATATACGAGTAAATACGGTATTTTGTCAAAAGATATCCCTTCAAAATCACCCGAAAAGAAAACAGAATGTGCAACACAATCTTGATAATCAAGCGGCTGGTTAGTTCGGCGCGTCTGGTAATCCGAGGACATCAGGAATTACGAGTTCCACTCATGATCGGAAATTAAAGGTTACTATACGTCAGTGGTCGAATGGCAACAGCCCTTTATAGCCAAGCGGTTAGAATTTCCGTGGTCATTGTGCATCTTTCAAAGAATGCTCCCCGTCTTTTCATTACGTTGCACCTCATTTCATGCTTTTAATTCTGAGGATGGAGTTGACCCTCCTGAAGGTTCTAATTCGGCTTTACTGTACTGACTTCCCAAATTTTGCAACAGTTCTCTAAGAAATTTGAAGTAGATGTTACCCGTAGCAAACGAGGATAACAGAGACTGGCTTCAAGGGTGAAGTGAGGAAAATTTTCAGTCCCTGTCTGAAGAAATCCTCTGCCAAATTCAATTCGCAGATGACGAACCTAGTGACGACTTGAAAAGTTCGTCTCCGCGAATTGTGACCATCAACGGCGCATTCAAGGGTCTGAATGACGGGCAGAAAAAAATGACAACGCAAATGATGACGTCCTAGTGCTTAAATGTTTACAAGAATGTGCTTTTGATAAAATTTACAAATGAAAGAAACAAAAAACAGTTAACGATTATTTTTCATAGCTGGATTCTTATTTTTTCCTAAAAAACAGAAAATGTGCATTAGATCTCTAAATATTGTTTACTCCCAACAATCCGGCAGTTGTGTGGTCCCGTATACATCGGATTATAAAGATTGTACTGTATTCTTTAAATACAAATTCTAATAAGAAAAATGTCAATGTTTTTAAAGTTTTGATTAAACAAAAAGCATTTTTTTCTTCTTTAAGTAACTGATAAATATAATATTATAGGGGTCTCATCACATTCCTATACTATCTTCCGCAATTCATACATTTAAACAGCCCGTATTCTTAAAAAGCAAACACACAGAATAGTTTCCATATAAATGCATTGCACGCTTTGATAATCTTAGAAACAACCCTTTTCAATCACTAAATCGAATTAATGGGAGATTTAATCTTGTTGCAGAGAAGTGGTTGCTCTCACATGCCACATCACATCTTACATCCTGGTATATATGTCTCTCTAGCTGGGATGCGTTAACTATGCTCTTACTATGTATTCGTTAGAACTGTTTTGTTGCGGTGCAATTCTGACCCAAGAGTGTAATCAGGGTTTTTTTTTGTGTAGAATTAAGAACAGATTTACTAGAAAAAAGAACTCATGCAGTTACTGTATTTCAGTGTGTACTATTTATACTGAAGTGAGATAAGCCCAGAAAAAAATCAGCTTAATGTAATAAAATTAAATGAATCTAAATCCGATCCTAAAGATGCTTTGTAAACGGACGTTGTCAGTCTTTTAGCCCGGACTGTATAACTGATACTGATTATCAAGCTTGGGTTCAGGTGAAAATTCTTATTTATTAAAAAAAAATTATCTCAAAACGATGAAACACGTTTAAAATATTGTTATTGAAATAAAATAATACATCACATGTACTTCTTTGTTTTAGAGAAATAAGGCTATTTGAGCAAAACAAAATAAAGAACAGGCTCCTTGAAGCTTCAGGGAGCTTTCAGGGGACACCAGCTTCATAACTCTAGTTCAAAGTGTTTTATTCTTTTGATAGGGATTTATAATACTGCTGTTTACATTGACATATGTTGATGATAGCCGTAGGTTGTACTTATTTTATTGTAACTCATCAATGGTTAGTTATTAGTGATAACATTTGATATATATACCTCATGAAAACGCACATAATTTCTGTCATTGAAAGGAAAGAATACTTTGACTAAATCTGGTCTCCGTATCTTTTAACGAATTTTTCTATACAACGAAATCTATTTTTTTTCCATCAAAATTATTTAAATTTATATATGTTGTGTTTCTATGATAAATAATGCACAATTAAACAGATTCTTAAGCTTTAATGAAAGATGAAATTTAGATTAGTAACGAAGTTTCCCGACACAGCAAAAATGGTCTACGCAAACAATTCGCGTCTGCGTGTTTGTTCATATTTTGTCAAGCTATTTTTGGACTCTTGAAAGAAAAATACTTACTTTAGAACTCTGCGTTGTGAAAGGTAAAAAAATACTGCTATCATTAAGCACAATGTGTCTGAAATGGAACTATCACGATACTAAATTAGAACCATCATTTACTTGCAGTTCTCTCGCAAAAAGTCAGGTACAGAATATCAATGAGTTAAATATATAGCTTTAGGTACGACTGTTGAATCATATGACAGTGTGAAAGTTTGATACTGAAACTTGAAAAGCAAGGACTCTGACATCCAAGAAGTAGAGCGCTCTGGCCGGCCTACCGAATGTTGATGAGAGTGGGTCGCCTGAGAGAAATTGTGGAAGAAGATCAGTATTCAACCACTGGAGAGCAAGCTAAGGAGTTACACGTTTGTGTCATGTTTATTAGTCGTGCTATGCACCCCATAAACTTGACGTGCAAGTTCAATTGCTTGGGTGCCGCATGAATTGATTCAAGCAGGTTTGGTGGAAAACTTTCGTTTCAATATAAAAGAATTTTATGAACACTTACAATAAGTTAATATTTTCATTTGAAGCAGTGTTTTGCGAGCTTATATAAAATTCCTTCATAGTTCTAATTAATAGAAGCATCACTTGCTTTTTGCCTGTTTTTCTTACACACCCCACCCACTGCAAATGCTGTGCACCCCACCGGTTGGGATCCCCTGGAGTTAGCAATCCAGCTCAGAATTACCTTGACCCAGAGAGTAGGAAAATGTTTTATAGTAATAACAAAAAAAAATATTAAAAAATATTTTAAGTACAGTTATTTAAACCAATACAAGTGTTATTTTGCTTTAATACAATATGATTAGATGGTTAAGATAATTATATTTTAATATAAATCAGCATAGTTTGTATCTGCATCAGAATGTTTACAGGTATAGTCATTACTGTGATAGATTTTTAGTACTTGGATTATTTCTGTTATTCTTACTACATAGTTTTCGATAATGTGAACGTGAAAACATCAATATTTTATAACATATCATATTCTGAGGTTAATTAAGGTACATTATTTTACTGTGTATCATTTTCTAAGTCAGAACAAGTATTTCTTAAAAGAAGACATAATTCTTTTACCACCAGGGAAAATGATCTTCCATTTACAGACAACATACTTAGTTTTTATAGAAATTCAGAAAAGTTATGCACAATGTCAAACTTTTATTCTTTTCCACCCCCTTGTTACTTGCGCTGAGAGATTAGCATTGTAAAGTGTACATTCTCCCCTTTTCATGTGCTGCATAATTTATGAATGGTTCTGGATGCACGCGAATTTTAGTAATCTTGTTTAAAAATTTCAGAGAAATAATTGTGTTGATTCTAGTATTTTGTCAGTACACTACCTGTATGAAAAATTAGAATGTATAATATTCTAAGAAGTCTAACGTACCTCATTTGGAGATGAAGAATGATATTGAAACCTGTGTTTCATATTTCGCATTAAAGCAATGGTCTTTGTAATAGTTTACTCATAAATATTTACAGAACCAGTGGACTGAAAGCGGCAAATACTTATGAATGCAAAGGTTTCGACACTTTTGATAGGAAAGGAATAGATTGCGAGTTGTTTAAATGGAATGGGTTTTAGGAGAAAACGTTAACTAGACAGCTAAGATTGTTCTGCATCGAAAATAGCTTTTCTGTGTGTCACATTATGCTAAATAATAAGGTTGTATTTCATTTTAACGCTTGTATTTCTTAAAATTCAAAATACAATAAGTTATGAAATTTTTATACTTTAAAATACCTTTTAAAAATTATCTGTTTCTGATTATTAAATTCTATTGATGTTTCTAATGCACGACTGTAGATTTCAATTTGCATTTAAAAAGTAAATTAAACAGACTCTTTTATATTTTCCGTAGTTACGAAACATTGACAATGGATTGCTCTCCTGCAAAATTATAGGGTAAAATAGGTATGGAAAAAAGCATTTTTAAAATCATTAGCTGTTTTCTGTTACTAATAATGTTAAACACGCAACGTTGTTGCGTTATTTTGTGTAATTCATTAATCGCCTTCGCACCTGGAAAGATTTAATACAATTATATTACTTTTAAATGCAAAAAGCTGTTTTCCCCATAAAGATGGGATAAAATAGTAGATTAAAAAAGGCCAAAAAAATTAGTACACTTTACCATTTTTTTTTATTTACTATCTGTATTTAACAAATAACTGAAATTTAAAAATATAATGGCCAGGGCTGTTAAGACTTAGTTTCTAGATAAACATTATATTTCGATATTTCTTTGCATTGTAAATTGGGGATAAAATGAGTATTATTTCTATTTCACCAAAAACATAAATAGTTAGTATTTAAATAATTTTTCTTTTTTAGCCTATATTTGTTACCTAGATTAGACAACATTTATCATCATTAAAAATTTATTCGAACATTCAATCGGAATAGAGTATTTGGACACATAATATTACTTAAACCTAGCTACATATCCATTTTACCCCACCATATTAAAACACAAAGGAAAATATTTTTAAAAACAATTACTTTTTCTGCTTTAGATCTATTTAGGCCTTTTCTAAACTGAAAAATAATAAGTTCTGATATTTTCAAGAATGTATTAGTTTCTTAAAAATTTTCTTAAAAAAAAATACGATAATCACATAAAAACTATAGTATTGTGTTTCCAAATGCAATGAATTACTTTTTTAATGAGTATAAATCTAACTAATGTCTGAAAATAAAGGTGAAATAAGAGAAGGAAACAAGTTATTTATATTTTAAGTCAAAAAGAAAAATTCTACCCATTTTACTCTCACCATACTATATACTGCAAGAGTGATAATTGTAATCGTAGTGAACTTTTCTTTTCTGTAAGTTTTCTTTCACATTAACCCTTTAACGCGCAGTGTTCCCGCTCTGGGAACACCAAACTCTGACATTTTGATTGTTGCCAGTCCCGAAGAATAGATTTGATTTCTATAAAAAGAGTTGCGAGTGGCATAGCTCCACGAGAATCCTTTACTTTCTATTACGTCATTTCCCGTTAAAAGATTATTTTTAACAGCACTGACATCTGCTGAAAAAATGGAAGAACGCGGGAACAGCTGGATAGATTGCCCAATCCTGAAAAAAGGGCAGCCGTTGCGTCAAAAAAGGGTCTCTAGATCTGTGGCACGCGATGAACGTTTCGATCGTCCGCCATCTTGCTGGTAGTTAAGTCGAGCGATGGCAACGGCTGCCCTTTTTTCAGCATTGGGAAAGGGTTGCGCCTCAAAGGGTTAAAACGTGTCACGTACAACCACTCAGAATAGAAACGAAAGAGATAAACATGTGGTCATTTTTAAGAAACAACTGCTTCCGAATGACGAATTTCGGAAACATAAAGACATGATAGAGTATCATAAGCAAGGAATCAATCACGAATCCAGACTGATGTCTATTCAGGTATCTCTTAGATAATAAACATCAAAAGTATAGCACTCAGTCTCAAAGATTTGAGAACATGCTTCGCTCTTTTCACATGCTTTTCTTTTCTTTTCTTTCTTAAGTTTTGATTTTATTCCATCATCACTCCATTTCTACAATGCATTTCTCAAATTCTTTTATTTACGCAGAAATGAAAGCTCCAGAATGATCTCATATCTGTTTTTCTCGTTTATTCTAGGAAAACTTCCAAGCAAACTTATGTTATCAAATAAATATAAAATTTATTCAACAAAAAAGGTCCGTGAAAAAATATATATCTCATCTGAAAACGAGGCCATGGATATTAATTTCATTTTACAACATGTAAACTATGTGGATGAAATAAATGTATGTACGAGAAATAATTTGAATAATAATTTAGCAATCAATTCTTTTTGATAAAACTTTATATCTCATATGGAAAAATGCTTATGATTTGTTTGTTAAGAAAATAGCAGGATTACTAAAACTTTGAATACATTAGATTGAAATTTATTACATTATTATTATTTTTTGCAATGTCGAGCACTTGCTGTTGAGTATTGGTCACTACAAGGCCGGAATTTGGTCTCTTTAGGTATAGGCTCTTGAATAGGTAGACCAGCGTTACCTCTTATGAAGGGACGTACGAAATGGCCCCCAAGCTTGTGCCGGGAATCGAGTCCGCACCCGTGGTGTGGTAGAATGGCTCTCTAACCACTACACTACCCGGGCGGCCTTTATGGCATTAAATAAATGATTATATGAGTCAAAAGAAATAAAAGCTTGAAAGTTAAATAATTCTCCGATTTCTGCTGTTGTATCTATTTGTCAATAGTCAAACTTGCGGGCGATTCAATTTTTATTCAACTTACGTTTGCAAGTTCATCTTCTCCATATTAAAAGAAGGGATGGATAAAAGGGGATTAAAGGGGGGGGGGGTCTCGGAGGGACCCCCCCTAGGAAAAAGAAATTAAATAAAAATGCAAAAGATCCTATTTTACACGTTACATGCAAAAGATCCTATTTACGTGAACCCGTCGAACCTAGTTTTCTGGCTAACTTCTCAACAATGTTGGAGTTATTGACGAGATTGTTACAGTTATGGTTTGTTTTAATTCATCGATGTTTTTCAGGATTTCTCTGGAAAGCCCAAATTGTTTTCATGTTTGTATTCAAAATGGGGCAGACATTTTCAACATTCGCTGTAAAGAAATGATAATGTAAAAAATTTGAAATTAAATTATGCTTTTAAAAAATAAAATGATCACAGGATTAAGAAACATTATTCGTTTCAATTGCTATTTTACCTCACAAAGAAAGTTGTAACAGTCCAACACTGTTAACCCTTTAACGCGCAGTTTTCCCGCTCTGGGAACACCAAACTCTGACGTTTTGACTATTGCCAGTCACAAGAATAGATTTGATTTCTGAAAAAATAGTTGCGGGTGACATAGCTCTACGAGAATCCTTTACATTTTAGCACGTCATTTCCAGTCAAAAAATTGTCACGATTATTTTTAACAGCATTGACATCTGCTGAAAAATGGAAGAATGCAAGAAAAGCTGGATAGATTGCCCAATGCTGAAAAAAGGGCAGAAGTTGCCATCGCTCGACTTAACTACCAGCAAGATGGCGGACGATCGAAACGTTCATTGCGTGCCACAGATCTAGAGACCCTTTTTGACGACAGCTGGCTGTGCCGGCACAGGCAGCTGCGACAAAAAAGTGTCTCTAGATCTGTGGCACGCGATGAAAGTTTCGATCGTCCGCCAACTTGCTGGTAGTTAAGTCGAGCGATGGCAACGGCTGCCTTTTTTTCAGCATTGGGAAAAGGTTGCGCCTTTAAAGGGTTAATAATTGTCTCCCACACTCGAAGAAGGTTCAAAAAATTTTTGAAATGCCATCGGATACACTTTTAAATTGATCACCCTGTTTATGAAACACAGCACTAATGCCGTCATGTATTTCTCTAATCCAACCTTCATCTAGATCTAGTTAATAAATGAGACAAATAATTAGCGCTAACCGAAAGCCAGTAAGCAAAAGACCATTTATTGAAATTAAGACTAAGTCACCGTTAATCAATCGGCACGGTAACTGATTGCAATCATCTACGAAATGTCCGAAATTCGACTATATGATTTATTTGCGACAGATTCTCAAGTAAGTTAAGGGTTGGAGAAAACTTGAGTTAATAACAGTATATCATTTAAATGTACTGCACGCGGTATGTAGTTACATACAGATGCAGCGATATCAGAGAAACACGTAAATTAGCAAAGTGGTGCCACTCGAACATATGGAATTGTGGATTCACATGTTTCTGTGTTTATGATCTATAGTTTGAAACTATATGAAAATATGGAATTTAAAAGTACAGGTTGATGCTGCTAAGATGAAAAATATGACTGTTGGCTTGGTGCGTAATTAGTTCACCAAAAGTGTAGTTGGTTTGTGGAAGGAATGCTTAGTTTTTTGTGTCATATTTTTCATTGCTGATTGCCGAAGTATGCAGATAGCGCATTCAGTATTCGATTTGTGTTAAAACGTGAATAAGTTAAAACTATCGCTAACCTATCAAAGCACAATGGCATATTGATATCATCATTGGTATTTTATGGATATACATCTAACAATAAGGTACTTTTTAATAAATTGTACTTATGAATGAAAAAAAATGGCCTTAGGATGTTTACAAGTACATTATGAGGTGAGGGTAATAAGTTTTGTTTACAAAATCTATAGACTTTGTTATTTAACTACAGAAAACTTCTTAAAATATTTTCTGCAATTCAAACTCAGGTTGCATCTCAAATAATTTAAAAATAACTCTTATTCGATGTCTCCTCATTTAACAATAGAGTTGTAAACCATACAGTGGCATTGAAAAAGGGTATACGTATTTCATATGATCATATTTATTGAAATAAGATATATAAACAAACAATTATTTCGATGTATAATGCAGAGAATTAAACATCATTTTGCCTTAATAAGTTTCAATACGAGTACCGTTCGTTGCTCTGTACATATCAAGTCGATAATATAACTCTAACCTGGTATTATTGAGAATGTCAGGATTCACTGTGGCAATTATATCGGTATTTCGCTCCCACAAATGTGTTAATTCCCCATACCTGTACACTGTAAACAATGCTCGTGATATGACCCTTGTAAAACAATTGGAAATGTTTTTAGCGTTTAAATAGTGTCTCGTGAGCTGTTTAATTATGAAACTAAATATTTATTTAACTCACGAATAACAAAAGGCTGCAGAGAATTGCTAACTTGATAAAAACAACATCCACGCATTACCGTGGAACGGAGAATATCCAAAGAGAATACCACACATATTCAGTAGCGCTCGGGCGTAAAACTGAACTTACTCTGTGTCCGTGTCATTGCTGAAAGGGACCGTGGAGGCCCGTGTGCTGACTTCGTCCTTACCTCAATGGTCGTCTTCCGAAGCTGGAATCGTCTTCACCTCCGTGCACTGTGTTGCCGAAGAGTAATGCAACCAAGGAGTAATCCAAGGAGCCTTGGTGTAATGCAACCAAGGCAATGCCACTCTGCCTACCTTTTAGGAAGAATAAAATCTGAAACGAGAAACTAAAAACTAGTGCAGTTTAAGGATATCTTTTATGGAAAATGGACTTTTCTTCCGTATCGGGTACTGTAAATGGGTGCTAAAACATCTGGCGATGCAGTGGTAAGGCACAAATGGTTCCGTTTTGTCACTTCTTTGTAGGGATTTATCATGAAATGTGTGCTTTGGTGTTGGAACTCGATTAATAAAGAGTACCTTGTCTCGGTCATCAACTGATACAGTAAAGGTGTTAGCACCTCATTCCAGCATCTTATAAGGACCTGTGTATAGGGTATATGAATCTGACTTTTCTGCATCAACACGGATAACAACGACGCACCATGTGCGGAGTTCTTTAAAAACAAAAATCCCTGTTGAGTTATGACTAGTTGTATACACTAGTTAAAAAAACTGCATATGATTGTTTAATCCTGAAAAAAAAACTATTAGGTTGATCATTTACTGTAGTTGTAAGGAATTGTCCTAGTATCTAAGGTTTTCTTCATACACTAGTTCTTTCGAAGAAAACGTATGTCGTCCCAATATACCGTGCACAATTCTAGTAAAAAAATATTTTTAATATGAATTTGCTCGGTTAAAAAAAAACTTTCCTTTGCACAAAATAACTTTGAACAGTCAAATCCTTCTACTAAAAATTTGATATGATTTTGATTTTGATGCTGTTAACTTTATCAGTGTTACTACTTTATAACTACTTAAAACGACGAAGTGTACCTAATCGATAAAAATATATTATAATCTTCATAATATATGCTTTATCAAAGTTTATAATTTAAAGATGTTTTTTTTTAATCACGTCTGTCTGAGTTGCGCTAGCCTACCTTATAGCATCGGTTATACCTTCTTTGTATCTTTAAAGTATATGAAAATAAGACACCTTGTCATATTACACTCGAACTGGATTGATCAGCAGAGACCGCATTCAATATATATCCTTTGTGCTACAAAGCTTAGGTATGCTTTCTCCATATCTGCATTTCGTAACACTCTGATAAACTCTTTTGAATTCATTGTGATTGCGAGAATTCCAATATTTGATTAGTTTGAGATTGAACGTGCGAAAGGTATTTCCGTAATCAGAAAGTCAGATGATGCTCAGATACGTAGAATGTAAGTTTGGAATAAATGTTACTTCACAAATATTTGCCTACGTAGCATAAATGTTGATGATCCGTGTTAAGGCTTCTCTTCATTTATGTAGTCACTATGATCCCTGTGATACTGCTGTTACAAAAAAAATAAATATATATCGATCTTGTGCAGTATGTTTTCCTGTGCTCAGTTTAATATTTTATACACTCAAACGCACACACACACATATAATATAGGCTAAAAATAATACACTCAGTAAAGCAAATTTTTAAAGATTCGAGAAGTAGGAACACAAAAGAACCGAACGACCGTGTATGCACAAGAAAACAACAAAAACTAAAACACAATGATCGGAGAATATATTAGATCTCATTTATATAAATGCTGCGTCGGCATTTGGACCAACGAAGAGGCTTAAAGTGCTTTTATTGATCAAATATCGACTTCGGCAATATTTTTTTTAAAAATAAGCAAAAAGAGAAAACATAACAAAATAAAAAAAACTAGTCAACTGCGAAAACCACAGACAAATTCTTAAAATATTCAAAAGTTAGTCATGCAAAATTGGAAAATTATGTGAACGATAAGGGAAAAAAAATTGAGTCAGAAAAGCTGAACACACGCTATGCGAGTGTGAAGCAGTTATAAGATAAGAAAATAATTATAATAATAATTTTGTTATCCTAAGAAACAGTTAAAAAAATGGGTTTGAAAGGAGGTCTTTCTTGTAAACTTTTGTGTAAAGCGAAATGTATAAACTATGATGCTACAGTTTAACATGAGGTGTGTCGCTCCTTGTAGTCAAAAAATGTGAAATACATGCTAAGAGTTTGCAATGAATTGGGGGCCCTAATAGTTCAAACCATCATACTTTCTTTCAGAAAGAGTTCCTTTCAGATCTCGAACACAGTTTCATTGCTGTGAAACTGCGGAAAATTGTCTTATGAGTGTATCCATAGCATTGATGGCCCGTTATCGATATGATTCAGATCAGATGAGTGAGTAGATCACATTGTGCGTCAGATATATTTCTTACAAGGCAGTCGTCGATCAGACGCGTACAGGCTGACCAATGGCCGAATTGATAAAACACTGAACATTTGGAGATGGCTGAAATGTACAGGACACGCCAGCATCTCACGTGGCTGTCGATCAAAAGGTCTGTAATTTCGACCGCTTTTCTCCAGATGTAACGTAAATGCGCGTTTGAACACTTCGAAAAGGATTCTTCCTAAGCCGTCCCCCTACCCTTTTGCAGATAGCCTTCGTGTGGCTTTTGATTTACTCACGGGTACATGAGCACGAAGTCAGGACAAAAAGCACTTCAAACAGGCGAACCGATGGCTGACGAACTTCGTCTCCGTCTACGTATCGTTTAGGAATCTCGAACTCGATCTGTGGATCCAGATTTGGAGATCTGAGCGGCAGTTCCATAGATTTAGGAATTAGGGAATGCAATCCCGCACTGTTTTTCGTCTTGCGCGATTTCGGGATTGACATTTCATCACTTCATTTCAACAGAGAAAAGTAGAAAAATATAAGATTTTAAGCACTATGAAGTTTAACTTTAATAATAATAATTAATCTTATGAGATAATTAATACGATAACTTACAGAAACATGAAAAGTATAATCATGATATTCAGAATGATATACTAAGTTTTGTCTTAAGCTAGTTTGATTAAAATGAGGAATTTACAGAAATACACAATTTATAGAAACGTTCACATACATCCGTTATTTTCTTAGTTGCTGAAAAAAGAACTTACAAATCGGAAAAATCCAATGAATCATTTCTTAGTTTAGATTTAATTTTAGTAAAATAATTAAAAGTGTGAATTATAAAAAAATAAAAACCAAAATTAAAATATTTTATGATTAATCCGTGACTGTTCACTGAGAAATAAATTAGTATGAAATATTTCAGCTCATTTGGAGATTGGGAAGTTTCCGAAAAATTTAGATTATGATGTTTAGATTTAGGTGTTTGATCCAAACTCCCATTGGAAGATAATTAAAAAAAACTTTAAATTAAAATTTGTAGTTATTGATTTGTTTATTGTTCGATAAGTGACATAAATATGCAAAAATTCACGGTCCTTTGATTGGGACAGCAAAGTGAAATTGTAATAAAAAATAATTCATGTCTCAGGGTCAATCTCGCTGGATTAGGATCATAATCCCGCGGGACTAGTCCCGCAAACATTTATGCGGGATCCCATTCCCGCGAGATTGTGATTGCGTTCCCTATTAGGAGTACTTATAGATGAAGCATTTAGTGCCTCTAATCGTGTGCTTTTTCATGCCAAAAACTCACTCCACTACCATGGCTGCCGTCAATGGAAAATATAAAATTTATTGTGTTACTTTAGAAAAAGTTCGCAGGAAAATATTTAGATGCGAGTTCTTTTTAAAATTCAGATTGTTCTAAAATAATTGAAAATATCATTATAGTTAAATTTACTGCCATTCTGCGAATGCGCTTGCCACTAACATGGCTACCATTTGAAGGCAATAAGTTTTCTCCCATTACGCTGAATCTAGAGATTCCTATATCTATGGGCAGTCCAGTGTGATGCTAACGCATGCTGTCACTAGTATTGATGGAAAATGATGGTTTTCTGAGATGCCTTCCGGTTAAAAGCGAATTCCACATCCTTTCTAAGTCGCTATCCGAAGGGAATCAGTGTTCAGACAAATGCGGGACTTCTCACTAAGCATTACATTGATTTCATCTTGTTCTTAGCAGTTTCATGAGTAGCCCAACCGTAAATTCTTTTTAAAAGCGAAATTAAAACTACAAATAAAGTTGCAGTTTACGCATAAACAGCATAAATAAATGAATAAACACTTGATTTCAAAGAACGCTGGAGTATGTTTTATTCCAATGTTATAAAAGACAGAGAAGATTTGGGGAAAATAAATCCCTACCATAATGGACTAAACGGAAACTCCATAAAGTAACAAGAAAAAAAACTATGAATAAAGGAATCAATCAAGCTTTTAAAATAAAACAAAGAGTCAATTGTCTTTTTATCGTTGCTTAAGATTAAAATTAACCTCTTTTTTTAATGGACTTTACATCTCAGATATTGTGGAAGATTTATTACGTATAGAAAAAAAATGACTCTACTGTCATAACTATTGTTTCGTTTTCAAAAACTGAGGTTGAAAATAATAATAAAAGATCTTTAAATGATGGGATATTTAAAATAAATGAAAGGAAAAAGTCATTATATAATAAGTTCTGAAAAACTAAAAAAAATTATTTGACCAGTGATTTTTATCAAAAAAATTATTTTCGGAAATTTAATTTTTTTTGGGGGGTGGGGGTGGGGTGTCACTTATAGTTTTTGCAGGGAAAATTCGCACTGAAAAGACTGAACTAGGTCAAAAATGAAATTTTTGAGACTCAATTTGGTTATCGCGTTTTCTTTCTTTTTAGTATTATTTACTAACAATTAACTACTTTTTTTAATACTCAAAATTGCATTCAAATTCTACTGTTTTCTTTTTAGTATTATTTAATAATTATTAACTAATTTCATTTAATACTCAAAATTGTTTTCAAATTCATCGGTGGCACAAAATGTGGAAAATTTTGTTTGTATTATGTTTTAAGTATCGTAAAATGTACGATTTTTACGTTGAATAAAGTTTTAACGATGCACGTCGTATAAGAAAACACTAGTTTCATTTGATATAAGAAATGTATATGACAAAACTTTTTGTGGACATTATACGTGGTATAGAGCACAGATGTATGTGACACCTGAAAAATACATTATCTATAATTGAGAAAACCTATGAAATAAGCAATGGCAGAATATTGTGTTGGAAGTGTTGCTCCTGCTTTCCAGTCAACACATATCCTTTTCCGTTCATCATTATTTATATATTGTTCTCATAAGAATATAAATGTAAAGAATTTGTTCATAATTTTATTATACTCGAGAAACACTGAAATATTCTACGGTACAATAATACTTAGCAAGAAACTAAATAAAGTTATTTTATTTTATCAAAAAATAAATAAATTTGTGAACTAGTTTAACGAAATTAAACAAAAAAGCTACATTTCTTCAATAAGTAAGTTACTGATGCTAACAGATAAAACACAATAGCTGCTGACTCATCTAAAAAAAAAAAATGGATTTAATTTTGTAAAAATCAAATAAGCTTCACGCACATAGATGACCCCTAAAGTAAATTAGAAAATAAGAACGTAGTTAATACTTGAAAATATTTAAAATGAAAGGTGTTTGGTACTATTTATATAAATAGAATTATAGATTACAAAGTCAGATCGATATAAAACACGGCTGTATATTTTAGAAATAAATACTATGTACAATTATGAAAGACGAGAATGCCCAGCAGCAGAATATGTAGACATTGAATAAATTTTATATTTTGATATATGAGTACAAAATTATGACAAATTTCTTTCAAAATTAAATATTTTAAATTCTCATCTCCATGAACTGGTTTTATTATTTTCTCTACCTGTGTGAATGAAATAGAATGGAAAAATGGAAATCATGTAATTTAAAATTTCTCGACAATAACATGGATTAAAAAAAAAGAAGTTTTCCCCAACATCTATAAATCTGCGTGTACAGACTTTTTTCTCTAAGTGATTAAAATATTTCCGCATTCCGTTGGGACAGTCCATAGTAGGTTGATGTTCTTTTATGTCCATGCATTTATATCATTCTCCATTTTTCGACAGAGGACAGTATTGATGAAACTGACTGCGACATCAATTTTACGAATAATTGATCATTTCTACTGGAAACTATACGCTAAAAAGTAAAGGATTTTAGTGCTATCATGCTACTCTTAACTATTTTGTTAGAATTAAATTTTTGAATCAAAATTTTTAATATTGACTAATGCTTGAGTACTTTTGTGACCGACAGTCAATAGCAGAGTATTGTATCCGCACTCCGCCGTCTGTTAAAGAGTTAAAACTGCATACTAAATCAAGCAGAGGAACAAAAGGCTCAAGTGTAGTCAAATGGAAATAAACTAACATAACAAAGGAAGAATTACCTATTATATTTCACAGAAACTATTTAAGGTTAAATCAAAGAACATGTTTCCTAATTGTACGATAATTACTTTCAGTTCTCATTAAAGTATTTTCTTTTATGAGATATCATATGACTTTTGGGAGCCGAATACTTTAAATGAATTTTTGTTCCCAGGCTTTCCTAATTAGTCATATCTGAAAGAGAATTTTCCTTTCTTCCAAAATGATTATTCTTCCGTTTAAGTCCTTTAGAAACCAAGAAATGTTCAAAAAATATTTCACTGGTTTAATGAGATATTTTCGATTCCTGCAGTTTTCCTCGTTACTGCTTAAAAAAAATTTTTCGAATAAACTTAGTAAAATATGCTATTAAAAAACTCGTAAAAGACATTATAACACTTTATGAAGCGTTCGCCCATGCCTAGAAAAAATGATTTTAAAAAAAGAAAGCTTTGCCGTGTATTGATCATGACGTACTTTCTAAATTCTAAAGATTTATTTTTATACGATAATAAAAAAGACTCCTGAAAGTTTTGACAGTATTTTAAAGACAGTATTTTAAATAAATACTATTTTAAATAAATATTAAGACAGTATTTTAAATAAATACTATGCTAGCAGTACAATCCACAGAAATTCAGTTAGTAGTCATTCTTAAATTGAAAAAGCAAACAAAAGGATCCATTTTAATTTAAATGGTAGAAATGTTTTTTAAACGCTTAATTAAGATCTCAATTTTTACAAGAAAAAAAGTTTTTTTTCTCGTTCTGCCACCGAAAGTTGAACCAACAAGAGAAATGTTTAAAAGTTTTGTGAAAGATATATTAACTAAGTTTTACAACACGGATCAAAACAATGCACAAAAAGCTGTAGTTTACTTGTAAAATTTATGTTTGTGGAATATATGTAAGTTCTAAAAATCAAGTTTTATTGAGAATATTTTCAGCCTTACGCGATACTACTAAACTCACTCTCTGCCCCTCAAGATATTTAGCAAAAACTAGATCTTTCATCCTCCCCCTATTTGCTGAAATGTTCCTTTGAAAAAGTGAAACCCCATCGTACTTGTAGGTGAACAGCATAGAGTAAGGGGGGGAGGTTATTGGGTTTTAATGGCTTTTTCAAAAACAGTAGTAAGGGGACACTACAGAGAAATATTTCCGACATAAAAGAATGGCCTTGGAGAGGAGAGGTTTTCTGATTTGATTCTCTCTCGTGACGGTAGTATACTAGAATGGAAATTCTCTGCATTTTTATAATCTCAGCACAGGAATGTTCTAGTGGGTTCAACCTTAAAAACCGGTTTCTGTTTAAGGTATTCACTTTCTTTTCATCTTCAGAAACTATAGCGTTTGCTTTTTTTTCACAAGCAGTGCATAACGTCCCGTTGAGAAATGCACAGGTTTCAAATGTACTACAGTAAGAGTCCTGCAAGCCGACTTTTGGTCTAAAACATTCAGCGGGACAGCTGCTGTCCTGGAAGGTATAAAAAGCTTAAGCTGGGTGGTAAGTAAAATTACATAAAGAAAAAATAGACAGTTTAGATTTCAGATGTGAACAAATCTATTTTTATTCGAAGAAAAAAAAAAAAAAAGCTTTTAGTCTATAATCTTAAATGCGAAAAAGATTTAGACCATTATACGAACAAAAGTTTTTGAATATCATATACACATACAATATTTTATCACCAAAGATAAACAAAAAAAGAACAAAAAGCAGTTGTACACTTTCAAAAATAGTCTCTCGCTATATTAAAGTGACCACTACACATTTTTTACTCAAAACACCAATGTATGCCTCACCAATGGATGCCTCATCGATGTAGAACAACAGGTTCAAGACACTTAACATGGTAGATGGCTGAAGTGCAAAGTTTCGGGTGTGTTGCGCGGCCGTGATCTAACGATCTGGAGTCTTGGACGATTTTCTCCAGATGTAGTGTAAATATGCGCTAGAACTCCTTAAAATGTCCTCCTCCCAAGTTATTCCTCCTTTGGATGATAGTCCTCTAGTAGCCTTGCCTACAATGCAATATAATTCAGGTTCACGAGGGGCAGGCAACCGACCTATTAATAATAATATTAATAATAATTATAAATATATCTTGATTGAATAATTATGTATGATGCCTAAAATGTTACTAATTGCACCTTGCAATTATTAATAATAATTATAAATATATCTTGATTGAATAATTATGTATGATGCCTAAAATGTTACTATTGCACCTTGCCTACAATGCAATATAATTCAGGTTCACGAGGGGCAGGCAACCGACCTATTAATAATAATATTAATAATAATTATAAATATATCTTGATTGAATAATTATGTACGATGCCTAAAATGTTACTAATTTAAAAGCAAAGAAATTTAGGAACTTCAACAGCCCTTTGGAAACAAAGCTAAAAGTCCAAATCATTTGAGATCGATCCTGAGGTTTTTGGAAAATCTGGATAGACTACCCAGCACTTAAAAAGGGCAGCAGTTGCCATCGCTCGATTGTACTAACAGGAATATGACGGTTGATCGATTCGGCGATCTTGTATCACAGAGCCAAAAACTTCTTTGACAACAGCTGGTTGTGCGGTTACACAGTTAGATGGCAATGTCTGTGCTTTTCCAGCGTTGAAGCCTTTGGGAAGTCTGTCTAGTTGTTCTTTTATGCCGATGGTTCTAACACAACATTACAGTAGCCATACTAAAACAAGTGTATTGAAAAAAAATGTCGAAGGAGTTGCCACTACTGCAAAACAGCAATTTATTCATAAAAATTTAATTTTGAAAAAGAAGCGGAAAAAAACACCACATTCTGTTCAATTTGTGGCCACATTAATAAGCCAGGGTTAGTACATCTATTTCACTCCACTTATTGTGGAATAATAAATTAATTAATTACTCGACATAATTACTTTTACATCTTTAGTTCTATCAATGCACTGTGCATTGATAGAACTAAAAGATGTTCTTGTTTTGTACTTGTTATTCCTTTTTCAAATAATTTTTTATAATTATAAAAATCATTTAAATTTGTTTTATTGTAGATATTTTAAATTTTAAACAACCAAGTTTAAAATTAAAAAAATCAACATTTTTAACACTAAGGATGTTGAATTATTAAACTTGAACATGTTAACATTTGAAATGTAAAGTATTAAGTGTTACATTTTTGCATAAAAAATTTGTTTATGAAAATACTTTAGATAATAGAACTGTACAAACAATAATTTACATACCTTTTATATTTTACTTGAAACAATCTCCTATCCGGATTTTAAATAAATCTTGAAATTTATTTGATTAAACTTGAGCGTGTTCCATTTGAGTAATTTTTTGAAATATTGGAAAATCCGGGGTTAATTTGATTTACTAAAATGGTGAATGGATTTGAAAAGGGAAAATCTGTAATCTTATTACGTTGCGCTTAGTTCAGAATGAAACTTGTATTTTGAAGAATGTAATGAAATTACTATGGATGTCTTAGAAATTTTTTTATATTCATAATGCTATAAAAAAGCTTATTTTGTCTGAAATATTTATAATGGGGCATAATAACACGAATTAAACACTGCTAAATATTTATGTTTGAGTTTAAATGAAAAGAAAAATGGTTCTGTTCACATATACCGACATCCTATCATTCAATTTATTCTACATTTCAAGAACACTAAGTGAATAATTAATGAATTTTATTAACATGTCAATGAACTTAAGGTGGTTTTAAGTATGTTTTCTAAAAACATATTAAGAATAAATAGAAACATCAAAAGGTTATGCAAGTAGGGAAAGGTAACACAAAATGGTTCCCTTAAGGGAAAAACTGGCATAAAATAGCATTAATGTTAAATAAAACTTTGCGACAAGATTTTATCCTACATTGCATCATAAATATATTTTAATAATATTTTAAAAGCAAATTGAGTAACGAAAAAAATATAATTTTGAAAAAGAGTCCAAAGGATCATTTCACCCTCACCCAAAGACAAAATGATCCTTCATTTGAAAATAATTGTAAATTGCGTTTTACCGACAAAATAAAAGATATAAAAGTAATTATGACTATGCATAATGAAATAAAATAAGTTGGACAATCATATAGTATGCATAATTTATTTTATGAAAATTTTAAAATAAAAAGTGTCACAAACAATAAAATGGAATATTTCAAAATTATAATTCAAAAATTATGGCCTATACAGTAAACGCAGAAATTAATTAAATAATGTAATGGGGAGTCTCGCATTTTGAGAACGTCTGAAGGGCTGCCATGATGACCAGGACCCGGTACTAGAGTTTCTTCAGTCTTTGGATCATTTTACGGCAGTATGGCTGCCCACTTTAAGTCATATTACTGGAACATGTCGAGAAACATGACAAACTGAACAAGTGCAATTCATATCTAAAAACTTTACCACTCAGAAGTAAACCAACGTAGACGTTCATCTATCATCGTTATCTGGGGACTCCCTCTCTGAAAGTTGCATCGTGGGTTTTAATTGATAAAAAGTACATTTAAAATGATTTACTGGAACATGCCATATTTTTCGACAGATTTGCTGTCATTGTTCAAGCTTTTGTATTCCATAACTGTTATCACTGACCTCGAAATTGTGCATTTCGCAATGACTTTTGATAGTACCAACGTCACAGAAATTTTTCCCTGAAATATGTTTCAATCTGAATCTTTTACTTCTTCTTCTTCTTCTTCTTCTTTTTTTTAAACTGGCGCAACGTTCCTTATAGAATTAGAAAAAATTGTCCCGATGAGACAAATGCCTGAATCTTTAACGCCCAAAACTGTATGTTCGAAACTTTTGCTATCAAATAGTAGCTATAAAAAAAGCTTATTTTGTCTGAGTCTGTTCTTGTTCTGTATGACTCATCAGAGGTTAGATACTCCTTGTGTATAAAGCTGATGCATGATATCAGTACGAGGTTATTTCAGTCACTTTTTGGTGAAAAATATAAATTTGAACCAATCAGCCAGAAGGATTGAGTATCAAAAGGTTCTAGTTTTCCAGTTGATTGTTTGAGGGTCACGTCTTGATTGAAAAATGACGTCACACCGATATCATTAATTTATTTTGTCACCAATTTATTTTGTAAATGATGATAATTTTCTATAAAGTGAGATGAAATTTAAGGTGGTTGAAAATTCTTATTTGCTAAATATTAATTAAAACTCCGTACTCCTGAAAAAAAGAACCTAAAACATGTGTTAGATGAAGGTTTCATGTAAAACGAAAATAATATTAGACTGATGTGAAAAGGATTTTAAAGAAAGTAAAACATAAGTTTCTGCATGTCCTCAGATATCCTGCAGCAACACATTTCAGAAAAAGTTTAAATTACTAAAAAAGCAAAGGCTAAATATTTTCTCGTCCGTTATATTAAAGTGCTCTCTAAGTAATATCGATTTTAAATCATTTGAAAGCTAAGCCGCTATTAGTTTTAAAAAGTCTTTCGATGTAGATAAAATGGATGAGATTTTTTTACCCCCGGTGTGAAATTATCTGAGAATAAAAAATAGTGTTTGCTGAAACTATATATATATATATATATATAATTTCAGCGTGTAGTTATATATATATATATATATTCATCTTTTAACTATCAGTGCTTTTAATGTTGCCATTTCAGGAAAATCTTAATATTTGAAAGTACTTCAGGATGAATTTCTTTTCTAAAGATTTAGTCTAAAGAACACAAAAGGGAGTGCGACTGATGAAACATTCACCAGATAAAAGATTATCCTTTAAGCTTAGGGTCCTGTTTTAAGTTCTTTGTTTGCATTTGAAATATGATTTAATGTTTAGTTTGCATTAAAAATTTTAATTTGGCTGAAAGTTCTTCTGCCAAGATAAACATGTGGTTTTCGTACCTGATTAAATATTTAATATGTATAGCAAACGGGACATGCAGATATGTATTTATTTGTTCGTACGAAAGGTTTTAGAGAAATTGATTTTTTTTAACCAAGCAGCATTGGAAAGATGTTCGATTTCAATAAAATATTTTAAATAATTTTGTATTGTGATAGTTGTAACTCGAATACTAAACGTTGAAAATTCATAACATTTTGAACAGATTTTCCACAAGTGCTGTAAATTTTGATGGCGTCAAATGATTGTGAAGGCTTGCAATTAGATTAAGAATTTTAAAAATAGGAAATAGCTACGATAGTATGGATTAAATCATAATATACTGTATAATAAATATTTCCTGTATATTAAATTAAAATTGTTCGCCATATTCATCTTTTTTTTTTTAACAAGCGCCTTATCACTAACTAACGAGAAGTAATCCTACGTTATAAATCCTGCTGTAGTTTCAAGAAAAGAAACTACCTGATTTTATTATTTTTATTTGATTAAGTTAATTAAAAGTTTGAAGATGTCGAAATCATTTATCTTTCCTGGAACAGTTTGGGAGAAGATGGGGTATTTTGGGTTATATAACTTTTTTACTACAACATTGTGGCAGTTTGTGACCAAGAAGAAATATACACTTTCACGTTGCCACCAGTGCAGAAAGTTTTTGAATTTTACCTCAAAGGAGAAAAACTTGCAATTTGATTTGCGTTTGTTCAAATTTGATCAGCGTGTATCATAAACAAGAGTATGCATGTATAAAAAATATTTAAGTGTATGACAAATTCATTTGATTTAAATGGCAAATCACCACAGTGGATCACTAATAACTTTTTTAGTTGACACCACAGGAATCTTTCAATGATGTTTTTTAGCTGATAGAATGTCATTTCTGAGCTTTTAAAATTCACCTGCGCGAATGGCGGTAGTATATAAATTTCTTCACTTTCATGGAACTTCAAATGCATTTCCAGGAAAATCATGATTTTTGAGTGATGATGTTGCAGCAGATAGCGATAAGGTGAATTTAAACACTAAATGCTAGTTTCAATGTGTATGAGGTACAGGGTGCTTCCGAAAGGACACCCCCATTTTCAAAAGACATGACTACACAACTGTGAGAGACAGAAAAGTAAAATTTTGGTATGTTTGATTGACAGATATAGAATTCGTTATACTTTAGTTTGCAGAAATAGCTCTAATATTGACTAAGAGGTGGCGCCACAAGTACACGAAGCTTTAAATAATACTCCTAAGTAGAGAAAGTTAATTCATTAGTTTGTTTCATTGCTGACTCGTGCAAGGTAAAGTTCCTTGAGAATATTTCAGCGACCGAGTCATTACTGTAAATTATTCCCGAGTGATAGGGTTGGTATGGATTGGCATGCATATTCCCCTGATCTCAGTCCATGCGACTTCTTCTTGTGAGGATAGTGTAAAAACACTGCTTATTCTAAGAATCCTGAAGCGTTTGAACAGATTTGACAATTTATCTATCAGGAAAGTGCATTCGTTTCAGTAGACATTGCAACGAGTGACCTCGAACTCTATCGTTCGTTTGCCTCATTTTATTGGTGTGAGAGGATATATATTTTCAAACCTTCATAAATGTGCATTTGCTTCTAGTAAATTCTGGCAGTGTTTCACAATTACATTGTATTTGAAGATGCAAATCTGTTAGAGTTTAAAAATGTTGTAAATTTTACCACAATTTCAAGTTTAATAATTGGGTGGAAGAAGAATGACTAAAACACAGTGCTTGAAAATGGAATAAAGAACGACAATCGAAATAAATGTACTGTTATTTGCATTATACTCGTATTTGGTAAACGTAGCAACTTTATATACTTAATTTTAAAAAATAGTTCAAAATTCACCCATAGAAGGTTCTGCTGAATAAAAATCTAAAAAAAAAATAGGATAAGCATAATGGCAATAACTGTTGAATACTAATAAGAGATGCTCTCAAAATAAACATTATTTGGAGCAATACATAGCACTGTGTGAGAGCAAAATTTGAAGATACCCATGCAAACATCTCAGCTGGAACGGTCTGCGATTTAACAGACTGCCTGTTCGTTTTAGACAATCATACAGACGACACTCGTTTATCGCGGTTAATCCGTGCCAGACTCTTCCGCGATAAGTGAATATTCGCGAAGCAGGATTTCTGTATGTATAACCAACTATTTTAATAGGTCATAGAAAACCTATTTACAAGCAAAATACTGCTACGAATTTCTGGGCCTGTCTGTCGTTTATCGGTTAAAAATAGTATTCTGCGCTTCAAATAATTAAATTTCGCATTTTGTTGCATCAAAATCGGTTAACTAGAACGCGAGGCGTTTTGGATTTCAGCATTGGTTAACATTAGGTTTTCTAGAAATCTCGAGAAATATTGGTATTAGGTCTTAGCTGAGACCTCACTTTTGGAAACTTATTTTTGGCACCAAATTTGGCGATGTTTCGCCGAAAAGTCGCCAAGCTGGGTAACATTTCGGCCATTTGGTGCAATTTTTCATATGTGATCTGAAAAGCTTGTTTTCCCGCATTAGCGTTGCAAAACAGCCTTGTATCATTCGTTAATATTTCTTTCACGTAATCAAAAGTCCCGCTTTATGGGGAATTTTCGAGAAATGCATTTATCGAGTAGCTTCTCCTAGCTTCGGCGACATTTCTATACAGGAGGCAGAAATACCGAAGAGTCAGTTTTGTATCTGTTTGCTATAAAGAATAGACGTCCGTTCTGTTCACTGCATTAGCTTGAGAATTTTTCTATTGTAAGCAGAATTTCTGATTTGAAAAGCTTGTTTTTGAATGATGTGGGTGAATTCTGCATTGAGGAACTGTTTATGATTTTCTTCGAGTATTTCCACAGAATTTTTAGCTGTGGGTGTGTTTTATTTTATGTGAGAAATATAGCATTTGTGAGAGCTTCTGATGTAAGCGGACTGTTAGAAGCACATTGCTGTTTGATTGTGCTTGTGAATCTTGTACAGCAGATTGTTCAACGAAATTCTGAAAGCAATAAAATTTGTGTTCCATCCTGACAAGTGGACTTTTTACTAGAACTTTCTACACCAACTGGACTTTAGAACAACGTACCCAGGAATCAAGCACAGCTTTCTGCAACAATACTATATTATTATTATTATTACAATTATTAGAGTCTAAGCATTGAATACTGTTACGAATTTTCGGGGCAACGCGCTGCTCTGGGGCTTAAAATGGTTTAAAATTCGTATTCTACGCTTCAAATAGATAAATTTTGCTTTTTGTTGCATCAAAATTGGCCAATTAGAACCGGAGATACGGAGGTTTCAGTTTCCCTATTCTTTTTCTATGGGTTTCTAGAAATCTCGAGAAATATTGGTCCTAGGGCTTAGATCTCTTCACTTTTGGGGACTTATTTTTGGCGCCAAATTTGGAGATATTTCGCTAAAGGCGCCAAACTTGTCGACATTTTGGTCATTTCGCGCGATTTTCCCTATGGGGCCTGTAAAGCCGCTTTTGCTGCATTAAAAACACATAATACCTGACATTTCTCTTCTATGACGTGATAAAAATTCCCGCTTTATGTAGAATTTTCAAGAAATAGACTCTTCTGGAAGTTTCTCGTCGCTTCTGCGCCACCTATACATAGGAGCGCTTCAGAAGCCCCAGCTGAGTGTGAGTCAGCACCCGTATTGTGAAAGCTCTCTGAGTACGCTTACTTTGTGAATTGATTGCTATAGAGCTGTGTTTTGGCTTGCTTTCCGAAGCTGTATTTAAATTGCTGTGTGCAGATTCTTCATTGCTGTGTCTTAAGGAATTGTGTTCGATATCCCTTGAATATTTTCACTTGCCTGTGAAAGTGACTTATTTTGTGTGAGAAATACAGTATTTGTGAGAGCTTCACATCTATGAGGATTGTCAAAAGCACATTGCTGTTTAATTGTGCTTGTGAATTTAGTTCAGCTGATTGTTCTACGAAGTTCTAGAAGCAATAAAGTTGTATTCCATCCTGACCAGTGGACTTTTACTAGAAATTTCTACACCAACTGGACTTTAGAACGACGAACCCGGAAACAAGCAGAGTAGTTCCGCAACAGTACATACATATTAGACCTTACAAATATCCTTGTATGTTTATTTACACAAATACTGTTGTTACGCACAACGACTAACCTATAAAAATGTCACAAATTGTTCAATAATGATACAATGAAGATGAAGGAACGTACTGCACAGGAAAAAACAGCAAGCGTACTGCTCCTCTGAAGGAAGATATGTAAATGTCAGACGTAATTAATATAGAAGTTACATTACCACAAATAATACAAAGTCCGAGAAAAGTATAGATCAGTAATAATCATAAGCATATTTTGTCAATTTTCTGAAAACGGTTTATTTCAGAAAAATATATGTGGGACTGACAAGTAATATACCTGCATTGAATTTAGTTTAAATTATATAAATAGGTAACGAAAAAAACCCTTAAATGTGCAGTTAAAAAAAATCCCAGCGCCGGATTTCAAAGCGTGATATTGTGAGGGAAGACTGCATAGGATTTTAAAATTCATCTAGTCTTTCGTTAACAAAAGAAAATGTCATGGGATCAAATCTGATGATTAGGGAGGCTGATTCATGCTACTTCCTCGATGCATGGTATATTTATTCACTTTGGTTTTCTGAAGTTCTCATAGATATGTAGCGCCATTTACTCCTAAACATCGCGATTGATTTTAAAACTTAGTTACATAAATTTTACTATTTTTTCTTGCTAAATGTGGAAAACGGCACACTTTTATTGCCTTCTGTTCTTTGCTTATTCATTTTTCAAATGTGTCAGTCCCTTTCCAGAGACACATTGATGAGTTTGAGTAGTTTTAGATAGTCTAGAGTAGTTTTAGATAATTAATAATACATCTTTGTTTTTTTCCAAGAAAAAAGATCATTCAGCATAGCGATAACTAAAAAAAATAAACAATTTAATTCTGTGTTTTGCAATTATATACTGGCATTAAGAGACTGTATAAAAATACATTGAAAGTACATAACTTTGTAAAAATACAATAACCTATTCGCAAAGATAGAAGTAGGTAACTTACTATACATAGATTAGTATACGTAATCGTCACACTTACTGAATCTTCATTGAAAGATATACAACTAATGCAATCAATTATATTTGTAGAAATGAAAATGCCTTTCTTTGAAGTAAGACTTTTAAAAAAAATCCTTAAGAATACATTTGAGGTTAAGATTTGCGAGGAATAAGTAATGTAACAATTAAAAAATTATTTATTTTGTATAATGCAGCTATTTTTGCTAACTCCGTGCCTAGTATTTAGAAAAAAGAAAATAAAACAAAGTATAGCTTTTGACATGCATTTCCCAAATCCAAGACTTTATGACTACAATAAGCCACACCGTTATGCACTCTAATGCAAATATGTTTCATTTATATTCGATGTATTTCAGAACACGAAACTTTTACCAATTTTGCGGTAACTCTGCCAACCCGCATTCGAAAATCAAATTATCTTTGCAGTCATCTTTACTAAGACAAACATATCTTTCATTCCTAGTGAATAATTTATTTCTGTGGGTATACCCAAATGTTTATTCAAGGAAAGTATTTAAAGGAAATGAATTTTGAATTTAAATAACCAACTTTTCAGAAATCGGAAAGCTTTCTCTTAGTAAATAATCTGAGCTCAAGCCTTTAAATTGAAGCTTATAGGAATTAATCATGTTGATGCGAAATCTGAAAACAAGATATGAGTTTCGAAATAGAAATATTCTACATTATTTTATTTATGCACTATGAACTATATTTGTAAGGATTTAAAATAAAAGAAACCCAAAACTGTTACGCTCTAAATGTCTTTCAGTGGCGCATCCAGTGGAAGAGGGCCGGTGGTGATATCGTACGCCCCTTGAGATCACACAAACCTACTTCTTAACTGAATGCTCCGCTGGAGCCCAGTATTACGCTTGCGCAATTGTTAGGCTCCAAGCAGCATCTAACTGATTTCGTTTCTAAAATAATTTAGTTTTGAAGTGAATGTAAATAAAGAAATTCCGTTCCCAAGTGCATCGATATACTCTTATCGTGCAAAACAATCGATATCAAAGTCGGCAGAGTGTAGGGAATGTGCGTTGTGTTTGCTTCGGAATATTCGTTGAAAGTAATGAAAAGTTTTAGATCTTGGCTCCAGCTAAAAAAGGACCAATATTGTGTATCCGTAATTTCTTCAGAATTAATGTAGGATGAAAGTCATTTATTGAATTACCAGTTCTTTATCATTAAGATTCTTATTTATAACCATCATAATTTAACAGTTATTCAGAATTAGATAAATTTCAGTGCCATCGAAGGCGGTATAAAACTATGTTCACTCAGAACAGATGCAATTATATGGCAAACTAGCTGATCCCCGAAAGGGGGCTAGTATATAATAAATTACAAAGTTACATAAAAATGAATTCAGAATTTTATGGTATCAGTTGAAGTTTTTGGAAGATTAACCTTTAAAGGACAAAAATTAAATTTTTATACGTAACCTCCAAAAAAATCTGCTATTAACAAAAAGTGGCTCCATACATTAGGTATGTACAAATTTTCAGCCTTTCATCATAAAAGATATATATTTAAACAAAGATGGTGAGAAGCTATACATGAATTTGAACGTAAACGTTTATTGCTAGAGTAAGAGTATTGGTAATGAGCTATAGTATACCTATAACAGCAAAAGTATTTTGTATTTATACAGTCATTGTTGTCTTTCGCATTTTGTGTACAGCCACTGAAACGAAACCTTCCGATGTGATTGATGTCTTCGAGAGTCACTGAAAAGTGATTTAAATCAATACACATTTATTTTCATAAAATATACCTATATTTGTAAACATATCTCTGAGATTTTTTTACGATGAATGGCTGAAATTGTGTACGTCACCATAATAAGATATCAGGTATATTTTACTAACTGGGAATTTTTTAGTACGAGGAATGTATAAAAATTTAAATTTTATATTTACCTAGATTTATTCTCCGGAAAATTTTAACTGATAGCACACCATTCTGTATACTTTTGTACGTAAATTTGTAATTTATTGTGTATGTCTGTGATAAATATATAGTATTTTTGTAACAGTTAGTGTTTTCAGTGTTTTGGGGGAACATCGTACATATTTTACTTATTTTTAAAGGCAGGTGCTTTACCTGCGGTGAAGTTTGTAATTTTGTTATCACCTTGACTTTAGAGTTTGGTTGAATTCCTATTTTTATACTGTCTCACATTTGGTAATGAGCAGTCTCCCTGGCTTCTGCACCCTGCTCAAGCGGGTTTTAGATAACTTTTTTTTTAAACTGAAGATCTTATTGTTTTCTTTAGTCAAAATATAAAGGATGCCTGGATAGTGGACATGTTGCAGGAACCGTCTTTATTGACTTCAAGAGTGCTTATGATTATGTTTGGAGGTTACTTTTGATTAAGAAGCTTATGGATATGGGTAATTCTGGCAACGTGCTGAGATGATTTCGCAGCATCACAAGCCAACGCTTCATTAACATACGTTACGAAGGCTGAGGCTGCGTGTCAAATTACTGGAAATTTCAAACTTGTTAACCGCAGTATGCAGATTGTAGTTGCTAATTATTTGATGTGTTCGTCGACGACTTGATCAGAACTTGATAAAATGATGACATCCATGTTCTAATGTACGCAGTCGACTTCGTCTTTTGGTCTTCTGCATCGAAAAGGTTGCTTAGGCAGAAATTGGAGTGCAGTTTTAACTAGGCTCTGAGAAAACTTCAAAGGCAGTGCAATTCAAATAACATGTTCGATAATGTTGAGAAATGTGCATGTATGACTTTTTCACTGTGGCATAGTTCAGCATAATTAAAGATATCGTATAATAATGCTGATTTCCCGAATTCAAGACTTTCAAATATCTAAAAAAGTTTTTATATCATGCTGTTCTAAGTTACTAATATTGCCTGATCATCAAAATTCAAAACATGGCATTAACACAAACAAGAAATTCTGTATTTCATTAGATTAGGCTAAACTTTAGGCATTAGGAACAAGATCGTTAAACATCTAATAAACAGCAAAATATAAGGATATATAAGGATGCAGTGTTTATTAACATAAAATTAATGAATTCGTTTGTATCTAGAATATAATATTAAATGGCGCAGCATAGCATCTACCACACCAATAAGAAAAATTTAATGTACTTCAAGATAATTAATTTATGAATTTAATTAATTTATGAGTTTAATATATTCACTCATTAAAATAATAACACATTTGACATCAAAACAAAATCTGCATAATTAAAAAGTACGTACACTTTTATTTATATTTTACTACGTTGAGTGCAAAAGAACTTACTGTGAAGCGAATACATATTTATGAGAAGCAGAAACTCAGATTGAATCAATGCTTCAAAAACATATCTATCTTTTGCCTTTCATAAAAAAAATTCTAATTGAAGCTTGGAAGCGCTGCTAAACACTAGAATTCTACTTTGAAAGAACCCTTTTTAAATAACTGAATTAAAGATAAGGTATTTTCATGGAAATCTAATTTCCATACATCTTGTGACACGTGTTAGCAAGAAAAATGACATAAATGGAACAGGCAGGTGCGTGTGAATGTGTACGGTTTTCCGATTCAAAATTAATTTTGTTGTGTATGTGTCCAATGAATCGGGATTTTACTTCCTTTGCTTTCATAAATTTTGTATTATTAAGTGTCAAATTAACAATACTTACTTCCTTAATAACTTATATAAGTATAAAAGATTTCCTTTAATATAAAAATTTCCTTTAAGGGCCAAAAATATTCAGAGTTCATTATTTTACAAGGAAAGGGCGCGATCTTCGAATCACATTCGACAGAAAATAAAGCAAAATATAAGACCCAATAACCAGGAACTCACAAGAAATCAAGTTCTAAACATTGGAATATCAGCGTCCATTTTAAGTAATGTTTTGAATGGCAGAGCTTCGAAAAACCTTAGCGCGATCAGAAGAAAGCGTCATCCCAGTTATCAAAAGGTGGTGGGTTCGAGCTGCACGAGGATCAAAACATTTTTCTACATAGTTTATTTAATGAAATTCAGCTTAAACATCGCGTGAAACTTATTTCAATGCCATGAATTGTATTAATAAATTATATTTAAAGCAAACTGAAAAAATTCCGTAACTTTAAATATTTGACAAATTAAATTTTATTCCTTATCAGTTAACCCTTTAACGCGCAGTGATCTCGCTCTGGGAACACCAAACTCTGACGTTTTGACTTTTGCCAGTCACGAAGAATCAATTTGATTTCTATAAAAATAGTTGCGGGTGACATAGCTCCACGAGAATCCTTTACTTTTTAGCACGTCATTTCCCGTAAAAAAATGGTCACGATTATTTTTAACAGCTCTGACATCTGCTGAAAAATGGAAGAATATGAGAACAACTGAATAGATCGCCCAATGCTGAAAAAAGGGCAGCCGTTGCCATCGCTCGACTGAATTACCAGCAAGATGGCGGACGATCGAAATGTTCATCGCGGTCCACAGATCTAGAGACCCTTTTCTGATGCAGCTGGCTGTGCCAGAGCACAGCCAGCTGTCGTCAAAAAAGGGTCCTCAAAAAAGGGCACGCGATGAACGTTTCGATCGTCCGCTATCTTGCCGGTAGTTTAAGTCGAGCGATGGCAACGGCTGCCCTTTTTTCAGCATTGGGAAAGGTTTGCGCCTCAAAGGGTTAACTGATGCATGGAGTTACATATTTTTCATTTCATGAATTCATGTATATTATAAATTACACTTCTTGAAGACTTGATTAGAAATAATGATTTGAAAGTCAAACCACTATCAGGCGTTCCGTGATACTTCAGTCATTTTGGTCAAGTCAGAAAATAAGGAAAGTAATGTTGTAGCAAAATATCCTTTCCTGTAAATGGGTTTTCAAAATCAGAAACGCATCTTTTAATAATTCCTTTCGAACGTGACTTTGCCGAAACTCTCTTTCATTGTCGAAGACATTATGGATTTTTTTTTTTTTTTTTACGAACTCCTTACATGCATAAAATAAATTTGAAAGCAATCACAGACAGTTTGATATATTTTCAGATTAAAAATCTCTATTAAAAATTTTTTTTAACATTAATCATGCATAACATGCAAAAAACTGAAGGACAGTTAACAATAAAAGTTATTGATATTAAATAATTATTTTGAGAACATTTGATAAATATTAAAGTAAAAAAATATATATTTTACAAGCAAATTATTAAATAAATCTCATATGAATATACCTACGTATTCGAATTAATTTCATAGAATGTTTAAGCAATATATGATATTAAACATACAGCAACAACAAAAAAGTACTTGGTACCCAGACGCATTTTTACCGATCTATTCCATTGTTTTCTTTGGACATTTTTACAGAAGACTAGATAGACGATTTCACAAGTCACGCTGCGAATGTTCCAGTTCCGTTGATTCAAAACATTATTAAGATCGTGATTTTGAAATGTTTATAACGTTATTTCTTAATCATGTCTGAGTATCGGGTCTTGCATGAAGGTCAAGGATTCTGGCCTTTCACGCAGCTGTCGATCTGACGGTGGGGCGTTTTAGACGGCTTTCTCCAGATATAACGTGAATGCTTGTTAGAACCTCATCAACTGTCCTACGACAAATCACCCTCATAGTCAGGTACCCAGCGTATAGTTTGCCTTAACACAAGACACAAACATAAATTCTAAACACGCAAGTTTTTCTTAGTTGCACAAGGGCGACAGAATTTTGTGTTTTTCTTGCCCATTTAAAAATCTGATTGCCCTGGGGAAACGAGCAACTGCAAATTTCGACAACTGCTAAGATGGGTTAAGAGCCTGTATTTTAGTGGGGCTTACTATGAGCACAGAGATTTCAGTTAAAGTGTACAATGTCTGTGGACTCAATTTTTTTCTTTCTAATCCTATTTTTTTCAGACTTTGAATGAGTTAAAAGATATTTATTCCTACAGATTCGAAAATTGTGGGATTGCCGTAAGATTTTCCACGACTTTTTCCTTGTGCTGTTGCTGCTGCTGATTTTCAGTACGCGTTACTCATCTAGCGTATAGTTTAAAACTTATTCTTCTCTGTTATCTATTTAGTCCAGTATAATCAGCTTTCATCATACCCTAGCAAACAAATTGTCTGATATAGGGCAATCAATGGTATAGAATTGTTAACTTGGCTCTTTGCAATGCCATATAATGGTTAACTTGGAAAGTAAAATTTGCTCACTACAAATATTTAAAAAGAAGAACCAGAATTAAATTTGTGTAATGTGATAAAATAAAATTACACCAGTTCATAAAGGATAGGAAACTTTTGTAATTTACAGGAATATTTAGTTAGCTTTTTCCATAAACTAATATAAATGCTCTTAGGAATCGTTGCGTGCAAGAAACGATATTTCTGTGCTTTCATAAATGAATTCTAAATGGTCCACGCCTGTAATTTGTGAAAGTGCATATGTGTTTTACTCTTTTCTCGCATTATACGTCGCAAGTTCTGAATAAAATATTTGTTTTTTTATAGAAATTTAGAGAGAAATACAAAACTGTAAAGCTATTTTTATGATATTATATCGGATCGAAATAGAGCTTTGGAAAAAAACCTGCTTTACTCGATATTTTTATCAATACATATATACATAATATAAATGCTGTATTAAAATTCACACTTTCAGCTATAATGTATCTTAACACCACTTTTGAGTAGCGGCATTAAAATTTGCAGAAAAATCGAAAAAAAATGTAGAGATCAGTTTTGAACAATGAAAAAACTAAATGAGCTGATTACCTGCAATTTCTATGCCTCTTCGCGCTTAAATTTCAGATTATTTTTTGTTATGCTGAAGTGAATGCTTCCTGGATTATACATATTAAATTCTTGCAAAAAAAAAAAAAATATATAAAATTGATTTATTTTATAGGAGCAATTTTTAAAAATGTATTTTTCATACAATGGTATTTTATTTACGCAGTATTACTAAATCAGTGTATCAAATTTACTGTTGTAATTTGAACTTTATTTTCAAGACCATAAATGGAAGAGCCTCTGTTGTTTCTTTTATAGGGTGAATTGATTTAGTTTCGAGCAATGACATGGTATCCTTATTTTATTTGGAATTAAATATTTTTTGAGATTTATTTTTCATTTTAGAGAACACATTTATACACGTTTTAAGCTGACAAAATAATTGGCAGTGTGCTTAGGAAATGAAAGCAGTAAGAATGCTGTTCAAATTTTCATTTTATTCGATTACTGCAGGTTTAATTACTTACTACTAACATTGAATAAAAGCGAGGATGTAATTTCTACCAGTCTAGTACTTACTTCATGTTGTATTATTTATTTCTTGAAACTACACTTGGGGTATAACCCTAGGGCAAGATGAAAAGACTCGCCTCATTGGATAGTTGCAATTGCATGAATTCCGTGAATTTCAAAGTGAGTAAATTAGCATCTCTTCAATGCCTTAAACGAGGTTTACACTTTCAAAAGGTGAGATTCATTTATTTGAGCTGATTTTACATTCGTTTCGATACTTGACACAAGCGGTTTGTGCCAATACACAAAAGGGGAATGTTTCAGAAATAATAATGACTATGATCCAAGGTAAACATTTGGTATGTATTAAATTGCAAGTAAAATTACTACTTTTCTTTTAAATTAACATGCATTACATAGTTTTTGAAAGATATAATTATAATATTTTTCTTGAAAAAAAGAGTTTGATAAAATTATTAAAGATATTCTTGATGTTAAGATGAATTTATAAAAAAAATGCTTTATATATCACCTTCTGAATTAATTTTAGCAAAGCAAAATATCAAGATTTGTTATCGCTACGAAGATTTTCTTTTGTGCAAACTATTTGAAGCAAAAGTTTTGCATCACATCTTGTTTATTTACACTAGAACATTATGTAAATTTTAAATTATGTGATGTAAAAATTAAAGCAGCACAAGCTTTAATTTAAATAGTATGATCTACTGTAGGGCCGCCGTTTCTTAACAGTTTCATGAATGATCTTTAAATGATAATTTTTATACCACGGTTAATTGTATAATGTGATTAGTTCACAATATTTATAATAAATACCAATTTATTAATAAATATGGTGATACATAAAGCTAGATAGTCATGTCCGCAAACGACGTATCGTCGTATTGGAGAACGATGATTTACGTCCTCCAATATTTTGAAATTTAATTTTAAACTAAAATAGTGTCAGAATTGAAGCACTGGTAACTTTTAATATAAACATTTAAGAAGCGATATATATTGGAGAGAAAATTATTGATCTTGAAAGCATAGTCAATGCGATAGACTTCCCCTTTTAAAAGCTACCATAGATGAAGTGGAACAAAATTAACGTCATTTGAAGTAGGGCATTTTCTTCTATATTGTCGATTTCAATATAATTATAGTGTGAAACTAAATTTCATGATCGCGTCTTCCACTAGTGAATACAATTAATAGTATATATGTGGAGAATCGAGGGCATCACACAATAAATATTTCAATTCTGAACAGTTCATGTTTTTACAGTGAAACAATGCTTTAAAACTTTTGTTTTATCCAGAAACTGGTAGAATTTTTATGGATGATTTTAATTGTTGTCATAAAGTATTCAATTATTTAAAACTGTTTTTTAATAATCGCGTTCAAAGTACTGTACGCATATTGTTAGCATTGTAGCTGTCTTCTTTGAACGTCTTTATTATTTAACATCAACATGCGGAAAATATTCAATTGAATTAAGCTTATTTTTTCATGGATGTCCAATTTGAGGTTAAATTTGATCTGACATTTACGTATAACATTTTTCAAGTATAGCTTTAAATTAATGATGATAATAATGATATACCGTTTTTCACAAATTTTCTGGGAGATCTTACTATCATCATCCCTTGAGCATAAAGCATAAATTTTACTTCACATAAGTGGCGTTATCGGGATATTGTATAAAGTATATAAGAGGCGTATTCAGATAGTATGTTCCTCTTTGAAAAAAAAAATTGTAAAATTGTAATTTTTTTTCAAGCCAATTTTATTTTTACATGAAATATCATACCTTAAACTATTTTTCTACATAGTTTCCTCCTATTTTCACACATTTGTCGTAGTGGGTTATCAACTTTTCTATACCTTCTTCATAGAAACTTCCCGCCAATGACGATAACCAAGACGCCACAGCATTTTTCATTTCATCGTCGGATTCAAAGAGGTTGATGCCTAGCTCGCGCTACATGTCCAGGAGCTAGTGGTAGTCAGACAGCACCAAGTCTAGGCTGCACGGCGGGTGATCGAACTCCTCCCAACAAAACTGTCGAATAACCTTTTCAGTGTCACCAGCAGTATGAGGCCGATCATTGTCATGGAACAACACAATTCCTTTACTGAACTATCCTCTACGTTTGTTTTGATTTTTACGCCGTAGTTTTCATAACCGTAGTCGTGGTTATTGTCATTGGCGGGAAATTTCTATGAAGAAGGTATAGAAAAGCTGGTAACTCGCAAGGACCAGTGGTTAAACACTGGTGAAAACTATGTAGAAAAATAGTTTGAGGCATGCTCTTTCATGTAAAAATAAAATTGGCTTGAAAAAAGTTTTTACTAAAGTTTTTCAAAACGGAACTTGCTTTCCGTATACGCCTCGTATACACATTTGGGTAAAATTATGTCCATCTAGTTTTGTAGCACTCAATGCTTTGTTATTCAGATGAATTTCGGAAGCGCATGAATTGCACATGGAACTTCTCTTATAAACGGATAAAGTTTTTTAATCGTTTTATGTCCGCAAAATGGAGCCTTTGATTTATGAGCGACGAAAACCTAGATTGAGGAGAGGTTTGAGGAAATATGATTTTCGACAAATAATCTAATGTGTTAGGTATTGAAAATGTCGACCCTTTCTAAAGTAACGGTAATGATAATAATGAATTATTTTAAAATAATTTACTCAACGGCACTATGCGAAATTATTTAACATCATGGAAAAGATCTCTGAGCCTCGATAAAGCCCTTCGCACAATTTTGCTCTGTAAGTACCCGTACCTGTCTTTAAGAAGTGGGTGTCCATTAGTCCTGATGTACTCTTCTTTTCAAACTAGAACAAATGATTGAAAACAAGTACCATGCTGTATTTGTTTTCCTGGTTCCATAAAACACTTCTTCAGAATTGAAATCAATATTAAAATCGCCTACTTAACCTTTTTTACAATCATCGTCTTGCATATTCCACCAATACTTCACCTATTTATTCTGACTATACCTGGCCTTACACTGGTATAGACGCCAATTAATAGTCTCATAAAAGTAAACAGTAGTGTTTGCCAATTTCTCACCAAATACAGAAGATATCGCCAAGCTGGGTTCAGTTTTGGTGACTTATATTTGGCACCAAATTGCACTATCAATTGCGCCACTGACTGGATTTTTGGCATTATTTTACTCCCCCTCGCTCTCTGAAACCCTTGAAGAGTGAAACTTCGTTTCTAGAGTAGGCAAAAATTGTTGTCTGAAATTAATAGACCTCAAGTGCTAATAAACATATATACGAAACACATTTTCATGTTTAAAAAAAGTTTATTTTCACATCAGGATTTCTTATTACACTTCATAATAAGTAGATTGCCTTTTTTGTTTTTACAAACGGCCGATAGGAGGTGCTACTGAAACTTCTCTTCAGGATATTCGTAAAATTCACATTTTTTTAATCTAGGAATCGGTGGCATTATAGAAATTGCCTGCGTATTTTGTTTACACGGGCGTTCTAAAGAAGCCAGTGATTGGAAATAACTCGTGGAGGTTTCCGCTGGATGATTTTTTATGATTTTAAGAAAGGCCTCACTCGACAAGAATGCTTAGTATTCGTGAAATGTTTGGTAATGAAGCACCACCAGAAAAGATTGTTTACAATTGGTTTGCAGAATTTTGTCGTGGTCGTGCGTCCGTCTGTGATGAATCTCGTGAAGAACGACCAAAATCGGTAGTGATTCCAGACAACATCCATGCTATGCGCAATATGATTGAAGAAGATCGGTATGTCACATATCGTGAGATAGAAACATCCCTTGGTATATCACAGACTGAAATACATTCGATTTTGCACAAACATTTAGCTGTTAAAAAGATTTTTTCCAGATGGATTCCGCACAATTTGAGAGAATACAGGTGACGAAACTTGGATATATTCGTATGAGCTGGAAACTAAACAATAATCCACTGTTTGAGTGTTTCCAGATGAATCGAATCCCACGAAAGTTATTCGTTCATCAAGCACTTCCAAGAAAATGCTTGCATTTTTCTTTGGCCCCTTACAGGACATATCGCAACCATTCCTTTAGAGGATCGAAAAGCTGTTATCGCTGAATGGTAGACAGAAATTTGTTTGTCAAAAGTCATCAATGAAATCAGGAAAAACTACAAAAATCGAAGCATCATTCTTCATCACGACAACGCCAGCTCCAGCATAGAACATGAAACAATTGATTATTTGAAGGATAAAAATATCAAATTAATATCTCGTTGTCTATGTTCTCCTGATTTGTCGCCTAACGACTTTTTCTTGTTCCCTTATATCAAACAAAAAATGCATGAGCAGCGATTTTCATCACCTCAAGAAGCTGTTGATACCTTTCAAAACCATGTTTCGGGATATCAATTTCAGAGTGATAAAAACTGTTTCAAGAATTGGTTTGAACGGGTGGAAAAGTGTATAAATCTTAAAGGCGAGTACTTTTAAATGCACAATAAAACAGTTTGTTCCCAAAAAATTATTTTTCTTCCTACTTTTTGTAGAAACTTAAAAGGCAACCCTCGTATTTATTATCCATCCTTTTGATAAAATTTGTTAATACTGTAGCTGATACTATTACATATACCTACCCAATTCTGTCAAAGTGTTTAAACAGTTACTAAAATATAATCTCGGAAACTCGAAAACTTATATGACCTTTATAGTTCATAGGATGAAATCACAAGTCACATAACTCAGTTATGAAATATAACTGTAAATTGGATAGGTTCGACATTTCGAAAACTGTAGGGAATAAAACTTTGCATAATATAATACAACTAGATGAGAGCTATCCTCTATTTCATCGCAAAAGGCTTATTGAAACATCATTTTATATGCGGTAACAACTTTTTCATTTAAATTTATCAAACATCGGAAAACAAATTCTTTTGAAATAGCTAAATTTATAGCAGTGTAGCAGAAAATTGACCAAATAAGATATTAAAGAATTATTCATGTGTTACAAATATGTTGCGTGATCACTCGATGTAAAATTTTACAGACAATGGATTATGACACTGTTCGTTTTGTAAAACAGATAAGATAACTGTGTACCAGTTTTATCCGAGAACTTAATTAATCATAGATAAAAGTTGAAAATGATATATTCTTTTAATGAGCTGTGCTACATAATTTATTTTGAAATTCCATTGGGATGCATTTAGTTCGACAACGGGGAAAGGCTAACACATTGAGTTTCAAAGTTATCATAATGCACAAATTTTGTTTTAACCCTTTGAAGTACAAGCAACTAGCTGTATAGACCAATGCTGAAAAAGTGCAGCCGTTGCCACCGGTCCATTTCATTACCAACAGCTTGGTGGTTGATCGAATCACCCATCTGGCTCCACAGATCTGCGCGGCCGCATCGCCAGCTGTTTCAGAAAAGTTCTTTAGTTCTGTGTCACCGGATGGGTAATTCTGTCAACCGCCATGCTCTTGGTAGTTAAATGAATCGATGGCGCAGGCTGCACTTTAGCATTGGGACCATTTAACCATATTTTTTATTACTAGCACTAAAAGCGATGAAATAAGCTGGTTTCATGACGCAACCACAGCACGTTGAAGGGTTAAAATATGAAATAACATACGCAAAATTCAAAAGTAGAGTATCGTTAAAAATGCCCATTAACATTTCAAAAACTATTATAAAAAGGCATTTTTATATAATTAAGAATAACGGTTATACATTTATAAATGAATCATTTGTTTTGAAACTGTCGTTAAGGTTATTTGGTAGGAAGTGGGGCTGCTGGTAGTCACTTCTGACTCCCGCGACCAAGTAAAGATCACCATGTTCGTGTTGGTATGCATGTAAACTAAAGTGGAGTTTCTAAAATCGTTTGCGGCGTTCTAGTTACTGAATATTTCGTTTCTTAGCTTTTTCACACCTATTCTTTACACCTATTCTTTTTAAAAATGAATTATTCGAGTTGAAATGGAATGCAAAGATCATTGAGTAGCTTATGTGAAAGAATAATTATCTTTTCAAGAAGAAAACGGAGAAAATCGAATTTTAAAATGATTATTTTTGTGGAGCTACCCTGAAACAAGAACACCCTACATTAGTATACAATTCTGAGTAATTTTGGTGTACTTTAGCATTTTTAGAATAATTGTAGACTTTTATAATACTTGCACGAAATACAATACAAGGTGCTTTTTTTTTTTAACTGAGACTATTCATAGCCACCTGTTGCTGGATCTAACACCCGAAATGACTTCAGCCTTTGTAATATTATTGAGGGCATGGGGAGTGAGATACCAAGAAAAAAATACTATACAGCACCCCAAATGCAGCATGCAGCTATACCCAGCATCCAAAAATAATCGCATGATTATTACCTAGACCTGCATTTTCATGAAAACACGCAATATATTTTTATCACCCAGTTTAAGTTTCAACGTTATTACTTACAAATTACAATGTGAATTTTTTTCCAAGCTGTACTATTGATTTGAGACATTTGTTGGACGTTAATTTCTTTTGAAGCATTATTTTCCCCAGAAACCTAAGCTTTTTCTTATCATAACGGGAATTGTTATTTAATCTATCTATTTTTGAGTTCTTTTAATTGTAAGTTTCACATGCTCAGCAAATATCAAAAAGTTATTTGAGTGATTTAAAAGATAATTTCAGATGAAATGTGCAGTTTTACTTCTATGAAGTGCGGTATATTTTGTTTTTATGAGAAGTTCTTTATTGCCCTGCTATTTATAATTACTTCCTTGTACGTAGTATAAGGAAGTAATGTGATCCCGAAAAATTTTGGGGGCCAAATTTCGACAAAAAAACCGATTTTGACTACCTCTAAATTTAATTTTAAGAATTTTTTCGATGCATCTCATCGTAGGCTAGCATGCACGATCATATTAACGCGTCTGCAACTCATTTTGACCAGCGGCGAGTCTATTGTGGTCAGTTTTTCCATGCCGTCTGTACGTACGTACGTATGTACGTATGTATGTAACTCGCATATCTCAAAAACTATTGGTCGTAGAATGTTGAGATTTGATATTTAGGATTGTTCTATGATCTAGTTGTGCACCTCCCCTTTTGGTGGCAATCGAATGGATAGTTTATGTACAGGACCGCCCAAAAGATTCGAAATACATTACGCTCTATGGGCCGAAATTCATTAAACTCGCCTAACTCGAAAGCTATTAGGCGTAGAATGTCGAAACTTCATATTTTGGATAGTTGTAACATCTAGTTGTGCACCTCTCCTTTTGGTTCCATTCGACTGGATAGTTTATCTACAGGACTGCCCAAAACATTCGAAATACATTACGCTCAATGGGCCGAAAGTCATTAAACTCGCATATCTCAAAAACTATTAGGCGTAGAATGTTGAAACTTTATATTTAGGATTGCTGTAACATCTAGTTGTGCACCTCCCCTTTCGATTCCATTCGACTGGATAGTTTATCTACAGAATCGCCCAAAAGATTCGAAATACATTACGCTCTATGGGCCGAAATTCATCAAAGCGTTTTTTAGAGGTATTGGGCTATTTCAAACGACTCAGAAGTGATGTATGCTGTAAAGAGTTAGAAAATGAATTTCTCCATTAAAAAAAGTGTCTTTATCATTTGTAGTTCTGCTACAGGAACACTCAAACGATTTCCAATACATTACGGTCAATGGCAATTTTAGGGGCATTCATCCATTTCAAGCACAATACCGTCCTACCACATAAGTTAGGTAATGGTCCGACCACGGTCACGTGCCTCCCTCAAGAACTATGCCAAAAGTCGCCAAGCTTGGAGACTTTTGGTGTACGTGTGTGCATATTTAACTCTCAAATCTCAAAAACTATTATGAAATTTCATATATAAGAATGTTGTAACATCTAGCTGTGCATCTCGATTTTTGGTTCCAATCTACTGGAGAGTTTATTTACAGGACCACCGAAAAGAATTTCAGTACCTTAATGTCTATGGACATCTTCATTATAATACAACTGTAGACAGTCATTGTTTGGTACATGCCCAAAATCTCGCCGTCTGTCCTCGACCTTGGCGAGTTTTGGCGAAATATCGCCAAATTTGGCGATAGTCAGTCATTTGGTCCATGGCCAAAGTATCGCCATTTGTCATCGTTCTTGGCGAGTTTTGGCGAAATATCGCCAAATTTGGCGATAATCTGTCATTGGTTTATGCTTAAAATATCGCCAAATGTCGTCGACATTGACGAGTTTCGCCGAAATATCGCCAAATTTGGCGCCAAAAATTATTTCCTATTTTGTATTACTCTAAAACTTTAACCCGTAGATTCTTTAACTTTGTATTTAGAACTATTGTAATATCTAACTGTTTTCAATATCTTTTTTCACAGCAATCGACTGAGAATTTATTTACATGGTGAGCCAAATGACTTTGAATACATTGAGGTGTATAGATGCATTCAATTCATTGAAAGTCTGTGGTCAATGACTACTTTGGCTATCCCCAAAATCTCGCTGACTATCTCAAGTTTGTCGGCTTTAGGTGAAATATCGCCAAATAAAGTGTCAGAAGGAAATCTTTCAAATTGAACTCAGCTTGGCGATATCGAAATATTTGGCTAGAAATCGCTAAACCTTACTATTATTGATATTTTATCTCTTTCAAACAAATAAGTTTAGAGGAAGTGCGTCGAAAATATTTTTGATCTAATGGACGTGCAAGGAAGTCATGTGTTGGACACATCAGATTTTTTTTTTTTTTTCGTTGACAGCTAACAGATACTTTATTGCTCCATATATTTAAACTTCCCAAAACATCTTCAATTAATAATCTCAATTTGCTGGGGTTTTTCTTTAAATCTAGAAATTAATAAAGCATTATAAAATAAACAACGCAATAAATGTTACAAACACCATAATGCATTTTTATAGTCGTAAACTTTTAACAGCATCTTATCTCCATATTCCATCGTCAACAAATCTACTCATAAAATTTTATTACGTAATTTCATACTCCTGCATCAAAGATACTAGATAAAATGGATTCTTATTATTCGATTTAAGCTTGCATCCATGAGAACAAATGTTTTTCAAACTATTGAACAAACTCTAATATTGCCCATAAAATACAGGATATTTACCATGAGAGAAAAATCAAATAACGTTTTGTTTAATTAAGTGAATAGATTGGCATTCAACAATTAGTTTTTAGTACCTGAGCAATTTGGATTACACTGCTCAAATACTAAAAACTAATCGTTGGACAACATTCTGTTCTTGCTATGTGTTTTATTTTGGGTGGGTATACTAGGTGATTATAAAATAAGTATATTTAGATTTACCTGTAGCTTGAAGGATTAATCCAAACGAAACGAAAATCAGTATGCACTTATTAATAGAGAAAGGGAAGAAGACTGGAATAATAATAATAATAATAATAATGATAATAATAAAACAGTTGCAATAATCGCGCAGATGGCGCTTATAGTACAACACCGTTGTAATCATCAGCAAAATCAAGAAGCCGTCATTTCTGTCAGTAACGTGGTACAAGATGCCTCTTAGTTCTCCAGATCGCTCTTTGATTTTAGAACTATTCCACGCAAACAGCTCAAACGCTGCAGCCACTTTAAGTGGACTTAGGCGTACGAAAGAAATGTGTAAAGGAGAAAAGTCCTTTGACTCAGTGTTCAGTGAGAAGAGTGGTAAAAGAATAAGAGACTGGATCGTTGACTCTAAGATGTGGAAAATTGGGGAAAACAGTACCTCTCCCCCCACAGGAAGAATTTGCCACTGTAATTAAGAAGCCTTCAGAGACTCCAGAAGTCGGTATCAATGCCATGAGAACATTTTTTTTTTTTTTTTTTTTTTTTGAGGAGTTACGTCCATCAGCACTTGTAACATGTTCAGTTAGTGCACAACGATTACCACGTGTTGCAAACATGTGGAGTTGATCGGGAGTTGTATATTTCATATAATATTCTTCGAAAAATAGGTAATCTAATTTTATCCGTTTGAAATTAGTCGTGATCAGCAGTTGTTACCAGGTGACGTGCAGCAATGATTGGACTTTGCTCAAATGGCTTTAGTATGAATGGATGTGCATGATGCTTTCTCGTGAAAAATTTTACGGGGGGGTGACGCCCACTTTTATTTGAATGGGACAGTCAATGCGCAAAACTATAGAATAGGGCTTCAAAAATGGGGGAAATGAGCCACCTCAAATGTTATTCAAGAAAGACCCTCCTTCACTCTCCAAACCTCAGAGTGTGGTGCGGCTTTACGGCAAGTTTCTTTTTTTTTTTTTTTTTTTTTTTTTGAAGAGTTACGTCCATCAGAACTTGTAACATGTTCAATTAGTGCACAACGATTCGCACATGTTGTAAACATTCGTAGTTCCTCAACTCCAGCAAAGACAGTATCTTACTTAAGCGTTTTTAATGCAAAATGGAGCCTCCACCCATACTGGTTGAGCAGTACAATAGTTCTTGCAGCAACATTTCACAGATGACTGAGTAATAAGCCAGTATTTTCGTATGGCGTGGCCTCCTCAATCCCTTGATCTGATTCCTTGAGATTTTTGGCTTTGTGGGTACTTAAAATTTAATCTGTACCGTGGAAGTGTCACAGGCCACAATGATCTAACATATTGCATAACACAGCATGTGCAAAACCTCACTCGTGATCATGGGCGCCGGCAGCATAGAGCAAGGATTTTTGTATGCAGTGTTTTCCCTTGCTTTTTTGCTCTTTCCAACATGGTAACCATACGTTGAAGTAGTCTTTCCCCCCCCTGGGAAATATTCTGCCGACGCCCATGCTCGTGATGCATTAGATTCCACACCTGGGCACACCACCTGGATTGTGTCCTTCAGCTCAATGACCACGTGGAACTCAAACTTGATTGGCAATGCCATGCACAAGCGTAATCACATTATCTGAAACATTTTTCAGTAAATTGGGCGTGCTATCCAGATTTACGTTTTCTTAATTTGTACTTGAATTGCAAAATATACATTCAAAGGCGCCCTCTGTCGGTAACTATTGCAACTATTTTTTTTTTGTTATTCTATTCTACGCCCTCCCCCCCTTCTCGATCAGTAAGTGAACCCATTTTGGCTTCATTTGTATTATTCTTTCAAGCTGCAGACAGTTCTATTTAGAAATACTTATTTTATATTGACTCGGCGTATTAGAGGGATTCGAAAGTAATGCCATTTATTCCTATGCCAATGTTTTCTTAGATCAAAACTACTAAACAAATAATACGAAATTCGACATATACGCATTTTTAATATAGTTGCTAAATTACACTGCATTTACCAAAATTCGTAGCGTGTGAGGGTAGAGGGCCAAAGCGATATTTTCCCTTATTGCCCTCTATCTAAGACAAAAACGAAAGTCTTTGGATCACAGACTTATAGAACATGTTTGGGATGTTTAGAAAGAGGCACTTCCAAGATCCTACAGATGTTAAAAGCCTAGTTTTTGGAATAATGGGGACTGCTGCCGCAAGCGTTTCTCGCGGCTCTTATTAACAGTATGAGAGTTCCTTGTTAAACTTGTGCAACAGTGCACAGTAGCGACACTCCTTATCCCTTTAACGCGCAGTGTGCCCGCTCTGGGAACAGCAAACTCTGACGTTTTGACTGTTGCCAGCCACGAAGAATAGATTGGATTTCTATAAAAATAGTTGCGGGTGACATAGCTCCACGAGAATCCTTTACTTTTTAGCACGTCATTTCCCGTCAAAAATTATCACGATTATTTTTAACAGCACTGACATCTGCTGAAAAATGGAAGAATGCGAGAACAGCTAGATAGATTGCCCAATGCTGAAAAAGGGCAGCCGTTGACATCGCTCGACTTAACTACCAGCAAGATGGCGGACGATCGAAACGTTCATCGCGTGCCACAGATCTAGAGACCCCTTTTTTTGACGACAGGTGGCTGTGCTTATAACCAGCGGAATTTTTAAAAAAATCTGTAAATGATAAACTTTCGCAGAAGTATTTAGCATACAGTTTCCTGTGTATTTTTTCTGGTAGGTATTAGGGTAGTAACAATTGAAAAGCAAAAATCAATGTGAAAATTTTCAATAAACGGATTTTACGTTTCGGTGATCCTAGTCATTTGGCGCTAAAGGAAAACACATTCAGGCAAGCTAATTCCTTTTAAAAAGTAAGTTTGTAATGCATTTAAGATTTTCCGACATGTTTTTATTTTTTCGGACATAGTATTTTTAAATCCGTAGTCGTGTCCCCCACGGAGGGCATTCCTATACATTCAAAACGGATAGGCCTAGGACCCTAGTGCAATCAATCGGCCTTAATCTACAAACACTCATAAATCCTCCTTAGTCGTAATTATCCCACAGTTTTTTAAAAGTCTGGTAATCGTGACGATATATAAAAACATAGTAGAAAAAATTTTTTTGACATGAAAAAGACCTTGCTTATCTTATATCACTTAAAAAGCATTAAGGTGAAAATAATTTAAAATCTTTCTTTTATTTCTTATTTTTAACTTTAAATTATAAAATGGGAATCTTGCTTTTGATTATTGTTAAAAATCTGAAATGCTTAAGAGCAGATCCAAAAATACATTTCAAGACATTTAGTAGATAGCAGTCTGTAATGAAAGAGATAAATATAAAAAAATTATTCATACCATGGACATTTATTAAAAAACAGTTATTTTTTCATGATCAAATAATCCTAAAAACAGGCAAAATTCCAAGAACAAAAACATTTATTCTGACATTACTTCTTTATTTCGGTTTTATTTTGTTTTCAAAACAAGTAAACCTTACTTAATACAATTTCATTCAATTTTTCCAACAGTTCTGACGGCTGGTACTTTTCTTTTTATAGAAAGAATGACTTTCAACACATCTTGCCAGCAAGGAGACCCTTTGATTTAATATGTAGAAATTATAATTTTATTACTTAATTTGTATCAATTATTTATTGTATCAATAATTCTTAACTTTATCATAAACAAGAATAGTATAGTCTCAACTGATCCAGCAAAAGCTGTAAGCTGAAGCATCAAAGCAATCAAGTGGTCGTAATTACCCCAAATTTTTGATTCAGTTATGATTTTGTTTGAGTAATTACGACCCCCACCCTAAAATTTTAAGCAAATTATTCTAAGGAAATAAAATTTTTATTATGTGTTCTTGAAAGGTCAAATCTCCCCTTATTAACCATAACTATAATTTTCCTATAATTAAAAGCGTTAAAAATTCACAATAAACTTGTAAAAAATGGTCGTCATTACCCCAACTGACTCTATTTCTTCAGCTATCACAGATTTTGTGTTCGGGACCTTAATTTTGGACATCAGTATATACATATTTAAAAAAATGATTGGTAAAATAGTATCATATTCTTAGCTGTCGTACCGTAAAATATTTTGAAACCATAGGATTTAAGTTGTGTTGTTTCTAATTACATTTAATTTAAAATCAAACGCAAACTACTCCGAAGTGATTTCAAGCTAAATAGGAAGCATCTCCAAAGTTATCTTTTGGAGATATTTATTATCTCCATATCTTTTTCAATAAGAATATTAATTGCAAGTATACGACATAATCAGAAAAAAAGGTTTACTCTGGGTGCAACAGTGATGTAAATCAGTTGCTTATAAAGTAACTAATCTCTTCTCTCTTTTCGTATTAACAGTCAATAATTTAAAAAATGACTACAATAAAGAATGTTAATTATTGTTCGAGAACTCAACCTTTACAGAACGTCCATATGAAAATTAATTATTTCGAAAATCCCTTCTTTTTTTTCCTCACTCAATTTTCTGCTATCCGTTTCACTTGAAGGGCACGAATATAATATAACAATATTTTTTTCACAACTTTCCTTTATACAATTACTTTTTCTTTTAAGATAGCTTTTAAGATTTTTCTTTTAAGATAGCTTTTAACGCAAGTGTTCCCGTTTCTTCTTATAGGAAATTTCAGAGAGTAATAGAAAAACCTAGGTATTTCATTGGCCTGTGGGAAGAATATTTGAGCTTCTTACCATGAACCTTTCTTATTTAGGCTTCTAAATCAAAAATACGATATTTGTGGTTATATATTTGGTGTATTTTCTGAAATGAATAATTTTTCAATAAATAAAATGGCAAATTCTTTCTCATGTGACATCAGGAAAAATGGATTACACAGGTTGTTAAGCAGAGCAGCTAAGAAAGTAATTGACTTTTATCTGAATTAGGGGATCAATGTTTATTTTTTCTGAATAAGTACAGTTCTTATGATTATTGCACATTGTGAATATTTTGTCTTTCTCAATATTCTATTTTACAATGATTTAGAAAATACTTTAAATTATCTAGAAATTATATATATATATATCTGGCAAACAAATGTTTCAAAAATAAAAAAAGAAAATAAAAGCTTACTCTCTCTCTCTCTCTCTCTCTCTCTCTCTCTCTCTCTCTCTGTCTCTCTCTCTCTCTCTCTCCTTCTAAATCATGATAAAAAATATTTCTTTTTCGTAAGTTTTCTTCAAAATCAGTTGAAATAAATCATAAAATATTTCTTAAAAATTTGAAAAGATGTTTCTCAGTATATGCTCAAATAAATATAAATATAAAAAAATATTAGGTTCTTACCCCAACCATTTTTCAATAAGTAAAATATTTTACATTCTTATTTATATTTTAAGAAGAGTTTTGTTTAGCTAATATATTAACCTATTTTCTCAGGAGAGTAATGGAGTTAAGAAAAAGCTTATATGGTACGTTTTTTGGTTTGTAAAATTAAGAAAATAGAATACCCTCCCATATATAAATACATCCATCAAAGTTAGACACAGACCATGAAAGGTTAACTCTTAGTCAATATTGTATGCTGATAAAAGAATTATAGGGCGAAGTAACCACAAAATGTTAATTCAAATACATGTAACGGAAAAGAGATAAATGAAATATGAGTGCAGTAAATTGTTTAAGAAAGAACACAGAAATGTGAAATTTAGGCACTGACACAAGTATTGATTCATTTGAAGTAGAATGAACTGTGTCCTGTGTCTGATATTGATTATGCAATGAAATGAAGACGACTTAAAGTTTTGGTGATTTAATCTATTTGAAAATCAAAAATTATGTAGTCAAAACTTCGCTTTTAAACCCATTCTTTGCAAAATTATGATGTGAAGCTATTGTTTCGCAACCAAATATACGCAGCAGTTTACTAGCTGATAAAGTCAAAATTACTATATACATTATAACTTATAGCCAATATTGAGCAATGTAAATATATTAAAATATTTTATATAACAAATGCATAAAACAGTTCAAAAAATTCGAGAAAAGTATTAACTCCAATCTTTAAATTTTCATCCCAAATGTTTTATATTTCTTTTTCGGAAATATTTGTCATGATTCTAAAAGCCACAGCAACTCGAATAACCTGGCGAATGCATTAGGGAATTCATTCAAATGTGAATTCATTCCTAATGCTATGCTGAGGAGAAATATTCTGCTTGACTGTTTAATCTGAATAAATGAGGCAGAATACCCACTTATGAGGTAGAATAAACCATAACTTGTTGGTATAACACTCACGATATAAAACCGAAAATCCTATTTAAACTTCTAAGCGAGCATTTTATGGGCAGAAATGAGGCAGTACATGGAGAGGAAATAATATGCAAAACAGAGTACTAAGCACTCAATAAAATGAAAAGACTTCTATTTAAACTTAGCACTTTAGCTGAGCGTTAAGAACAATGCTCAAAAGAGAATGTGAGTTATTAAAACCCCGCAAATTTTGAAATTTATGGCTTTGTTTAAATGTTTATTTGAACATTTAAAGATAAAGTAAGAGTAAAGATAAAGTAATATTTAAAGAACTTTTTAATACATAGAAGTATTTCTACAAGTAAATTAAGGGTCTAAGACCTTTTAAAGTACAAAATAATTACATACGTAAGAATCATTCTAAACATAAAAAGATAATCAAAATAACAACAACAACAATAATAATAATAATAATAACCTATTGAAATAAGCCAATTTTAATTTACATTCCTATAACATATTTTAGATACAATATTCAGAATATATCAAATTACGTGTAACGTAAAAACATCTATTTTAAGACTAACTTGATATTTTAATGGTGAAATGTTTTTAAAATGTCTTTAAAAATGATTTTTTAATGGGTATAAACTACGATATATTAATAACGATTGTCTACGTTTTAATTTAATCTAAAAATGTTCATTTTAAAAGCTTTTAAAACCATTATTTACTATCGTTAAAAGCTCACAGACAATTGTCAAGCTAAGTCCATTATCATTTAGGTGAAGTTAAATAACGTAAGGCTGCAGTTTTCGTATATTTAATCCATTTGGATTTTAAAGCTAAATAAACCTTTTTATTTACCCATAATACATCTTCTTCCTGAGGAAATCGTTTACACATTGCTTTTTTCCGGTCCACGCTCATTTCTTGACGGTTTTAACGAAATAAATTTTCTTTGGACACACTGTGTACCATTTGAAACTCAACTCGTAGTTTGCTTAGCAGTTTTGTTTCTTCACACTATCTGCTTAGGCTTTTAAGTGAAATATATATGACAGCAACACCCACGTATGTTTATGTTGGGTACATTTTGTTAATGTATGGGCTTTGTAAAAGCTTGATTTTTAAGCACAAATGAGTTACACTGCTACAAATATCTGCTAACATTTCCTTTTGTGCAAATTTTCTAAAATATGCTAGTTTTACACAGACGTAAGGAGAGCCTTGTGTTAAAGTAATATTTATTTAAAAAACAAGTTACAAGTTTCAGCCAATTGCTTGAGAGAAATGCAACATTGTGAAAGTGTATTCTGCAACATATTTTTCCTGCATTAAGATAAATTTTTCGGCATGTATAGGGTAAAGAGCCCAGTGAGTGAACACAGCCATTAAATAAACATATCGTATATATTTTTAAAAAGTAAGATTTGAGGAAATTTTCAGCCTGAGAATTGACAACAGTAATACTTTTCTATGCAATAGGAAGCTATTTGACACTTCATTGGTTATCCTGGTCACATGTTCTTCTTTTGTTCCTTTTCTAGCTACGGCACTCATTCACGGTGGATGTATTCCGGTGTTAACACTTTATGTCATATATCTACATCAAATTATTCATACAATATGCTCAGTTTAGTTCAGATAAGGGAGTCCCTTGATTTCTACTTAAACATGGGTTATTATATTTAATTGCAAAATTTTATTTCAAAATAGAGTAAACCCTCTTTTAAAAAGAATTTTAAAAAATTCCACTAAAGCATGGTGGTATCAGTTGAATGAAGATGCACTTAAAATGGAGGCTAAAAGCAGAGAGCAGAAGATATTTCCATCATGGACAGAATTTCACTTTACAAAAATTTTGTTTAAAAAAATTTTGAATTTTTTGAGTTTGATGCTTGATTTTGAAATTGAGTTTTGAATTTTTTGCGTAACTTCTACACTTTTGTAATTTATTAAAAATCTCCAGAAAATCACATTTCACATTTCAAATGTAGGTAAAATATGTTTAGAATAAGTTTAAAATATTTGTAGATTTGAGGTGGATTTGTGTTAAATAAATAATATTGCCAGTGCATTAGTACGCATATTAAAACTGAATAGAAATCAAAACGTCTAATTTTGCTTCGGTAAAGATTGCTCTTCAGAATAGTGAACAGCTCAAGGTATGAAAATTCTCACAAAAACTTTTCTTGTTAGATTTTGATTTAAAACTAATAAGTTTGAGATAAACCGCTTGACTTCAAACTGAATAGTGATTAGTCCAGATACCTATGAAAAAGAGTGTTTTCATAGTTCTATATATGAAATACAAAAATGATTTCTTAAAAAGTTAAATAATTATTACAAGAGTAAAGTCCCTTTGACAAGTAAAATTTCCTTGTCTCATAAGTAACTTAATTAGAGAACAGCAATTCTAATTAGTATTCTGAATTTCAACTGTTTCAATTCAGTTTGAATATAGCCATTCTTTCATTTAGAAATGTCCCATTCACAATATTTGCAGCAACAAAAGACTTCATAAACAAACTAAATACCAATTATATAAACAAAGAGAAGAAGATATAAAGTTTTCGCTTGTCAATATTTTCGACGTCTTGTGCATTATTTGCATACGTAGAACAAAGATGCTGGCCAATAAAGAGGGCATTTTTAAGGTAGGGTACTCTCTTTCCTCCATTCTTCTTGCCACTTTATTTTAAAATGTTTAATGCTTTGTTAGGCCCTCATGCAATCGCTTGGAGTTATATTCAAGCATTTATTCCATGATTGTAGAATGTTTTATTGAAATTTGTTATCGTTTATATTTTCGACTGACGAAAATAAATTGTGATCCCCTCACAATGTGCTAAAAAGCCTAAAGGACACTGCATAATTAGTCAAACAAAATTTAGCACAAAACTGGTAAGTAATGTGAGATTTTCGCTGCTTTGAACATGGATCCAGAAAATATATGCAATCAAGCCCGCTTAATGTAATAGTATTTTTTCCACGAAAACTTATTCTAATAGGCAGGATATTCCATTATTTAGAACAATCATGATAAATTACTATAGTTTGGTACATTGAAATTTAATTGCATTAATAGCGGAATATTCTTTTAACCGTTATTTCATTAAGCGGTTTCGAGTGCATATGGTTAAATCTGAGCATGTCTTAAATTCATTAAGAGCTAAAGATAGTTGTAAGAAAAACACTGCTTTGAGAATTTTAATGGTAGTGAACTCCATTGTGTTACGTTTAACACAGATAACCCATGAATTTTTTTTTAATTTTTGGTCAAACCACATATGTATTCTGGCAACTTTTTGTTACTGAGCTCATAAATATATTTTGCACTTAATTTGGAGATCATGAAGAATTAGAAAGCCGTACAACGTGTTCTCAGCAAAATTCTGAAAGTGTCTGATGAATGTCAAAAGATCTCCCTAGACACTATGATAACTTTTGAATCACTGAAATTTAAGGTGATCTGAAAAATTGAAATTAATATGATAGTTGTTTCGAGAATAAAAATTTTCTTACTCACGATTGATTGGTACTGTTCGGTGTCAGTTTCACGATTCAAAGTCAGATGACCCACGTATGGAATCCACGTAAAAATAGCCCGAAAGTTTTTCACATAGCCTTGCTAAATAAAAAAGTATAAACTCCAAATTGCTATTTCTGTATACTCATCTAAGACTAAACACGAAAATCACAGATAGTTGAATGTGGCCTAAAATAATCCCATTAAAGGAAAAACTTGTGTAAAATGACATAAATGTTTAATAGTTTTTGTCTTTGTTAGTATCTTTTACACTATATTCTACATTATAAACATATTTTAATAGCATTTTAAACAACAAACATTGAGTAATAAAAAAACATAATTTTGAAAATGTGTCCAAAGGATCATTTTACCCTTCACCAAAGGGCAAAATTATTCTTCATTTGAAAATAACTGAAAATTGTTTTGATTGTTTCCGCAAAATAAAAGGCATAAAAGTTATTCTGACTATACATAATGAAATAAAAAAGTTTTACAACCAACTAGTATGCATAGTTTTTTTAATAATTTTTTTATAAAGTGTAAAATTAAAAAAAAATGTTTTCTTTGGTAATTGTTTTCTTTGGCCAGCATTTTTTGGATATCTTGTGGATGAAAAATAAAAATTTGAGACAGTCACGCATTTTGAGAGTGGTTGAAGCTCTGCCATTAAGACTAGGACACGGTACTGGAGTTTCTTCTGCGAATAGATCATTTTACCCGGCAGCCCATCAGGGTTCCCATTAGAAAAAAAAATTGGGGAGATTTCTCACCCATTCAAAAATTTTGAGTGAGATTTCTGAAAGTTAAGTGAGAACATAAATATTGTTTAACATCATTTAATTTATTTATTTTACAATTTCAATAACACCGATTTTTCCGTTCATTAAAAAAATTTACAGCTTGATCATATGGAAAACTTTCTAAATTGATATTTCCATCAGCTATTCTAATAAGATTGCTTAAATTTGCACTTGAAAGTGCACTGAAATTTGCACTTGAATTGTTAATGGATATTCAAAGTTAATGAATATTCAAATTTATTCAAAGAATCACATCCAGTTTAACTAAGCAAAAGAATTATTAACTATAATATTTTATCTAGTATAATAAAATTATATAAAATAACTTAATATTTATATAATATATTTATATAAATATTAAATTATATTATACTACAAAGTTGGTAAGATACAAATATGTGTGACAAAGTTAAAACAGATATAGTTAAGTTCAAATTCTTACTACAGTATAAGCTAGATTATCCGGCATTTAACGGAAAATTTCAGCTTCTTTTTTATTTTGTGGGGGGGTCTTCTTAAAAGATTGATTAACTCTTACTGTGAACGACAACTAAACTTAGAACGGAAGGAGGGGGGGGGTGCAAATTTCAAACTGCCAGAGGTTATCAATAATTCCATGAATCGTGTATATAAAAAACAAACAGATGAAATGCTCTCAAAACTCATATACGATGGACACACATACAAAAACAAAACATTTTACAGCTGGCAAGCAGGAGGAGAAAAATCAACACGTCAGCTCAGCGCCGATAGCATTAATTAATATTCCCCCTCTGCATTCCGATGATTTAACCGTGTTATCTCTGAACAGAAACTCGAGAGAGGAAGGGGGGGGGACGCTTCATTGCGGCCGCGGCACGCTCGTTATCCGACAGTAGTAGAGTAAAAACAAATTTTTGTATTTGTAAACTGGCATTTTTAAACTTTCAAACAGCGTGCGAGAATCTCGCGCAGGTGGAGGATTTTTGCAGTGCGAGAATACCTCGCGCTGTAATATTTTTTGCGCGAGATTTAAAAGATTTATACAAAATTCTCGCGGTCTCGCACTCTAGCGGGAACCCTGCAGCCCATTTTAAGTCATATTACAGGATGATGGCAAGAAACGCAATAAACTTAGGTAATGTAATTCAGTTCTAAAAACATACTCATTAAGTAAACTAAGTCATACATGAAAGACTGTATTTAAAAATAAATTTAAAAGTTAGTACTGACCTTATAAGCGATGTTATAAAACCCAATTTTTCGAAGAATTCTATTTAGACACGTAATAATGGAGCTGCTTCAACACTGTCATTGCTTCTTCTTCACTTGGCACTACTAGTTTATATATTACCCGGTAGAGAGCGTTACCTGTATCTAAAAAGACATGTGAATCGTTTTAACTGCTAGGCCACATTCCCCTACCTGAAAGTAAAAAATACAATGATAAATCTCAATGAAAGAACTATTAATGCATTTAATAACTGAATGTTTTGCACTTTTAATAATAGTTCATCAGCAATTTAGAATTCATATTTCTGACATTTTAAAAGCATTAAAAATTATTTTGAAATCTGTCATAACAATTTTGAAACTGTAACTAAAATTCACAACATTTTTATGACATCAAAATGAATATTCAGGTAAAATATAATTTATTAATCGAATCTATAACAGAAATACCAAATATGACACAAACTGCTGAAATGTGTGTTTCTTCTCGCGGAAAAGAAATTCTGAAACGATTTGAGTGTGGTTTTTTGCAAATTGATTCGCTTTGTCCGGAGAAGGTTTTAGACTATTCAAATATGACCAACTGAAAGAAAGTTAGGGCCTAAAAACCTCCTTTTTACATTCACTCCCGCCATGAAGGGCAGTAATGCTGCTTCTATTGCAACTATTGCGATGGCCGACTATTGCAACCATTCGATGATGTGAACAATATGCACGAGACATCTGTCTGTATAAAACGGAATATTTAAATGTGTATATCTTCCCTTCACTTAAAGACTACTCTACGACATAAGAGCGTTTTTTTATTTTTCAAAAATGATTCATGCCGCCTGGAAAATACTTAAAACTATTGCAACTCTACACTGACCACTAGAAAGGAAGGATGCATTCGTAAACGACAAACTTGTTGCACGAGCTTTCGTAAGAAAACTGGAATGCGTGTGTTTATGCTATCAGTGACTATCAGTTTCTTTTGACTTTACCGAACAACTTAAGTTTATTTAGTTTCGTCGCCTAGGAGATGTGCTTGTTTACGTTTCACGTCTGTTGTTATTTTTACTGAGGAGAATTTTTAGTACATACTCAATGTAAAGTCAACAGGATTTTTAAAAGAAAGAGTGGCCATAATTGAAGTGCACTGATCAAAATTTAGAAGTTTTAACTTGCATTTTTTCAAAAGTATTTAGCAAGAGAAGTTCAAATTTCGCTAATAACAGTTTAAATCAACATCACTCTCAACACTAAATATATGCATTTTGAATTTAGTAAAATGGTTACCTTTGAAAAATTCTGTATCTTTGAAAAATTGCAGTTTCTAGCAGCTTCAGCAAACGTAAAATACTTTTCATAACGACATACCATGCAACATACTTTTCGTAATTATGGAGGCCATTTCATAACAGCAACCTACAGCAAGTGTGTCCTCTCAACAACTGGATGAACCTGCTCCGTGCTCAGTTTACTTAGTTTGAGACTAACCACACTCAGTATTGTATACGAACCCTCTAGTTTATAAACTGAATTCAGTCAGTATCCTTTACGAACACCTTAGATGGAAACTCGTTGCACGGGTGTAGCTCGTTTGGCGTATACGAATGCGGCCGAAGTTGGGTTCCGAAACGTTCTTTCCAGACTCATTCTTGGCCTTTTTCTCTCACCCTAGAGAGCGATAATGCTGTTTTTCACAGCAAGAATGTCTGCGGTATATGAAAACATCCTGGATCTTACAGAAATTATTGCCATTGATGAATGATATATCTATATGAAAGTCAAAATTACTATTGTACCGTTTTCAGACTGTTTTTTGGAAAAATTATCTCGTTTTTACAAAGTAAAACACTTGTCTGCATCATGTGGCGTTATTTCAAAGGAGTAATGTTGGACTTATGAGACAAAACTGTCTTCTGTATAAATGTGGCACTTTGAAAGGGAATAAATCTGCTTGCGAAACGCTTCTTACGCACTTTTTTTTAGCTCAAGTGACACTGACGTAGTGTTCGTGTCGTTATTTTTTCGTTCGGGTTGTTTAATCTGAAAGGCAAAATTTAAATCCCGAAAAAAGATGTCGCTTTTTCTTAGATAAAAAAGATTGAATATCTTAAAATCAAATAGGCAAGAAAAGTACATTATTCTTTTCGTAGGAGGAACGGGTGCGCAAATAGTTCTGAATAAAAATAACACAAATAAAATCTGGTAGAAAATTTTTAAAATATGCATTTTACGTGGGCTATTTAATCGCACATTGCTAAATATATGATTTTTTACATTCAGTATGTTTTGACAGTCATACCGAGCACATTTTCTCCTCTGTTGTTTTCACTAAATATATATTTAATTTCATTGCATTTATTTGCTGTCGCAAACACTTTTCCAGGTATTTTAACATTTCTCAGTATGCGTTCAGTCAGTCCCATTTGGAACTCTTTAAAAACGAATGTTCGCTCCATGTTGTGTGCAATTAGAAGTAATGAATTTCCTGTAAGAACATCCCACATTTGAGAATAATGTTTAAAAATTCAATTAATTTTGAAGGATCCCATTCCATTAACCCTTTACTAAAGACGTTTTCATTGACATTTTACAAACAGCTGCAAAATTTTCTGACAGTTTCTGAATTAGAAAATTCGAGACAACAACTTACTCATCTATTATGCTGTATTTAAAATAATTAAAGCCCATCCCTTTACTGCTCTTGTTTACCTGTTCTTTGAAATAACTGTTATTCACGTCAAAGTTTGTTAAGACTGAAGATTTACGAAAATGCAAGAACATAAAAGAAATTTCAAACTAACGCTCTTCTATAGAATTTCTCTTTAAATATGCCTCTGGAAAGAATAGTTTAAGTATAAAACACGTGAAAAGTTTGTACCCGGAAGATATTGATAGGTTGAATCGGAAAACTTTAAGCAAATACTTAATAATTTTACACTGAGGTTATATTTAAAATACACATACAAGCATGTTGATGTTCCATAAATAATTCATTTTGTTTTATTCTTTTATCTGGATCTGAAATTGTTAATTAACTGCAGGTGGAAAATTTTAGTATGCAGGCATTTATCTAATACTCATGCAAATTATATTCTAAAATTTTACATATTATGCATTTGCATTTTTACGATACATAATTCTGAGATGCATTTATTTTATATAATGTATATAAAATGAGTGCATTGCTAAGAATTAAAAAGAAAACAATACATATCACATTTAAAAAAGAATTATTAAATCTCCCATACAGAATCACTTTCAAAAGTTTCGAAGTATTAAAACGTTTTAAAAAAATTTTGTTTCTCTAAATGCTCATTCAATTAATATCAGCTCTCTTCAGTGTTATACACTTAACTCTTTGAAGCGCAATCGTTTTTACATCGATATAGAAGAGCAACCGGATATACTGCCCAAAGCTGAAAAAGTGCACTCGCTGCCATCTCTCGATTTAACTACCAGAAACATGGCGGTCGATCGAATTGCCAATCGCGTCCCACAGAGACACAGAATTTCACAGTTGGCTGTGGGGCAGTATGTTGCCAGCTGAGTTATAAAAGTTCTATAGCTCTGTGACACGCGATTGGCGATTTGATCGACCACCATTTTGCTGGTAGTTAAATCGAGCTATGGAAAGACTGACATTTTCAGCGTTAGGTAACCACTTAGGCAGTCTATCCAGTTGCTCTACAATATCGACGCACTTTTTTCCGATTCTCCAGTTTTCAGCGGATTGCAGTACTGATAAAAGTAATTCTGACTTTAATTTTGAAACTGTAATTGATATTTTTTGCTGGAAATTATGTGCCAAAAGGTAAAAGATTCTCGTGTAACTATACAATCCCCTAAGTACCTTATTGGAATAAAATTTATTCTTCGTGAAAAACATGGACAATCGAATGATGCTTGAGCATTTTTGCGATCGACAGTGAAAATATCGAAGGTTTTTGTCCTCAAGGCGAAGACAAGTTTAAAGATTGAAATTATTATTTCAAAAAAGAAGAATAAAGAAAACTAGAGTTACATTATTGTTTATCCCTCTGAGCTCTTTGGATTTTTTTTTTACATGATAAATAAAAATATTTACAACTATGCTGTAAAATATTACTACTGAAAATGAGCGTACAAACAAATAAAATTTGTATGGCTATATTTATATTTACTAAACCAAATTCCCGCCATATTTGCATGTATCTCCACAGAAATGCGTTTATTTCTCTAGGTGCAGAGTTAAAAACTAAATATTTAATTTCTGGATGCATTATTCTCTTTCTATTCACATCTTATAATGTCTTAAAGATATGCGTTTTTAGCAAACTAAAATATAATTTTTTAAGTTTTAAATTTAATATGCTTCGGTGTACAAAATTCGATAAAAATACTCTGAAATTTTCTGTGAAAATAATGGCTCTGCTGGTAAATAAATTATTATTATGTTTTGCTTGAACATCAGTTGCTTTAATGTGGCTTTATCATTAAATCCATCTTATTTTCAATAGTTTAAATCAAATAATTATTTCATGCATTTCAAATTACTACCGCAAAGGATATTCATACCTTTTAAGATCTTGGATGTCACTTTTCTAGACATGATGTTATATAATTACCGAATTACCGATCAAACGATAATTTAACTTTTTATTTCAAGAAGGATATATATATATGTGTGTTATAAATGTCCTTCGTTTGCATTTAAACTCCAATATTTGCAACTGAAATCATGCGACCACTTTAATATTGGTGACATTTTCCTTTCTTTTATGATGCAGTTAAAATAAAGCAATTAAGATGTTCCATTAAGAGTTTTCCCGTGTTTATCATTTTCTTCCAGTTAAATTTGCTTTAATGTATAGATTCTTTGATCGAAAAAAAACTGATGACACTTTTGATAGCATGTTACAAATTTATAATTGTTTCAACTTGTTCAAATTGTTCAATTGTTCAAATATAATTGTTTCAACCTTTTTTTTTAAGTGAAAACTTCTTTCGGTGTGTTAGGCACTTGGGGGATGGAGAAAAAGCACCGAATTCGTGTAAACGTCACATTCAGATACATATGGGGAAAAAGTGGATTGTGACGTCATAGCTAAGTATTCTGCCTGCTGAGATTTCTTCCTCCTTTCTTTGAATTTTAGTACTGCCACCTGTTATCATACGTAAGAACTTCAAGTTACTTTTAACTGCGTCCTTCTAGCTTCCGCAACTGGTATCGAACCGTAGATCTAAAGCGTGGTAGGCAAGCATTCTAACCCAGACGGGTTCGACTTGGTATGAAATGATTAAAGTTTGAAGTGATTGTTGTTTCTATTTTAGAATGGGAACTTATATGTACCCAAATAAATAATATTAGACTTTGCCTGTACACAACACGGTATTAAAAATTTTTCTGATTTCTCTCCGTTTTAAGTATTTGGAACACCAGTACGGCCGTTAAAAAAATGTTTGCCTGTCGTTCTGTCAGTGGCTTTTTTTTTATTCGCACATCACATAAAACTGACTGAAGCGAGTGGAATAAAATTTGGTGGCATGATTGAGTTCCCTTAGAAGTATTTCGAGAACAGAGAAATCACTTACAAGTCTTAAATTTTTATAACAGACATAGTCTTCAAACTGAAAAAAATATTTTAAATGATATGTATATGAAAGAAGCATTACTTCTATATAGGTGATACAGTTAAGTATTAAGTGGAAAATTATTCTTTTATACAGTTCCTTAAATTCTGTTGTAATTCTTAGTACAAGCTGGCTCTTACAACATGTGAAAAAAAAAGCGTCCTGCTTGTGTGACAAAACTTGAACTACCTTTCAATTACATAAACAATTAAATATTGCAAAAAGGCTAATTGATGATAGGTTTATAAGAAGTCATTCAAAGACATTCTCCATGATATTTTAAACAAATGTTTACATTACCGAAAAAGCTGAAAAACTCTAAAAATTAAAAAATTAGGGGCTTAGAAGGACCGCCGCCCTATAAAAAAAAATTTTGATCAGTCCGAAATTTTGAACACTTATTTGACAAAAAGTACCTTTTTGGCAGTATCTCTAGAGAATTTATATATTTTGAACGGATGCTTATGTTAAAGAAAGAAAGGTTGAAAAAATCGAAAATTAGGGGTCCCGGTGCTCCGTGATTTTTATTATTTTTTATTATTACTTCAAAATTTTGAACACTTAACTAAGAAAAGGCACCTTTTTAGCACTATGACTAAATAATTTAGATATTTTGAACGCTCGTTTATATCAAAAGAAGAAAAATTCGACAAAATTCAAAATTAGGGGACCTCGCGTCCTTTGAACATTTTCTTTTTATCAAGCCAATTTTTTGACCACTTCAATTAAAAGGGGCACTTTTTTGGCACTATCACGAAAGAATATATGAACGTTCACCTCTTTCGGTCCTCCCTAATGTTCGTTCTAAAAATCTATAATTATTGGTTTTGTTCTCCTGCAGTTTTTACGGACAAATTAATAAAGTTTTTACTCTCCCATACAAATTATAAGAAGTTAATACATAAGTTTATCTTTTTATCGTTTCTCTTCCCTGGTTCTGCTATTGTAAACCACAAAATTAACATTTCATCAACAACTGATATAAGGATTCCACAAAGCATAAATTCACAGGAATTATGCTATCGCCATTCGCCACGTTATTAAATTTTCATAACAGCGAACTTTACCCTTAAAAGTTCTGTATTTTGTATTTTAACTCTGCAAAAACATGTTTGAAAATAAGCAGGTACACGAGAATAACTCACTAATTATTCACTACATGCTCAAAAAAGGAATTTTAGGAGAGGAGAATAATGGCAGAACCGTGTAAATGGGTTATATTTTATGAATAATTATTGTGTTTACTTGTATTGCAGACATGAAATGATGCAATTGTTGCATCTATAATAAGCACACTCAGGTAAAATTGAAAAGGGACATCGAGCTGGGAATAATTTTGACAGAAAAAGCTACTGCATCTCATAATTGAAATGCAATTTCGCCATGTACATAGAGAAAAACACATGGTGATATAAATTAAAACAGCATATAAATTGGCTCTTAAAGCATAATAGTACTACACACTTCCAGCATTTCGAGACTTACAATTTTAGTTTAAAGCAAATTCTATTTGTTTTTATGCGTACCATCTGAATTATCCATTGTGGAAATAACTATGTAAAATAGCACACATAAAAAGTACTTATCGTTATGTGTGCTATTTTACTTCTTAAGTTTTATTTCAGCCTTTAAACACCAGTTTCTTTTGAAAGTTTTTTCTTTTCATGTCCATTGCTTTCCAGACTAAAAAACATGAGTTTCGTTAACTCCAAGCACCCATTACAACGATGTATCACGTACAAGAAACTCAAGGCAAAATACTTAAAAGAAACTGCAAATCTTTTCCCGATCGCTTAATTTAATTAAAGTTTTAATCTTTGTTAGCATTACCCAAGAAACACTACATGAAGATAATAATTTTAAAGGTAGAATTCTATGAATATCTATTAATTAATTTTTTTTTTGAGGTATGAAGAGTATGTAAGAAACAAGTTTTATCCAAATAGCTCTCTTGTTAGGCAAATTTTGAAAAGTTCTGAACAGAAATTTGGGCGTTCATGTTTGTCATACATTTGAAGCAAAACTTTTATGGATGTTTTTTAAGACATGTACGATATTTTAAAGGTACGGTTTGGCACGTTTTGTCACGTCAGCATTCTTGTTTCAAGTTCTAAAAATATGTTATTATTATAACATATTTTTAGAACTTGGAACAAGAGCTCAATTCATTTAGAGCTTATTAGTAAATTCATTTCAAATAATTGGATGAAATGATTTCAAATGGTAATGACACTGTATGTATTAGATTTTTTTGTGAATAAGCGTGTAGTCGATATGTGCCACTCTTTCCTTCAGTTATAATAGTAGGATTCACTGATCTCGACAAAGTAACAGAGGAAAAAAATTCACGGAGAGAAAAAGACGAAGACGAATTGGATAAGAAAGGAAAAAAAAAAATGACTTTTTTGACGCAGCTGCCGCACAGCGCGCTGCCACCGCGAGAATGGCGATTCCATTAACCTCCATGTTGCTGATTGTTAAATCGAGGGATGGCAGCGGCTGCACTTTTTCAGCGTTGGGAACATTTAACTCTATATATATATATAATATATTTATAAATATATGTATATTTATGTATATTTATGTATATACATAGCAACTACTAGTGAAAACGCTGGAATTAGGTGGTTTGACAGCGCGACCACCGTACGTTAAAGGGTTAATGTGTCAGGCGTCTTTTACTGAATGCAACATATAGAACCGGGGAACAGTATTAAATTTTACGCTCTGTAATTTTTTTAGATACTCCCTCAATAATAATTATATCGTGTAAATATTTGGAATATTGCAGCCACTTTAATAATATTTTTACCTATAAGTATATATGCAACTACGAAATTAGAAGTTAAATATTGTCCATAAAAATGCATGATGTCATCAGGCTATTAAAATTAATCTTCTAAATAAAATATAATAAACTATATTATTTAGCCAAGAAATAAAATATATTTGAGCACAAATATTTTTGTCAAAAAAGTAGACGGAAAACTTCTCACTTTTACTGAATTCAACTTCTGCAGACTTTGCATATGTTTTATTACTTTATTCATATAGCTCTGTTGTTTTAGTGCCTGTATTCATTTACCGAGAAAAAAAATGTGGGAAAACACGTGAAAATACTAGATGAAAGGAACTGTGTTTATAAATTTTTCAGGATTCCAGAACATCAATCACTTTTTCCTCAAAAAATTTTGCAGCCATAAATAATTCTCTTTCAGAGCACTATTTGACATCACCGTTTCAGGGGAAATGAGAAAGCAAAATACTGGATAAAAACCATGGTTTAAAAGCTTGTTTAGCTAGTAATAGTTTTAGCAGTTTGTAAAGAATTGCAATACTTTTTACTAGTGAATGTAAAAGAAGTTATTCTCTGCACCCACACACCCACAAACACACACACACACACACACATATATATATACGGGCGCGTTATTATATACGGGTGTCCCTAAAAGGTGGTAAAAGGGTTTAATTCTTTATCTATTACAGATAAGTGGGCTATGTAAATTGAAAAAATGTTAAACTAAAGTCGGAAATAAGACTTCATTAAGAAAAAATTCCCGTTCATTTACAAAAAGTTATACATTTTAAATTTGTATACAAGCCCTGTGCAAAAAAAAAATCTCTAATTGGTAAAATCTGCACCATACGCTGATGAAGTCGTGAACAAGATTTGAAAATTATATCCTAAAAACTCTGAGAGTTATGAAGATAAGTATATGCTGACTTAAACCACTTTTCAGTGACTCTCAAAGGAAAAAGATAACGAAGAGGACATCGAATGATCACATTTCATGGGTCTTACAGAAATTACGAAAGAAAATATTTTTTCCATAGCAAATAAACGTTTACATTCAAACTTATGTATAACCCCGATCATCTTTGATTAAAGGTATATCTCTGAGACGTTGTATGATGAAAGGCTGACATTTCTTACATTTCATCTTCAGTGTATGGGGCACATTTCACTAACTGGGTTTTTGTTTTTTACGAGAGTTCGTATAAAATTTTAAATAGTGTAACATTTTGAAAATTAACGAGAAGAATTTTATCACAACAGTGTCTTATTTTCGACCTTATTCTGATCTGTTACCATCCTTTTGGTACGCCCTGTATATATATATATATATATATATATATATATATATATATATATATATATATATATATGTGTGTGTGTGTGTGTGTGTGTGTGTATTGATACGAGATTTTAATTCAACTTTTCAATGAACGTGCACGGCTTTAATTGTAACCCAAATTGTTTTTTTGTTTTTTTTCGTTTTTTCTAAAACATTGTCAAGCAACATTAAACATCGGAATATTTAAGACTGCCGGAAAGTTTTTCTGGTTCCAAAGATGCGCTTAATTTAAATAGAAAGGTGAACACGGCACACTCATGGATTATGATGCCCATTCCAAACAGTATTTAATACGGTGAAGTATAGTTGGAATATGTTTTGCGAAGATTTGAAAACAGTTTTAGTAGGCGATTTTAATATAGATTTCGATTCCAAAGATGTGTCTAATGGGACAAGAAAGACAAACACAGCACACTCATGGATTATGATGCCTATTCCAAACATTATTTAAAATGGTGAAGTACACTTGGAATATGCCTGGCGGAGATTATTAAACAGTTTCAGTGGGCGATTTTAAGATAGATTTCGATTCTAAAGGTGTGTTTTATGGTACAAGAAAGAGTTGATTCCTATTTTAACGCCCCCAGTCTCGCCAACCTAAAAAAATCGCCACACTTTGGCGAGCTTTGCAGTCGCATGGTTCTCTAGGAGTTACGCACAAGTTTCAACGCTCCCAAAAGAACTAGATGACAACTAAAGTGAACAAGCTAGCGAAAAACGCACCACTTCAGGAATTTGCAGACACTTAATTATTAAAAATACATTAATTGCCAACCCAAAATAAATATATAAGTAACAGAATGATGTACTCACATGTTGTTTCAAATCGCCATTTTAATATTAAATTACTGTTGCCACATAAATACAAAGAATCGTCATGGTAACTGCTTATGTTTAACTATCACCACCTTGGCGAGAGCCGGGGCGTTAAAGTAGGAATCAACCCAAGAAAGACAAAAACGGTACACTCATGGATTATGACGCACATTCGAAGCAATATTTAAAACGGTGAAATATAGTTGGAATATACTTAGCGAAGATTGTAAAACAGCTTTAGTAGGTGATTTTAAGTTAGATATCGATTCCAAAGATGGGTTTTATGGTACAAGGAAAAAAAAAATACGCCACACTCATGAATGATACTCTTTCCAACTTAATGGAATAAAGAAGAAAAATAGAGACGACGCATAAATTATGATACGCTTTTAATATATAGCACCTTAGTGCGTATTTAAAATCTGAAAGTGTTTCAGATTTTCTTACTTTTTTAAAAATATTTTCTCCCATTTAATTGATAAATATCATAAAAAGGACAGACTGCTATAGATGTTTTTCTCAATAAGTTTTTAAGAATCCCCCCCCCTCCGACATATATTGCAATGTATGTTTTTTTTTTTTTACTAGAACCTTCCACGGCTTTACGCATGCATCAAGTCTGCATTCATTTTATCAAAATTTGAATGAGAAGAATTCAAATCCATTCCCTCCCACCCCGCTTATTGAGGAAGATTATCGAATTTCACATAAATGCTACACTGTTATTTTTTCTCGGGAAAAATGAAATAGAAATATTAAAATCAGAAATTGACAACTTCACAAAATGCTCCGTAAAATGAAACTTCTGCAAGTACGCATCTCAGCGTATCATCCGTTTTGAAACTACAAGCGTGTTTTTTATTATAGTGGTCCGGCCTTTGACACTCGGACAGTACATAAAAACATCTGATGCGTACTACCTAAAACAACATCTTACGGAACAGTAACATTTTCACTGATTAGGCACTGATTACTCAAGCAAGGCTTCCGATGGAAAAAATCGTTAAATGCAAATAAACGAGAAATAAAAACAGGAAAAATACGATATGGTTTTCCTGTCAAAAGCAGTCAAAAGCAACTATTACATTAAACGAATTGGTCAAATTGGTGTAGCTCAAATAAAGGCAGGGTTGTCAAACGTATGGAAAAGCTTCTAGGTTTATAATTATGGGTAGGCATGAACTTTGTCGTAGCGTAAAAGAAGAACAGTCGAGCCAAATAAAAAAAACGATATATACGCTCGATTCGAGGTGCTCTTTTTAAAAATCAGGCCAATAGTATATTGACATACGGTCAATAATATATTGACTTATGGCAAAGGACATGAAAAATATTTACCAATTTCCCCAAGAAAATTTCCAGTCTTACGTCTGTGATGTGAAAGGACAATTATAATCGCAGCTAAATTCTGAGCTTGAATTTCAGTTTAATGAAATAGTTTGGAGATTAAATTCGACAGAATAGAGTTTGAGAATTCCATTCAGTATAAAAATGTAAAATATTTTTAAATCCATTTTTTGCATATTTAAAGGTGCTTTAACTAACTGATGAGACTTAAAATTGGCTTTTGAAATATTGACTTTTCATAATAAATTTTTTTTAAAATCAATATTGAGTTTCGTTAAATGCTTATGGTTTTCAATTAAAATATAGTAAGTAATCGGAGAGAACTGTGTGCTAATGTATTTTTTTCGTCAAAGATAATTTAAATTTAACTTTCGACACTAAATATATCCATTACCTTAAGTGAATAAAAATAAAATACTAACATAAAATACTTACTTTGCTATTCACTTTTTTTATAAAAGTTGAACTTCAACTTTTCTAGAATTAAAAATTTCTTTTTGACGCTGAAAGCACTTTTGAATAATAACTAATTTTTTAAGCATTAAGATTAAACTATAAGAAAATGATGTTCTCTAATGAACTTTTAAAATTTACGTGCGCAATAATTATACTTTTTCGCAACCCTCGCCCCCCCCCCAAAAAAAAAAATCTACGCAAATTGAATTTATCAGATTTCCTCATTAAAATTTACGCGTTATTTTACAGTATAAAAAATGCTACACAATTTTTACTTCCGTTCCTTTTCTTCTTTTTTTTGCTTAACGACAATCAGATTCTTTGATGCTTACGTACTTTAACGTAACGTGATATTTTTAAACTTTGAACTCTAAAACGCACCGAACAACGCTTTCAAATTGAATAGAAAAAAAAAATCAACTTTAAAGAAAGAAAAAAATCCGTGCTGGAAATAAATTAAAACACGACATTCCTTCCGGTTTAAAGGAATGAAATGTGACCTTTTTATCGGTAGAAAAAGGTGTTTTATGATGCAAATGCATTCTTTTATATGCATACATGGACCTGAAATTTTTATTATTATTATTCTTTACACTTTCTTAATGTAAACAGAACATTTGAGAAGAATGATTTGGAAATAAAAAATGTGATTTTTTTTAACTCATCGGTTACTCCGAAAAATCTCACTTAAGCTTAAATTTTTATTTGACTTAGCAAAAATAAGGAAAAAAGAAATAAATTATTTGTGTTACAGTTTTAGATTTATTGTCAAAGAATTTCCTTAAAATAACGCGGTAATTACAAACATTTTTTATAAGTAAATCTCTAAGGTTCTTATATAGTCAATTAAAAAGCAAATGAAAAATAATTTATAAAATCTTAAATATTTTACGATGCTACTTTTATATGTATATATTTTTGAATTTTGTGCATGTTATTTTATATATTATGCTTTTTTGACTGCTTTTAATTCTTCATTTCTTAATATCTTACCTTCCACAGATTTTCTTCCTGTTCTATCATTAATTTGCCTGTCATTTTTTTTTTCGTTTTGAAATAAACTGCAGTCTACTTTCATTGGATTTCCCCCTTTTTTCTTGTTTTTCTCTTTCCTTTTCTTGAATGTTTGAACCCACTATTTTTCTCGGTTGATTTATATATGTCCTCCGAAGAAGAGGGAAACTTTTCTCCCTCGAAACAATAGCACTCATTAGATGTAATGAGTGCTATTTTAAAATTTGCATTCTTTATGCAACAGTAAAATTTTCGTTTATAGTTAGATGACTTTCTGACAAAAAGGTAAGAGAGCAACAAAAATTAGAGAAATTTTCGTCATTGTCTAATATTTAAGTATTAGCAACTGTTATTCGATAATGCACTACTTTGAAATTTATGTATATAATTTCATAAATATTTACACAATTTATTAATTATTTATGTTTAATGTTCTAATTAAATATGTTAACACTAAAATAATTTAACAAACTTTAAATGCTAGAAAAAGTATCACATTTTCCCATCTTATTTTATCAGGAGCAGATGAATGCACAAGATTTTAAATCTAATCTTTTAATAATTAAAAGTTCTTTTATTCTCAAACTGTTTATTAAGTTACAACTAAAATAAATGCACTATCTGCGAACTGTCGGAAAAATATTGGTGTAGTTAACTTAAAACTACCTGCGCTATCAAAATGCAAAATACACCGCAAAAAAAATTTTTTTGAACATATTTAGCTATTTTGCTAAAAGACAACAAGAAAAATAAGATTTTGCAGCTTTTTTACCCCAACACATTAAAATAAGAATACAAAGAAAATTATTTCATAGAATTCTAAACTTTTTTTTCTGATAATAAGCTTTCTCAATTTAAAATAGTAACAGAGCTTCTCAAAATTTCAAGAATGTATTGATTTCTTCAAAATTTATTGGAAACACAGGAAAAGAACATGGATTTAATGAGCAGATAAAAGCTAATATTATGTTTCCAAATGCAATTAAGGCACCTTATAATTAAAATCAATAATTTTCCTGGGTGATAAAAGTCCTAAAATACGAACTTATAAGTATCAACTATTGTCTGAAAGCATAAGCTATATAAAAGAAAATCATTTCAAAACACTTTATATTTGTGACCAAAAGGAATTATCTACACATTTTACCCTACCATATCCTACAGTGTGATCATAAAAAAAGAACACTAACCCCGATTTTTGATCCGTTAGTGGCCAATCTGCTCAACTAATCAAATAGAGTCGCTTCAGATTTTGCGACTTGAAGAAATGATTTTGTCATAATACTTTTCGCTCTCCTTTTTATTTTTTAAAATATCTGATGTGGAAATCATATGACTTCCTCGAATTAAATATTTTTGTCAGAAAATACCAGAAACATGACAAGTTGTATGAAGAGATATATTCCTATTTCACAATCTTGAAATAACTTTTGAATTGCAAATTACGTGAAAAAGCTGATTCGACAAATACTAACTAAATCATATGAAAAGCTGCATGTAAATTGACCTTTCCACTTTTCATACAAGTTAACATTAAGTTATTACTTCTCTATGACAGGTATACAGGAAACAATTTTGTAGATATCTATCTAAAATTAGCCATATTCAGCTGAATTTATTATTTTTTATTATCTTTGTTAGTGGATCTTAAGTTATCAAGCAAAAATAATGATATTATTTATGTAGGCGCAGTAAAGACGTGTTTTATTTAAATGCTCAAATATCAAAGTGAATGTGATGTTGAAACGTTAAATATTAGTAGGATGTCTTGTTTGTATTTATTTTCATATGGTAAAGAAAACTCTTAATATCATACCTAAAACGCGTGTGAAAGCGTTGAATTTTGAAGGAATGTGCTTTTTAAATTGAATTTAAATAAAGTGTTTTGACTAAATTTAAGTACATTTTTTATTTAATTTATTCTTGCAACTAGTTAGATGCATATCTTTTAAAGTATAAAATGTTTTTTATAACTTGTACGATGTTCGATAAAAAATAATTTTCTTCTTATTTATTAACTGTCCTTTCAGTACACTAGGTACTAAGTATCCAAAATAAAAGAAAGTTTTCTAAATGTTTCTTGGAAACTTTGAAAAGCACCTAATAGTTATTACCTTCGCAGATATTTTATATTAAAGTTTGAATATATACATAATAATGAATGTCTGCATAAATGAATATGTAAATACTTATGCATAATGAATATGTATGCGTAAATGAATATGTATGCATAAATGAATATGATTGCATAAATGAATATGTATACGTTCATTAACACTATGTATATATATATACACAGTGTGAAAATACCAACGCACCAACGCTTATTTCCGCCCTAGTACATTCATCATTTTTATAATGACATTATTTTATAATTATAAGCCAGTTCTCCTGAAGTCCCAAATAAAAATATTTCTAAGAACTCTTCATATTGTGGGAGTTCCTGTTCTCGAAAGAAAAAAGTGGACATCACACTGGTAGTACTAAACTGTATCTAAGATTCATACTCACATTTCTTGTTATAAGACAATTTCCTTACATAATAAATCATAGAAGAAACAGAGTTCTTCTTTCTACACTCTTTTGTGATTAGAAAGGAAAGGAAATCTAGTGGAAGTAATTATAGGTACTGTTATTTTCCAATCTATATTCGGAATGAGACTGTGAGACATTAATGTAATCGTATGGAATAAATGTCGTATTCACTGCATTTGTAAACTGTATCGTTCATAAGTTACAGAATCAGAGATATGTGCATAGAAATTACTAGTCAATAAATGCATTCTTGATTAGTGCGGTTTTAAGTAATGCGGTTCCGATCAAGCTGTTCAACAAATTTTTATACCATTCCTTTTATAATGCGACATCTCATTTTGGTTAAGTTTCTTTTTGTGTACTGTTTTGACGAAAGGGAAACGAAAATCATAACGTCTTAAAAATTTCTTTACAGAGTTCGATTATGGAACTTTTAACTATGTGTTTTTATTGTTGTTGTTTCATGTATGTATCATATTTTCCACAAAACATTTAGTTAATCAGTTATTTTTTCGAAAGCTACTTAACTATAAAGAGTTTTCAAGAGCTGTCAATTTTAATAATATGAAATTTATTTATAATACGAACAATGCAAATACATTAATTGATTTAGTATGCAATATTTAAAGAGCTTTATGTTTTGCTTGTTAACCCAATCAATAAAATTCTAAAAGAAACATTAACAACTCTTTTTAGAATATATGAGTTAAGAGGCTCTGAAATCGTGTTTGTTGCTGTGCAGCAATAATCGTAAAAAATTCTAATTGATATAGCTGTTCATTTCTTTCAACTTGCGTTGTAGTAAACAAATTGCGATTGTTATGCCGTCTTACTGCTTTTTTCCTTATATACTGAAAAAGTTTGTAACACTACCAGTACCTAACACAGAGAGGAGTCCGACTTTTTACATTATCATTTTCATTAACCGCCTCTCAGGTGCTGCAGTGGCTTACGAACCATTCCATTCTTGGTTCCGGTTACGACTCCAGGCATGAAGTTGGGTGTTTGTGTCTCCTTAGTACGGGTAATGATGGTCACACTTTAGGTGCCCTCCGCAAACGACCATAACCTTTGGCGACACACTTTAGAAGTTCTGGTGTGCTGCTCTAAAAAAATTACTAAATCAGTTATTGTTTATAAATTCAAATAGTATACTTTTATAAATTCAGACTGTAAAATTTTTAACAAACTTTTCCCGGAAACATTATGCGTGAATATTTCGTTCACAAAAGAAAAATATGTATCATCACACAGAAATATTCACAAATCTTCAAAAAGTGCAAATAAAAGTAAGTATTTTACCTTAGAAGTAAGAGATTATTCATTTTCTATATATGTCTCATTTTCCCGCAGAATTCTATTTAGCAGATATAATCATTGACTTATTCTGAAACTAGCTTTATTCCTCGTTTCACTTTAAAAGTTCTTATTTCAGTTAATGAAAGATGATTCATTAAGCTAGAAATTCAATCTAAAACTACATGGCGACGTGATAGTAAATTCATAAGCCATATGAATTAGAATTATTCGCTTTCCTCTGATTACGAGTGCGGAAGGGAATCCGATAATTTGATATGAATCTCTCATTTCTATGTTTTGCATTTTGACATTTTGCACGAAACACAGACAGTTCATTTATTTGAAATAAATATAGTGCTTCTGCATCGTTTGTTAGTAAAGTACAATCTCACTTTCTGAACAAAGACATACAACGACTGTGCAAAACATGCCTTTTAAAACTGGCAGCAACAACTAGATCAAATTCAACAACACATGAGTGTTCGGCATAGAGGCAATTGAAAAAACTAGTAATAAAGTTGTTTGGAATATTAAAAACTTTACTTTGATTTTAACTAATTTTATTGTTCAGTGTATTTAAGGTAAAAGAAGCTTAGATCTGGCCGACATTGCTATGTGTTTCTTATTCCTTTTCATGCCACCTACCTCTCCTTAAATTTTCAAAAATAATTACGGGGCACCCTGTATATACATTAAAAAAAATTGATTTATATGAAATAACAGTGTGCTATTTAATGACAGTAAAATTCCTGGTTTTTGATACGTTTTGCATGAATAAATTTTAGAGTATGTGCTTTAACGCTTCAAATTCCGTAATGGCTCTAGACGCCCGGCATAAAGTGGACCCCGTATCGTCCGGAGACGCCTGAGAAAAAATGCCATCCCCCCTTTTGAGGGGTTTATCTTTTCAGGTTGGGGGAAGTGGTAGCTTCTATTCATCCGACCAAATGTAATCCGTTAGTATCAGCGATAATCACCCTCCTTCTCTGCTCTCTTCTCAATTACCGGGGATAGTCCTAACAATGAACTATTCTTCGCATTTCACGTGTACATGGAAAAGGCGAGAACAGCTTGGTAACTGATCGTCCTTAAAAGAAGCCGAAATTTCTCTGGGGGGGGGTGAAATTTCGGACACATCTTCGGGACTCTGAGGTTTTGAAAATATCTGTAACCTGGGAATGAAAGGGTTAACCTTTTGGCATCCAATACGCACGATGCTGGACATACATCCTAATTTTATCGTAGACGACTACTAGGAGATTAGTGTTCTGTTTTATTCGCATCTGAGTTATCCATTTTATTTTTTCTGGTGAGGTTCTCACTTCTCCGAAGAGAGATTTGGCTAGGCCGTGCCTGCTCTAAAGAAGGGAAAAGGAAAGATGATACTCGACTAAATGTGTTCTCGCAGCCCCGGTGAAAAGACCATGCGACCGAATCGGTCGCATGGGAGCCAAGCCAGAAGAGGCTCTAGGCTTTACACATTTTATCGTTATTTTAAAGGTGAAGATCTGAAATATTTTCTTAAAAGTTTCAGTCGCTAGTATATTTTGCGTCATTCTCCAGTTTTACGAGATTCTAGGAGAGATTGTTGTATTTCCGCCATGAATTTATGATGACATACAGAGATTTCTGAAGTTTGCTGTAAAAAATTTAAGGCTTTACTTTTAGCTATATCATCATTTAGCAGTTTTGTAGAAACTGTACTGTTACTTCGGTAGCTGAGGTAGGAAATTTTACTAATGTTTATTTTTTTATGCGACTAGTTGTGAAGTGCTGGAATTACGTTGTTTCACGGTGCGACAATCCTGCCTGAAAGGGTTAAATAGTTCTTAAATCTGATGTGCACATCATATTACTCAACTGTGCGTTTATGAATGTGGTTATGAATGCATACTCATTTTTGGTACACTTCATTGAAATGAAATGCAAATTTATTTTTGGTGCCAATTTTAGGCAATAACCGAACCATAAAGGAGTAGACTTTATGTATTGAATGGTCTTATAAATAAATTGTTTAATTGATTGCAATCAACATAAGAGAGGCAATATTAGATGTTATAACAGTCGTAAATACAGAATTTTAACATTCTACATATAATCGTTTTTCAGTTATAAAATTTACATGTCTACTTACATAGTTACATAAGTACTTACAGACGTCGCGCAAAGTTAAAATAAGATTGTCCCCTCAAAATCTGAATATAAAAATTTTTCGCAATTGCAATACTTCCTATTTTTACTTCGTAAAACGAAGTAAAAATAGGATATTTCAACAATATATTTTTTGTCTGTTAATTCGTGTGTAGATAACGAAAATAATATATTTATTCGAAGTTTTTTTTTTAATCTAGTGAGCAAATATTTGCTGCCAAATACATTTGCTTGTTTATTTTCAATCAGAAACCAATCTCGAAACAAACCCCGTAATGTTTACTTGTTGAGCGGCTAACAGCTAGAGGCGTCGATCTCGAATTGATAGATTACATTACATAAGAGGCTTGTTAATTAAATTCAAGCCTTGGTATGCCCGAGGCTCAGTTTCGTGCTGGAAATAATGGTTGCTCTTCCAGTTGTTCTCGATGGTGAATGTATTCGGCATTGATTGTAATGCTCAGAAGCTTTTAATGAAGTTTTAAATTCTGTTTTACGTACGTGGAAGTACTATGTTGACGGACAATGATGACAAGGGATTTTGTAAGCATTTCTTAAATTTTAGAGAAAAGGTTTGTATAGTGTTTGAAATATTTTTCTCTATAAAATTAACTACAGTAGTGGCCAAATTATTAGAAATTCTTAGGGAATTTTTTTTAAAGTTTATTATTCCAGTTGTTTACATTTAAAAAAAAAGGTTTAATGGTTTTTTTTTTTTTTTTGTTTTTTTTTTTCAGAATTAACATGTTTTTGAACATCTTAAGGTGAACATCCCAGTTCTCAATATTTGTGAGGCCCCCTTTTGCTTTGATAAGAGCTTGGATGTTATCAGGCATACCATGCATCATTTTCTGATTAGGCGTGGTATTTCTGGATCCCTCACCCACACCCAATCAGAAGTTCGATGAGCATCTGTTTGTTGTTGCAGATGGCTGTCTAACTTTATCCTTGAGTTATTTCCAAGTTCCTTGAATCGGGTTCATATCAGAGCTATTTCCTGGCCACGGCAGCACCTCTAACCCTATTCTATTGAAGAGTCGCTTTATCGAGTTAGCAGTATGGAAGGGTGCCCCATCCTGCATGAAAATGCAGTTCTCCTCTGGGAACCACTCATTCATCTGAGGCAAAAGCCTTCTATCCAGGACATTCTTGTACTGTACTTGGTCCATGCTACCTTCCACGGGATACAGACTTCCCGGTTTTTGGCAGATATGATGCTCCAGAACATTACTTTGGCTGGATGTTTAACCGATTCAACAACGCAATCAGCACGAAGTTTTTCTCGGTTTCTTCTGACGTAACGAATTCTATCTTATAATATTTCTAAGATGGATTCATCAAAAAAGCCTACTTGCAGTGAGGGTAATACTGCATTATTAAAACCTCGGTTTTCAACTCTCGTAAATATTTTTATGCATTTGTTTATCATTTAAACGTTGTATTTATTAATTAATGTTTACAGATATGTTTAATTATGCAAATATGGACATAAAAATATAAAACTTAGGCACTTCCAATCCTCTGCAGTCCAGTTTTTGAACTCTTAAGCCCACGCCAGTCTTTTAGAACGAATTGCTGGCGTTAACTTGGGCTTCCTTCTAGGACAGTAGGCTTTATATCCTTCGTCATGTATTCGCCGTCTTACAGTTTGTGGGCTTAAAATGATGCCTGTTTTTTCCATTTCACATACAAGCCGTTTAGAATAGAATTGTCTGTAGGAACGGTATAACTGGACCAGTTTTCGGTCGTCCCGATGAGCTGTTAGGCGTTTTCTACTACACCTTCCATTTCGCTTTGGGGATCCAGATAAACCAAATTGCAAACAAATCTTAACACGAGATACCGCGGTATCTAACTGGTAGTTTGTTTTTGCGATTTCCTTCTGTTTCAACGATGACTTCTCCAGCAAAGTCTGTATCTAGCCACGTTTTCGTGGCAACAAATCTGCCATTCTTCCAATATTTTTACAAAGGCCTTGCCATGTTCAAATAATTGTTGAATCTTTTTTTAGTTAAAAGAGTGTCCTGCAATCCATTAAAAATAATATAACGGAGAATTACTTTTAAAATGTCAAAACTAGAACTTTCCACTGCAAATGCGCCACTTTTGCCACGGACAAGTTGCCAAGTATTTTAACAAAACTTCTTTGGCAACGGCCTCTAAGAAATAATCGGACATGTAGTACACATATGTATTAAGTCAGCGGGAAGTTAAAATTTTGTGTTTCGATAAATGTTATTGCAGTTATGGATAAGCAAGTGTTAAAAAATCAAAAATTGTAAAACTTTCTAATAAATTTCTGCTACTGTATATCTACCAAATAAATAAATCTTTCTGTCAACTTACAACCTGGGACCTGCAGGTAAAGAATTTACGAGATGTTTACTGAGCAATCTCTCTATAAAGAAAGATGTCCTGACTGACTGACTCATCAACTGTCAGTCAAATCTACTGGAGACACAGACATGGAATTTCAGGAGCTTATTCCTTTTGTGCCCAGGGCGTCATTTAAGAAGGGAATTTTTAATAAATATCATCCAAACTACGGAAGAAGGCCAAAACGTTTCTATTTTCCCCCCTCACATTCTGGGTTATATCCCAAAAGAGGAAACGATAACAATAAAATTCTTGCCTTACAATACATCGATCCACAAAACTTAAATATAATTTCCAGGATTTCTTAGAATTCGCACCCAAACAAGAGTGGAAGGGACAAAGCGTTCTTTTCGCACGGAACCTCATATGAATGAAAAATGTCTTAAAATTCCTATTTTGGGATGTAACTAGTACAATTTCCCCTTAAAATTCTTGTTTTGGAATGCAACAAGTAGAATTACCTCTTAGCATTCTTGTTGTGGAATGTAACTAGTAGAATTACCTAAATATCATTTTTTTCAGGATTTTTTAGAAAAGTTTGTTCCCGATAGGGGATAATTCACAATAAAGTCTTTCACATTTCCTTTGTATCTTCAAAGAAACGATTGTTATTGATGACAATCTTGATTTTTCATTCAGCTCCTAATGTGAAAGTTAATTGCTCCGTCACGCTGAAACGGTTGGGTGGATTTAGGTGAAATTGTGTATGGAGATAGCTTATACCTTAAATTAACACATAAACTATTGTTAACTAACACATAAACTATACCTTGAATTAACACATAAGCAATTGCGCAGTATTTCATCTCACTTTCGTATCTATTTTGCATATTTTGCGCAAATGAGTCAATCAATTTTGCATTTTTTGAGATTCCGCATTATTGGAATTAATTCGTTATACATGTGTAAGAAAATATTTATTTCCGTGCAAAGAACGGGTACGTAGCTAGTGTGCTGCTTTCACTCCAATTGCACCAAATTCCTCCAAGTTTGGCAACTTTTGACGGTATATTGCATCTGAATTGCGTTTTCACAAAATACAGTTCGCCGATAATTCCCATATTTGGCGAGAAATTACGATATCCCATTGCTATCTTAGTGAGAAGTGTAAACATTTATAATTCGCGCTCTAATTGACCGTGTTAGATACGTCTGTTGTTGATTATATTAGAAATACTTAAAGCTGTTTATTTTTCTATTTTTAATTGATAAAAAAATGAATTAAAAAATACAGTAAATGTTTAGGCTCGAATACTTAGCAGTTGTTTTTATATAAATGATCAGTTTAATGCTTTACGGAACTTTAAGTTTTGCTGCAATGTTCATTTAAAAGCCCTGTAAAAAGAAATACAAAATATATTTTCATAAAATTCGTCGTCAAAACTTTTAATCGAAAGTTTTGTTTTATAACTAAATACTTTTATGTTGAAATACTGCAAAAGAATTTCTTAACATTTTTCTTTTATAAGGAAATAAAGTAATAAAGTCTGCTATGAAATAAAGTAGTAGAAAATTAGTTTTACTATTGTCTTATTACAGTCACAAATTAAAGCTGAAAAATCTATATATTTGCGATTATTTTAAATTAAAAAATAATTTAAGTACATTACTGTAACTGCATGAATGGTATGCAGCATATATTAATGGAATTGAAATATGAATCATCTGAAAAATGTTATACTTCATTTCTGAAGATTTGAGAAAGTTCAGGCTGTTTTATTAAGCACTCATTGCTTTCAAGAGAAGCTTGATTGAACCAATCGTGCACATAAACTAGAGTGTTTCTTTTTCAACTTTCACAATCGAAAGCGGAAGCAATTTATAAAGGCATGAAATCGGTAGTTAAGGTGCATAATGAACCATGATCAAAACCACTGAATTAGAGATACCCAGTTTTTTTAGGAAAATAACTATATAATTTGGAATGCAATCCACGTGCAATATATCAGGTTTTTGTTACGTTAATGAGCTTTCATACTTATTAACTGTTTGATTGCTTTTGATTCCAGAAAACCTCTGGAGGACTATCCTAAAATAAAATGAATTATTCGAAAACACTTTCTAGGCAGGTATCATAATAAGTGTTTGCAACTTGTTAGATTTCTTTCGGAAAAGTTTCATTATACTAGTAATTACAATATATAGATTTATCTAGTCAATAAAACTATCCAAATTATTTTCTACAAATATACTTTCGTACTGTGTTTGTTTTACTGCAGTAAGGTTCGTACTTTTATATTAAAAAAAATAATTAGTTACATTTTTGCGAGCTAGTATCTTGTAAACCATTTGCATACCTATATGTGATTGCGGATCTTTTATTATCGTATTAGCTTTTGGCGGTTTATTGCCATGATTAAAGTCTTATACCTAGAAGAAATAACTGATAAAGAAAGAAAATGTAATCAATCTTTAAAAAATTTGATTTTCATGTAATTTGTATAAATTCCTGTCTTCATAGACAGTGATTTATTTTATTTATTAGAAAATACTTAATGTGTTCAAAAAATTAATGTATAGGTAAAAATGTAAAAATCTGAAACTATTTACCAGTCCGACAATTTAATTAACAATAAACACGAATTAGAAATGGTTCATGACATTTTTATGTCGAAATTCTTATATTAAAGTATAGAACTTTATTTCTTTTCTTTTTTTTTGTTTGACCTTAAGATAACTATTTGCAGAACGAAATGAAATCATCAATGTGTAATCATCAAATCATCAAATGAAATCATCAATATTCGGTAAAAAGTTTCAATACCCGGAAGCTAACATATGTAATATTCATAGTGTGGAAAGTAGAAAGTAATTTTAATTACTATAAAAATACGTTTTATGTACTTGAAAATTTATTTTCTGAATCTAATCACCATATTTTAAAAACTAATAACAAAATAGACAGACATAAAAGACCTTTGCATATAGATACAAAATGTGTTCGAAAAATAGCTTCTATTCAGTGTTCGTGTTCTCAAAAAAATTTAAGATTTCGAAACTTTTATCTGGTTGAAGAGGCGAAAAAAAAAGGTTTGATACTGCTATTTGGTTTATGGTTTTAAGTTACGTTTGAGCTCTAACCATCTGTGGAATTTGAAAATTCGATTTTTCCGAGTCAGTCTAATGCTGTCTAATGCGATCCAGGCTTCGCGAATTTCGTAAATGTGTATTCTAGGAAACTGCGCCATTCTGGCCGATGTTATAATAAACCGGATTGCAGTTGAAAAATGATTCTCAAAATCCTACGCCGTTGTGCAATAAGCAGATTGACTGGAGAGTAGTTTGATGTCTCTCCCATTGACTACAAAGAAACTAAAAGTTCTTCAAGGCTGTCTGTAAAAGAAATATCCCAGACAGTGTAGATTTGCCTGAAAGGATGTACGAAGTGTCTTTCACAAATGGAATATTCATTCAATTCCAATCTTGAGAACTCCAGAGTGTTTTCTCAAAGTATTTCTGAGAGGTTGTACGAGCGCGTTTAGGAAAATTAATATTTTACTTTCCCATGTAACTGTTAAGAAACATAATTTGGCGGTCTTTTAAATTTCCTAACAAGAACAAATTAATAATGCATGAATATAAAATACTTTTCAACACAATCTTGTATGTGGATACAGCAGTTTTTAACAATTTGCTCAGTTATTAACACACCACTGGAATACAACGACGTATTCAAAGACGAGCAAAGGATTCAGTAATGCTTTCATGAAGAATCAATCTATGACGCTCCGCTTTAGCGACAAAGAAACGTGCAAATTAAAGGAAATAAGACTCCTAAGTGATTTTTTTAATGTTTGCATTTAGATTTTAATTAGTTATTTGTTTATTCCTGTGAGAGTCATAAATGCTATATACATTAGAGAGCCTTATTTTGTAAACATCAATAATAAATGCTTGTTCTGGTTTGCTTGGCATAAATTAAGGTCTCTCAAATGTACTTCAAGCTTTGACTGTCCATAGAACTTAATATATAGGCGTTATTTTGTGTTATTTAAAAGCCTTATTTGTGGTATGTACAGTGTGTGTGTGGTTTCCCCGGTAGGCCTATTCCACGGATCTGTTGTGAATCTGTTTAATTTGAAACTATTGAATAATAAAAGATAGATCCTGTAAATAAATTACCCAGTCGATTGCAATCAAAAAAGAGATGCACAGTTAGATGTTACAATATTTCTAAATACAAAATTTCAACATTCTATAATTAAAAGTCGATGACAAATGGCGAGAATTTGGGAAAGGGCCAATAGTAACTGACTACAGATGTAAGATATTGAAGATGTCCGAAGACATTTTTTTTTTCAAATGGCAGGCTTCTGCTTTGTAAGCAGTGGCCACTACTAAGGCTGGAGTTGTTGGTCGCTTTATTATAGGGGCACCTAGTAGGTGGAACAACGTTGCCCCCCCCCCCCATGAAGGGACGGACACAATGATATCCCCGCCCGGTCGGGGATCGAACCCCGACCGAAGGGAGTTGAACCCGAAACCGTAGTACGGTGCTTTATCCACCATACAATCTGGTCGGCATGTCCGTAGACATTAATGGATTGAAATTCTTTTGAGTCGTCCAGTAAATAAACTCTACGATAGATTGGAACCAAAAATCGAGATACAGAACTAGATGTCACAACAATCTTATACATGATATTTTAACATACTACTACTAATAGTTTTTGAGATATGGGAGTTAAATACATGCACACGTACATCAAATCCGTATAATTTTTGAGAGAAGCACGTGACCGTGGGTGCTTTGATGATTACCTAACTTGGTAGGACGGTATTGTGCTTGAAACGGATGAATGTCCCTAAAACTGTCCTTGATCGTAAAGCGTTGGAAATCTTTTGAGTGAGCCTGTAGCAGAACTATAAATGATAAAGACACTTATTTTCAATGGAGAAATTCATTTCGTAACTCTTAACAACAGATATCACTTGTGAGTCGTTTGAAGTAGCCTAATACCTCTAAAATACGCTTTAATGAATTTCTGCCCATAGAGCGTAATGTATTTAGAATTTTTTGGGCGGTTCTGTAGATAAACTATCCAGTCGATCGGGACCAAAAGGGAAGGTGTGCAACTAGATGTTGCAACAATCCTAAATATAAAGTTTCAAGATTCTACGACCAATAGTTTTTGAGATATGCGAGTTACATACATATGTACATACGTACGTACAGACGGCATGCAAAAACTAGTCAAAATAGACTCGCGGTCGGTCAAAATGGGTTGTATATGCATTTATATGAACGTGCATGCTAATTTACGATGAGATGCATCGCAGAAATTCTTAAAAATAAATTTAGAGGTAGTCAAAACGGTATTTTCGTCAATTTGACCTTTGACCCCGTGTAATATTTTTCCAGGTGTCGGATCGATGAGGACTTTTCAGATTTCATTTATGATGGTGTTTTGAACAATTCTACCAACTTTCAGCTGGCTGTGAATTTTTGTAACTTCACACCTATTTTTTGGTCTAATTTGACTGGACTATATAAGAATATTGCACATTGCAGACGATAATATTAGACGATAAATGAAGAAAGTGAAATAACAAACACAGTGATACTATAGGGCAGGCAAAAAAGTAATTGCGTTTGTTACATGAAATTCAAACAAATTAATTTTCAATCATGAAACCATTCTTCAAGTTTGACCGTAGCTAAGTAACATTAATGCTTGTAGTCAGAAGAGGAGAGAGCAGCCTCTAACTCCTGCCAACATTTCACCTGTCTAAGAGAACCATCAAGGGAAATACTCAATAAGAACTTCAAAATTAGAAAGATTTTCAAATCATTAGAAGGGGTTTTGCATTTTTCCTTTAAATCATGTATACGAATCAAGGAAGTTATAAACTCACGGGTCATTTGTACCACAGACTAAATATTCTAATTTCTACCCTTGATATTCTCAGTACAAAACGCTTTAAGAAAGATGGAAACAATATTTTCCTTGAAAATAATATTTATTTCTTTTAACTCTCGCGAGCCAAATTAATGAAAGGCGAAAAATTCGGAACCTACAAATAGCGTTTTTCAATTTGCAGAAAGTCCCTTAAAAACGCGCAAAAATTAATTCGCAATATCTCCGGAAATTATCGTAGAAAATTGGTGAAAATTTATATTTAGGGTAATGTGAAGGTTTTCTCTCGTTTAATAAAGTCAAAATACAGTGTTGCCATTGAAAAAAATAAATTTATGCAGAATTAAATGTGAAGACGGCCCCTTATGCAAATAAAATTAATAGTAAATTAAAGTATGCGTTATTTGCAAACGAATGGTATATATAACTTTGCTGTACGACGAACGACGGCGAAATAAAGAGCAAGAGGGCCTTTTTTTCCGCAGCTGTATATCATTTTCAAAGAGTGTTGTCTAGCATCATTTTCAAAGAGTGTTGTCTAGCACAATACCACACATATAAATTTCTTTGCAATACATACACATTTACAATAAGTCGAATACAAAAGAACAGACAGATAAACTAAAATTGTTAAAAAGGAAAAAGACTTTATATAAAGGTTAAAAGATATTCCTGACAAGTTATAAGTATATTAAACAATTTCTGTTCTCATCTTTCTACAGATTTCAAATCCGTATTATTCCTACACATCTATACTGTATCCATATTTTTATTGTTGCGTTCTCTGTACTTTATGCAGATATCTGTTTAATTAACAACATATTCCCGTTTTTATCCGTTGCGTACAATATAAACTACATTTCCCTTGTAACGTAAACAACACTTTTTGTTCTAGAAAAAATTCAAAATAAATTCATATAATTTAATGACAATTTTCTAGTCCTCAAAATGTGTTGAATCTTTGAAATACAGTGAAGCTGAAATAAATTATCATACTGCTGCAAACACAATTCTTTAATTTATTCATACATGCATAAAAAATCTTCTTCAAAACAACTTAAATAACTGTGTATGAAATATTCTTCCTGAAAAAGAAAAACCAAACTACGTAATCATGATATAAAAGCGTATACTTATATAAAATTGCTTTGCTGAAAGTTTAAAATGATAATTTTTTATTCTTTCGTCGATGATCCAAAAGAAGGGAATATGAGATCCAGATAGCTTCTTTTGATAACATTTTATTTTTTAACATTTTTTCTGAAAATGTGAATGGCAACATATCCTTCGTCTTTCTAGATAAAATTCTCATTTAATTTTTAGCAAAAGAGCTTCCAAGAAATAACGAGAAGCTAAAGCAATACCCGTAGACTCAAAATTAAATCTCTCGTGCAGTATATTTTTTGCGTGTTCTAATATATGTCGTTTTTTAATCATAAAATGCCGAATATTTAGTATCGAAGTAATTAATTTTTCTGTAGAAGATATCTACTGAATATACATTTACATAAATAAATTGATTCTCACCATGAAAAGAAGTAATTTTTATGTTAAGAAGCACCATTGGAATAAATAGGTTTTTCAAATATCATTGCGTATTAAATAACACGTAATATGTATTTTTATTAAATACTGAATGCAAATTGCCTGGCATTTATCAGTTTGCTGGATATTAATTCATACTTTAATCAATTTTTTGATAAAATAATAATATTTTAGAAAACTTGAGTTTAAAATTTCTTAATCATTAAAACTTTTATATAATTAAATGCAATTAATCGTAAATACAGATTGTATTACGTTGTGACGTTCATAGCAATTAATGCCTTTAAATTCTGTTTGTTTTCTACAGTTGGAAAATGTATACAATTAAAAAAACATCGTACCATTAATTATTTTGCCGACAAATAATTATAAGAAGCACAGTGGAAATTGTAATTCTTATTAGTTACATTTATAACAAAACATTAAAAGAATATAAACATCAATGCATTCATTTTATATATGACCACTCTAGTCCGTTTGCCATTGACCACATTTAACATACAGACCGTGGATCACTTGTTGATCTTTATAATATATATTTTCATTTTAAGCAAATATTTTCAACAAAGTTTACTTTGCATAATAATGTATCGTTTTTGGTTCACTGGGCAGACTGAGTTCTTTATAAAGTCAACTGTTTTATTTCCAATGTAAGATCGCAAACGCTGTATTTAGATTTTCGAAGAAATGTCTTATACTTGTTCATGCCAGATTAAAACAGAGTTTACAGTGTTAAATGTTACAGTGTTAAATGTTACTGTGTTAAATGATGCCATTAAAAAAGGTTTGCCTCTGTAGTCACTAAAAATTGTTTTTTTTTTATTTATGCCATTTTGTTCTCTAAGAAATTATAACGCCATAAAGTCTTAAAATATATTTTAGATGAAATTATATACTTAAAGAGACGAGGGATGCTAAAATTCAAAATTTTCAATTTTTATCTTTACATCACAAGGAAATTTGTTTAATATAAAACTTAGTAGTAATTAAAAAAAATTGTAAATGATGTTTTAAGGAAAATATTGAAATTTTTGTGGAGAAAGTAAGCAAGGGGTGTTTTTTTAAGTTCCCTGCACATTCCAAACTAATAAAAAGATGTAACATTTTTAATGTACACTTGCAACATATGTATGAATGCAAGATTAAGAGCAGCCATTACTTAAAGGGTTACAAAATGAAGCTCTCCGTCAAAAATAGTGCATATAGCATTCAAAGTCATTATACAGGAACACCCAAAGGAATTCTAATAAATTTACATTCTCAGGGTAGTCATTCTTTAAAGCGTATTATAGATTTTCGGCTATTTCAAACTAAACAAACTTGATACATCTTATTTTGGATTACAGAGTAAATCTCTTCACCGAACATAATGTATGCTTTTTAACAGGAGCATTTAAAAGAATTCAAATACATTATAGTCTATAGCAGTTTAGAGACAGCAATGTATTTCAGGCACAATTCAATTAGTATATAAATGATTATGCCTGCTTTCTCTTCATTTATAGGATTCAAACAATATGTATAGTTTTTTACAAGGTCTTGCAAAATTATATTAGGGATATGCAACTGGTTTGTGTTAATTCTCAGAATGTCTTCAAGTTTGTCGACGATGTATTTCCAAATTTAACGTAAGAAAGGTTGTTCTATTGGAAAGAGTTTTATAATCTGTACGTTTGGAATGATTAATCTTTCTTGTTATATATGGAAAAGGAGATATTTATTATAAAAGAATAGATGAATATGATATGTTGCTTATTCATCCTACTGCATATTTAAATATCTATACCTCTGTCAAATAACTTTTGTTTGGAACTTTAATGCACAGTTATGTTCATATATACATATATTACGAGCATATATTAAAATGGTAGAGGTTTTTATAACTGTGGAATGCGTATGAGATATTTGTTGAATCCGTATTTTTTCAACAAAGATATGAATATTGTTTTGATGATTTTATTTTGAAGTTTTAGTATTAATTTAAATGCAAACTTTTATGTTAAACTACTTCACAAATGTTTTAACAGCAAAAAATTTGAATTTTAACGTACCTACTCAAAGTTTATGTCATTGCGATATATGTACTGCATAAATTATAGAACTGAACAATTTTGCTGAGAAATATTGTTTAAAAAACATCACAAAATATTACTATTACTGCAGTATTATTTAAACTATGGATATAAAAAAAAGAAGAATCACTGGCGTCATCAGTGAGATCATAGCAAATGTTAACGTAAAGCGAATCCTTTCGTTAAAAATATTTTAAATGTAATTTATCATGATTCACAAAAACATATTAATTTAGATCTAAAACGCCAATCTCTAGTTTAACCGAAGCTAACATTTGCGTATTTTATCATTTGCCCTGATTTTCTCTAGAGGGTAAATGTAGTTAGTTTTGCAATTTCCTTCGATAGGCGATGCAGTATAATAGCATGGAAGTAATTGTACTCTAATTCCTTTCCCTCCAAAAATGATCAAATTTCGGGAGACCTCTCGCAATTATTTTATGGTCATGTATATTTCATCTGCGAGGCATTTGAAAGACAGGTAATCTATTTGAATATAATTCCGGCACCTTTGTGAATTGATCCATTGAAATCAATAACAGAATGCGTTATCATTCTGTATTAATATCAATTTTAATTAATGGAAGTCTAATCTTTATTCATATATAGTTTTCGTACCAAAGTTAAACACTAAGCTCCTATAAAGCAGTCTTTTCAAAGTATCGCATGAATAAGTTAATTTATGTGATCTAGCAATAATAAATATTTTATGAAGCTAATACTAATAGCTCTGCTTTAAAGTGATTGTAAAAAAAAACTACAGGCGTCACAATCTTTTTTAGAGATTTAAAAAGCACACCATTAATGTTGAAAGCTGAAACTCCAGTATGCAATTTTATTAGCAGCAAGCCTAGATGTCTTTTACAAATTTCGGTGTTTCAGTGCCCAACATTACAACGTGCGGGTAAACGTAACGCCAACACGTTGTGATCTTAGCGTTACATTTATCCACACATTGTGCTGTACACTGTGCCAATTTGCTATACAATGTTCTTCGTGATTGGCTTATCAACGTCATTACGTCATTTGAAGTGGATTTACAACACACAGTGCACGTGTGTTGTAAATGTGTTAATGGGTATGTGTATCTGTACACATTGTATGCTGTGATGTAGATTTTGCCAGTTGCCATACAATCATTGTCATAGTTTCTTCGTGATTGGCTTATCAATGTCATTACGCCATTTTTCAGTGGATTGACAATACACAGTGCTGTATTATTTTACAGCAATATGTGTGGCAAAATTACAGGTAATTCTTGCAGTGTACTTCAATAATAAATACTAGTACTAGTTTACAATTTCTAAAACTGCATAGAACAGATTGCGAAGAGAACTTCTAAATTTTTTCGTGTCTAGAATAGTTGGATTAAAGGGGAAAACATTTTTTATTGCTAAATATATGCACAACTTGCATGTATTTAGTAAAGTGAATTGCATAACATGTAATGCATAATATTGATTGCATTACATGTAATACGCCAATCTGTATAGTTTTTGCGATTATGATTCCCTCCACGAGGAAAGACTTTAAAAGTGAGTCGAGGTAAGATGGAGACAGAACCAAAGTTCCTATTTGACACAAGGGTTGGCTAGGTGGTCACAGAAATGAAAAAAGCTACACGTATACGCCTCAAATGAAATCTGCGAATGAGTGGTATGGGTACTCATATCTGAAATTCATCAGAACCTGAAACATAAGTTGCTATTTTAAATGGATTAGATAACTAAAACTAGAACTAATTAGTAGGGATAAATAATAAATATTAAAGTATTGAGACCGTTTGATTATTTTTACTTTTTAAAATGACCTCTGGTATTTATTCTATTAGCTGGCTTACTAACTTTAATTCAGTGGAAAGTTATTAACATATTTAAATAGCTAATTTGCATTCAAAATTATATAAAAAATTAATTTATCACAAAATTACTTTTTTTAAAGTATTTTTCGCATTTTGAACCCCTTGCACAAAAACACGTATTTGAATGCATTATAAATTATTAAAATGATTACAGTTTGTAATAATAAATAATTCAATTGACATATTTATAAGTAAAACCAAGTAAAAGTAGTATATTAACAAAAATGAGATAATAAGAAAAAGAATTGAATAAAGGATTTATTACATAAAAATTTATTTAAATAATTGTACGTTAATTGCGTTTTAGTTCAAGCTCATAAGTTATAGGGGGAAGGGACCCAAAATGATCCTTGCGCGCAAAACGATCCGCATATTTCTTAGACACAAGCAGCGCTATCTACACTATAACGCATAAACTAGTTGTGCCAAGTCAAGAAGAAGCAATGGCGATATTTAAGCGATTGGAGTGTATTACGTGTCTGAGTAGAATTCTTCATAAAACTGGGTTTTATCATATCTCTTATAAAGTAAGCGCTAACTTGCCTATTTATTTAGAAATACAGTATTTAATGTACAAAAATATGACTTGGCTTATTGAATAAAGTATGTTTATAGCAGTGAATTACGCTTGTTTAGTTTGTTATGTTTCTCGGCGTGTTCCAGTAATATGCCCTAAAGTGGGCAGCCATACTGCAGGCTTAAATGATCCATCGTGTGACGAAACTCCAGTACCGTGACCATCATGGCAGCTCTTCAGACGTTCTCGAAATGCGTGACTCTCCATTACATTATTTATTTTATTTCTTCGTTTATTGTAGGCCATAATTTTTGAATTATAATTTTGAAATATTCCATTTTATTGTTTGTAACGCTTTTTTTATTTTAAAAATTTCATAAAACAATTGCTATGTGATTGTACAACTTATTTCATTATGTATAGTCATAATTACTTTTACATATTTTATTTTCCCGATAAAAATCAATTTACTATTATTTTAAAATGAAGGTTCATTTTGTCCTTGGGTGAGAGCAAAATGAGCCTTTGGACTCTTTTTCAAAATTATATTTTTTTTTGGTTACTCAGTTTGGGTTTAAATATTATTTAAATGTGTTTAGTTTGAAAAATATAATGTAAAATATTGTGGCAAAGGGACATTGTTTTATTTAACATTTATTTTATTTTATGCAACTTCTCCTTAAGAGGGTCATTTCGGGCCACCTTTCCCTATATCAAATGTTTAGCTAGTAAACTTATAATTCTAATTTAAATCGTCATTTTTTCCGCAGAAGTACTTCATAAGTACATGTTTTGTCAATCTAAACTTTGCGGGGATGGAGATGGCGTGTCTTTCTTAATTATTTTAACAACAGTAGTGTAGAAAAAATGAAGCGTAAAAAGAAGAAGTTCAAGTAAGATGCTAAGTAAAGCAGAAACAAGGATTTTTTTTCTTTGAGGCATTAATTAAGGTTCTAAAAAAATAACTCCAGGCAGCACTTTTAGCTTTCGGTTTATTCTCTGTTTTGCGAACTGAGCTGCCCATTATGCATCAAATTAGGAAATAAAAAGGGGATGATGAACGAATAAATTAATATTTAAAATGTTGAAATACATAATAAAAGGAACTTTTTGCAAAATATTTCGTTTCATATTATACATTTTGCACTTTAATTAAAATTATATAACATAAGAATATATGTGTTTAGATTTATTTATATTTTGTTTTTTGTGTAGTAACTGAAATTTTTAAAGACAGCAAGAGAAAAAACTAATATAGTTGCTTTTATAAAAAATAGTGTGTCAAGCATAAAAACCAAGTAAACAAACTTGGTATCGAAAAAGGATCTAAATAAACCTTTAAAGTCTGCTGCCTCGCTAATGGCTAGATAAACAAGGTTTTAACAAGGTAATTGAAATACTTTCAAACCATCTTAGTTAAAATTTTGTCAGTTATGTTAATATTTTTTAACACAGAATGAAAATGTTTTAAATAAGAATATATTGAATAGAAGAGACAGTACTTTACGATTAAGAACTATTAGAGTAAGTTCATCAATTTATTCTTGCGTAGATTACGTAACGTTTAACGAGGATTTCCTTTTAAAAATTCCTATGAGAGTTCATTATTTTAGATCCATGCTTAACTAAAGACGTCCTTTCTATCCAAAAAATATTACATAAACTCTTTCGGAGGAAAGAAGCACGTTTATCCTATATTTGGGTATTTCAACTCCGTATTTCCAATTTTAAAGAATTTCATAAACTTTTTTTATTTGTTTTCTGGTATATTTACCAATGTGCATAAGCCTATTAAATTAAGATGCAGTTCGTAGAACAATAGGAGAAATCATGAGATGCTTAAACTCTACAAACTACAGAAGGTGTTTACACATTTGTAGAACGATTTCGATAAAGAATTGAAAAGAAGTAAATATTTGAGAATAAAAATTTTTGGCAACAGATTATTATTTGAAATGAGAAATATCGTCTGCTACTTTTAAATTTATTCTTCTTTCAAAATGTCATATGTAAACAAGCTGTGGATTGAAGGATATGTTTTTGCGCTTTCCGAAGAGAAATATTCTTATTCCATAATTCAAAAACGTTGTGAAATGCATGGTATTAAAATTTCTAAGTGCAAAATAAGCAACATTATTAATCGGCAAGGTAAAAACCGTCAATCATTATTTCTACATGGAAAGAAGACTCCAAACGAATATCCGAAAAAGGTTCGTACTGTTTCAAATGTTTCTAAAGTGAAATCGCTGGTAACAAGAGAAAATCCGACAACACAGAGGTCAATTCCAAAGTCTTTAGATACATCTGTAGCAACAATATATAAAATAATAAACCAAGATTTACTACTAAAAAAAGCTAAAAAACATAATGTTCACCAGCTTTTGCCGAGACATGTGGCTCAACGCAAAACATTTTGTAGAATCCTGTATGAAAACCATTTAGCAGTAGATAAATGGAAATACAGTGTGGCCCTTGAAGCATGGGTTTACCTAGATGACTGCAAGAAGAAAAAGGTCTATTTACTATAGAAAATGAGGAGAAAAAAATGTACAAACCTGGTTCCGTCAATGTAAAGAAAGTTTCAGTAAGGGGTTTATGATTGTCGCAGGTTTCTCCTACAATGGGAAATTAAAAATAAGAAAAGTGGAAAAAAATGTTAAAATCAACTCATCATACTATCAGGAGAAGGTTTTACGTCCAATATTTACAGAAGAAATTCCACTTCTTTATCCCAATGACTTTCAAAGAGTGAAACTTCATCAAGACAAAGCTACAAGTCATACTTCGAAAACTACCACTGCATTCCTTGAAAAAATGAAGACTGATACAGGTATTGCATGTATACCTTTTCAACATATTCCTGCGAAGTCCCCTGTCGTTTCACCTATGGACTATTGTGCCTTTGGTCTGTTAAAAAGAGGTCTTTCTAAACGCAAACCCACCGCGATATATGGACTTTGGAAAGTAGTGGAAGAGGAATGGAAAGCAATACCCCTGGAAATTTTACGAAAAGCTCTTCTGTCATGGAAATCACAATGCAGACTTATAGTCCAGAAAAAAGGCTATCAGATCGAACATTTAAAAAAATAGTCTTTACATTTTAAACATTAATTAAACGGCCCCGAAATCGTTCTAAAAATATGTAAACACCCTCTGTATTTTACCTTTTATCAAACCCACAAAATTAACTACATTTTTGAAAGACACGTAAAAAGTTTTCAAACATAAATTTTCCATTGCTTTCGTATGCATCACATTCTTTTTGAGCAGTATATATTTTCCTAGACACTTGCTTGGTAATGTTTTATAAGAAATTTACTCACAATCTACCATTTAAATTAGAAAGAAATATTTGTTGCAATAACAATCATACGTAGCATAAGACATGTTTGAAAAAAAAATATTTCTTTTGTAAAATAAATATTATTGCGTAGTTTTTGTTTTAAAATTCTGTCAATAACAATTGACTATATCTCATAAAAGTGATAAGTTTAAAATGTTTTCCTTTAATTTAGAACGACATGAAAAAATGTAAGTATTTTATTTTCAACACTAGTCACACTTATACATACAGGTTGTTTCTAAATGAATATGTCAAACGTCAAGGGATAATAGCATCACGCAATAAACATTTTTCGTAGAAATTACTATCGCAAATTTTGTTTTTATGCGTTAGATAATAACCATTTTCAGGTTCGTAAAGTATTTATGTTTACAAACTAAACTTCAGGTCTACAAGGATCTTAAAATTAAATAAAATATGAAATTGTCAATAGCAGTTGAGTATTCTTGCGAAAAGTTAAATGCGGTTCAATAACAATTGCTCAAAATTTGACTGACACTTTTGAAGTGATTACTAAAAGAGTAAAGTTAGCAATTTTTACCATTTATGTGTGGGAAATGATTGTTTAGTTGTGTCATATCCCTTAAAGTTCTTCCATGTTAGCTTGAAAGACCCGCTTGTGCTAATACGAAATGAAAAATTATATTTTATTAATGATGCATGTGCCAGAAATTACTTACTAACAATTTTCATATAACGTCCCACTTAATCAATTATGAACACTAGTTGTCTGCCAGTGGTCGAAATTCAACCAAAAAGCATTCATTTTTTTTTGAGCGTGAATAAAGTTCTTCTGTCAATAAGTATGTCTCAATATTCCATATACAGTGAAACCTACTAAATTGACCACCTTGACTAAGAGTCCATTTGTCTATAGTGACCACTTTTGTACAATTTCACTTTACAACCACCACACTTTTCTGTGAAGACCGTGTTTTTGTAAAGACTCTATCATATTTTGCTAAATGCAAAAGCAGCTCCAGCGAGTGGGTCATAGGGTCATCTGCCTCTATGGACCTTAGATTTCACACGATTTCACGCACGATTTTAGACATTCAGTTTGCGTTTTGAACAATTTAGGCTAATCTTAAAAGTCTAGTGTCCCACTCCGAAAATTCAGCCTGGAGCCGTCCTCGGCTAAAGGCCCATTATGTTCGCAGCTATAAAACCGTCGAATGATTGAACTCTACTTGCTGAGGCGTACCACTTACCATGGATAAAAACTTACTGCCTCAATATATTTGCACTTTTAAAGAATGATTTTCCTTGAGATTTTTTTACCTCCAAATATACCTGCAAATGCAGTATTTGGAAATAGAGTTTTTTGAAAGGATATGGTAAAATAGTACCAGAATATTTTATGCGGAATTAAATTCCTTTATTGCCTGGGGTTCCAGTTGAAACTTCGCAATCAATAGTATTAATTACGATATATAAACTTGATGCGCATTCTCGTTCCATTGACTAATGCTTCCTTCGTATTTAAGTTTCTGATTAGTAAAACGGTGCAATTAACTTTCAATACTAACTTATGTGGTGTTGGTAAACTATGGTATCTTTCGGTTAGCCTGGCGCAAATCCCACCAAATGTTTTTTTTTTCTGGGAAATGTTTAAAGACTACTTCTGAAACACTGTCGTTCCCCAAAGCAAAGCCGGAAATTTTAATCCGTATACTAAGTAGTATTTATGTACAGAATTCAATATATACAAAAATATCAATATATTAAAAGAAATTTGTATGCTTATTGGTTACATAATGTGGAATTGGGGAAAACGTGCGGAATTAAAATACAAAATTAAATTAAACTTCCAAAATATGGAAAGGGATAAACAACTATGTACTGGAAATCGCTTTAGGCGTGTAAGCATTTGGCGCAGATCACAATTATTTAGCAATTTTTCACTTGATCCCGGCTAATCGAAAAAAAGCCCAAATCACTCATAGTCAAAGAATTCAAAAACTCTACTAGATAGTTATTGATTTCATTGTCATCATAGCAAATTATTTTATTGTAACTATGTTGATATGTTCCCTATTCATTAGATATTTGATTAAGTCAGCATTAATAAAAGTTCAATCATCATTTTTAGGTTCTAATATAACTGACTTCAATATGTAATCTGAGAGTATGTTTTCGGAAACATTTGTTCAAAGTTATACTAACAGAATTTGTAATAATAGGCTCCAAGGAGGTCAGGTTCGCCGCCCCATACCTTACTGTTATATTTATACTCAATCCAGTGTTGACTAATTTTCTAGGCTCATTTCAATGAAAATCGTGTTTCTTTATTTCAACCAACGACTTCTTATCTTATTATATCTCGTTGGTTTTAACAGTATTTGTCATCAAATTTAATTAGGTTAGGATTGCTACACATTTTGGGTGTCATCATAAAAGCCGATGATGAAACAGCAAATGGCTAAAATGTGCTTTAGCCCAATGCTTGGTGAGATTTTTTAGATGGACGGTGAATGCGCCAAGTATTTAAATTCGATATTTTAAAGCTGTGAAGTAGTCCGAAAGATGTTGCATTTTAGTGTATCTAATATTGTTATTTTGTAATCTAGCAACTGTGACATATGCTTGCTCCCTTTGACGTCATTGAACTGTTAATTTAGATTTTTGCACATGCGTTATTGTACTAATGTTTACGTCTAGCTGTTGACGTTCGCAGCGTGGAAATATCACCGATTTTGGTACCGCATACGTTAACATATTATGTAATTAGATTATTTTTTAAGTTTCTAAAATGCTTATATTTGTATTTTAAAATATTTCGTTTTCTAATTTAATGTTTAAAGAAGTGCTTTATTTCCTTGTTTTTTATTTTAAGTTATTTGACACCAGTTCATTTAAAAAACTCTTAAAAAATTATATTTTCAGTATGAGCTATATCTTTATGTTAATTTATTGGATACACATAGTTAAACGTTAATCTTCTTTATTGTAATCTACATTCATAAAATAGTTAATGAAATTGCTAATAAACATTACAAGGCACGAAACCATGTACCTTAATTTTTCTCAAATTCATTTTCTATACAACCCCTATTTCGCTGCTCGAAAAGTTCTGTAACTTTAAGCAGCTGTAACTAGGTGAATTTTGGTCGCAGAAGGACGATTTTTTTAAGTGTACATGAAATTGTATAAAGCACATTTTTGTGAATATAACTGGTAGAACAGGAGGACCATATAAAAACTTAACTTTCGTAATTCTTATACGAATTGATTTATTGACTTCGATTGTTTCTGGTGTAATAGATTATATAATTTAAAGCATTTTTGAGATTGGAACTGTGTGTTTCTGACGAATGGTTTAAGACACAGCCATTGGGCACCGTTAACACTAAACCACCCTATATTCATAGATAATGTAATGAAATTTTCAATTAGACTTTCAAATTATCAAAAGAAAGTACTGATAATTAATTTTAGAAGCTAAACTGTGTTTCAATGAAAAACAGCTGTAAAGGGTTGTATCAATCTTATATATGCACTGTCTGAATTATGGAACTAACCAAATTTGCTGCTCAGTTATTGCTTTAAAAAAATGGCATAAGATTAATACAGTGTTACCTAAACTCTCAATATATAAATAAAATGGATCAATGGCGTCATCGGTGCGATTGCTGCTCGCTATCGTTTAAATTTTAATATAAAACGAATTACTTTAATTGAAAATATTTGAAATGTAATTTATTATGATTCACAAAAATATATTAATTGAGACCGAAAACACCAATCTGGAATGAAACCGAAGCTAACATTTGTGTATTTTAGCATTTGTCTTGATTTTCTCTAGGGGAATAATCTAGTAAATTTTGCTGTTTCATTCGATTGGTGATGCAGTAATTGCATGCAAGTAATTGTACTCTAATTTACAATCTCTCACAATTATTATAGGTTTTATTCAATAATTATATTTATAATATTAAAATAATTATAATTTTGTATTAATTACTAAAATAAGTTATATTTTATTTCGTCTGTAATATACGAGCATTATAGTTTTACATATTTTTTTTTTAATTTTAAAACAAATATAATTCACAAACAAATATAATTCACATTTATAATTCACATTTTTATAATTCACATTTAACATACTATGTGGTTACTACAATGAATTCGTATAAGAGAAACGTCGAACTTATTACTCAGGCTATCTCTACTGACATTTCTACTTCAACTGCACTGCTACTTCTGAAGGATTGTTGTCATGTAATTTCTATTACTTCAAAGACGTCTTCTTCTACAGAAAGAAAGCGTGTCATATCGATGACGATTTTCTGGTAAACTGAAAGAGGGATTTATTCAAAATAAAAGTACTTCAACCAGTTTTCTTTAATTTACAAAATGAAGTAAAAACATTAGTTTAAAAAATGTTACATACCAAATCTCAGTGGTTTTTCAAATCACAAGGAATATTCTATTATGCTTTTTCAGAAAAGTTCCGCGACGTATTACTGGTAGAATTACAATTGACGTGGCACCAAGCAAAATACTATGCATTACAGTAAATCTTAGAATACGGTTTATGAATTGTATATTCTGTTAAGCGTACAGATATACCAGATGAACGAACTTTTTTATTTTCTTTATTTAAAAGTTCTTTATTAGATCAATTAATAGAACGTTAGCAAACGTAAAGTGCAAATATAGATCCATTTTTAGTTATAGTGAAAAAATATAACACATGATTATAATGATTGTTATTCCAATAATAAAAAATTAAATCGACATATTTATAAATAAGACCAAGTAAAAATAGTAAATAAACAAAAATGAGGAGATTAGAAAAAAAATTATTGAATAAAAGATTTATTAACCAAAAATGTATTTAAAATAAATCTACGAATAATAGCGTTTTTTAGTTCAAGCTCATAAGTTATATATAAAATGTTTCGATAGTAAATTTATAATTGTCATTTAAATCGTCTTTTTTTCCACAAAAGAACTTTATAAGTACATGTTTTGTCATTCTAAACTTTGGGGGGGGTGGCGATGGCATCTTTCTTAATTATTTTAACAGCAGTAGTGTAGAAAAAATGAAGCGTAAAAAGAAGTAAGATACTAAGTAAAGCAGAAACAAAGATTTTTTTTCTTTGGTGCATTAATTAAGGCTATGCAAAAAATAACTCCAGACAGTAATTTTAGCTTTCGGTTTATTCTATGTTTTGTGAACTGAGCTGCCCATTATGCGTCAAGCTAGGAAATAAAAAGAGGATGATGAACGAATAAATTAATATTTAAAATTTTAAAATGCGTAATAAAAGAAACTTTTTGCAAAATCCTTCGTTACAAATGTTAGATTTTTCACTTTAATCAAATTTCTAAAGCATAAGAATATAAGTAATTAGATTTTTTGAGTAGTTTATTTACTTATTTAAAGACGTCATAAGAAAACTTAAATAGTTACTCTTATTAATTAACATTTTGTCAAACATTATTAGTAAAACACTTTGATATCGAAAAGGAATTCAAATAAACTTGTAAGATATGTTGCCAAGCAAATGGTTAAATAAACAATGTTTTAACAAGGTAATAGAAATATTTTCTGTTCAGTTTAATTAAAATTTTGTTATTTATATTAATCTTTTTAAACACGGAATGAAAATGTTTTAAATAAGAATATACTGAATAGAAGAGACAGTATTTTGTGATTTAGAAACATTTGAGTAAGCTGATCAATTTATTCTTCTGAAGAACATGTAACGTTTAACAAGGATTTCCTTTTAAAAATTCCCGTTAGTAGTTTATTATTTTAGATCCATACTTAACTAAATATTTCTTTTTCATCCAAACGTATTACAGAAACTCTTTTTGGGGAAGCAAACATGTTTATTCTTTTATTTGGGTATTTTAACGCCATATTTCCAATTTTCAAGCATAATTTCGTAAACTGTTTTTATTTGTTTGGCGATGTATTTACTAATGTATACATAAGCCCATTAAAATAAAATGCACTTTCTTGAACAATAGGAGGAATAATGAGATGTTTAAACACTACAAACTATTTTTCCTTTTGTTAAAGCCACATAATTAACTACATTTTTAAAAGACACGTAAAAGTGTAATATGTTTTCAAACATAAATCATTCCATTGCTTTCGTATATGACATTTTTTGAGCAGTATACATTTTCCTATTCACTTGCTTTGTAATGCTTCAAGGGAAATTTCAACTCGCAATCTGACATTTAAATTACAAAGAAACATTTCTTACAATATCATTGGTATACGTAGCGAAATTTATGTGTACAAAAAATCTATTCTTTGTAGACTAAATATAAACGTGTAATTTTAGTTTCAAACTTTTGTCAAGAACAATGGACTATATTACAAAAAAAGTGGCAGGTTAAAAATGTTTTCAACTTAGGATGACATAAACAATTTAAGCATTCTATTTTCAACACGAGTCACATTTATACATTTAGGATGTTTTAAAACTAATACGGCAAACATCAAGTGATAATAGCATCACGCAATATGCATTTTTAATAGAAATTACTGTGTTTTTATGTAGTACTTATGTTTATAAACTATACTTCAAGTCAACAGAGAAGATTAAAATAAATAAGATAAAATTATCAATTGTGGTTGATTAGATTTGTGAATAGTTAAAGAAGGTTTTATAATTATTGTTGAAAATTTGATTAATACTTCTAAATTTTTTAAGTGATACTACAAAAGCACCCTTTTCAATTTTGCCTTCTTTTGTTATAGAAATTTTTGTTTATTTGTGTCATATACTTTTAAGTACTTTCATATTATCTTGAACGATCCATGTGTACAAAAATTAAATGCAAATTTATATTTTATTAATGCTGCATGTTCCAAAAATTACATATTCAGAATTTTCATATATAGTTCTAGTAACTCAAACATGACTATAATGTAATAAAATTTTCAATTAGACTTCCAAAGTATAAAAAAATGATTAATTTCAGAAAATAAACTGTTTTCTTGTGGAAAATAGCTGTAATTTAAATTTTCCAAAAAAAATTATGATTTTTAAAAAGCGAACAGTGAGTCTTAACCAGCTAATATTTCTGTTTTTACTCTGTGTACAAATTAAACTCGATTCTACTCTAAAAATCATTGCATGTTGTACGTTCGTATTGAATTCGGGGGAGGTGAGGGCTCTTTATAGTAGCTCGACGATTCCTCAGCAACAAAACAGAAACAAATAAATCCATTAAATTCAAAAAACTACATTGAAGAACAATTATTTTTATCATTAATTAGCCTGTTTACATTCTCGCTTTTTCGGAGTGTCTATTTTTTAAAATAGGGAGAATTAGACCGATATGACTCAGTAAAAACTAAAATGTACCCTGAGTAGTTGAATAGGTCATTCTAAAAACCACTTAAGGAACAGTTTTTCAGCTCTCAATAAAAAATGTACCTCACACGAAGTCGGGGATTTTTAAGAACTTGTTTGGGCTTACTTTATTGATTAAACCTAAAGTATGTAATGCTATTATGTTATTAAATTTGATATAAAATCATGATAAACTGTATTAGACTATTTGAAATTGTCTGGAATTGTTTGGTAATTTGGGTAATTCGGTAATTTGGAATTGTTTGGAAATGTTACCTTTGAAATGTAGCTTTGGTTATAACCGATTACTTTGAATTTAGTCTGCAATTTTTCTAAACTTCAAGGTGAAACCTTTACTTATATTGTTCTTGTATTCGAACTGAAACATAATAAAACCAAAGTGGAACTGCTGTAACCCAGTGCATTCTCGAAGCATTGAACTATTATTTTAAAAATGAAAATGTTGGTTTCCATTGGTTTATAATAGGAAAAACTAGATGGGCAAAAGTAATCTTCTTTCATTAGAAACGATTTGACTTTATCCATTTGCAATAGTGAACGATTAATTTCAAATATTAAGCTGGTTAATTGATGCCATGTATGTGGATACAAATTATGTAAAATTTAAGTTATTTTAAGCAACCGGATGGATGCATTTGAAAAGTTTAATTACTATAGTTTATGGTAGGAGTATTTATCCAGATTTCCGTTTCATTCATTCTAATTTTATTTTTCGTTATGTTCACAAAACTTTCTTAGAAATTTTTTATTATTTTTTAGGTTCCACTATTATAAGAAAATAGAAGTAATAAACTGTCTCTAATTTATTTTTGGAGGGGTAATGAATTAGCCATTTAGTTTTTATAGTGCCTCTCGAATATAGCAAATATAAATGACATAAAAGAATTGCCAAATAAAAAGTTCAAATCATTATTTTTGTAAGTTTCATCATTCGTTTATTAATTTACGAACCCCTTTAAATTAAATATATACTAGGAATGAGCGATGTATCTGTACATCAAAAAAACATGGATCTAAACCGAGTATCTTGAACAGATGGCACAGTTTTTTAACGAATCGATTCATCGAAAAGAGCTATGCAGGAAAGCACTACCGATGTTTGCATTGTGAAAGAGATTCTGATGTCAATTTCATTATTATTCACACCTATTAATGAATGAATTTGATCGGAAGGAAGTCAACACGGTTTTGGTGTTAAAACAAGCTATTAGCCAATTTAGTCTAATTAAATTTTATCTACTGAAGATTTTTATCTTGCATCAATTAAACGACGCACAGATTTTCCTTAAAGATAGTAAAGAATCCCCTCTATGAAATAAGATTTTAAACAAAGAAAACCGCATCGATATAGGTTCATGCGTTTGAAAATCATATTGCCATATACACCCAATCATAGACAGACATAGAACACATTTCTTTTTGCATCGGGGTTTAGAAAAGAAAATTTTACCTAATTTTATTTAATTCTTTATATAAGAATATTACATGCTATAAACAGGTCCGCTTAGGCACACTAGATACGTGATTTGGGCGTAAAAGATTTGGAGACTCAAAAAATTGATGAAAAAGGTGATAATTAACTAGATGAAAACAGTTCATAATGTATACTCTATACTGTAATTGCAAATGACTTCATTAATTTACGGTTCCAATTTACGTTAAGCTGGATGGGTGGTCCGTGATGCCGTAAGGTAAGAAATGAACAAGAGCGGCCAAACCATGTCACTATCCTTTCTTTACGGCTCAAATGCATTTATAACCGAAAGGTAACAAAGTAACCTTTTGCGTTCAATTTTCCTGTTTATGCTTTTTAAAAGAAGTACAAAGTGTCTCTAGTAGAAAGTACTGTACACTCTTTTTAAGGCTTTTCAAAACGTTTATGCTCTGATTTGATGTTCCGCTATTAAAATCGTTTGAAGAAATCTTTTACTTTTTACTATAAAGAAGGAATCTATTCAGGCAAGTGTTTATATTTATTCAATGTGACTTTTCTGAAAATCTTAAATTACTCAGCTTTATTTCTCTTTCCCAGAAACTCCATTTACAGAAACATTTATCAAGAGTATTTGTAATAACCTATTGTATAATAGATGATTAGAATATAATAAGTATTAAAAAACATATTTGAATGAAAAATACATCCATGACAATGTCTGTATTTTGACATCGATGTACCGAAAAATATCGATGTAAAGCTGGTGATACATCACAATTTAAAAATTTCAACATCATATAGCCCTGATATATACATACTTGTTTTAAGTCTGAGACTTCGATGCTCTTTCCGGCTATTCCTAAAATGTACAGAATAAAACAGGTTGATACACTATACTTAACGGAAAGATTTTTCTCAAAATAATCAAAGTATTTAATTTGGTTTAAAAATGAGCTTCTACACATCTCCAAATAAATTTTATTTCTGTTAATATACATGTGCAACGGTTAATGATCTTACTATTTATTATTCATAAAATTCTTTAACATATGTTTTTTAAAATTAATTTTTTAAGCATTAATTAACAATAGATAATTGGCTTTCGACTATTAAATATAAATATGTTTAACCGTATATTAATAGTAAGTTGATTTTTTCTTCGAAAATAAATATGTATCGTCATAAAGCGTTTTTACCCACGCAAAAAGAATTTATTCTATAAACGGTACATTCTTGACAGCACTAAATGAAAGAATGTTTGATATTCTAAGCTGATTAAACTGTCAACAAACGTCAAGCAAAATCTAAAACTAATTATGTTTCCAGAATTATTTTTCTACTTAGATGTTGTGTACTTTAATTATAAAAAGCAAATTAGCTTTGTTCATGAAATAAAAACATGTTTTCGGATCGTGACTAAATGTTTTCCAGTAACATTCGTGTGAATATTTTTGATATTTTATGTCCTAACATTCAAGACATACCAGTATCAAATGTTTCACTTCATTAAAAGTAAAGAGGAAAACTAGTTAGTGCGGTGATAGAAAAATAATAATTAAGCAATCTATAATAAAGAGTGTGAATATAAATGAATGGTTTATGAATTGATAATTTAACTCTATTTGATTTAACAAATAAGAAAAACTGTTTTATTTAATATTAATAACATAAAATGGACTGAATGAAGTTTTCCCTGACAGCCTATTACAATTTAGAATAGAGAATATCTAAGCCAATATTTAAAGACAAAACTGTATCTCAATGAATACTTTTACACATTTAAAAACATTTCATGAGGATGTCTATTTTTTTCCACAAGTATACAGAAAAATGTAGGGGCGGTATTGCACATAGAAGGTATTCAAAATTAGGTAGCAATGTACAGCAAAAAAGGTTGTTTTCATATGCCTGTTAATAATCACTCCGACCAAGCCGGCAAACCTGTGGCATTCAAATTCAAATTCAACATAAGGGGTAAAAATGTTAGTTAGCCTACCTTATCAAGTCTTAAAGAATGGTTCATTTTCTAAAATATGCAACAATAAAAAAATGAAATTCTATTTATAAAAATCAATTTTAGTTCAGCATTTTCTGAAGAAAAAAAAGCACTTTGGCAAAGCATGGAAGGAAATTTTAATAGCCACTCAACCCCTTTCGTGAAGGTATTATTAACCGGCGTATGAAAACAACATTTTATAGACTCCATGTTGCTATGTGATTCTGAACCCTTTGTATTACTCTACCTAACCTGATGAAATGTAAAATAACACATAAAAGGGAGGGGCGTAGCCAGGGGGGATATCGGGGATATATCTCCCCCCAAAAATTTTTGGAAATTCTGTCTATTTATACACATATAAGTTCATCTCCCCCCCCCCGAAAAATTTTCCTGGCTACGCGCCTGATAAAAGGTATTCGATCGAAACCGTGTTTCGATTTAAAAAATTTCGATCTTCATCAACACCAGTAGAAGTGCATACGCAAACTGGGACTGTACCACTCTGTATTGCAAATCACTGGACTGTCCAGCATTGCTTTCCCACTCTGTTTGATGAATGCCTCTCTACTCTCTATTGTAGCTCAGTTTCTCGCATCAATCAGTGTTTACTAAGATAATCATTTACACTGATTTTTAAATATTAAAAGCGCTTCAGTATACTTAGAAAATGGCATACTTTCCAATAAAACAAAAGTATATAGGCCCTTATGATAAATAATTGCATTTCAGAAGACGGGAAAGGCTTTTGTTATGAATAAAAGCAGCTGCAAGGAAATATATAACGCTAAATATTCGATCTTAGCTTTACGGCTTGCAATATTAACCTTAAATCTTTTCAATTAGCCTTCCTTTTTCCGCATTATTGGATTTTCTTCTTTTAGGGATTCAAGCTTTAGCTTTTAGTCCTCAATGTCAGAGTTTTCCCTTAAGGGAAGAAATTCAAATTCCTTTGATTTTTTTTTTGCACTTTTCACTTTCAGCATTTTATTTTAAAACTTGAAAGCGAATTTCACAGTTCTTAAGGTAAGAAAAATCTCATAGAAATATTTCATAAAATTATTCTTTGACAGGATGCCATATTTTCATTAAAGGAATAAAGCGTAGTATCTGTCGTTTTCAGAATTCTTTTTTAAACTTTTTTTTTAGCTTGCATGTGTATGTCGTTCCAAAATTTGCCCACGAATTTTAATTGATTTTCTACTGGTCGAACGGAAAGTTTGCATACTTGTGTTACTCCGACGACACTGAGTACTGCTGTTTTAAATTTTTCGGTACTTTCTTAAATTAAACATTTTGTTAAAAAAGTCAATGACTCCAAAGGGGGAAAATTTATGTATATATACCCATCCTTTAAGTAAGTTCCTTGCTTTTCATTCTTTGGAGCTTTTTACTTACTAAGTTTGTTACAATTGACGATTTTTACGAACACTTTCGTATTTAAGTAGCGAATGACCCCAAATACATTTCCATAGACAGGGTCGCCACCGGTCAGGGTGCACAAGGAAAACATGGAAAAACCAGAGTATTTTTTGTTTTGTAAAATAAGTCAGAGAAATGTCAGAAAAAATCGTAAATTTTGACCCAAAACCCGGAAAATCCCATAATCTGACCTGAAAACTTATCAGAATCCAGTATTTCAGGAATGAGAATCTTCAGCAGAATTGTCGTGTTTTAGTAATTTTTTTAACAATACGTAGATTATATGATCATGGCAGAGCTCTGTATTTCACATTTGCTATTTCAAATTCAATCTTTTTGCATATGAATAATTAAAGGGAGTATTTTTCTTCAAGTGTTTTCTTTCATCATTATTCATATCTCTTGTGCAGTTACTAAGTACACAAAGTTTTATTTCGATTTATTTTTATAAGTTTTTCGAATTTTAAATGCATCTGAAAGTTTAAATGGTAAGCTACGAAATCGTCACAATAATTCTTTGATTTTAAAAAAGATATGGTTTTGCATTAGATTGATTGTGTGATTAAGAATCTGCTTTCTATGATTTCACTGACTTAATTAAGCAAGTATTTTTTATTTCTCTATTAATTAATTTATTTTTTTTACTTTTATAAAAAGTTTGTCTAATTTGAAAAATCTGGATCAAAGCTTTAACTAGTTATTGAGTATCAGTGAATCTTCAATTGATGTTTAATAAGACTTTAGGTCTGCACATGTGTTTGACTGTCACTAACAACGTCATAACAAATTATCAATAGTCTGGGATTTTATCACAAAATAGTCTGGAAAACCTGGAAAAGTCAGGGAATTTTTTTTCCAAACTGAGAGGCGACCCTGATAGAAGAGTTTACAATTCGGTTTTATGAACGATTAGTGGCTTCCCTTCCAGCTCGTAAAAACGAGTGCCAAGTTTAATCCACTTCCTAACGTCCAACCGAGCTGATGCGGAGTTGTAAGCGTAATAACTTAGCTCGATCACATTTAAGTAACGTAAATCGAATACTGTACATCCGTATAACTCCTATAACACTGAGTACTACGTTCGTGATATTTAGGAGAATTGTCCTTTTGGGAATGCTTGCGATTCCCTGGATTCGAAATCTATTCATGAACCGGATTAGTTAGGTTTTACGGGTTTTACGCACGTCGGTCCACAAGGTGGCAAACGCAACGCTATGAAAATGGACCAAACTGAATAGACAAATGAGTGATATATAATTCTGATGCTGCCCTCTGGCGGTTATAAGTGCAACTAATTCCTCTAAATTAATAATTAAATTTTTTCATAAATTTTACTTGAAGTAATTAATTTATTTTTTATGTTTCAAAACAAACAATTTTTATAACGCTTTAAGAATTAATAAAAATAATAGTTTTTTAAATTATGTACTCAAGAGATAAAATCCAATTGATACGTTTTGACATATGTGGTGTGAAATATGCAGAAAATGCTTTTATGTCTGCATATTTAGACAGCTATTGTGACCATCCACAAAGTTAATTCAGGTATTTATACTGCGTTTTAAAGATTTGTATATGTATTATTTCTGTATCTCACCACAGTACACGCCTCTGTTTTTTCTTGTTGGTAAATTTTGGTAGTTTTTATTTATTTTATAATTTCACTCTTCCTGTTATATATTACTATTAAATAAGTTTACATTAAATAAATGGGTTGTTTAGTTTTTTTTTCATATTTCATGAAAATAGCCCAAAAGTATGATTTTAATAACTCATTTGTAACTCAGAGTATCTTGAGAATATATAAATTTTAACAATTCCATTGTTGCTACCAAGAAGAGGTAAAACTTATATTCTGTTTTCCTACATTATTTTTAAAAATAATAACCTTTATTTTTACAAAATTTCAAATCATACATTTTATTTTATTTTTTAATTAATTATTATCTTTACCTTTGTACATATTTTCCAGAAAAAATAATTATTTTTAACCCCCCCCCCATTATTTTTAACCTAACCCCACCACCCCCACGTGACCCTTACTTGGCAGCCGCAATCTGATCAAGAGTAATTATTGCGACGTCGATGCGTAGTCACTATGAGGTTGATATCGAGGTCTTCCTCTCATGACGCACCTTTCGACTCCACAATGTTCTAAGATGTGAGCACATAATGAGTCATGAGGAGAAAAAGATATAGTGCTGCCATCTACCATGAATTCCCGGAACCTCTTCCAGAAATTACGCCTCTTGACGAGAGATACGAACCCTGGACAGCTCCTTGGTAGAAGAAAGTACTATCGTCACGCTTTCATTGCTTTATAACATTAACTTTGAAAAGTCAAGTAATTGCAAAAATTAGTTTTGAAAACTGAAATTCTAGTGTGCCGTACTTTGAGATTAGAAGATAAATACATTTTTTATTTAATAAAGTGATAAATTTAATTTTTGAAATCTTTTTTTACTTTCTAGGAGTTTGAGTGTTTTTATTTATCTATTTATTCTGCATGAATGCTAGCGATTTCTTGAACATTTGCTAGGTTTGATACATCACTTAAAGGTATAGCTTCAGATTCAAAAATTTCAACAATTTAATAAGGTGTGATGTAAATTAAATTTTTGAAAACTCTCCTCGTTCTCTCAATTGAAAAAAGTTTATTATTATTATTATTATTATCATTATTATTATTCTTATATGAGTGAATACAAATACCATACATTTTCAAATTCACAAAAATTCAATAATTTATATTTTTTCGAATTAGTTGAAATAAGTCTCCTCTAAATTTTTATAAAACAAAATTCCATCGTATTTTCCCTTTATTATTACTGAAATTGAACTTTAAAATCTGTAACAATCGAGACAGACATAAAAGTCACAAAAACGGTCACTGTGAAGCCACCTTAGAGTCGCAAGAATAAGTGGTCATCTTGTGACTTCACAATAACGTCTTTTGGTGATTTGTCGCAGTGAAGCTTCACTTCACAGTGACCACACAGTGGAGTCACGTCACCTGTCTGTCTGACAAATCCTACTCTATTCATTTTTCTACTTAAAATTACTTTCATTAGAGTCGTGACACATGACTATAAAGCCTTACACAATTTTGTAAACAAAAGAACTGCTTACTCTTAGGTTGATTGTTATACAAAACTCTATGAGGGATGCAATGTCTGAATGGAGACCGAGCGACTATGTTGAAATTCATATAAAAAGTCATACTTTGTACGAAGCTACTCATCCGTTTGTGGACAATCAATGAGGGGTGAACAGTGTGGCCGTTGTTCCTAGTCCACTCTACCTTCGGTGTTGCCTGGTATCCTCTCCGCGTGGTTTAATAATTGATGTTCTGAATCAGTTTCAGTCTGTCATTCAGAAATCTTCGTTTCGGCATCGCGAAGATCACGTAAGGCCGACCGCTGATATCGCTTCGTCGGGCTCATAGGTGACTTTTCTGCTGGCCGTTACCCCGAGGGCGTATTTAAGAAAAGGGACGAGAGGGCCCGGTCCCCTTCCGAAAATTTAATTCAGTTACTAAAAACAGCTACATCTCCGCCCCACCGAAATATAAACCTATATACGCTATTGTGCTATCCACCTTTCGCTTCATTTTTTTGGTCACTGTCTCTGCCCTTTTTTACTTTTCACCTCCTTGTGACCAGCTTAGTTTTTTCGTACACTTTCTCTGGCGTAATTTTTACTATCCAGGCCATAAATTCGCATCGTAAATTTAACTGCCCGGCTTTTTGTGCCCTATTCTTAAATAATGTCAAATCCTCAGATTTGCCGTCGCCATAAATTCTCTTCAACGTTGTAGGCCTCATTCCTACAAATGGTTAAATATATATTTTTTTCTAAGTTTTTCCTTTTTAGATTACTTAGATGCAAAATTTCATAAGAGAGACATAGTAAAATACACCACAAATTATTCATGTTCGATTAATTACCTAATTAATCCTAAATCTTGCTATATATTTAACGTTCATGAAAGCATACACAAATGCTTTGATAGTTATAACGTGAATTACTCTTCGTATGCATTCTCCTAATATTTCCGACATCGATTGTATTTCTCAGACAATTCATGACTTGTATAGCTTTTGTCTCTACAAAATTAAACTCTGACACACCACATATTTCACTCGTAATTTATTGCTGAATAGATTCTTTGAATGTTCACACATTATATATTTATGTCCACCAACTAAAAGAGAATATTGTGTGATAGAGATACATTTGCTATCAGATATTGATTCTTTTCATTCTGCTTGTCCATTGTTTGTTAATGACTCTCCTACTCGGATCGATTAGATGCATTTAAGCAGTTGAGATATACTGCTCTAAGTGATGCAGTTTGATAGAAAACTGTTATATTTTTAGATCTTACTTGTATTGAACTGCTTCATTTAAATATTTCAGTGAGTATATAAAAAACAAAAACAAAATAGAAGTTCTGAGTATTTCGGGCACTTGTTGAACATAGTTTCTAGGATAAAAATCTAGTTTTTTGAAAAGTTTATTACTGATCGAAAAGTCAGTATTAACCTATAAAATGCATCTACATATCGCATTTCGGAAAACAACAACAAAAAATGTCTGGCTGCAATGCCAAGAATATAAGATCGCGCACATAAAAAAAATAATTTCCTACTGGGCGAAAAATTTCACAAATAGCTACCGATTATCGAAATTTCCCCTATCAGGCGAGAAGAGCACAATGCCAGGGCCCTAAGATCTGTGCTTCGAAGACAATGCCATATAAGCCGTTTTTAAACCAATTAAATGCCGTGCCAATATGGCTTTTATTCTAAACGCCAAATATCCGGTAAACAAAGAAAGACTGCAAGTTCAGGGCAAACAAACTCATGGCCCATGCATGGTTTAGATATAGAAAATTGTAACTGTCGTTTTTTAAGTACTTCTTTCGATGGATAGTATTAAAATAGAATAAAACATGTACATTTTTACAACAAAGGTAAATTATTAAAATAACTGTGCTACATATTTGGAAGAGATTTTGACTGATGGTGGTGAGGTTGCAGAGTCACGCTCTTCTGACCCCTAATGACAAGCCTTCACTGTCAGAATGTGTTGTACATATATGTGTGTGAATGTAATGGAATCTTGCAATTTAATTTTCATGTACTTCCAGACATCCAAGTAACTTGAAGTTTTGCAGACATGAAGAGTCAATTAAAATACAGTAATATTCGAAATAGTTTATTTAGCATTTGTAGTTCTTTTACAGGAGCACACCGAGAAATAATGTATAGCACACACAGGACAGTTATTGTTTAAAGCGTATTGAGAGACTTATTGTAAACAAAAAATTTATATATAATGTTGAGGATCACAAAATAAGACCCTCCATCGAAAATACTGTATGCAACAATTACATTTCTCTTTTACAGCTGCACGCAAAAGGTTCTAGTTCGTCACGCATACATTAATTAATTACAAAAAGTATATATACGTTTGCGATGGCTTACTCTTCATTTAAAGGATGGATATAACATTTGAAGTTCTTTTATATGGTCTCGCAAGATTAAATTTACAGTAATTTAGTTCATATTGCTTTGAAAGTGTGTTTCTGGAGTTGATTTTAAACTATAATTTATTTATTGGTTGGTTCTATATAGAGTTACCCTTATATCCAACTAGATGAAATTTTTGGTCGTTTTCCACAAACACTTGTATTAAATCTCGGTTATTTACATCATTCATTTCAGTTATCTTACATTTTCTTTTCTTTTTCAGAAAAAAAGAAACTTTTCTCATGATGGACATGTGCGCATCATGACGGTGCGCGGAAAAAACTTTTGCTTTTTTCGTGTGTGTATCTGCCTTGTCTACGAGCATTTACTTTTTTTGTTTTTCTTCACGCATTGGATTATGTTCACATGCACAGCAACTTCAGATGAAGGTATGTTTACAATTATCTTCAAAGTTATTTTCAACACTAAATGTTTTCTTACCAACCATAGCATATTTTTAACACCGTGCAACTTGATCACTTATGAAAGATTTGATATTAAACTGATATTTGTTTCCAGAAACAAAAATAAAAGTATTCTTTCTTCATAAGAGAAACAATTATGTATATTATGTATACTATGTTTCTATACTAATATATTACTTTATATACAATATTCGATGATTGCAATATACTAGTATGAGAAAAATATCCTTTAGTAGCTTTTAGACTACTTAATATTTATAAAAACATTAATAGGTTAAGTGGTAGAAAATATTATAAACTACTTAAAACTAAATGTGCGGGAAACTGAAGCACGAAATTATTGAAAATGTAAGCGTATAATTCAGAAACTATTATATTTTGTGATGTTATTCCAAGATTCCAACATTTTTATGTTCAAAATGTCTTTTTTTGATGCTATGTATATCACAGTTCACTTCTTCACAAGTTTTAAATATTATTAAACGAATTCTTGAATTTTCTTAGTTTTGTTTGCGTATCGTTTAGAGGACAAAAACACGAAATATGTTCATCATATAACCTTTAAATGATATTTAGTTTTTAAAATAGTATTTTTACAAATACATTTTGTAAGAATACTTTATATAAATTTTTAGATAAATTCTTGAATGTATAGAATAGTATAAATCAAGATATCAGTTCATTCGGAAGACTAAAGTGTATTTTTTACAGTACTTTTGACTGAGTATAACAATTTTTGTGTCCAGTATATCTGATTTTTTCCTCAATGTGATGTGTCAAATTTCAAATGATCAGTACTCTTTGTTAAATATCTCTCAAATCAAGCGTGTCAATTTTGAAGCATTAGATATATTATTTCAACCAAGCCTTCCTAATTTTCACCTATCATAATACTTAAGTGACCTTCTTGTATGTCCGTTTACCTCAATTATTCGTTTAATATTCCCTTAACACAAGTCAACAGTCAGAATGTGAATTTATTCAAAAGAATATCACAAGCTGATTAAATTAATCTTTCGTAACTTTAGTACCCTCAAAGTGTTAGTTAGAAATTCTACAAATTGACGACGTTCTGACTTACAATATCACTTCAGGGCAGGTTAACACTTATTATGGGTAATCAATTTCTTGACAAGTATAGACAGATAATATGAGCGTACAGAAGATGTCGATAATTTGTTTGTTATGCAAAGTTATGCAGCTGAACACAAAAGTTTCAGACTGATACTCCAGGCCATGCATGATAAACGAAAAGTACTTTTTGATTTGAAAAGTACTCTCCTAAAATGTATTCAGTATAACAGTTGATAGCGTATTTCCTGTGATCTTCTACTGTTGTACTTAAAAATGAACATGTTTTTAGCCTTTCATGCATTTTCACTGATTTTAGTTATCAGAGATTGCAGTGATTTGAATGTGTAAACTTTACCTTCCAAAAAGTAGTTAATAAAGCAAACTTTTTCTGTGCAAACTTTTTTCAAACTTTTTCTAGCTGGGTTCTTTTAAAAAAACCATTTTTTTTTAAAGGAAAAAACCATTTGGTTTAAACCATGCCAAACCTGGTATATAACTTTAACAATGAAAAATAAAGTACAAAGGTTATATATAGGTGCTTAAATGCGATGTGTGGCAGTAAGTACAGCGCCAGATATTTATTATAATGGTAAAAAATTATGGGCACTTGCACCTTAAATAAATAAATTACAGCTAAAACTAATTAAATTTTTTTGTAAATAACTTACATAAAAAAAGGTATTTATTAAAGCAATCGTTTCTGTTGGTGCAAAAGGTCATTCATTCTTCAGTACCAAGAAATGTCTGTAATTCACACGAATAAAAAAGGTTTAAATTGGTTGATTAAAATGGGTATAATTGCAATTATTATATTACAAATTAATTTGAAAATTGTAACATTTTCTGTATTTGTTTGTTCAGATTTAAACATAGTGAAACGCCATTTAGCGGTGATTTTTTAAACTAATTTTTTCCGACAGAAACCGCTTTCGCATGATGTCATTAAGTTAATGTTTTCTCCAAAGTTTGTGAGCATTTGACTAGAGTTTTGGATATATATTGATCTGAATATGAAAATTTTAGCTATGCACATCCTGCACCTTGAAGACGTTCTATTATTAATGCCAAGGATTAAGAAAAAAAACCGCTTGTTTTAATAACTATGCATGTGGATTACTTCACTTTCATTCATTTTACTATAAAAGAAGAGAAAGTCTTTACTATGTTGGTTAGATAGAAAAGAAACAGAATGATAAAACAAAATGCTATGTTAGGTAGCTTTATTACACTAATAAAAAAAAATTTCCCCTAGAGGTGTCCGATATTAATTCTGCGGATTTCAAGGAATTTTATGAAAAAGTGGCTATTGTTATAATTTCGTAGTTTTATTTATTTAAAAATGTGTCCACGTACGGCAAGCTTGAACAGAAATATTTAAAATTTTTAAATCTTTACAAAACGCTTAATTTCTTTGAATTTTTTTCAAATTTTTGATCATACGATGAAGAAATACATAACATTTAAAGTGCAGTGAATGTACTCAAAATAAGCAAAACATTCCGTTTTTTAAAGTAATGTTCAAACGGCCCCTTTTCCTCTAAACTATCTAAGTAATGTCCATGTATATTTTGCAAATTATATCAGTTATACACTTTTATATGTGCATACAAATATTGTGATATAGAGTTTATTAAAAAATTATCGTTGTAAAGAATAAAAATATTTATAGAAATGATTTAATATATTATTATCGCAAAAAAGTTTAAAACATGGATTTGTATTTACATAAAAACACATTTCAATATTTATTTTCTTATTTATATCATAAAAAGAAGGTAAATGTTTAAACTAATTCTAAAACTGAAATATTCAATTTAAGAGTTTTCAGAAGGCAAGAAGTGTTACGGTTCAAGCATTTAATGTATCATTTTATGCGATATAGGGAAATATTTTTCTGCATCTTACTGTTAATGTCAGAATATTTCACATTAAAAGGGTCCCAGAGAGTTTATTTTAAAAAAATTTCTTTGTAAAGAATAAAAATATTGATAGAAATAATTTCATATATATTATCATGACAAAGTATTTAAAAGATGGTTTTGTATTTACATAAAAACATATTTCAGCATTTAATTTCTTATTTATATCATAAAAAGAAGGTAAATGTTTAAACTAATTCTAAAACTGAAATATTGAATTTATGAGTTTTCAGAAGGCAACAAGTGTTACGTTTTAAGCATTTAATGTATCATTTTATACGATACTGTGCAATATTTTTCTGCATTTTACTGTTAATGTCAGAATATTTCGCATTAAAAGAGTCCCCAAACTCTTCCAGTATTGATAATGTATAGCATGTAGCCCACAGCCTTGGTTCGTTTAATGTTGTGATGCACGCTTTGTAGTATTCGCAAATGATAATAACACTAAACAGCATTCGAACTTGTATCATTGAACGAGACATTAATCACGTAAACATTGTGATAACACGGCATTCGTGTGAGTTAATAATGTTGAAGGGAACATGTTTAGCGCTTCAGATGTACCCATTTGAGTAACATACATGCGATATATTCAACGTAATAATCCACCCCATCTGAGTCAGTGCATTATGGCGTAGAATTTAAGGTGCATTACAATTCTCAGGCATAAACTTTCATAAGAAAATTGTATATTCACATAATTTTCATATAATGTGAAATTGCTTAACTCTGCAATAGTAAAGTTGTAAGAGTTTTTAATATGTTTTTCATGTAAGCACCTTTATGATACTGAATGTGTTGGACGGAAATGTGACATACTTACTCCCTAGACCAGGGGTCGCCAAACCTTTTTGATCATAGACCCCTATATAATTTAAAAAACCAAACTTTTTTGATCATCGACCCCTATATAATTTAAAAAGCCTTAATATTTATTAAATAATGAGTAATTATAAATAATTAGAAATAATAAGTAAAGTAACTACAGATTTATTGCTTCTTAATCAATGAGATGGGTGTGCCTGGTGTATTTTTGCAAGGTCTGGTACGTCAATACTTGTTTCACCCGAATAAATATTCGTTGATTAATTTATGTTCTATAAAGAAACTGATATTAAGTAATTATAAAAAAAATTCACAAATTTTACGATCATCGCGATTAGGTATGTGTGAATTTCGTATTAAGAACTGTTTTTTCTTCGACCCCCAGGCTCAGATCGACCCCCGCTTTTGTTAAATAGACCCCTGGGGGTCTATATAGACCACTTTGGCGACCTCTGCCCTAGACAATTGCAAAAGATAAAACTTTTTATGAAATTTTGTGTTATTTAATTCCCTTTCAAGTTAGAAAGAAAAGAAACGAAACGATATTGTGTATCCTAAACCGATAATATATTTTAAAGTACATATAATGAAATAAGATATTTATGGTAGAAGAAAATATGCATGGTGATTCAAAATTCATCATCGATATTTGGTAGGGAAGTAGGAAATAGAAAAAGAAGACTACGTCACGTGGGAAAGCATGGTTGCAGACGTCATGTAATAGGATAATCAATGACTTGAAGTAGGCCAGTCAGTGACGAAAAGAAAGAAAAACAAGAAAAAAATATCTATTGATGCATATTTTGTACAGACGATGTCACTGCTGATTGCAAAAGTCCAAACTGCCTAACAATACCTCGAGTGCTAGTTCTTCCATAGACTGCAGTATATATTCCTTTACTGCAACTGTCCGTGTCGATCGGATACTTCATCAATCAACAAATGACCAGCATCAATCAACAATAATGCCATGAAATCACCTAATAACGCTAAAACAAATATTTCAAAGCACATATGTATCATAAATAGATAACAGATTCTACAATTAAAATTTCTTTTTCATACATAAAAGCAATTACTGTTAAAAAATATTTAATTCAAATCAAGAAGTATGAATACATGTTTTTCTTGAAAAGGAAATGCAAAAAAAAAAAAAAAAACTATAAATAAACATAAATTAAACCCAATAAAATTATAATCCGCTTTTAAAATAAATTTCCATTGACTGGATTTAACATAAAGGAAAAGAGCACATTACGTGCAATAATTTTTGATTTCATCGAATCAGCATAAAAGTTCATTTGCAATACTATCGAAAACAGCTTTGTCAGCGGCTTATTGAATTTATGCACACTAATAAATTCAAAACTATATTACTTTAATACGTGCTTTTCAAATACCTGACATACATTTTATTAGCGATCATCTTTAAAAAAATTTTAATACTAAATCATAATCTATTTTATAAATGAGTTCTGTAAGTTATTGGAAATTTACGCATGTTGAAAGCTTTTGAGATACTTTTCTGCTAAATGAAAAAAATAGTAATATGCATATATAAATTTACTATAACTATAATTTCTCTTTTCTCTTATAATCGATTGAGATACTGTATTTCTTCTTTACTTAGTACCATAACGTAAAGTTTATTGACAACAATAAGCCCTGAGCTTTGGGTTCAATTTCATTTTACAAGCTCTACTGTATCCGGTTTAAAATACTTTTTCCGTTAGCGATGTATAATCTGGTGTAAAAATATTCTTTTGATGAGTTTTTCAGATATAAATAGATGCATCTTTTTCTAATTTAATTCAAACTATTTTTTCATAAATTAAAGCAAAAGTTTTAGGTTTGATTTCACACAAGAACTTCAGAAATTCACAACAAAAAATGAAAATAAAATCATAACAATTATGAATAACAATGAATTCATTATGCAGAAACATTATTATTTTCGACATTAAAAGTTATATATTTATACACAATAAATAACGCATTGACAGTTGTTTCTATGCAGACTTTATGAATTTCATTACAAAAAGAAATTAGACAAAAAATTTTTTTTCAAACTTGTAGTATCGTGCCAGTTCATATACCTTAATAGAGCAGTTAACAATTTCCTTTAAACTAACACAGTGAAAAACAAAATTTTCTCACCCGAACGAAAATTCATATCCGGATGCCTAGAAACAGTCACAGGAACTAATTATTAAAATCTAGGAAGAACATTCTATCTGATCTGGCAAAGAAAGTTGTTGTACAAAATTTGATATTTTAAGGACTAATAACATTCCTATTAGTCCTTATTCATAATTATATTCATAAATCATATTCATAAGTTAATATTTTCTTCAAAACCTATATTTCATCTTTAGACATTTTATTTCAAAGTTTTTCATTATTTCTGTCCATATCTTATCACCATCACAGTTAGATAATATTAAATCGTAAATTTATTTTCTCATAAAACAGGTTACTCTTATATATACTCATGTGACACTTGTGATGCATAGCCAGCTGTGCCAAAAGTGTTCTGTATCTCTGTTACCCGAGACTGGCGATTCAATCGACCGCCATGTTGCTGGTAGTAAAATTCAGCAATGGCAACGGCTACACATTTTAACCTTAAGCAGTATACCCAGTTCTTCTACATCGAAGAGAAAATGGCTGTTCTTCAAAGGGTTAATCACTTTTGCAATTATTTAAATATAGATTTTTTCAATACGAGGGAAAGTCATTAAGTAAGTCACAAAAGGTAATAAAGAATAATAAACCATGATAATAACTTGGAAACAATTTTTTTCCCACATGACCTCCAGCAATGTTGATGCACCTATCCCATCGTTTTATCAGACCCCCAATTCCAGCTGCATAAAATTCTTTGGGTTGCTGTCTCATCCACAGTAGGACTTCATGTTGAACGTCGTCGCCATCATCAGCAAATTGATTGCCTCCAAGATGTTGTTTCAGTGGAACAAACAGATGAAAATCGCTTGGCGCTAAGTGTAGGCTGTAAGGTGAATGCTGTAGCACTTCCCAACGAAATTGTTGTATTGTATCCCGAGTTAAATGAGCTGTATGAGGACGTGCGTTATTGTGATGAAATAACATTCCTCTGCTCAATAGGCCTGGACATTTTCTCCGAATGGCAGCCTGAAGCTTGAAAAGAGCATCACAGTATGATTGATCATTCACAATTTCCACTTTTTTCACCTTAAACCGTACCATTATGCATTGAGACTTACTTAATGACTTTCCCTCGTAAATTCGTGATTATAAATTATACAATGAGTGTGGTCATTGAAAAAACACAATAGTGAGGTTGTTTCATTTGTCTTGATTTTTTTTTATCCTTTTAAATATCTGCAAAAAGGCAATTATCTTGGGAAGTGTTTTTATACTCATTGCATCAGGCATTATTTTTCTTTTTCTTTTAAAGAGAAAACTGATTGATTTTGTTTATTCTATTAAAATGTGTTTTGGGCTGAATCAATCCAAGCAGTGTGTAAGTATGAATTAATAATTTTTTTTATAAATTGTCTTGCTTTTGTTTCTTTAAAAACCATTTTTTGAAACAAAATGAAAGATAGACAATACTGTACTCTTTTAGAAACAAAGAAATATTAATCAAAATAAAACAGATAACAGATCGCATTGAATTGAGCCAATGTTATCAAGCAAAGTCTCAAAAAACAATCGCGGAAACAAAGATGTTTTGTTTATTTCTAATGACATTCTCTCAATCAAAAGACTTAAAATGTAACTCTGTTTAGTATATATGTTGGATAAGGCTTATTGGTTTTTACATGTCAGAAAATCTAATTTGTCTCTATTCTTTTCTATTCCAATTATTCTTTTCTTTTTGTGACGCCATTATGTGTTAAATCTAATGATAAAGTTAGTAGATAAGAAAATTTAAAGCGTGGTATGTTTTATATATACATGTAGTATAAATGAAACGCGAAAGAAATAAAAAATCAAACAAAACGTATATGCAAGGAGTTTTTATCCATAGATGTCTGTTTGTAGAATCTTCATGAGTTAATTAATAATTTCTTATCTTCTACCCGTATAAGTTTAAAAGCGTGTTTCGTTAAAACTGTATTTTGGAAATTTTTTAATGAGCCGAAGTCTTTTTAAAAATGTACTTTTAATTAAATTTTATTCGAAAAGTAACTGGATTTATAGTTGTATAAATTTCTTAATGATTCTTAGCTGTATCGAAGAATGTGTTTTCGAATTCTTGAAACTTCAGAGAAGTATATAGAAATACAATAGCTTCTAAGTAATTTTACCGAAAGTGAAAAATTAAAGTAAAATTTTAAATACATGGAAAAATCTATATTTATAATATAGTATATTGCATCTAAATTTTCACAAGAGTGGAAAGGGATAAAACAATTTTCTAAATATTTTTTGATAATTTAAATTTTAAAAATGTGTTGTATACTTATGTATTAGTATGTAATTTCATAAATAACAAAAGAAGCAATAATTTTTAACATTTTTTTTTTCTTGGCTATCAAATGTTTATACTTCTTTGAGCGACCACCTTTCTTAACGACCGATTTTTCGAGGAATGGAGGATGTTCATTCCCGAGAAGTTTTACTGTATTTGATTTCTTAGAACAAGAATGACTAGAATACCTAGGATTAAAATGTAGCATAGTAAAATAAAAAGATCTAAAAAAGTTCATGAAAAAGTTCTTTGGGTTGCTGTCTCATCCAATAGACCTTGTCGCAGACTGCGTTGCTTGCAATTTTTACTATGAATTTAAATTATGGATTTCGTTGTATTTTCACATCAAATGTGCTCCAATGCTTTTAAAATAATATAACATCAAAAAATATAAACTTATGTTAAAAATAAATTTCTAAATATTTGAAAAACATTTATTAGAAGTAAAAACTTCATTCAATAAATACATAGATATTCTACCCTATCCTCACAGTTTGCAATATTAACCTTAAATCTTTCGTGAATTAGACTTCCTTTCTTCCCATTATTGGATTTTCTTGTCTCGTGGGATTCTAGTTTATAGCTTTTAGTTTACTATGTCAATCACTGTTATCTCTCAAGGGAAGAAATTTCATATTCTTTTCACTTTCAACCGTTTCTTCTTTCAGAATTTTATCATCTAAAATGAAAAAGACTTTAATGTTTGTTTTGCATTTAAAAAAAAGTTATATCAGCATTTTGAAACTACTTTGGCTGTATGACATTTTTTCATAAAGGGAATAAAATTCAGTATTACTGTTTTCAGAATAAATATTGTAGATACCACAATAGATAATCAAACGATAAGATTCCTCGAGAGTAAATACATTTATTTAAATTTCTCGCGCAGGATTTCTATATCGCGTACTGTGAAGTATAAAATGCACTAAAATCTTAAAAGGTACTACTAAAGTGCAATGGAAATGTTTGAACATTTTTTCCTTTTATGAGGGGCTGGGTGGGTTATAACCAAATAATAACAAAATGCATTTTTATTAATTCATCATTAAATTAAAATTTCACATGTTTTGTAGTGCAAAAATGTTCTGCACAATGCACGCTTTTCCAAATGCATATATATAAAACTCGAAAAAAGTATAATAATCTCTTTTAGAAATGGTGAATAAAGCTTTTACATATATATAACATAGTAATAAATGTTACTAATAACAAAGTAAAAATCTGCTAAAATCCCAAGTATCTAGAACAGCGCAGTTTTAATTCAGTTGGGAACAAAGGAAAATTCGCTTTCAAAAACCGCAACTATACTCCGGGCACAGCTAACCTGATAATGGAGGGAATGCTGCAGACCGTGTGATTCCGCCGCTTTCAAATAGTTATTTTCGTTTGCCCTGCTTTTTACAGAACTAAGACATTTATCAACTATTAAGTGCTAAAATAAAGTGTATGTTATAAAATAATTGCATATTTATCTTATTTGAATTCAATAATTAAAAGGATTACGAAATTACGTCAGAAATTAGATGTAACGCCTTCACAGACGCTTGACCAATGATAGACCTCTTTCGTGCTGGCGGGAATCAGAAATCCAGATTCTCTTTGCGATTGGGTTGCTTTGTGATATTGACAGCCAAATAATTGGAAAGAGAAACGAGTGTCGGAGTGATACATTCGGAAAGTAGTGAAAAGGCTCCTCTAGCCTTCTCCTCTGTTATCAGGTAAGGTGTGCCCCGAGTATAGTACACAGTCCCTTGCAAATCCTTTGTAATTTTTTAAACGGTCCCCGCGCCGAGTCAATCTCGCATCTTAAAAGTCCCAACAAACCTTGAAAAACCGCTGCCCAGATTTTGGGATCGGCCAATAATTGCAATGTGCGCTGGTCATGTGACATGACCTCATTTAAAGGGGTTGACGCAGCCTGGGAGAAAACTTTTTGCATCGCTGAAACTGCCAAGGTAACATGTATCAAATTGTCCAACAAAATAATGTAACAATTAAGACTTCTTTTCTTGTCCTGACTACGAATTCCAGCTGCGGGCGGCCGGGTTGCTGTATCTGCTCTATCGAGGGCCCCACCGAGCCGCTCCGCCTCGCCTCCTGAATCCTACGACGATATTACGCCTCGCCTCCTGAACCCTACGACGATATTACGCCTCGCCTCCTGAACCCTAAGACGATATTACGCCTCGCCTGCTCTGCTCAGCATCGCCCAACTACGGAAAATCGCTCCTAACACTCCAACAACGTCGTTTATATCTATACATATTACAAGAATGGACAAAGGCGCTTCAATACTTTCTTCTCTACAAGCTATGACAAGCTCACTAAACCTAAATTCTAGAAAAAAGTTAATTTCATGCAAACAAAATATCCTTTATGCAAGTGATTCATTTTGTCACTATTGATCGCACAATTTCCTCCTTAAAAAATGTAATTTATTAAAACTCTTTTACAGGAACTGAAAAATTAAATCAGTTATATTTCACTCGAAAATCAATTATTGAAACATTGAAATGTTTTACTGATACATTTTCCTTTGCTTTAATCTTTTCGTTTTCGTTATTATAAAGGTGTGATGAAGAAGATTCCTCTTTTTTTTCTTGTTAGGTTTGCTTCGCCATAATGGTTTTTTGAATGTGCTCTAGATCCTGAAAAATACCTGAAGTTTTGTCTTTGTGATAGTGAGGAGCAAATAAATGGGATAACTACTCAACAGGCAGCAAATACTACATGTAAAAATAAAAAAATCTGTTAAAAATATTTTATGATGGGTACATTAGACATGATTTATACATTTTGAGTCATTTTAAACAAATGCGTTTCGTCATTAAGTGTATATAGGATAACACCATAGAAATAAAATAATACAGATAAGTGAGTGTCTGTTAAACAAAATTTAATCATGTAATGAAAAGAAAATGCTGCTCAGTTTGTTTGTAACATAAAAATGGCTATCCTCACTTCTGTTTACAATTGTGTATTTTTAATTAATGATATTAATCGGGTTTTATGAGCTGCGAAGTAATTGTACTGTCGAGTGACATGTTTCAAAGAACGGCCCAGTCTTACTCACAGTTTTATCAAACCTTATAGAAGAAACAGAACCTTATAGAACCAAGAAAAATAGAACCTTACATAAGAGTTGTCCAAATCAAAAGTATACAGATTGAATAAAAATCACATCGTTATTTGGAATTCAAAGAAATCGCCATGGGCTTTTTGTCCCTTCGGCAACAGATAGATGCATTCCATTTTCTGAGTTTATGAAATGTTTTGAAAACAGGTAATGCTCCTGCGTTTTTCGAGGAATTATCCGAAATGCAGTTAGCAGCAACTTAAGTTTAAATTGTCAACCTTAAAAAAAGAAATACAAATCAGTTTACAGAGAAATATGCCTATTTTCAAGGGTTACAGATCTAAAGAAATTGCAAATATTTTAAACAGATCAAATAAAAAATAACATATCAATGTATATAAAATTATGCATGCTCAGTATTGTCCATCTCGTAAAACCAACGCCGTTCAGGGCTCAATCCCCCCCCTCCTCTAATTTGTTTAAATACACGTTTACATACAAAAGAACTATTACACCAAAGATGTAAGTCAGCGGTATTATTTTTGAATATTATGCATGCGATTAAAATTTTCCAGGTGGTTAGTATATTAAGCCTCTGAACGCCCTCTTCCCGCTACTTTGCTAAGTCTTCGTATATGGTGGGTACTCACAGTGAATCTTTATAATTTTTAAACTTTTAAATGCTATTTTTGAATTAGCTAGTTCATGAAAATTTACTCGTTTACTACTACAATCTCAGCGTTTCAAATGTGCGATATTTTTTTCTAAATAAAATGTATTTTGATTGTATTTTGTTCTTTTTAGAGACCGATTTATAATGCGCTTTTCACATCATTTATAAATCATAATGTTATATTTATAAAGTACAACTGTACTTTAAACTAAGACTCAACCAGGAGCCGACATCTTTTATTATGGCTTTTCGAATTCGGGCAGCATTTTCATCATGAAAATTCAGTAGCAAATGTATCAAAATCAAAGGAGTTGGGTTTTTGAGTATGATATTTCGATTTCATTCAAATATGCGCCATTCTTTCTTAAAATGTCCTCTACCAAAATTGTCTTCTCCTTTGTAAAGATAATTGTTGTTAATTAAAAGAAAACACAGCAAACAGAGATGCACCTAATAGTCTAAGAGCCAGCGACCGCCAGACCTTCGTCATAGTATAAAAGCTGAAACTTTCTCTGCGCATACCCCCCAACAGAGGTAGGAACAATCGGCCACTATAAAGTTTGGATGATCGTGGGAAAGTCATGGAAAACTGTTGTGTTCGTAAACTCCCGCGACGAAGTACGTCAAGCTGTCACAAAGTGCCAAGCACATTTTATACTGCTACTTCTGAACTTTCTTACGCGCGAACTTTCTTGCAGCGTGCTTGTAATAGAATTACGTTTTTCAAGACTTTGAGGTTGTCTGGCGGGGGTTTGCCACGATGGAAAAGTGTCTGGCAAGGGATAAAGTGATTTCTAGTACTGCGAAGAAGAACATATAAAAAATATGTAGTTTTATGAAATGACGAAATTTTCGGCAATTTTATACACCTTTGCCACCTGTTACCTGACAAAGCCACGATCATCCAAACTTTATAGTGGCCGAATGTTCCTACCTCTGTTGGGGAGTATGCGCAGAGAAAGTTTCAGCTTTTATATTATGACCAAGGTCTGGCGGTCGCTGGCTCTTGCTCTATAAATCATTTGCCAAATTGATGAAGAATGCAAGAATATCTTCCTAATTTCCTATCAAATTAGACTGCATACTGTGTAAATGATATCAAAATAATCCATACTTTTGGAAAGGAGAATACTCTATTCTATCACATGAGGATAAAAAAAAGTTCCACTTTTTCCCCATCGGATTCTCTGAAAAGTATAAAATTTTATTACACTACCATAAGAACACTCGAAGAACGTGCCAATAGAGGTACAAATGTTGTTCCTCAATTCAATTCTGAAAAAAGAAAACATAAAAAGCGGATAAGAAAGGAAAATCACAAAAAAATCGGTACAGAGTTTCTATGGGTATATCTGGATTCTATCAGAATCAAGTGCTATAGTTTGATTTCGAATTTGTTGAAAAAGCAAAAGGAAGTCATGTAAGATATTATAGGCAAATAAAGCATGGTGCTTTCAGAAACGAGCAGTAATCGTAACAAAAAACGCAATGAAACCTGTCAGCTAGAAAAAATATTGATTCTATAATATTGTCTTCTTTAATGGATTCTTTATTAAAAGGAAACATATGTCTTAAATGTAAGTAGGGGAATGCGAAGATGACGAACTTATTACGACTTCGACTCAATCATGAATAGCAACTCCTGCCGGTGATGTGGATCACATATTTACTATTTATTGTCATTTGTTTTCTGTTTCTTAAATTTAATCTATTTGTGGTGGGGCGGAACTGCCTATTAATTGAAAGCTGAGCGCATGGGTACCATCTGGCTCGGCTGGAAAACGCCGCACTCGGATTTTCCGGGTTCAAAATCAACTCCCGCCGCACGCTCTGTCCTTCATATTAAAATCGAGCATTTTTAACTATTACTTCTGTTTCCAAAATTATTGATTACATTATTTAAAGAAATTTCTTTAAACATATATATATATATGTACTAATGATAATAATAATTCACATGGAGCATTTTTTAAATTGACCCCTCTTGAATTAAATATTAATATAGTTGTTGTAGAGTTTACAAATTTGTAAACTGCCTTCCACATCATGAATGGAACATGCATATAAAATTTTATCTTTATGGAATAAATATGTCAAAAGTAGGATTTTGCCGTGTACCGTCCCCTTATAAATACTGAAGTAGATAAAAAGCTAATGTTTTTATAGCGCAAAGACTAAATATGCATATTCCAGTCTGGTTCTAGTGCATTTTGCAGTTCAGCTACATAATATAGACTCTTTTAATATGCTACCGAGGAAAATGTATCCGGAGCACCAAATATCCTTTACTCCGGAAGTTTCTTCATTTACTTTATCTTCAATACGGATGCAGCTCTCAGCTATTTCATGGTAAAGGCAATGTTTTCTGAACAAATTCTCTTCGTAAAACACTTTGAGTCCCATTGCAATACTGTCTAAAGTTTTCCTTTAAACTGGCTGGGTGTGACATGGTCCTTTTCCTTTTTAAAAGAAATAAAATGCATAGTATCTCGAATTAAAAGTTCATTAAATGTTTTACAAAAAAAAAGAAGAAGAAGAAAAAGAAGGTAGTCATTATTATACATGCACTACCAAATATTAAACAGTTCGTATTTTACATTGTTATTCAGTAAAATTTTAGCTATATAACAAGCTTGTGCAAAAGTTCATTATTATTGAATATTAAATAAAATAAAAGAATATTTGATTGTTGCAGAACCATAATTTATAACATAAAGTTTATACAAAAAAATTCTAAATTCGGTATCTTATTTAGCTGAACATTAGAAAAGTTAGGTTACAATTATGCTTCTAGCTAAATAAAGTTGACATTCATCATATAATGTTAATGACATTACAACGTAAAACTCATACACAGCTGTGTTCAATACACAGCTTCTGAATATCGTAAGGAAGAGGATTTAAAATATTCACTCCTATCCGTGTAAAGGGAAAGCTACGGTTACCCCATTTGTCACCATTATCGCAGCATCATCAAATCGGTCTTTGAGGGCTTCCCAGGATATTCAAAGACAGTATGTGGAATAAACTCTTGAATGAATGATTTTACCATTGCATTTTAGCAACGGTAGGAGTAGGCATGTTAGGGTGAGTGCTATATTACAGCACAGTATTAGGCACAATAGTACATTGCGCTGTAAATTTACAACACGGAGTTGTAAAGCTACAGAACTTTATTAATCTTTCACAGATGTGAATTTGCAAATTTCTTAAGTTACAGAACCTTATTAATCTCACATGAAACTACAAAACAGCGTAGTGAAATTGCATAAGCTTAGAAAAGGCTTCGAGAAAAAAAACTTAGTATAAAATTTCACATCTTCTAGTAACACATCAAGCACTTTAAACTTAAAGTACACATCTTTTTGTTCTTTATACAAAGATGTCCATGAATTGAATCTGGCCGTAGCCTTTAATGAATTCAAAGTGTTTTCAGTTGACTCTGTAAATAAACTCACTCGATTGCAATCAACTGGTGTGGTGCACAACTAGATGTTACAACAGTTCCACGTATAAAATTTTAACATTCTACGGCGAATCGTCTTCCAATTATGCTACTTACGTACAAACATTACAAACATACATATATACATTACATACGTTCACACATATGAGATATCATGCGAAAATAAATTTAAAGGCGATCAAAAGAATTTAATAACAATTATTTAAAGTCCCTCACAATATGTAATTCACTTTGTACAAGGAAGTAGGTGCTTCATAACAACAAATTGAATACGTTTTTATTGTTGCCAGATATTTCAGGAGTTCAAAAATAAATAGCGGATACGCAATTTCTATTTTGTCTTATCCATTATTTTGCATCCATGACATAGAGTATCCTGGAAAAGTTTTTCAGTTTACCTTATCTTCAACTCTGATGGAAGTCTCAATTACACCCAGAGAAGTAATATTCTCTTAAGGCAATTTTCTTTACAAGACTTCTTCGAGTACCATTGTAATCCCGTGATAAGTTTTTGTTTCAAATTGGCTGAGGCACAGTTTTGTTTTGTTTTTGTACTCGCTTCAATTTAACGTTAAATTCTGGACTGAATCCGAAAATCTATTTTCTTTCATATCTTGAAGTAAATAAAATCAGTTGGTAAGCTTATCGCCAGATATTAAAGAAAGCTACGGATTATTATTTAAACATTAATTTTATTTTATACATAGAAAAAGTGGAGAAGTGTTCATATTTTTACACACGGGGAAAATAGCAGTTGCATTTAATTAAATACACTTTTGCTTAATTAGTTATACTCGACTACAATACATTTTCATAGATTGAAGTTTAAAGTAAATTTGTACAATAACTCAACTTGTGAGCTTCTTTTTAACAAAATGTAGTTATATACATTGAAAATATTCTTGAACAGCCGATTACCATTAAACAAAGAACATTTTAATCCCACTTCTTTCAGCATTATTCAAATTTATCTTTCCAGTCTTTTAAATAGAAAAGAGTCATTCAATAGCTGATTTAATCAGAACAATGGATTTACATTTCTTTTCAGGTCGTATGGGCTGATATGTCTCGAATTCAACATATTTCGCATAGAATTAATTAAAATTGAGTTATAGTCATTCCTGATACGATTCAGATGGTTAATCAACGATTTAATAAATGGATATTAATCATCATCCATAATATATGTCGGTATTTCGCAGAAATTCAATAAAATATTGGATGATAATACCGGAACTTTTGTTTTCAGGAAATTAAATCACTCCACCATCGCCTGATGCCAATTAAATGTTCTAGTCTTTATGCCAGTGATAGAATTACAATTAAAAAAAACATTTGTTTATGCTTTTCATAAAAATAGTTCATAACATGCTCACATATTAATTGTTTTTTAAATCAAAGGTTTTCTAATTTTTCCTGACACATTAAATATGAAGCTGCATATTATAATCTTATAAAAATTACTTAATCACACATGCATTTAAAAGTTTCTTTACTGATTCTTTTAACGTTCTTTTTAGTAATTGTGTTTGTTTATTATTGTTACAGTAATAATTATTTTATTTATTACTTAATTAGCTTGCTTGGTTATTGCGTCGTTTTTTCGTGCATCTAAAATTCCAAAGACGCTTATAATTTTAAAAACTTAAGGTGTTAACACTTTTTTTTAACTTGACATATTTAAGTAGACGTTTTTTCTGTTTAACGACGATTTTTTTTTACATCTTAAGCTACACAAACAGGGGGGGAAAATTAAGAGTTGGAAAAACGTGTTGGGGAATGTCAAACATGCAATTCGCAAGACAATTTTAAATACCCAAGTTTTTTCTCCTAGGAATTTTAGAAACAAAGTGAAACTTCTTGAAGCAGCACAAAAATTTAGTTTCGGGATCCAAATCTAAACGGCCGAAAAGTCAATGTAACTGATTAGAAGAGTTTGATAAGGCACTTTTGCATTCAAATGGTTTCATGAATCAAGAGCATCCAACATTCCAATTTCTGGGCCCCACCATATCCGAGTGGTTTCGTTTGTGTGATTACGGCAACGCTACACTAAGGCGAACTCCCAAGGATGGGGAGTGCCATGGCAGGAGAACTTTCTGAAGGGTTCTAACGCGTATTCACGTTACATCTGGAGAAAACCTACCAAAATTCCAGACCGTTAGACCGACGACCGCGCGATAGGATCCGCGAACGCGGAACCTTCACACTTCGCCCGTTTACCATTTTTAGTGACATAACCACTGTGCCATGGCGAGGCACCATATCCGAATTGATAAGACACTTAACATGATAGATGCATGAAATGTGACGATCCCGCATTTGGGCCTACCGTACGGCTGTTGATCTAACGGTCTGGATTTTTGGTCGGTTTTCTCAAAATTTAACGTGAATGCGCGTTAGAACCTCTGAAAAAGTCCTTTGAACCTAGAATGTATTTCCCTCTCGTGTATGCTTGCACAACATCACGTAACACAATTTCTGGAGTCCCGACAGTGGCCGAGCGCATAGCGCTCTCAACTGGGAGTAGGTACAGGATGGTCCAAAACACATGATAGAATATAAGCGCTTGGTTGTGAAAAAAAGACAACATGCAAGAACAAGAAACCTATTTTATTGAATACATATATGAATCACATTTAATATACAAGATGTTTGAAATGTCTAGCGTCTCCATAGTGTTATGAAGCCAGTTCCAAAACTCCGTTATAACGCGCTGGAGTGTCTCGGAATCAGGTGCATCAATCTCCCTTCTAACGGCCGATTTCAGGCCCTCCGGTGAATTAGGGGGATCACTAGAGGTACTGTCCTTGATGAAACGCTGTAAGAAGTCGCGCGGATTCAGGCCCGAACTGTATGGGGGCCACTCTATTCCAGTGCAATCAAACGCTCACCAAACGTCGTTTCAAGCTACATGAAGACGTCAGCAGTTCTATAGGTACGATCCGTATCCTGCTTGAACCAGTACCAGCATTTCAAATCTCCCGCCGTACAGTGCCTCCCTCCAACCCGCCCTTTAGTGGATGGCACATTTGGATCTTGTATGGACGTAATCCCATTACTTGAGTCTTTGTAATGATGCTTTGGATGTGCTTAATTGTTGGGACGCCTGCCGAGTGGAAGAGGTTGGCTGATCCCAGTGGCGGCCCGTGGTCAAAAATGTTAGTGCAGCCGGAAGCATATGACCCCCCCCCCCTTTCCTCCGGAGAGGATTGGAAAATCTTTGTTACTGAATTCGAAAGCTGGCGGATTAAGCTCTCACCGAGAAAAAAAAAAAAAAAAAAAAAAGAAATTACATAAAAAATGTCAGAGATCCTATTTTACTTCCATAAAATGGACATAAATTTCAACCAGCCGCTCTTATCCTCAAAATTGCATTAATCCGTGTCTGATTCGAAGTTTCCTTAGAATTTTCTTTTGTAACGATAACTTGAGAAGAAAATTTACTTATTTTTTATAAGTCAAATCAATCCTCCTTTCTTTTAAACATGCGAATAGGTCAGTGATGTCCCCATAAAAAGGCGTTGTTTTAATTCAGATATCAATAATTTTAAAAGTTCTTTAAAATTTCCCATGTTTAAAGAATTTTCTCGCTCGCCATGTCTAAATGCCAGTTCTTGCTTACTTAAAAACAATATTGCTTTGATGGGTAATTGTCCATTCATAAGCGTCTATTCAGGCTTACCTTCTTGATAAATGCAGCAATATAAAGTCCAGAGTTTTCCAAACATATATTCTCCTTAGCCCCTCCCTCACTTCTCGTCCGAGCGAATCAGTTAGTCGAGTTCTCAAGTTCAGCCGCCGTAAGAAAATCTTCCATCGGCTGTATCAGCTGCATACACCCTATGCCGGAGAGGCTGCTGACGTAGTCGTTGTCATGGCAATGGTGCTGCCAATTTTCTTTTCAGCGCTCTGGGCTGAACCAAAGATTTTCCCAATTGAATTGCGGGAAGATTAAAGTGCTTTTTTTCTGAATGAGCGATCCGGCCACAATACGTTTTTTTTTTTGTTTGGTTTTTTTTCGGAGATTTTTTTAATTTACCGTAGGAATTCCACAATTCTAATCTGAATTTAGGAAAATTAGTAGAATGAATTATTTTAAAGTATATCCTGATAAATACAAGTGCAGCCCGGCTGTACTTGCTGTATCCCACGAGCCGCCACTGGCTGATCCCCAAAGAATATCCATACACGATTCCCGTTGTCGTCAGTAACAACTGGGGATTTTCGTCCCGACGCCTTGCTTGTTCCATCCCAAACACTCCCGATAGATTCTGGCCATCAACCTGTAAACAACACAAATTAGTGTAAGATTAGGACCAGGAAGTCGGCCATCTTCAGAAACACTGCAACTTTCGAGTGCTGTGATTTACCGCGCGAATACCAATTCACTGGGTGTTCGTTTTCTTCCGAACTCTCAATGGCATGCCCTTCGAACGGTGATATTACTTCGGTTATTCTCGTAAAGTTTTCCTACGATAAATAATCGTTCTTCCAAGGTCAGTGATTCTACATTGCTTCTTCTTTATTTCCGGTAATCAAGCATTCACCCGAAATGTCAATATATGGCTTAGTACAATATGGAAGAATTATACTTTTATCAATACATTTGAAATCAGGAACTTAAAATACTTTGTATCGTGTTTTTTGGACCATCCTGTAAGTGCCTTGTTCAAACGCAGGTCGCGTCCGTCGACCTAGACGTTTGGAGTCGGATGCAGTTTTCTCTGAATCTTCCCGTATATCCTGATTAAGACCCCTAAGAAAAACCCCCATTGAGGGCACCTCGTGCTCGCCCTAGATTCCCCGTGTAGATAATTGGCCGTATTCCCAAAGTGAAATAAAATCAAGCAATTTCTGGAGTGTTATTCGAAGAAAATGCTATTGTTCTGGGTCTGTGGCCCGCAGAGATGCCAGGCCTGATCCCTGTACGTGGTTTCGCCGGATAGCAGCTTTACAGTTGGAGATTGGCAAGCAATGCTGTAAACCCGTTTGGGTCGGCATCCAATCCTCCGCAGACCTTAGACATTATTGTTCTGGCAGAAAAATTTGGAATGCAAAATTCTCAGGCTCCGGCTGGTTCGCTAGAAAGCTTCATATTATAAAACTTCATAAACTTACATATTTCACATTTTAGAAAATCTGGAAGAAATAATAACGGAAAGGCGAAAAATTGGACAGTTGACTCTTTGATTTACTTAAAACCTAATTTTATTGTGTTGCTTGTTTTTACTACTTTTTTTTAAAGATAAAATAATTTTTTGTTGATAAAATAATAATGATAATAAAAGTAACATCTTTAAAGACGCCAATATATTAAGAAACATATTCACAGTCCTAAGAATGTAAAGTGTGAAGGGGAATGATTTTCTTTTCCTAATTCTTTTTAAGGAAAATCTCTATTTAAGGACGATATTTCACGGTTTCTTGAAAGTCGTTAAACAGAGAGCCAACTGTATACGCATAAATATTTTTGGTATGAATACACACACACACATATATATATATAATTTGGTATATGTACCAAAAGTATTTACACGAATATTTATTGCATCCTTCTGGGCTAAATATAATTTCTGTATTTACAAAAATAATATAGAGCATTTTTAAACAGAAGGAGGGCCAAATTTTATTGACTCGCTATCGCCACAAAAAATGCTGGAGCACAGTTCCCTCTTTTATACGAGCAATGGAGCCTGTGTAATGGGATTACCCAGGCGCGTAGCCAGGAAAATTTTTCGGGGGGGGGGGGATATGCGCCTGGAAAAAAATTTCGGGGGGGGGATATGAACTTATATGTGTATAAATAGACGGAATTTCATCACTAATCCAAACATTTCGGGGGGGATATATCCCGATATCCCACCCCCCTGGCTACGCCCCTGGGATTACCCTTGGGAAAAACAAAGCTGGTCACTTTACAAAGGTGGTAAAGTGTGATGGTTGTAAAGAGAAATTGCATAAAAGTGGTCACTATAGACAAACGATCTCTTTACCAAGGTAGTCACTTTAGCAGGTTCCACTGTATTTGAATGGACAAAGGGACATTGATACGGGGAAAAAATTTCCGTTGCTCTCTCCATTGTGAAGGGGACGGGGTTTGTGGTTTAGTGCAGAAATCTTTTGTCGGTGGACCCCGAATGGTCATTAAAATTCATATAATTCGCGATCAGAATGCCCTCTTACCCCCTGCAGTCACGTTAGACGCAGCGGCAGTCAGCATCGGCCTTAAATGATGAAGCAAAGACAAAAAATCAAACCCTCTCCAATTTGTAAAACTTTAATTCTTTTAACTGCTCTCATAAGTAGTCCACACAACCCAGACATATGGGTACAAATCCTCATTATAAAAATAAAATATATTCTAATGTATCAGAAAAAGCGAGTGCCTGACAGTGTATAGGTAGTCTGATTTTAAAAAGAAAGCTGAATTTGTAAATAGCAGGTAATAGTAGTAATAGCTGTAAATAGCAATTGAGGTTGATTTACTAGAGCCCTCACATAAAAGGTTTGGAATTACTTAATCTGGAAAACCTATTGCAATCCTAAAATGCTAAAATGTATGCTGTAAACCAGCGTTTCTCAACCTCTGGGGCGCGAACCCCCGGGGGGCTCAGAGCGTTTGCAGGGGGGGGCACGAGGAAAGCCAAAGAGCAAGTAGTGATGCATGTTTTCAAAAAATCATATTATTTATTCTCATTTTTACTCAAAAATGTATCCATTTTCGCTTAAAATGTTCACTCAAACTTTACTGATAACATTATTTTGTAGAAAAGTTAGACTCATGTTCATTGTTAAAGATTAAAAAACTGAACGTATGCTGAAAAATGTGAGGGGGGAAGCACCACCGTAAGTTAGTCTTTGTTGAGGGGGTGCGCGACGTTAAAAGGTTGAGAATCGCTGGTAAACACTGTATAATCCTCGGTGGCTCTGAAGTGCGTTAAATAATGCATTCAGCAATTATACTTTGTAGACACTAAAATGATTATAGGGAGGGACATCGAACAACAGCATGAATAAAGGACGTTGCTGATAAGCCACGTCTTGCCGTTACTACAGGGGTTAAGGCGACATTCTTCTGACGAATTTTACGACTTTTTAATGACCAGTTGGGATCTACCAACGACAGATTAATTTGTTAAACTGCAAACCCCGTCCCCCACACAATGGAGAGAGCAATGAAACATTTTCCCAGTATCAGTCCCGTCGTCCATTGCATAAAAATGTGGCTTATCAGCATCGGCCTTTACTTGATCAGTATAGGGAGAGCCGACAGCTCTGCACCCCCTCTTTGGACTCACAGACCTCAAAATACACATACACCGGACACCCGTGTGCTTTCGCTGTGACTAAAATAATCGGAAGCAATAGGAGGAGCGGTGAGCTGCCAGGGGGTACGATTGGCTAATTCACCCCTCTTCCTTCCGGGGGGGGGGGAGTCGCCGCGCTTTCCCCTTTCTCCGAAGCGAAAGAGTATCGATCTTTTGTTCATGAACTTGTAAACCATCTTCGGTATCAACTGGCAGCTCTCTGCCCCTCCCACTGCTCCCAATCATTTTAGTCACAGAGGAAGCATAGGGGTCATCAGGCAATATACTTGTATAGTTGTGATATACCATGCCTAGTTATATATTGTTAGAAATAGTATTGGGAAACCAATGTGTCATCCCAGTGAAAAACGTACCCCCTCCCCCCAAGATGGTTTTTCTGGATCCGCCCCTAAGCCCTATTTCCTTGTTTTACTCCGTAAAATAATTGGACTACTACTAAGGAAGAAACTATCATTATTTTATGCTAAAGCGCAATAGAATCTCCCAAAAAATTTTACTGTTGTGTTTTTAGCCTTTGCCTGCTTTAAACGATAAACATTTTAGAAATGTAAACTTGGAGGCCTTAGCTTTAAAAATCTAAACCTATCTTCATGTTTTTAACACTTAATGGACGGTTCACGTAGATTTAAAATTTTGCTTGAATTTTTAATTCATATACCATACATCTTCTCAAAAAAAGTATTCAAGTAAATGTCGAATTGCCTATGTTAATTTAATGCATAAAACATTGTTCTTCATATAAAATAAATCATGTAGCATATAATATTAACTTCTACTATTTTTGTCGTATAGTGTGATCTTTGATGAACTAATTCTCAAAACTAAAATAGGAATTATACTTGAATACTTTTTTGAGTGGGTGTACAAACATATTTATTTAGTGGGAAAAAATGCCCGGAAACCGACATAGACATAGTAGGCTGGATCCTCCTTTAAGCGCTCTTGTTGTCCCAAAATACTTTTCATTTATCGGGCGTCATTAAGTATTCAAAAATTGGTATTCAACCTTTACATGTGTAATTATTAGGAATACTATGAAAATTCACTTTTACCATATTATAAGCTAAGTAAATTCAAGAATTTTCAATGATTATAAACCTCTTATACGCTGTCTGAAATTTTATGTCATTTTATCAAATTGTTGTATAATGTATAATTTTAAGTTCAAGATATACGGAGCTGCTATACATGAATTATCTATAACATGATATATTAACGAAAAGCTATCAACAAGGTATACTATCTTTATTTATAATATTGATTATAACTTCGAAAACTCAAGTGATTTATTTTCTAAATTACTTTTTTTCCATTTAGTATATCTAAGTTAAATTTATAAGTTGAAAAGGAGTTGTTTTGTATGTATGTTATTTAAATTGCACGTAAAATTTTTTTCACTTTTTACTCTAAAAATCATTTTATTTCCTTTCAAAAAGCAAAGATTTAAATTCGACTTGTTTGGAATTCAGAGTAGTAGAAAGGAAAATGTAAAAGAGAATAATATGCATTTAAGTATAAAAAGACTAAAATATAAATGAAACCCCTATTTATTTAGAATGGAAAAGACCTCCAATATTTATTGGATGTAGAAAATAAAGTTAATAGTATATTTATTTAAATATAGAGTTCATTTATTCAGAAAAAAATGTTATTGTGTTTTTACAGTAGAGACATAAAAAGCAAATTTCTTTGAATAGCATACTTAAAAGACGAGTTAATTTCAATCCCTGTTCTTTTTGCAGATATAAATATAAAGCCTTAAGTTAGAGTCATGGCTGACTTAGATTGTTATTAAGAATGAGAACAAAATTAGCATAGCAAAATTTAATGTTTTGCTTTGTTCATTTATTAAACTTAACAAAGTAATATAATTTGTCTTTTTATCTTAGACAAATTATGATAAGTTTTAATATAATTGTCTGAATACGATGATTTTAAACACACTGATGCTAATTGCATATTATGTCAAATCCAAACTCAATTAGAATCTTAAATATTTCCAGTAAATATACAGAAGATTCAGTTTTAACAAAGTCGAAATGCTTTATGATTTCAAACAATCTATAAGATATACAGGGTGGTTATAATTAGAGTCCTCTTTGAAACGGTCTGAAAAGGGAAACTACTGAACCAAATGTTATCAAACTCGGTAATCGTGTAAAGGAGGTCATGGAAATTTATTATCTACTGTGAAAAAAGGTTCCAAATCTCTCTGCTACGGGGCACTGTATGCAATATTGATAAATGAAATAAGACATGAAAGTATCGATTTGAAATGTTCGTAATCGTTTATGAAACGCATTACAAAGCATGTTCAATGTGGCGTCCACCATTGTCTGAAAGCAAGTTGAATCGTGTTACGGCATTCTCTGTAGCTGGTCTTAGCATATCAGGAGGAATGTTATGGACATGTCGGTGTATCGCACCTTTAAATTCCTCCAAATTGTTTAGATTATGGCCAAAAACGGTACTTTTGAGATAAACCCACACCCGATTTCGCTTTAGAAACGATCACAAACATTTTAACCAGTGTCTTCATGTCTTATTTCGTTTACCAATATTGCAGAAAGCGCCATTTTCTCCCTGTTAGTGAGTTTTTGAACTTTTTTCCCCCGGAAAATGAATTCCTATGACATCCTTTACACGATTACCAAGTTTGCTAACATTTGGTCCAGTAGTTTTCCTTTTCAAAGTGAAATTTTAACTATAGCCATCCTGTATGTAGTATGCCGTCCATAAATTAAGTCCTTTGTCAAACTCTTGAAGGTCCGTACATATGTCGTTTTAACGTCGGAACAAGCGTCTGTAATGCGTTGTTTAAGGTCCTGCAATGTTTGAGATTACTATTCATACAACCTGTCTCCCTTAAACATTTAGCAACAGTTAGGATGGTTTTATGAGAAGGAAGTGGGCCTGCAGGGAAACGATTGTCGGTACAACCTTGCTGCGGATATTGCCTTCCATCCACATTCACCGTACAGTGCAACTACCTCACAATGCTAAGCATTAGAAAATCGTTTCATGAACATGAACATCAACATGAACATGAACATGTTCATGAACATGAACATGATATCTTATATCGTATATCTGGGGGGCACATCAACCCCAAGAACATGTCTCTTTTAGAGCTGTCTTGAGTGAACAGGCATGACGTTTCATACGTATTTTCACACTGCAAAAATTTCGAACACCAAGCGCAAGTTGCGTTGAGCTGATGCGACACCATTTTTACACGCTCTACCTATTGTATATTCTGTTTATAAAGACAATCAGTGCAAGGATGCAATCTATAAGCGGAGTTTCTTTTTCGAAAAAAGTGAAATGTCAACTATTTATCAGGAGAAAACTAAATTTTCTCCTGATCTTGACAACCGATATGGTTCACTGCAAACTTTTCTCGTAGGCCATTAAAAACGGATCAGTTTCTAGTAAATTTTTTTGAAATTGTATCTTAAACGTAGTTCGAGGAATAGTCGTTTAAAAATGTTGCCATGTATTTCGTTTTGCATTTTCTCACTGTTTCAGCGCTTGTAACTCGTTGTCAAAATCTATATAATGTATAACAGTTGATGTTATTGTGTATCATTTTATGGCTAGTGTGTTCAAGAAACTTCAGAGATAAGGGATTTACAAAGCTTTTTAATTTTTCACTTTATCCGTAAAAAAAACAGTTGGAGATGGTCAGGAGATCTTTGTTGATTTTCACTCCACATCTGAACGCTTTCATCACCTTTCAAACTATTTTACAAGAGTTCTGAATCACCCAGTGTATGTAATTTTTACCGCAGAACTGGTATTATATTCTAAAAGTTAATTCTATGTAATATACTATTGACTACATTTTCATTTTCACGGCGTGTTGTAGTATATGACCATTTTTTCTTTCAGATTATGATATGTTTCGATTTAAGTAAAAAAAGTAAGAAAAAAATTCCGTGCTCCATTCATGTTTATCGGTAATATTTCTCACTTCCCCAATGAAGAGTGAAAGAACTTTCATTTACTTTTCCTTTTACGTAGCAGCTAAAGGTTAATAGAATGTCTTCGGACTCCATTTAAGACGCCTCACTTTCTCTTAATAGTATTGCCAAATGTCCTGCCGATAAGTGTTTGTCACGAACGGATTATGACAAATCTCAGATTAGTCATTGTGGAGACAACCATATACATAATAGGTCAACCCATGTGCCTATTCTATTTAACATATATTTTATTTTATTGATCTTGCTAAGTAAGCCATAGTTATTTTACTTAGTGTTATTGTATTAAATACTGAGTTTGCGCTGGTACTCGGGATGGTAAAAATGCTTTCTTAAAAATATTTCCATGCATTTACAGTAAAAAAAAAATTGTTCACATCTAATGCGATCACTAGTGCACGAATATTTCTGAGGGTATCGCATATCAATAAATGTGTTTTAATAATGTATTTCTCTTTCATTAAATAAAATTAGTTGCAAAATCCTATTTTTATCTGAAAACAAACACACTTGCTTGTAAATAAATTATATAGGTATGCATGTATTTATTTTTACGCAATTACTAATACTTTTCAGTATTACACAACTTGCCTTATCTTTTAGGAACATATTGTTTCAGTTTTTACTCCATGTCCATTGATTTTGTAATCCCTCTTTCGATTTTCATTGCTTTAGAATTCCTTGTTTGATTTTATTTAGAAGCATCTTTATGTTTGAAAATCCATATTAATATACGTAAGTGTCTTTTCTTATTAAATCGATGATTCAGAATAACTTTATAATTGGCTGTTTTCCCGTACCTTGTACCGTTTTTGAGATAAGAACGCCAATACTAGAACGAATTAAACCGGCAGGTGGCACTGTAATCGGATTCGTTGTGTAGTACATAGCTACTTTACTATACCTAGACCCCCATATTTATGACTACAGCGATAGCCGTTTTGGCGCTAATGAAATGAAAAAGGACTTCAGCGTGGAAACAGTGTAGATTTTTGGTAATAGCTTACTCTTCATTCCAGGGATGGAAATAGTATTTAAAGTTCTTTAAAAGTCTCGCATAGCTACTTGAATATCGATACAGCTTTTTTGAGGCTATGCCCCAACTCTTCATAAGTTTGAAAATGATGCATTGCCAGTAGAACGTTATCGATAATAAATGATAGCACACTAAAGGATAGATTGCTCCCCTCGTGTTTTTCAAACAATAAAAGTTAAGAAATTACACAATGGCTTCGGAAGAACGGTGGTAAACCCTATAACACCCTTATGTAGTGCTCACCACTTCTGAACTGATTGCTGAGTGGAAATAACGCTTGAAACTTCCGAAGACTCTCAAAGAATTAAACTTAACCGAGATAAGTCGGATAGTATCGGACACTTAAGCTTCCTCCATATTTTAAACTATTTTTGCAGATCATTTAAAAGAGATTACTTCCGATACAAAATATTATAGTTTCATTTAACCCCCCAACCTCCTGAAAACTCATTTTTCAATGATAAAAATAGCTTTTTTACTCTTTTTGTAGTCATTGCATTTTTATTAATTTTAGTTGTGTGGCGTTGTATCGGACATGAAAAATAAGTACCAGCAGAGAGTTACTTTTGGTAATCGAAAAAACTTTTTACCATCAGTCTGTGTTCTTCAAATAATTTTTAAAAATCCAAAAAATACAGATCATAAAACTGATTTAATAGGTATTAAGTTATACAAATGTTGAAAGATTTTAAAAAATCAGTCTTTGAAACAACAATTATTTTAAAGACAAATGCATTAGGTGTTACTTTATTTAATAAAACTCTCTGTACGTAGTTTACTTATAATGTCTAGGAAAACGTGAAAAAATAAGATTTCTATGAGAATGCAATTCTTATTTATCAACGTTAATCTGAGTCCGATACAACACGCAACATCTGTGTCCGAAAAAACTCGAAAATAATAGAACAAAGAATCGATTACTACATATGTATTATAAGTACGTATACGCAAAGTCTATTACTTGAAGTACAATGATGTTTATTGCAACAATAGTCAAAAGAAACAACTAATACTGATTTTCAGGTGAAATATCCCAATCTGAAGTTATATTGCTCACTCAAAACCATAGACGTAATATACTATAAGGGCACAACTGTCCCACACCCTTCAAAAATAAAATTGAATAAGTTCAAATATCATTTCTGAAAATACTTTCTACAATATAAAACATTTTGTCCTCCTCCCGTAAATGTTACATGTCAGTTTATGCCAATGTTCTAAACAACAGCAAAACTGCGAAATTTGTTGTTATGCATCAACAGCACACTACCACTTGAATGTTCACCAACTGCCACTTGACTGCTCATTTGTCCACCAAACGCACGGATATCTTTACAGGAGCTACTAGTTGCAGCAGATGGCAGTTATTAAGCTTGTCCGATAAAACCCGGCCTTCCCCTATAACATAAAGAATCTAATAATCATAAAAAATGTAATCAGTAAACCATTTTTTCATAGGTTTCATAATAGATCGCTTATATGAAATAAAATTCTTTGTGTTTTAATTCGTTACTATTTAATATTCTCAAATAATAATTTTCTTTTACAGTTTTATGAAATCTGTAAATCCCACCCCCTATGTGTTGAACATATGAAGCAACATGGGACAAAAAAGAAAAAAAAAAAGCCCCGTTTCAAATCAATGCCAAGTGATATATTTTGTTAGGAATGAGACCTCAAAGCTTTTAATATACGGATTGGGAAATACATGTGGAAAAAACAAATCTGCTCTGATATGCCACACTAATGAAATGCTGTTTCTGTTGAAGTCCCCAAAAACATTAAGATAGAACTGTGAAAGTTAAGAGAATTCAAAAACGGGAGATAAAAATTTCAAACTCGTGTTACATTAAATTAATAAAAAAAGAACTAGATAAATTTTATGTCCTGACATTATTTCAGAGCGGAATTTTATATTACATGTTTATGCAATGCATGCGATAAAATCTGATGCCAGGAGAAGACATGTTCCCTTAAAATGAGAGTAGAAGTTTAATGCAGACAAAATATTGCGGTTTTATTTTTATTGTGAAATGCATAAAAATACCAAACCAGACACTGTTAAGTTTCTTTTTTTCTTTATGGATGCATTAAATATTTTCTCTTATTTATATATTTCCATTCAGAAAAGTTAATTTTTAAATTATCAATTTATTATAATATATTATTTTTAATCTATTTTACATGTCTTTTCATATTAACTGACATATTTCAGTTCTTCAATAAGTACAGCGAAATATTTCTATTCTATTAAATTCTATCTGAAAAGCCAATTACACGTAATTTTACGTATGATTTTTCAACCATCGTTATTTTGTTTATAAATTTATATTTTTCAGTATTAATGCATTTCGATATATGATAAAGACTCTTAAAATTTATATATATATATATATATATATATATATATATATATATATATATATATATATATATATCGTTTCTTCATTTCTACAAACAATAAAGTCTTTTAAATTTCTGAAATATCTTTTTTTTTTTCTTTCGTTGAATCTTGTTTACTTTGCAATACATCTACAATTCCGTTTAACAAAAAATTGCAAACAATTTATTTCGCCTCTAAATATTTAATACCATATTTAGGAATAGTATCCCATATTTAAATTTCATTAAATCTCATTAAACTGTGTATGAACTAACCTTGTAGTGGATTCAGTATTACAATTTAAGACGTTTTCCTTGATGCTTACGAAAATTTATTGCATCATACTTTTAAAGTGTAAGAAGATGTTGAAAATCTTTATTTAGCAATATAACCTGTTTAATGATCTCTTAAAAATCTCTTACCAGCCTATCAATTACAAAAAATGGCTTTATGTCATTTTTTCAGCAGTGAAAAATCACGATAAAGCTTTCACGAGATCTTAACAGTATTATAAGTCTCTTGGGAGGTCATTCTGTAAATAATAGCCATCACATACAAAGAACTTTCTAGCAAGGGATACGTGTCACAGGTCTTTAAGCATGTACGGAAATGTTGTTTCAACACGTACTTCTATAAAGAATTCATAAAGGAAATATTTCGTGTTAGATTAGACAGCAAAATATTTAGTGAATATTTCTCTTATGCCGACATTAAGTATTAAGAATTTTTTTGCTGATTCGGATCTTTTTAATAATTTTGTTATTGCATGGGCATGTTTTTTATTACATTACTATTATTTACAGTTATTACTGAAATCTTTAGCCATGAAACATACTTTATCCACATCTTGCAGGAGCAGCTAATGTGTTAGCAAACATTGTTTTTGCTTTCATTTGTTGTAAAATGTAGTAAGGGAGACGGTTCAGTGAGTCAATTTTTCGATTTTTTAAATGCAGTTCTAAAAATATTTTAAAAACAGAATATCAAACTAATGTAATGTTTTCTGATCTAATGGCTATCCTAATTATTTTTAGTTCAATTCTAAGAAAAGTTTTTGTACAATAAAAACCATTTTTCTTAAGTACTTTTTGTTGACCCACTGTACCCCATAAAGCGGCACACTGGGTCAACAAATGGGGTACAGTGGGTCAGCTAACAAGAAATACGATAAGAATATTTCATTTACTCGATAGCGAGCAATTTAAACTTTTTATGGCCTGACAATATTTAGTATTAAGTTAAATATTAATGTAGCTCAAAGTTTTTTTTATAAGGCAAATGTTAATTTGATTGTTATGAAATATACACACACTAAATTTGTAAAAAAAATGTAAAGAAAAAGGTTTTAGTTTGATAATATTACCTGAGTCCTATTAAGTTTACTAAATTTTATAGTTATTTTTAAGACATTAAATCAAAAACTTTTATCTTATAATGATTATTGTACAAATGCGGAAAAAAAAGTCCCACTTGTACTTTTTTCGGCCGTCGCTCGTCGTACAGCATACCGTCGTACAGCAGTTACAGTCGTACCGTCGTACCGCAGTTACATACGCGTTACGTAACGCAGTTACGTACCGCAGTTACATACCGTCGTACAGCAGTTACAGATACCAATCGTTTACGATTGACGTACACTTTAATTTGCTATGCATAAAAATTGCATAAGGGGCCAGCTACATATTAAAATTCGCACCAACTTTTTTTTCTCAATAGCAACCGCTAGATTTCACGTCATATTTCAAAAATTTAGCTCATTTTAACCCCGGACACCAATTTTCAATAAATTTGGACAGAAAATGAGTGAGATACGAGCACCCAAAATCCCCCTCCCCCTATGTTAAAATATTTTTTCATACTTCAATTCATATCTCGTATATTATTGGTAGTAAGAAGCTGATATTTATTCGTACTATTAGAACTAAACGACCCAAACATAATTTAATGTTATTCTGATTTTTAGTAAATTATGAATATGAATTATGAATTATTAAATTAATTTTCAAAAAAATTATGAATAGCGATCTAGCCAAATTTCGATGGAAATAGATGCAGAACATTACATAGCTGTGCTTAATATTACATAGCTGTGCAAAATTTCAAATTTTTACGTTCAGTAGTTTAATTTATATTTAATAAAATGTGTTATTTTCATGAGTTAAGGCACCATATATACATTTAGTAAGTGAAATTTTTTTGAAAATTGCATAAAATAAACGTAAATTAGATTTATTTTGTGCAAAAACACAGTAAAAGATACCAGTATTAAAAATATCAAATTTTGAAGCAAATCAATTAGAGGTTTTTACAGTTTGATAGGGATTCTATAAAGCGTGTATTGTTGCGTCCGCTACCATATTCCCACAAATAAAATATTTTCCAGCTATAAGATTAGATGCAGTAGATGTATGTCTTCTAATACAACGTCCTATTTCTGAAAAACTAACATCCTCAACTTTCCAGACGTGAATGTGACCTTTTTTAATATCGGAAACATTAGGTCTTTGGACTTCCCCATACTTTATCAAACATTCAAAATCTCGTTTTTAAATTTTCATCTAACTATAAATTAAAATACCGCCAAAAGCCTTAAGAATATTGCACATGGTAGACGATAGTATTAAATGAAGAAAGTGAAATAACAAACACGGTGATAATATTGGGTCGGCAAAAAAGTAATTGCATTTTTTACATGAAATTCAAACAAATAAATTTTCTTCAGAAAATCATTCTTCAAGTTCGACCATAGCTGAGTAATATTCAAGCTTGTAGTCAGAAGAGCAGAGAGCAGCCTCTAACTCCTGCCAACATTTCACCTGTCTAAGAGAACCATCAACGGAAATACTCAATAACAATTTCAAAATTACAAAGATTTTCAAAATCGTGAGCAGTCATTTTGCATTTTTCCCTTAAATCATGTGTACGAACCAAGGAAGTTATGAACTCACGGGTCATTTGGACCACAGACTAAATATTCTATTCTACCCTTGATATTCTCAATACAAAAAACTTTAAGAGGGATGGAAACAATATTTTCCTTGAAAATAATGTTAATTTCTTTTAACTCTCGCGAGCGAAATTAATGAAAGGCGAAAAGTTCGGAACCTACAAATAGCGTTTTTCAATTTGCAGAAAGTTCCTTAAAAACGCGCAAAAATTAATTCGCAATATATCCGGAAATAATCGTAGAAAATTGTTGAAAATTCATATTTAGGGTAATTTGAAGGTTTTCTTTCGTTTAATAAAGTCAAAATATGGGGTTGCCATTGAGAAAAACGAAGTTGATGCAGAATTAAATATGAAGACGGCCCCTGATGAAAATTAAATTAATAGTAAATTAAAGTACGCGTTATTTGCAAACGAATGGTACATATAACTTTACTGTACGACGAATGACGGCGAAATAAAGAGCAAGTGGGACTTTTTTCTCCGCAGCTGTACATTATATAACTGAAAATCTACAGCAAAATTTACTGCGATTTGTCACTGTTCTCTAAGTTCCTTGCGAGGTTTTGGCAACTTTTACACATCCTACTGTATAAATTCCTGCCTCATCAAAAATAAGTTCATAACCTGGCTGAATTCCTTTCATGTAGTGCACTTCAAATTAATTTCTTTTTTGCCTACAACTTCAGTAGCACATAGTGTTTAAAACTGCATTTCCCTTGCCGTAGACCTTAAATAATACGAAATCTCGAACGTCAACATTAAGCGTCTTTTACATCTTCAAATTCAAAATCCTCAAAGTCAGATTCACTAGAATATTCTTTTCATTCTTTCTCTTCTTCAATTGAGCTATTCTTGTAATTATTGTAATATTCTTGCACAACGGGTCATTGACCCATTGCACACCATTTCAAGTGACTCAATCTGCCCCGTATGAACCAATGTATTATTTTTTAACCTGAAAATGCCCGATCGTTAAAATATTCATTTAAATACAGCATGATAGAAAAGAAGGTAATTTAAACTATATGAACATACCACTTCACTCATATTTACTTGACGAATTTCAAGTGTAATAACATAAAGCCTTACTTTCTTCAAATTTCATGCAGATGATCAGAAAATAAAGTGGTTCTTATTTCACGCCACAGTCAAAGTGAGATGTTTAACTTTTTCCACAGAGTAAAGGTGTTTGATACCAAATAATTTTTTCATTTGAAAACTATTCGCTGAACCACAAATCTCTTCAATGACCCACTGTAGCCCGTTCTCCCCTATATGCATGTTTCTCATAATAATTTTTCATCGTGACTTTCTTTTACAGATACAAACATATATTATAAGCTTTGATTGAGATAATCTAAATTGTAACTTTATTTTCCGATCTAAAGCTGCAGTATGTAAGTATGTTCTTAATCTTTTAAAAATCTCTTTATTTTATAAACTCTTACAAATTATCTATTTTCCTAATTTAACAAGTGTTCATGAGAAGATTTCATTATAAATCATGCTTTCGAAATTTCTTGTTAATGAAGATGAACTTAACTGTGATTGCAATGTTAAAAGTTCCATTGCCAAATTTAAGTAACTTTGAGAAATTAAGGTATAAAGACGGAAGATATAAAACGTATTCTGCAATATACAGCATTCAAAACAAAATTTGAACCGAGCTATAATTTGAGCTTTGATTATCAGAAAGAAAAACATGCTCAAACTTATATTTATTATTCAGACTTCTCTATCTAAATTATAATTTTTTACGAGTTATCCACTATCTTTTTAATCTTTAAAGTACTATTTTATATGCATTCATTCGATTTACTGAGACGAAGTACGATATCTTGGGTAAAAAACCCCAAGATATCGTACTTCGTAGCTCTACTGAAAAACCTATTAAGGTGAAGATTGGGGACTGTGTCAGTATTTACCCCGCCATTATTAACTCAATACGACAATAAATAGCATAACTTTAAAAAAAGAAGTCCTCTTTTTTAAAGTGCTATTCGACTTTAACTATTAGTTGGAACTTCTTTTACTGGTACGATTACAATCACAATTTATTTTCTGGGATTGTGAAATTTGCTGATTCTAATGAAAACCAAATTTATGTACACTCCTGTTTATCATTTTTGAAGCATAATTTAATAATTAATATAAATAAATAAAATACAAAAATGACTTAATAATTATCTTTGAACTTTTATAAATGATTTTTTGAAATGATAGTACAGTAAAAACTCACCCCCTTATGTCGTGGGAGTCTAGGAGTCATGAATTGCAACTTTGAAATTTTTCTTTTCATTTTCAGTGGTTAATAAACTCTACGATTCTTTGAAAAATTATGGAAAACTTTTTTAATACATCATAAATTTGAAAATCTTTTGAAAAATAGTGTCAATTTTCGAGTATTTCAAAATTTGGTTCTGTTGAACGTATACATGCTACCATATCACACGAATGATATGTAATATAATACTCAAGAAATCGACCAACGGTGAAACGAATCAATTAGAATTGATTTTTTTTTGGGGGGGGGGGATTGTCTAGGTACTTCTATAGAAGGTAACATTAGTTGCAGAATATCGTATGCTTCCCATACTTACAGATAAAACTTAAAAAAAACAAGTTGATAATTTACACAATTATAGGAATGTCAAAAAATTTCTTTTATCAGACTGTAACCGTCACTGAAAAAAAAAATATGCTACTGATATCGAGAAAATATTTGATGAAACTAGAAATTATGAGTCTATGGGCTCTCTATTAATACTAGATCATAGAACGAGACACTTTTGAACCTACTTACCAATTTTTAGATCTCTCCTCTATAAGTTAGTGCTTGTACCTAGAGGAAAATATTTGAAAATCACTGAGCATGATAGCAGGTAGACTCACAAACGGTAATTCTAGTGCATGAGTGTATTCGAAAAATCTAACGATAATTTCTCGTTGAACAAACTAGTCATTCTGCTGTGATTAGCTACATTACTACGGACTAGAAATTCCTGATTATTTCATACATACCAGTTGTGTATATCACCTAGCCGCATAATTCTACGATCTATTCCTACAGAGAAAACAGTCATCTATTAGTTCTAGATGAGAGCAGTAATTTTTTTTCTCCATGATCATTACCCTGAGAAATTAATTTGTAAAGTTAATGGATTGCACTTAATTTCCAAAAAATCCAACAAATTAGTCACCGGTTACGCAACTTAAGACTGAAGTGCTTAAAACAGAGCTTACATTTAAAAAAGAATTATTTGAAATTTTAGTTAAATTCTGCTTCAAAAAAGTAAATGAGAAACGGTTATTCCACTTTCTAAAATATGACAGCAATCCCAGTAAAAATAAAAGCATTATTTCCTTGAAAAAGTTATATGAAGTATTGAAAAGAATCGTTTAATTATTTGAAAAAACGCGCTCGATTAATTTAAAAACCAATACTCGGAATGAAATTTTTCATAGCTAATGACAAAAAGATGTAGAAAAACTCAATTCAGAAGAAAAGAAAATATTTTTTTAATCGAAATATACAGTTCATAAAAGAAAATAGAAATTTAATTGTTCGAACATTAAGAAAAAAATATTCGTACGGAGTTTTCTTCCCCTAATTTCCAACAATTCTAGGTTTTAAAAAAACATGTTAGGCAGCTCATTATCAAATAAATCAAAATGAATGCTAAAAATGATGTTTCGTTTTCACATTTTTCAACAGAATTTCATCTTCCTCTACTTTCTGTTTTTTTTCTCTATATTTCTATTTTATAGTTTGTCTATTTGTTTGTGTTACATAAATATATACGCACACACACAATTATATCTTTACACTTTTACAGGAGAAAAAAAAATGAAAATTCTAAGGATAAAGGAATGCATACTTGAAAGACGTTTTAGTATTGCCGCTAAAACATTTGCTTACTAAAATTTCAGAAATACTTTATCATTCTTAAATTATTAATGCAAGCTTCATAGTCTTATTACAATCCAAAACATTACGGTCAACGAGAAAGGATAATTTCAAGTTCAATTAATTAATTATTTTAAGAAAATTATAGCGCGTTTCATCAAAATGTTTCAAGATAGATGAAATGTACTTTTGACTTCATTTAAAAAAAAAAAAAATCTCGCATTGCTGCAACATTGAAAACTACTCATGTATTTTCCAAGTTAATTAATATAAAACCACAATATTATATTTATTAATGGCGCTTGCTACAGATTATTTCCTATTGCGAATTATTAGTCCTGTGAAAAATAAACAAAAATACTTGATATTTAAGGAAAATTTGCATGAGCTGCAAATTTATACAGACCTTAAGTACATCATTATAAATGCTATGTAAAAAGTCTGTATCCATTCCACTTCTGCTAAAAATTTAAGGTAAGATAAAATGTAAAAAAAATGGTTTTTCGTAAATATCTCTTAAACGGTAAATTTTACAGTAGAAATAGTCATACAAAACATTATATCTCTGCAAATAAACATCTGAATATTTCATTTTCTAAAAAACAGTGGGGGATCCAGAAGAGGGGATAGGGGTTTCAGTCCACCTCCCCAAGATATAAGGCTTAAGGGTAACATTTTCCTTCACTGAATAATTTGTTAGGTTGAATAATCTTGTTTTATTAATTAGAAACCAAAAAATTTGCATTGCTTTAAAGTAACATTTTACTTCATTCTACATTTTGTCTAGACAATATAAGCTTTTTCAACATTATTGGAAAATGTTAAAAACAATCATCAGTGAAATTCTCGATTTAAAATGTTAAAGGAAACGGAAAGTAATGCCATTTCGCCGTATGCATTTCACTCAGTCAAAACTATTGAAACTAGTAATACGAAACTTGGCTTGTAAGAGAGTTTTTTAAAAATTTGTGCTAGGTTATAGACAACATTTTTCAAAATTCGTAAATCATGAAGGTGACTGTCAGTGAGCTAAAATGTTCTTTTCACACATTTCTCTCTGTCTGAAAGAAAAAGGAATATCTGTAAAATACTTGCCGTAAAATACAATATTCACGAATTCCTAAAAATCGATTTAAGAGCATTTTGAAATTCCTCCACCAAGGGGGATAGATGTCCACCCTCGACTTTTTTCACATCTTTCTTGAAAGAAAAAAGTATATATGTATAAAATTATTGCTTTAAAATGTAAATAAATTGTATGTTTAGATTCAGCTTGCTTTAATTAAAAATTTATTGAAAATTTATTTAAGTTTAATGCAAAAAAGGTATTACATTCCTGTATAACTAATATAGCAAGTAAAGCTTAACAAAAATGTATCGGCGTTTAAAAATTCACGGCAAAAGTAAGTTTAAAATGTTCTAAAGAAAAACTTTTGCTAAAGTTAACTAAAACATATAGTTTACTTATAGCAAAATAAAATACTGCTATGAAAAGCGATCAGAAACTTTTCCAAACTTAGCCATGCCATTACGGCAAAGTTTATTATATGTGTAAGAGAAAAAAAAATCGTGTGCTTAATTTTTCGAGCTAAAGTAAAGAAAGGATTAAAAATGAAAGTGCTTTTTTCTACAAAAAACTCATTAAATTTAATATTTAATATCAGTATTTAGTGATTTCTTTCTTTTTTCTGTTCTCTTCTCTTTAGAAATATACGCTCAAAAAATTTCCTGGAATATAATATTTACGCTTTTTTTAAGATGAAAACGTGAAAAGATTTTCTTATCTTAAATTTATTGTATGTATTAGCGACATGCAATTATGTGATATGGATTAGCGATAAAAGAATAGAGAGGAAAAAAACTTGACGAAATAACAATCTTTTATTTGCAAAATGCATTTCTAAATATAAAGATTGGGAACGTTATTTACTTTTCATCATGTAACCGTTTTTTTCAATGGTAGAAATAAACTAATAATCGACTTCCTGTAACGTTTTTTATTTTCTTTTTTCTTTGAAAATTTTTTTCTAATGAAAATTTCATTTTATTTAATTAGCAAATGCATGAAAGATATCTCATGATAAACACTTCGACTAAATGCAATCTTCGATTTCTATTAAATACTTTATTTGAGCATATAAGACTGAAAAATTAACCAACGAGCAGTAAATAAAAGACAGCTCTACTAAACAATTTCATTTAGAGTGGAATCTAAAGTAATTTTTAGTACATTTTTATAAAAGAGCTTACGTTTTGCCTATTGGGCTATGCACAATCTTTTAATTGACAAACAAGCTAATGATCATAGATCCACTAAGCGACTTCAGTAGTGATGTACAGAAGGGAAGAAGGCATTGTAGGGTACAGTTTTCCACCTTCCTTTATTCGTTAATTCCTATCGTTTCAAAGAACAATACTTTTGAGTTCAGTTTATTCAGTGGTGCGCGTGCACAACATCCAAATCGTAAATCATTTTGAAAATTCACTTTAGACGTCAAATTTAGGCAATATTTCTCCGAAACATGCCGTACTTCGCAACAGTTGGCAGGATTTTTAACATGTCCCTAACAGTGACTGCTTACAGATTCTCATATATATAAAATACTTAACGTGTCCCTGCAAATAAACAATGCTCTTTCGATTGCAATCAAAAGATGTGCACAACTAGGTGTTGCAGCAGTCTTAAGTACAAAATTTAAGCATTCTAAGGCTAATAGTATTTTAGTTATGCAAGATAGGTACATACGTAGTCACAGACGCGTTAAGCCAAAATTAATCAATATACTCATGATTGATCAAAATGTATCGCACGTACAGAGTCACATAATGACTTGTCAAGGATTAATTGAAGTGTGATGAAAATCAATTTTTCCCTTAAATTCTGAATACGAAAATATCTTGTTTTATAATACTTCCTGTATGTGTCGTACCAGGGAGTTAAAAACGATGCCACACTATTCTTTTTCAATCGACGACATGGTATCATACACTACTTACGCATACTATTTTATTTGCAGCATAAGAAGATTATTAAAACTAACTTAAAACAAATAACAGGAATGTTTGAAATGTTTTTATGCTTCTTTATATAAAGTCAGTAATTACAATACACATCATTTTGAATACTGTGTAGCAAGTTATTGTAATCGTTGATAGCATTAATAAATATAATATTGCAGAATTGTAATTAATTATAAATAGACGAGAAAAAAAAAGATTTGAAATTTTGTAGTATTTTATTTTAAAAAATAATAATAAATGAATGATATAATGAAAATAAATGAATTAACTAGATTTTTTTTGTTTAATGATCTATGATCTATAACTTTAACAGTAACACACGAAAAAAATTTAAATAGAAAATGTAAGCTAAATTAAATTACAGATCAAATTTAAAGTTTATGGGCTAGAAAACTTTTAATTTTCATTTTAACACTCTCAAAATTCTTTTTTGCGTAAAATTTTGATTCTTACCTGTGATAAAACTTTTTTTTTTAATCTGTACCTTTGTTAGTTCATTTTTGGCCTGGTGAAGGTTGACCTGTCTTTTCATCCTATGAATGATCCATAAAATGACCACCAAGCTTGCTTGGGGACTAAACAGGGAGGGCGCCGCATCAGGCTGACCTTGTGGCCGGGTTATATGCGTCTGTAACGCAGAGCCCATGGTCGTGAAGAGGTGGTTGAGCAGCGCTGGCTTTGCCACCACTCAGGCTGTTCCGCCATTTAGTTTTAGTTTAGTTTATTTGTTTAGTTCAGCAATATAGATATATGGTATAAAAATATCCATTACTAAAAGTGGCGCATTGAGATTCTTTGTGTGTGTGTGTGTTTAAACTTTAACAAAAACTTACTTTGCCTAAACAAAATGGACAATAAAACAAAAGTTTAGTCTAAACTAATGAAAGAATTTTTGGGAGGGTCTAACTTAGAAAAAAGATCATTTTACCAATTCAAAGAGCATGAATTTTACCTTTTAGCAATTTCGTTTGGCGAAGCGCTGAAGCACCCTAGCCGCTTCCCTGGATCCGCTACTGATTAGAAGCGATTATCAATTATGACCATTTTAAAATATTTGGGAATCATAACTTGAAATTAATGTTTCTTATTAGCTTTATACTGCATTAGGGTATTTACACATTCTTATCGCGACTTCGATTAAGATTTTTCTTTTTTAATTTGCGGACAAAAATCTCACAATAGTTCATTATTTGAAAGCATAATATCGTTTATTACTTTTAAATGCATTCTTCTTTCTGAATGTCACAGTTAAAAACCTGTTGGATGAAGGATACTAGTTAAAATCTTCCTAAAAATGAAATCATTGCTAACAAGAGGAAATGACATAGAAATAAATCAATACAGCATAATTTTTTACAACTTTACTTTGAATTAAAATTTAAAAAAAGGTATGAAACATAATGTTTACCAGGTTTTGCTAGGACACGATGCTGAAAAAAATATTTCTGGAGGACTTTGTATGTCTAGCAGGTATATTTTGTTACTTTTTACGAATCTTCACTGTACTTAAAAATCTTTAACTAGAAAGTATTTATTATATACATGAAATAGACGTTACTTATTAGTGAGAAATTAAAGGAGAGAAGAGCGGGTGGAAACTTAAAGTCATTTCACACAACGTACTTTCACAAAGGTATTTACTTAGGAAATTTAGAGAGGAAATTCCGAGTAATAAATTCATACATTTTCAACATTATTTTGCTGAATGTTTCACCTACAGACCACTGTGTCTCTGGTATCATCACTAAACTGCTTCTAATCGTAAACCCACTCCGATTGATGAACAATGGAAAATAGTATAAGAGGAATACAAATTAATAAATATGTATATTTAAAAAAATTCTATCATGGATAGCAGATGCAGACTTATAGTCCAGGAAAAAGGTTATCAGATGGGAAAAAAAAGAAAACCTAAAAGATCACAAACTTTATTCAAAAATATGAAAAAGTCCTTTCTAGTCTCCGATTCTTGCATCATAAAAAAAATTCTATCATGTTATTGCATACTTTTACCAATGGATAAATAGATCAATTGAGTGAAGTCATAAAGATTAATAAAGATACGTATACCATTAGTTTTATGACATTATAATCAAATCATTCCTATTTACTGGTAAATGCGTACGTTTTCTAAGTTATCAGTCGATATACCAATTTTCTTAATAGTCTGGCATTTTCTGTGCTTACTTGTGGAAAGCAAAATGTAGCATAAGTGAGTATTTATAACTCTATAATAAGATTTTTTTCCGAGTCTCCGTGGGGACTATATTTGCAAGGACAAAGATATATTTTGTCAAAGTAATTACTCAGGATAAGTTTCCGATCCAATTAAGGATCTTTTTTTGAGAAGCATGGTATGACTGTTTGAGAATAGGAGAAATTTTCCCCTTCATAAAAAATTGATCTTTCCTTTATTTCCTAACGCGAATTGAAAGCACTTTCTTGCAAATATTTATAGGTGACTCATTAATTATGTCAAAATTTTCAGATTTTCGAACAAAAGCCTTCTGTTTATTTTTTTAAATTATGTCGCTTAAATTCTTACCTGATTCGTGCCTAATTTTTATCCAAGTACTGTGAACACATATCTGAACCCAGTTGTTACTGTCCATATCCTTTTTTTACTGAACAGCTTTACTGTATTGTTGATATAACTTCAAAACACTTAAGTTACTTTACTAATGAATAAAAATAAAGTAAAGTGTACTTATGTGGAATTATGTTATTAAAATGTGTTCTACTGGCATTCGTCACCAGTAAGAAGACTTAAATGAGTGTTTTTAAGATAACTGTACACTGTAAAAGATGACTGCACACTCTCAGAAAAACTCTTCTTCATACACTAACTAGCTGCGTTCCCGTTCTTCGCACGGTAGGAAACGAAAATTTTCCTTACATGTGTAATTCGAATTTCTTCGTGATGTGGAATTTAAAGAAAAAGAGCAGAATTATTTGACTCTTGATGTAAAGTTTGTGTCACGAGTATTAACCTGGCATCATTGCAGTATAATGACTCAAAAAACTACGTCAGTGTCATTCACTATCAAAAAAGTGGAAAGCTTAATGGTTTGCAGAGAACTCCTGGCTTTCAAAATGTCTTACTTCTACATCATGCTGTTTTTTAGGCTCAAGTTGTAGCATTAAATACCTAAGACACTACATGGAATGGACAACCATTTATTTCTTTCCGAACATGTACCATATAAGGAAAGTATTGTAATCATGAAAAAATTCGACTTCGAGATTTTGGTGTATTTACACGTTTTGAGGTCTTCTGAATCCATTTATGCTATTTTCAAGAGATGTTTTTAAGATGACTGCGCACCCGCTCTTCATACGGGAATAAGCGAATATTTTACTACTAAAATCATATCTGCATGTGACAAAACAGAATTTCATTTTTAAAAAAGTTCAAGTAATCTCCTCTGTTGAAATTACTGCGGGATATATTAATGCAAATTAGAATTACTTTTCGTTTAGTTGGTTGTAAGACAACCGTTGAAAAAGGAGAAACACTTTTAATTTCATGAAATATTTATTAACGTGGTATATTATGATTTATTCATATTATCCTTACGAATCTAATGATACTACCTATTACGTACATTAATACTATCTATCTTCGCTTCTCCCTCTTCAAGGCTCCCTTAAAAGAAATAGCTTAGATTATTTGGCCACAATGGAATCTTTTGATTCTATGGCGATTCTTTGCAATTTACGCATTAGCATAAATAATAATCATTTCACATAATGGTTGCCATTAAGGAAACTCTCCATATATATTTAATTTATACATAGTTTTATAAGATTGGCGTATTAAGCGCCGCAAACCATTTCATCTTATTGTGGGGAGAAAATATCTAAGGGAGGCCATTTTAAATATTCATGTATCTAATATAGCGATATCTTTTATATCCTCCATAGTCCTGTCTCCTGAAAAACATCAAACTGTGTTATCTCGAGGAGCTACTTATTCCCGCTTTAATTGTGACATGGCGCAGAGTTGCAGAGTTTACAAATTTCACGCATTTCTTTAATTTATGACGTCACTGTTTGACTGCCATAAAGGATACCCCAGTTGGTTGAGGGAGTTAATTTCGATAATTCGCATAGTAGTTTTCAAACGGTATCATTAAAACTTTGCGTTATGTAGGACCTTTATGGAGGAACGTAATTCAACGTTAAAATAAAACTATACTCGCAGCCTGCATGCATATGTTAGGCAACGTCTGCGCCATAATTAAATGTCAAAAATAAAAATAGTAAATAGAAAAATTTTAATATATCGCGCTTTGAAACGAACTTTGCAATTTTTAAAATGAACATTTTCAGCACCGTGAAGACATTTCAATTTTTAAATAAGCACCGGATTAAAATACCACTTCTAATAATAATAATCGTGAATTTCTTAGTTTATTTCTACAGTAAATTTTAATCAAAATATCGTCTCCCTGTGTTGAAAATAGAGCTGGAATAAATGAGTTATAATTATGGCGTAATTTTTACGTATCTTAAAGCATTTGACGTCATAGATCCTCACTTGCGAATTGAAATTCCGATATCCCATTTAAAAACTCGATTGGTTGAGAAAACCCTTTTTTCTAATCCTTTCTGTGGCAACAACCGAAGATAAATTCTCGTGCCGTGATCGCAATGTAATGAATGGCGTAAGATCGCGTTGATGCTATTAAATTCTAAACATTAGGCTGCATTAAAATTCATAAAAAATCATCTAATTTACATAATTTTTTCGTTTTTATTTTAAAAGAGGGAGAAAAGAATGTTTCACGATTTGTCAAAATATCAAAAAGTTATGACGGGTAGAATTCAAGATGCCACAGTTTTAAAATTATTTTACGAAACAATCCGCCGAAGCAAATGCTTAGTAAAAAAATTCCTAAAAATCGGTAAATCATGTTACGTATTTAGGACAAACTGTTTTTAAAAGAAAATTTTCTCCTCTATCCGATTATACAAATGCCGTTTTGCTGCGAGCGTAATTTCCGCCGTCATTACGAATTAGGTGAGAAAAAATGCCAAAAATCGCATAAAACATAAAATAAAAAAAATCTAGGTCGAATTTTGAAAAAATCGCTTCAAGGTGCACAACTACATATTTACATCTTCCCGAGTACCAAACTTGGTGTTTCTAGGTGTAGCCGTTTGTTCGTAACGCTGCCGACAGACACACACACACACAGACACACAGACACCTTCTTTTATAATAAGTAGAGATTTGTCCCTCATTTTTCAATAAATAATTTCCGTACTCTATGGACATCACATAATATTTCCATGAATTCTTCTTCTTGAAATCTGAAGAAGAGGAAGCAATTTCGTTGGATCTGAAGAAGTTTCTTCAATCAGAAACAGGCCTTATTTTTCTCCTGTCAGACTGACAGGAGAAAAAAAAAAGGAAACGAATACTTGTCAAATAACGGAGAAATTCCGTCTGCACTGCTGCCAGAAAAATTTCGTGAATTTAAGAAATAACTTTTGAGAGAGCATATTTATACATTAATTTATTCCTCATATTTTAGTGAATAATATCCATACTCCTTAGAAACGTTATATTTCCGTGAATACTTCCCGAACTTCAGAAGAAGAGGAAACAAATTCGTAGAATCTCGAAAAAGTTTCGTCAACTGACAGGAGAAAAAAGAAACGAATGTTCGCTAAATAAAGGAAATATTATGGGAGAACTGATTGTTGCAAAATTTCTCTGAATCAAAGAAATAATTTTTAAGTCTTCTTTCAGAATTAGAGTAGAAATATATATATATATATATGTATATATATATATATATATATTTAGTGGGGCAGGAGAAACATTCCTATAGCATTTATAAACTAAACTTTTTCATGATGTAAACACCTGAAGGCTCATTCCAATGCGAATACTTTAATGTTTTAATGTCTCTCACATTTGAAGACGAAGATCAAAACAGCTTCCTGTCCAGGATTAGCCTTCATTCGTTCTCCCCCTTATTATGCAATAGCTTTTGCAGATTTTTTTTTTCTTTACATAAACCATGTTCCCGTTTTTTCATTTAATTTTTAACGGAAGTGTCAATCGGTATACCTCACTTCCCTTTTTCTTCCCTCGACATGTTTTCTTCCTTAGTGGCGCCCGCTCAAAGGCCGGCACCTGGGCACCAAAGGTTTGTTTAAGACAGGGACGTAGCCGGGGGGGGGGTATCGGGATATATCTCCCCACCGAAATTTCTGGATTAGTGATGAAATCCCGTCTATTTATACACATATAAGTTCATATCCCCCCCCGAAAAATTTTCCAGGCGCGTATCCCACCCCGAAAAATTTTCCTGGCTACGCGCCTGGTTTAAGATATGGCATTTCGACAAGTAATTTGAATAATTACGGACTTCAGTATTCCTCGTACGACTCTGAGTAAGTCCGTCGATGATTTTCTGACACTGCACTTTTCTCTGGCTGCGACTAGAGTGGCATTTGTTATTTCATGAATGTACTCACCTCTGTCGATTTTCTTTTAATAATTGTGGACCATTTTAAGTCAGTAACAAATATTTAATTCAGAATTAACCGATTCATAAATGATTATTTGGCTGACTTTATTACATAATAAATACATTTTCGGTACAATAAGAGTAGCTGATTTTGGCCAGGACTCGCTTTCTGATGAGAAACGTATTGGAGTATGTGACCCGTATGCTGCTGGAAAACCTGCCTCGTAACCATATTAGAACTTTACATCGACGAGTAACGTTTTAAATTGTTTGCAAAATAAACACGAAGTTACGTGAAGAAGAAGCCTTCTTTTAGTAAGTATATCAAAACAATTAGTTTAATACAAGTACATTTATTTTTAGTTTCAATAAAGACCTGTATATTTACTCTCAATTGAAAAATTAAGAAAGCAAATCTTCGATGATGTGGCAGCAGTTACTTAACTAAAACTTTTGGAGATGATGTATGCTGTGTTTCTACTTCAAATAGTTACCCTGATGGCTTCATGTAGCGGCTCATTTCAAAACTAAAGTGAGCTAGAAAACGTGCCCCTATGGAAACTATTCCCCAATCTCCTCTATATTTTTGTCTGTGTCTATGTGCTGACATAATCTTTCTAGCATACTGTACTGAATGCGCATTTTTAGTTGGGCGATTACTACTTTCCGTTTGATGCGGATTAATTACACTAAATCCCAGGGACGAATTTAATGCTTTACTGTTAGTTGAAGTTCTTAGTTAATTCTCGCCACTGTTAGTGCCAGTAGTATTCTGAATGGAGGTGCTGTTTATTTTTCTTACCTAAAAGATTGTTATAGAACATTATTGTTGAAAAGATGATTAAAAGAAAGTGATAATAAATTGCCTACAAATGGATTCTTTTTCTTCCATGACAAAGAATGAATTTTATTCCTTTCAATTCATTAATTAAAGAAAATTATAGTTGATGGCTCGATTCGAGATGTGCATCATTATGCAGGTAAGCTTTTGCACATTCACACTAATCTCTTATCGTAGAAATCCAAATACACTGTTCCATTATGTGAAAGTGTGGTGGGTGTCACTACAAAGGTCACCGAAGCTAGGTGCCGTCTCTGTAGCCATAACGTGATCTTTCAGATTCCAAACAAAAGAAATGGGGGTATAAAAAGCTCTAGCAATTTTGGTCAAATGGAAGATGTCAGAAATAGCACTAGCGCAACAGAAGCATTGCCTACCCATATAATTGCTCTGTGTGGAATATGGTGGACTTTTGCCATTTTATTATATGGGTTCAGATAAATATGCTGTGCCCTTTTCTAGTTCAAGATCTGTCATATTCAACTAAAAGAAGGGGAAAGTGGTCTAAAGCGATCCCCTTAAGGGTAAAACTTGTATAAAACAGCATAAATGTTTAAATAAAAGTTTGGACCTTTGCTATCATTTTTTACCCTATATTTTGCAACGTAAATATATTTTAATAATATTTTTAAAAAAATAGAATTTTGATACAAAGGATCATTTACCCTCAACCAAACGGCAAAATGATCACTCATTTGAAAATAATTGTAAATTGTTTTTTATCTACAAAATAGATGAAAAAGTAACCTTGTCTATACATAATGGAATAAAATAAACAAACATGTAGTATGCATAATTTATTTTATGAAACTTTTAAAATAAAAAAGTGTCACAAACAATAAAGTGGAATATTTAAAAATTATAGTTAAAAAATTATGGCCTACACTAAACGCAAAAATGAATTTTTAGGCCATGTTACTGGATGACTTCGAGAAACATAACAAACTTTGCAAGTGCAATTCCCATCCAAAAACATACATCATTCAACAAACCAAGTCATATTTCTGTACATGAACGATTATTAGAGAAGGTGGCCTAAAATAATCCTAGCGGGTAAAATAATCTACATACCGTGCACATACGTTTTCTTCCATGCAGGTGTTCTATCTACGGGGTAACAAATAAACTAGTTGCGCCAAGTGAAGAAACAATAGCAGCATTAAAGTGATCACAGTATTAGGCGTCTAAATAAATTCGTATAAAAATTGGATTTTATAACATTTGTCATAAGGTAAGCACTAATTTTCCTACTTATTTAGATAAACAATCTTTCATGTACAGAAATATGGCGTGGTTTACTGAATGGAGAATATTTTTTAGATTATAATTTAGGTTAGATCCAATGTCACAATTACTTAGGTGGGTGAATGATGCATGCACTGGGGTACCTGAGAATGATGCTCATGTGTACTTTTGTAATATGTGCTCAAATATTCCGAGTTTTTGAAGTGGCGGAAAAAGATATCATTTAATTTACGTATTTCTGCATTTACTGTGGGCCATAATTTTGAATTATAATTTTAAAATATTCTATTTTATTGTTTGTAATACTTTTTCATTTTAAAATCTTCATAAAATAAGTTATGTGTGTTATCTGATTGTAAAATTTATTTTATTTCATTATTCATAGCCATTGTTACTTTTACGTCTTTTTATTTTGCTGATAAAAACAATTTAAAATTATTTTTTTAACGAAGGATCAGTTTGCTATTTGGTTGAGGGTAAAATAATCCTTTCGACACTTTTTCAAAGTTCCATTTTTTAATCGCTCAGTTTGGATTGAAAATATCATAGAAATATGTTTATATTGCAAAACATAATGTAAAACACATTAATAAAATGCTAAAGATTTATATAAACATTTACGTTAATTTATATAAGTTTTCCCCTTAAGGGGATCATTTTAATCTACCTTCCCCTATATCTAAATAAATAGGAAAGGTAGTTCTTACCTTATAACGAATATTATAAAACCCAGTAAAAAAAAAAAATTCTACTCAGATATTTAATTCACCGATTGCTTGTATACTGCCATTGCGTCTTCTTGTATTGGCCCAACTAATTTATGTTTTGCACGATATATAGCACTACCTGTATCTAAGAAAACATATGTGGAACGTTTTGCCCTCTACGATCATTTTTAGCCGCCGTCCCCTACCCTTCCGCAAGCTTGAAGGAGCATGTGTGAAAGTGTACATCCAAATGCGTGTGTATGCAAAGTAAAACATAAAATAGCGTGAACATTGTCAGGCTCGCGTCATTAGGGAGTTTGTGCATACCATTTTGACTCACGGTAACGCTAACGTTAAATGCCATTGGACGATATCGCGCATGCGTACGTATGAAATCCGAAAGGTGGTTGGTCAAAATACATCGTATAGCAGATAGCGTTAGCGTTAACGTATGAAGAAACGGTATGCACAAACTCCCTATTAATAAAGAACACGCTACTTCTAATAAATATATGTATTGGACAGTTCGTTTCAGAAAAATCTGTGTGTCAAAAGTCAATTCAAAGTCATACTTTTTGACTTTGCAACATTTACTCTGGAAATCACAAACGCAGATTCAAAGCTTAAGATTGAAATTTTTCGAACAGACGAGAGTGATACGAAATCTTCATTGTGCTGGGTAATTCTGTTGCACTACCTATCAGTAATCAGATGAACTTATCTTTGCATAAGACATTCGCATAATATTCTTTTAAAAATTTATAAATTGTACATACAATTTTTTTTGTCGAACCATCTACTTATTTCCTTTATGTTCTACAATAAAAAAAATCCAAGTACCTAGGAAAATTCTTTCCATATTTCTTCGCAAATAAAATATTTTTCCTTAATGCATCACACAAAGTTGAAAAAAATTCCTTATAGAATATTAAACTTTAAAAAAATTCTGTTTTGTTTAACTTATTCCTGTATCAATATTCGCATACCTTAGAGAATTTCTTTTTTAACCTCTATGAATACTTTACTTTAAACTGAAAAGCTGCTGCCCTTCATAAAAAGTCATCTTTCAGACATCGTTCTCTTTCGATCAGGGTAAAAATCAAGAAAAAATTCCTTGAATTCATTCAAGCAAAGTAACTCAACAAATGCCTTCATGGAAATCCATCCCATTCAAGCAACTTTAAAATTTTCGCACAGACATATGATGAATTGTGCTGTCACTTTTTTTTTTTTTTTTTTTTTTACTTTCAATGCGTAAATATATATATATTGAATTTTGAGCATATAACTTTTGTAGACTTTGGTTTACATTTTGAAGGATTAAGAAAAACTGTGTGATAGATAAATATTTTGAGTACACAAGTTATAATCATAAGTTGAAACTGTCTTATATCATTTATTTCAGTAATCGCAAGAAATAAGGATTAAAGTTTATTTTATTTTTATCAGCAAGCTGTGTGTAGTGTGATACTAATATTTTAAAATGTCTAATAAATTTTTCATATAGGTCTAATGATTCTGATTGTACATGTTTTTTTTTTTTTTTGCACATCTTGGATAACACATTTTCTTTCCTTTTCTCTTTGATCTTCTGGCTGGTTGACTGTATAGTTTACGGCTGATTGCTGTGACACTCCTTTTCTTTCTAAATTTATTAATCCTTTAGAATCTTATCAGTAATTTTCATTTACTATTTCGTGCTGCAGGAATCTGATTCTAATTTGTAGTTTCTTGCATTTACTTCCGGAAGTTCAAAGGTACGAATCTATGAAATATTTCTCTGAAAATTCTATCAAAGATTTTATATTATCTTATTACATCCTTCATATGAGAGGGGTTCAAAAGTAAGTTAACAAATCCTTTAAAATTAAAATTTATCCACGAAATTCAAGAGATACACATACATAGCAGCCTATTCGGTGCAGTTCATTTTCTGCCAGCCCACGGACATAAAAGTTTCTGTTCCATCTGTACACCAATCTCTTGAATTTAGCACTGAAGAAATGGGGACCCTGGTGATGAGACACCTTACGGCAGAGTCCTGAACTGCAGTATTGATTTGAGAAGACCGTCTTGCCAGGCGTTTCTTCAACTATGGAGATTGAAATCAGTGGGTGCGAGATCTGGGCTGCACGGAAAATGTTCAAATACGTTCCACTGGAAGAACTGTAGAAAACCACGTGTGCGCCAGCTTCATCCAGTGGCATTTGATTGCTGTGATCATTTGTTATGCTTAGACATGGAGTATCATTCGCTCGACGAATATATGCATTTGTGAGGACGTCTCTTGTTATCTTACTTTTAGAACCACCTACATATTAAAGTGAAATCGATATATTTTTTTATTTTTTTCTTATATTATATTTGTATTTATACGTTAAATTTTTTTTTCCTTGAGAAAGGAATTTTTCAGTTTATCATCCAGTGAGATTAAAATATATATGCATGTTTTCAACATTTACGACATTTCAAAAGAAATGCCTGACAAATTCGTCTGAAAATTCAGACATGTGATAAACATAGACGACTATCACTTCCAGGTATGATTAATTCATAACTGAATTGAGTCAGACATCTAATTAAATTTAATAACAATTTTTTTTTTTTGGATCACACTGTTTCAAGAAATGTATAAGCGCTTTCAAACCAAATATTTTATTTCCTTCTGTGAACAATGTTTGTCTGAATCTATGTGTCTATAGTGAATATAGCCCCAAAGATGTGAACGTTTTCTTAAATTTAGAAAACATCGGAAATTTCAGATTTTTGATTAATATGATTAAGATACAAAGAAAGAAAGAGCATTGACAAATCACTTGCATAGTGACATCTTGAAAATCTCTAAATGTGGAAGCACAAAAATTTGCATTAAATTCTACTCCCAGTATCCAAGCAAAAGTGTTACTGTAGAATTCGAAGATTTTATCGAAAATAGGATTTTCTACCAGCTTCAGAACTCCACTTTCATATTATATGGAAAAGCGAACATAGAGTATCTTATTTTTAAAAGAGGTTACCGTTCAAGTTTCAATTTTAGCTGCCTCGCTTTTAGTTGTCCAGATCTAAAATCTGCTTATGGGTAGATGGTTGAGAAAAATAAGGTTCTTTAGAGGGAATTTGGAGCAAATAATCCTATAAATATCTTTTCTTTGGGTGCCGTTGGAAAATGGCCTATTAAGACTTTTTAAGTTAATTTTCATAGTGTAGTACGTATTAAAAATATCAGGCAAAATATGAGAAATATTTCGCATAGTTTGTAGGTAACTGGTCTAAGAGTTCTAAGAGTTCACCAAATAAACTTCTATTAAAAGACTATATCTGCGCATAAATATATGCTTTTTTAAAAGTATTTTATCACACAAAATAATATCGAATCATTTATTTACGCCTACAGCGGGATTATTAATCAGTATGTTGACCTAATACTGTTATTACTTTCATTTGAAGATTTTTAAAATATTTCATAGCTTAATTAATTAATTATTATTTAATTTTTTAGCTTTTACAATATAATTTGACTTTTAGGCAGAATTATCACGAAATAATTTTAACTTATTTTAAATAGTACATCTTCAACTAATATTTTGTTGTGTGATTGCTTTGTTTTCCCCAATCGTATATTTCTACGACGTATGCAAGCCAGCACACGTCGTAGTGCTGGCAAGCTATACGCCAGCTATGCGTAGTGCTAGTCAAGACATTTCTGTTTAAAAATACAGGGTGTTCATAATTCAAGTTTCTCTATTTAGAGCGGTATACGGCAAAGTTATCTGTCAGACTGCCACTAAATTTGCAAAAACCTTGAGCTATCGGAAGAAGATGAATGAAAGAAAAAAATTAGTTCAAAAAATCTCCACCAGATGTTGTTTCAAGTAGGTTTCGTTATGCAAATTCTTTCCTGTACTCAGGTTTTTAAAAAATCTGCAACAATCTGCTCATTTTTCTAGTCGTTTGTGAATGTTTGTTTACTTGGCAAAATCATATATTACTCGTGAAGCTCTTGTAGGAAGCAACGATTCTGCAGTTACAGCTTTGCGTTGAAATCGCACCTTAAAGGAATTCAAAAACGTTCAGTGGCAGATATGGAGCTAAGAAGAATTATGGCAAAATTTCAAGAGCGAGATCGTTGAGTGCTCTATCCGGAAAAGGATGGAAAAGTGTTGATGGACAGATAGTTATGTTTTACAGTAATTACTGTACAAATTCATTTGAAATTTGTAATGTTTTTTGTATTTGTCTATTTTTGTCACGTTAAGACATTATGCATCGCCATCTGGTGGTGATTTTGGAACTATTTTTACTACAGAAATTGCTATACCATGTTCTTATTAATATTTCTGAAAACTTGGTAGTATTTGCTGTACACCGCTCTCCGAATTATAAACCTATAGTTGTGACTGTATATGAATACCCTGTATTTTACTTACGATGTTGTAAGTATAATCCAAGAAACAAATTAAGCAAACGTTTTGAGGCACAATGTTTTAATAGTACATAAACGATTTAAACCAGAAGTAAAGTAAGCTGGGGGTCTGTTTTAGATTAAAAGTATATAACAAGTTCTTCACGTTCATGCCATTTGTTTGAAAATATTATGATGAAAAGTTTGATTTTTAATATTTTTAATTCCATACCTATAAAAAAATACTGTTATCTAAACTTAAGAAATAACCGATACATCTAGTTAGATGTTCTAAATGTTATTAAATTCTTTTATATTTTCTAATAACCTAATTATTTATAAAGATAATGAAAACTTCTCTTGAAATTATTTTATCCTCTTGAATGAAGAGTGTTTTCAGTAAGTAACACCACTTATGCACGTAATCTGGCAGCTCTCTAGAATTACACAAAATTGTTCAAACATGACACGTTGTCTGCTTAAGTAGATTTTTAAAGAATTTCTCACAAAATATGTAGTCATTAGTTCATTTTAATTCTGAAATATATGTATATAATGTAAGAAAATTTTCAACATTAGTGTACTACAGTGCGAAACAAAGATCATTAAATATGAACTGTAAATGAAATATTCACTTCGAATCGCTACACTGACAATACAAACACTTCAAAACTTCAAAATCGGGTTTACTAAATAAGATATAAATATTATTCTTCAAATATATAAGCTTAAAACTTGAACAGGGACGGCTGTTCAATTTTAACAGTTACGTCGATGATACTTAAGAAATTTGCTTTTCATATTCTAAATGCACTATATTTTAAGAAATTTTAAGAAAGTCAGTGTGTTCTCCCCTTCAAAGTATAATTCTTAATGTGAAACTGGACTTTATCTTATCACTTAATAACAAACTCTCGTGAGACTCACCATAAATTCACTTTAAAGTCTCTGGGATGCAGACTTGCGATTATTTTGAATAAAGAAAGCATTTTTCCTTAAGCTGACGGTTCTTGACAATGGCATTAAATTACTTTAAACGTTTTGTATCGCGTGTTTACAGAAATTTCTAAAGCACTTTGTCATAAAATTTAAATATGACGTAACGTTCATATGCGTACAGTCAGTATAGACAAAACAATAACGTACAGTGAAAAATTTATTACTGAGTCTTCCTTTTCTATTAAATATGCAAGTACGATTTTAATACTTCAATTTCTAAATTCAATTTTATGTTAATAAGTCAATGTCAGATGTGTCTCACAACAACAGAAATATGTTTCATAAATCTTACAATTTACTTGCTTATAAATGTTCTTACTTATCACTTGTAATTGCTGTTGAAAATGAGCTAAAAAATTAATTAAACATAAAATATTTAATAGAAAGACTGCTAGAAAAGAAGAGCAAAATGCCTTTTTATTCAGATTTGATTATCCAAGTCGTCTAGGCATGGCCCTATTCATCATATTTTGACTTGGAAAAGTAAATGTTGTATAATGTGTGCATGAGGAAAAATAATCTTTCTCAAATGTTACGAGTGAGTATTTTTGAAGAGAGTGAACCAATAATTTTTCTATTTCACAGAGCAGTCTTCTTGTGAAAATCATATTAAACAAAAGTATTGGCATTATGAATAAAATTTCCAAATCATTTATGTGCATGCGTGAATGTTCCTATTTTTTGAGAAATATTATTATTTCTTTCTTTACCTAAATGCGTTGATTTAGAAAAGTAGGTTAATAAATACCTAAATGCGTTGATTTAGAAAAGTAGGTCAAATAATTTACATTTCAGCTAACATGCTTTTTTTCTTTTAATCCTAGATAACTAAACACTCGTATACGGTAACTTTGAAGTTCCATCAAAATAGGCATTGATAATATTTTTAACATTGGAAAAAACCACATAAGACAAGACTAAAAGTGGGGTGAGCGTGGCAGAATTTGTATTTTCTGTCAATCTGGGAAACACGCACACTTTAAACAAACTGCCAAGAATGCTACCGATAACTTTACCACTTTTCTATTTTTAATTCAAATATTATAATGCATTTTTTAAGTTAGAATCATTTGTTTGAAATAAATAAAATAAATATATAAAAATATATTTAATTCTTAGTTTATTAGTCGAATGATTAGTTCGAGAGTAACACTGATTTGAGTCTAGTTATCTGGGGTATCACTAAATATATGAAATGCATATACAGCCATTACTTGGAATAGTAAAAATTACAAATTGTACAAAACTGAAGAAGCTCTGTTGAAACTAGATTTTGTAGACTTGACACGTTTTACATAATATTCCATTGATTTTATAGAAGTATTTCCGGGTACGTGTGATCTGCCATTATAACCGAATCCATCTTCCTAAAGAAATAAACTGAACACACTTGTCCATAACAATCTACAATGCCTTCATGGCTATTTGTGCATGGCTAAAATAATGTATTATGCTTTTGCAAGGCAATGAAATGAAAGTTGATGGATATTGATTTGAAGATCCAAATATATACTTATGTCTGTAATTACAGCTCTTATTTATCTCGAATTAACATCTGGAACACCGTGAATTTCGGCTTCTCTCGACAAATCAATTCATATATCACCAACTATTGAGTTTGCGTTTTTACTAGAAAATAAGTGGTACTTGGGACACAACAATAACAACAACAATAAATAATATAGCTGCATTGCGTATTTTTGCGTTATATATCTATCAAGACTGAAAACATTTGGGGGAAGTATTTGGGGGGAAAATTTCATCTTATTAATACTCTATAATATCCATCTTTTTAAATAAATAATTTTAGAAATACAAAATGAATGCTTTTTGATTATAATATAAATTGATTATTTATTTGTCATAAATGACAGAGAAAGTAGTCTAATTTATATGTACTTTTTGCATGTGTTTAGTATCATATAAGTAGTTTGTAAAGCTTTTCTGTAAAACAGTCTTACAAAAAACATACTGTCTTAACCATTTAAAATTCTGTGACCCCAGTTAAGGACGCAAAAATACCTATATAATATCATCACGCAGGATAGATGTCGTAACTTGTGCATATAAGGAAAAACTAATTTTACTCGAAAATTCAATAATCAGACTTTTTAATGTTATTTTTTAATTACAAGTTTAATCTTTATTTTCAAATAGTTATTTAATTCAAAGTGAAATTATATAATCAGTTCTGGAAGTTAATGCATTCAAAATTTTGAAGTAAATTTTTTCGAAAAGAAGTGTAATAATTTTAAATAAGTTTTCTGTAACCATACAGTTGCTGAAAGTTCTTCAAAACTGTTTTCGGAAATAAATGGCTAGGAATTCGTCAAGCTTGTTTCAATTGATAACAAATAAAAAATGACTTAACTGTACAGGATGCCCCAAAAATGTGGTAACAAGCTTTAATTGTTTATCTGTTATTTATCCGAGGAAAGTGGGCAATGTAAATTAAAAAACAAAAGTTCATAACGAAGTCGGACTCTTAAGAAAAAATTCCTCTCAATTTCAAAAAGTTACATTTTTTTTAATTTATAAAAGATTCCCGTGCAAAAAAAAAATTCCCAGTTAGTAAAATGTGCTAATGAAGTGATGGAAAAATTTTGAGAATTTTATTTTAAAACGTCTCATAGATATGAAGATTAAAATTATGTTGGCTTAAATCAATATTCAGTAACTCTCGAGATGAAAAAATCACGCCAAATGATTGCATTACAGGGGTCGAACAGAAAATAATTTTTTCCCACTCTAGCAAAAAGCCTTTACGTTCAAATTCATGTATAGCCCCCGATCATCTTTGTTTAAAGATATCTCTGAGACGTTTTATGATGAAATACTAAAATTTTGTGCATAATGTCATTAGTGATATGGGCCTGAGATTTTTTTTCTGTGGGAGTTGTACACAAATTTAAAAAGGGTAAATTTTTGAAAATTAAAGAGAGGAATTTGTTTTTATAAACTCTTATTTCCGACCTTATTTTGAACATTTTTTTTCAATTTATATTAGATTTTTATCGATAATACAGCGGTTCCCAACCTTTTAACATCGCCCCCCCTCACATTTTTCAGCATACATTCAGTTTTGTTTTCTTCAACAATGAATATGTGGTCGCCTTTTCTACAAAATAACGTTATCAGTTAAGTTTAAAGAAACATTTTAAGAGAAAATAGATTGTTTTTGAGTAAAAATAAGAAAAAGTAAGTTGCTTTTTAAAAACATTCATTATCACTTGCTCTTCGTCTGTTTTTTTCACGCCCCCCCCGCAAACACTCTGCGCCCCTCTATGGGGGAAACGCTGTTTCTGATAGATAAGGAATTAAAGCCCAAAACGGCCTTTTCCAGACACCTTATTTACAAATTTATGGTAAAATGTTTAACTATATGCAGCTTGTCTTGCGTTCAAGATGTATTTAAATAATTTTAGCAGTTTCAACATTATTATGCAGTTTTATCGTTTCTTATGAAACAGTGGGCATTATTTAATGTATAAAATGTGCATCATACTTACTATATCAGCAATATGCTGAACTGCAGTCTGTCGCTTTCTTTTAAAATTCAAATACTACCTAAACAAAAAGTCATGTACTTTACAAAAATGGTAAAACGTTTTTCTTAGATTTATGATTTAATGGACTAACAGTATTTTTCCCATCTCTGGAATTATTTATTCAGTGTTTTTTCACAGTAAAACTGGCCTTCAATACCTTTGGGGCATTCTCGAGCTTCGGTATTATAGATTTAACCAATTCGTGCTTTCAATTTCTCGAAATAAACAATTGTTTTCTTGAGGCTATGAATTTAACGAAGTGTAAAAAGTTTGCTTTTGTTATTATTATTTTTAGCCTTGCAGAATTTTTTTTTCAGAAAGCTTCCAAACTACAAAGTTTGGCAATACAGTGTAAATTGAATCTTTCATGATTATATGATTTTATAGCTGAAATTTGTAGAATGTTTTGTCCATTACTTGTCCTATTAAGATTATATATATATTAATTGTTAGGATTTTTTTAATCATGTAGTGCCCTGCTTTAATCAGACAAATGTACTGATGGGGTAAAACAATCTAAAACTTAATATATATTTTTTTAACGACATTAGTATTTTATGTTATATTACAATTTTCTTATTTTTGTTTGTAAAATATTAGGAGCTCAATTTATTTCATACAAATTTATCAAAGTCTGCAACACTTAAACAATACACAGGGCGATCCAAAAAATCTGACTCACACCTTTTCTTAAATATTGACCACACACATGTACAATAAATTACAAAACTACTAACTACATAAAAAGAAGAACAGAATTTTATGGTATATAAAACATAAATATAAAATTAAAAGTTTTGTAAGGCTCCCATACGAAAAAAATTCCGAAAACAGTAAAATGTGCCCCATACATTAATTATCCCAAGTACAAAATTTCAGCTTTTCATCATAAAAAGGTGGTAGATATGTTTAAACAATCTTGGTAAGGGTCTGTATAATACCAATAACGCCAAAAGTAATATGTCTTCATGGAATCATATCTTTCTTTCGTAATTTGTGTAAAACCCCTGAAATCCGCTCTTCTGATATCATTTTTTCTCTTCCAACATTTTTTCTCTTCCTCGAAAACAATTGAAAAGTGGTTTAAGTGAATACGTATTTATTTTAATATCTCTAAATCGTTTAGATGAAAGGATGAAATTAATTTCCATCACCTAATTATTGTATGGGGCATATTTTAGTAATAAGGAATATTTTTGTACTGGGGTGGTATAAAAATTTAGTTTTTACATTTATTTACATTTAATATCCTGAAAATTTTAATTTATAACTTAAAATTCTGTACCTTTTTTGCGCACCTTTGTAGTTTATTATGTGTGTCTATGATCAATATTTCAGGGATAAAAGCCTAAGTCGCTTTTTTTTAGAACACCCTGCATACAAAAACAGCATAAATAAGACTATAAAAAAATAAAATTTATATGAATAGGTATATATATATAATTGGTTTGCAAACACAGAGATGTTCTGAATTCTACTTACAATACAAAAAAAAATCTGGAGTGACTCCACTCGACTTTCCGAACTCTTACGATTAAGATCATCAACAAACAATTAAATCAATTTTAATCGATGAATAATTCAGCAAAAACTCTTAGTTATTTTTCAATTTGAGCTCAATCGAATGTACCGTTTAAACGCTTGCGTACTTTCAAAAATCCCCCCCCCCTCTCATAGGTCATAATGAAAAAGAAATCTTTGTCGTAGCTCTGTAGAAAAACTATACTCCAATACACACCAAAATCAATACCGATCTTGCAACGGTGGTTTATAACATACATACCCAATTTGAGCTTAATAGAATGTACCGTTGAAACGCTAGCGCACTTTCAAGAATGTTCTCCCATAGGCCACAATGTAAAAGAAATCTTTGTCGTAGCCCCGTAGAAAAACTATAAATCCTATACACGCCAAAATCAATATTGGTCTTACGATGGTGGTTTATAACATGTATACTCAATTTGAGCTCAATCGAATGTACCGTTTAAACGCTAGCGCACTTTCAAGAATTTTCTCCCATAGGCCATAATGTAAAAAAATCTTTGCCGTAGGCCTGTAGAAAAACTATAAGTTCTATACACACCAAAATCCATACCGGTCTTACGATGATGGTTTAGAACATATACCCAATTTGAGCTCAATAGAATGTACCGTTAAAACGCTAGCGCACTTTCAAGAATTTTCTCCCATAGGCCACAATGTAAAAGAAATCTTTATCGTAGCCCCGTAGAAAAACTATAAATACTGTACACACCAAATTCAATACCGGTCTTACGATAATGGTTTAGAACATATATACCCAATTTGAGCTCAATCGAATGTGCTGTTTAAACGCTAGCGCACTTTCAAGAATTTTCTCCCATAGGCCATAATGTAAAAGAAATCTGTCGTAGCCCAGTAGAAAAACTATAAGTCCTATACACACCAAAATGAACGCCGATCTTGCGACGTTGGTTTATGACATATGTACCCAATTTGAGCTCAATCGAATGCCCCGTTTAGGAGCTATCGTGTTCACTCACATACACACACACATGCATACATACATCTCGTAAAAATAGCGTAAATGAAATCAGAAGACCTCAAAACGTGTAAATACACCAAAATCTCGAACTCGAATTTTTTCATAATTACAATACTTTCCTTACATGGTACATGGTCGGAAAGTAATAAATTAGCGTAAAATTATTTGCATTGCAAAACGTCTAGTGTGGTATTGTTTTTAGGCTGTCGGTAAGATAAAAATTATAACCTTTAAGGCATTAACCTTCTAAAAAATCATAAATTGTTTTCACACGATAAGATTTCAACACTGGTACACGAAAAAAGAAAGTAGTACAGCTCTTATCGAGTTCAACTGCTCGTAGGTTTAACCTATTCGATTTCAATCTCATCTATCGAAGGCACAAGAACGAAATTTCCTTTTTCACACTCGATGTTGATTTATGAATGCCTAACCTTAAGAGTATGAATACCCTGTGGAGTGAACAAATTAAACCTGGAATCAAATGAAATGAAATACATGATTCCACTTCTTCAGAAAAAGTATTCAGTTTAGCTATTTTTAACAATAAAAAGGTATAATATTATATATATTTTTAAAAACAACTATAGCTAAGAGAAATCATTTTACAATACCTTTTTAGAGCTTAAAATTTAAGCTTGATATTTTATGACGTATGATCATTTTGCTGAAAAAATAGGCGATATACATGGCAGTGAAATCTAAAATTTAATGATCTGAATTTTCCGCTTCAACCATTTAGAAGGTTAATACGTTTAGCTTTTATAATTTTTACTAATTGATACTGTATTAATTTAACTAATAACTGACCAACTAACTTTATAGAAATAACTAATGAGCTGTTCTCAAAAATATCCAGGCCCGTGCTGGGTGCCTTGAGAGGGCGGTGGACAAAGGATGATGAGGGCGCTTTCCATAGGCGTCGGCAACATAGAACAAGAGGGGAGGGAGAGCACTTGTCCCTCCGCAGGCTCTTTTTGTCCCTATTTTTACTTTCCGAACATGTACCATGTAAGGAAAGTATTGTAATCATGAAAAAATTCGACTTCGAGATTTTGGTGTTTTTACACGTTTTGAGGGCTTCTGAATCCATTTATGCTATTTTTACGAGATGTATGTATGTATGTGTGTATGTGTGTGTGTTTGTGTGTATGTGAGTGAACACGATAGCTCCTGAACGGAGCATTCGTTTGATCTGAAATTGGATATATATGTCATAAACCACCGTCGCAAGACCGGTATTGATTTTGGTGTGTATAGGACTTAAAGTTTTTTTACAGGGCTACGACAAAGATTTCTTTTACATTGTGGCCTATGGGGGGAAATTCTTGAAAGTGCCCTAGCGTTTAAACGGTACCTTCGATTGAGCTGAAATTGGGTATATATGTTATAAATCCCCATCTTAAGACCGGTATTGATTTTGGTGTGTATAAGTATAAGACTTGTAGTTCTTCTACAGGGCTACGACAAAAATTTCTTTTATATTATGGCATAATGGAATATTCTTGAGAAATTCTGGAGAAATTCTTGAAAGTGCGCAAGCGTTTAAACGGTGCATTCGATTGTATATATGTTTGAATTATTCATCGATTAAAATTTATTTAAATGGTTGGTAATGATCTTAATCGTAAGTGTTCGGAAAGTCGAGTGGAGTCACTCCAGATTTTTTTTCTTCCTTTTCCCTCTTTCCATCATAGTAACAGTATGGCGAAATAATCTTTGCCAATCCCCCCCCCCCTCTCCCCACACTCACACACTGGAAAAAATATTCTGTTGACACCCATAGCGCTTTCATAATCAGAGTTTGGCAGTATCGCAAATACATGTATTTGAAATACCATTGTCAAAATTACATTTGTATTTTGTATTTTCACAAGAAAAAGCAGAGTATTTTGAAAATGTATTTTAAAATACATTCTCCAATGTAGTTTGTATTTTCAAAATACCGAAAATAATTTTTCATTCTGAAGTTAAATTAATCTAACATCAAAATTAGCTTGATTTGGGAAAATTAAACAAAAATAATAGGACAGCTGTCATTAATTTTTTCCCAGTTCATGACATAAACAATTCTATTGCATCTGCTCTATTTTAGTGTTACAAATGGTAACTAAAGAGGTGTTAGGAGTTTTTGAGACGCTTAGGTTATATTAAGCAAGAAGGAGGGAGGAAATCTCACACGCCTATTTAGATTAGTTTAATGATAGTTGGTCTAGGAGGCTTTCAACTCGATAACTGATTCACAAATGTGAATGAAGCTGAAAAAGGAGAAAAACATGTTTGAGTAATATTCACTGGATTTCTGTTAAAGAATTTATAAAAAATTGCAAATGCGCTACCAAGTTACAGAAAAATAAGCCAGTCTGTATTTCTGAAGTTACATCACGAGATGGATCAAGCTTCCAGTTTAGATGAATTTGCGAGTCGTTGCGCAATTCTCAGTGGAAAAATTTTTGAAATTTTATTTGTAGATGCAAATGAGAAAGTTAAGGCGCAATGCTTTGCCACTCCAAAAGATCTATCGTAAGTGGAACATTCAAAACCACTACAAATTTTAAAACTCGCTTAAAGGTAAAACGTCAATCTTATCATAAAATTGATTAAGCTGGGTTCTTTTGTTCAAATGTCTAACTGAATTCAATAAGTCATAAATATTAATATACAAGCTTTTCAACGCCTTTTTTTTCAAACTTTTTAATTGAATGCTGTGCAAGTTATATTTACTTCTCTTTCCATCAAAGCATGTTTGTCCTACTTTTTAAAAAAGTATGAGAGAGAAACAGTATACATATATCTAAAAAAAAAAATTGTCTTGTTTGGAAATTTAAGTAAACCTCAAGTTTCTTTTATTAATTTTAATTATTCATTATTTATTCCTTTTTTTCTCATCCTATATTTAGAATCATGGATGGATCGTGTTCGAATTCTCAGATATTTAAACCTCACCAATGATGTCTGTATTAAAAATATTAGATATGGGTTTGAATTCGCTTTAAGAGCTTGAACCCTAAATTTATGTTTCTTATCTTATAATTTAAGATTTGATTTTATTAGCTTGGATGAAATAAATGAAATATTTCAGTAAACTTTTCAATTTTTAATGTTGCCCTTATCAAAATGAAGTAATTTTAGAGTGGAGAGAGAGGTTGAAGATAAAACTACTACGAATGATGATGACGAGTTTGAATTAAATGACTCCGAACCATATACCACAAATTCTCAAAATGCGGTTGAACTTTAATTGCTGCAGTTCCTTCCGAAAAATCAACAGATTTGAAAGTTCTAAAGTCATATCCGACAGTAAAAGAAATTTTCATGAAATTTAACACAAGTCTGCTGACTAGTGCTCCTGTCGAAAGACTTTTTCCTTTGCAGGCATCATAAATGCTCCAAAAAGAAATTTACTCTGCGATAATCAGTATGAAAAACTAGTTTTTTTTTTTTAAACAAATCATTCTTTTTTTGAATCATAGTGTTTAGAATAATTATACCATCTTTTAAAAGTCCCTATCATAATTTCTGAATTAAATTGCATACTGTAAAGTAAATTAATACAATGGCACACTTTTTTTTGTGTAGTAATATACGAATGCATCTTAAAGTAGAAGTATAATTTAATTCATCTTCGTTTAGAAGTATATTTAATTTTATATTTTAATTCCATTCATTATCACTAAAAAATAAAGTTCAATAAATATTTGTCAAACACAGTTTTGCTTTCATGTCTTTTAAGATACAATTTATTCCAGAAAAAATTCATGTATATTAAAAAAATAAAAAATAGTTACTATTACATTTGTTTGTTCATCAAAAAATACATTGAATAAAATAAACTAGAAGTTTTTGTAGAACATTTTACTTATTCTTGATTAAAGTTTTAGATGTATTTTGTGTGTATTTTGAAAATACATGTATTGTGTATTTTTTCAATTTAGAAAGTATTTTGTAATTTTTTTTGTGTTTGAAGAAATGTAATTTGCATTTTATATTGAAAATACATTTTTTTTATGTATTTCGCTCAACTCTGCATAGAAACTTATACACAGTTCACAAAACTGTATATTGACAAGTCGCACTAATCTAGTTAAAACGAAACTTAAACGTAACTCCTAAAAAAAGACAATAATAAACGAAAACGAGTGTGCAGTCGCAGATTTAGAAAATGACTGATAAACCAACAAAAGAAAAGAATTCATTATATGTTCGAGGGGTGTCCTTGGAGTTTTTATTATTATTATTATTATTATTATTATTCCTTTTCATTGCTTTCTCAGTAATTTTGTGGACTGGTGTAAACCAGGAAGTTGTAATTGGAAACAATATGTGCCTTGCGTCTGTGCACACCCTGCAAGTCCTGTCCTTGCTTATCAGTAAGTCCTCGAGCTAAAGCCCTGGTTTTTTGTTTATGGAGAGAAGACCCACAGCCCCCCTCTTTTACTACCATATTATAATGGAATCTAGTATTTAGCAAGAGTTGAAATTTTTTTCTGAACACTTGTACACGACACGTACATCTGAAACATTCGCGCCATACAGATATATATATTTCTATGGTCAGATCGGGGGGGGGGGGGGGGCTTTTGCAGATTGCGATCTAACCCAGATGAATAGAGGTAATCTTGTTTTGTGTCCTGAAAATGCACGAAATGTAGGGGAAGAGAAAAGGGGTGCTTAGAAATCTTGTTAAGGCCACTTTCCAGATCGAGAGTCTGCCGCGGCTACAATGTATTTGAATGGGGAGATTTGGCCGCATCTCACGCAGGCGACACACGGGCTGTCCTCTACACCCCTGGTTTTACACCCCATCTATTGTTACCGAACAATAGATGGGGTGTAAAACCACAAGTGTGAAACCACAATATTATCCACGGTCCCCAATTAACTATTGTCCGGAGTATTTCCCTCTTTCTCTGCGGTGCGAAAAATTTATTGCTTACAAGTGATAATTGGTCAAGCGGCCCGCGGCAGACTCTCGATCTGGAAAGTGGCCTTCACTGAGCATGGTTTTCCAAGGAACATATATGTTTTCTCTGTTTGACGCTATGACCTTATAATATGGAAACGCGAAAGGAGTGTAAAATTATGAGTCTCGGATAAAATAGGTGTGTTTGTGTTTCGCTACACGTCTTTAAAATTACTTTGAAAAAATTACTAACTTGTAAAGCTTGTTAAATGATAATATTACTAAAAAGTTTTTTTTTTTTTTTTTTAAAGAGCTCGACTAGCAAAGTTGTCTTTAGACAGGAACACTACCTCTTTTTTGAAGGTTGAAAAATTATAAGGCTTAATTAGTTATTTATTTTTGTACAGGAATAAAAAAAAGGTTCGCGTTGTATGCGACTGCGCCAATCAAAGACTTAAGGAGAGCAACTGCTGCCCCCCCCCCCTCAGCAACGCCATTGCTTTCAAGTTTCTGTGAAAAAGACATTTCCATTTTATTTTATTTTATTCGGAGGGGGTACGGAGACTTTTCATAATATTAATTTGCAAAATCAGTGCCGTAGCTAGGAGCTGGCCAGATTGGCAGGTGCCAGGGGCGCAAGCCTCAGAAGGGCGCACATTGTAGTATTTTCCTGCATAACACTTAAGTAAGAAGACGTCTTAGAGATACACAAAATTCAAATCCTGACAATGACCCTCGCAAGGAAGGATTAAAGGTGGTAGAGGGGGAGATCGGCCCTCCCGAAAAAAAAAATGTAAAATATCCTATTTTATACTTCCATTACATGAATGTGTGTGAATCTTCCAACTAACCCTCACCCCCCGCCACACACACACACACACACAAAATTGCAATAATACGTCACTGGGCCCTCATGCACTAATTACAATATCAATATGAAATGTCGCGAATAATTTTTAAACATCGTATTTTACCATCGACAACCGAAAAAATCCACTAACTCAGCGTTTCTCAACCTGTGGGACGAGACCCCCAAGGGGGCCCAGAGCGTTTGCAGGGGGGCGCGAGAAAAACAAAAGAGCTAGTAGTGATGCATGTTTTTTAAAAAAATCATCTTATTTATTCTCATTTTTACTGAAAAATTTATCCATTTTCGCTTAAAATGTTCATTCAAACTTTACTGATAACATTATTTTGTAGAAAATTCGACTAAATGTTCATTGTTAAAGATTAAAAAACTGAATGTATGCTGAAAAATGTGAAGGGGAGTGCCATCGTAAGTTAGCCTTTGTTGGGAATGCGCGGCGTTAAAAGGTTGAGAACCGCTGCACTAACTGATATAAGTAAAAGCAGACTGAGGGTCGATGTTACTCAGAAATCACAGACTGTTAGTCCTTCATGCAGGTGGAAATCGAGTAAGGGAAATATTACAATTAATAGATATTTAAAATGTTAAACTTTTTGTACATTTCATTCTTATTCGTAATAGTGTAGTAAATCTACATTTTTGTATTTTAAAAATGAGAACACTCGAGCAGTGGTGGATTAATGCAATTTTGTCGGAGGGGGGAGGGCGGTTAGTTAGAAGATTGACATATGCATATCATCCATTTTATGGTAGTAAAATAGGATCTTTAACCTTAATTTCTTTTCTCTCGAGAGAGGGGGCGGTCGCCGCCTCCGCCCCAGCCCCTTTAATCTGCCCTTGCATTCGAGGAAAAAAAATATTTCAGTTTAAAACAATTTTTCAACGTTAATTTCTTGTACACGAAAATGTAATTATTTCGCAAATTCTTTCATTGGCTTCAGGCGCATAGGGCGCCGGGGGACACGTCCCCCTGTCCTCCCGGGCCAGCACGGGCCTGAAAATATCCGTAAAAAGAATTGCAACTTTCCTGTTCGGCATTTTGCAAAAGCTGAAATTCATAGTTTGATAACAAAGATACTTGTGGTTTCATTCTCGTATGTTAGTCACATTTTACAAATATGTTAGAATGTGGACGTTTCTACGTGTGGATGATACCAAAATTCAAAAAACTTGAAAAAAAAAAGAGAGGTTTAGACAAGTAATTTTGGCAAAATGTAATATTATTTTTACCTACTAACAACATCAATAATAACTTTAATCATATGTTTGAAAAAACATGATCATACTAAAATTTTTCGCTTTTTGTACTCATATAAAACCTTATTAACATTCGTTCGAAACTTTTAAATAATTCTTAAAATTCTACTACCTCAGTATACATATCTTTTTGTAGCATTCGTCTAATTGCTATGTTAATCTTCGGTGCAATCGAAAAGAAACATATGAAGTTCTTTTTTTTCTGTTTTCAGAATTTTCACAGATTTACTATGTTATTTTCGAATGCAGTGATTGATGTGCTTGTGATAAACTTGTGCTCAAAAACTAATGCCCCACAAAATTTAAAAACCAAAATCGTTATACAGTTTTTAATTAATTATACTTCATCGTGCTGGTATATTACATATTTTTTTTTTTTTTGTTAAAGATAAATTGTTATAAAGATCGTACAGCCCTTATGCATTTCCAAAAAATGCAGGTAAATAAAACTGCTTAGAATTTGCATTTTGATTTATAATCTCTTCCTTTCTTCTTTCTCATGTTCAAAAATGATTGATGTTTTTCATGTTGTGGCGCCATCTTTTGGTTTAAATACAAGCAAGTAGTTTATTTTTTATAGAAAATTCAATGTCCTACAATATGATCGTATTATGGAAATGTTTGTGTTATGCATTTATGTTGTCAGCTAATGAAATTGAATACATGTGTCGAAATCAAGTGAATCTTTGCATTGTATGCAATTCCTTATTATTTAAGAAGAAGTGTATCTCCAAAAATGCATTCATGTATAAGTAGAAATAAAGTACTACCTAGTACTAACTTTTTAGTACTCAGTCTGCACTAAAGTAAATAAACCCCGTGACATGATAGGCTCATGGCAATGTTTTTTCCTTATGCATGCTTTTTTTAAAGTATACGAATCATTACGAAAAGTAATTCACACAGTATCAAAAATATGTGTTGTGTTTGGAGCTTTAAATATTAAGAGAAGGATTGCTAAACAAAACAATGTATGTTATTTAAATATTAAAAATAAGTTTAGTTACTCACAGAAATTAGGATTATATTATTCTATAAGATTGCGTTATTCATTAAAGCATTCAATGCCAGACCAAAAAGTATTAGATTACAAGCCAAGTTTCTTACGTCAATTTCGGATATAAAATATAGTTTTTAATTATAACTGATTCGTGTCGTGAGTAATAAAAATTTCACATATTTCTATCAAACTGTGTGTTCTCCAAAAAAATCAATCAATTATTCAGAAAATTAATATAGGAAAGTTTGCTTACGCGCATGAATGTGACAGGCTGACACGTAATCGGCAACGTATGTGTTAAAAGACTCATAAATAAATTATGAATCAATTAAAGGTTCGTACTGGCCGAAACTTTTGAAATAGTGTCCTAAAATGGTTTAATAGTTTAAAAGTGATCCTTTTTTTATAAAATAATTAAAAAAGTTCTCTCGAGCATCTCAAAGGGAAAGACATTTTAGAATAATTTTTCAAAAGTTCGGAATTTTAGCAAATTATGGACTCGAACAGATCATGTAATACTATATATGAAAATTTTTTGTTTCCAAAAATAAAATGCAATCTTTGTTTTTATTTCGGAAATCAAAATATTGCTTTTCTTTTAGCAATACTATAATTGTAACACTGATATTTAAAGCAATAATCATTTTTTAATGTGTTCCGTTTGCACCAGAACTGCTCAAAAAGAAAATTAAATATATTTGATAAATGCACTTTTGTGATACACTATTCATTATTATACAACAATTAATATGGGTTTTGAATTTTAAAATAATTCAATAGCATTTTGAAAGGGGTTTTTACAATAAGTTGGATTGTTTAAAAACTTGTAATAAAATAAAGTATTTTACTTCTAATAGGAATTTTTTTACGTACTGTCCAATATTTGAAGCAATTTTTTAGAATTTTTAACTTGTTATCCAATATTTTCAAAAAGTATCTGTTGAAATGAAATCAATATATTTTTTACTAGTCTCAAAATAATGCTTCTAACGATATTAAGATTTATGCATTTTCCTACTGATGAGTTTTAAAAATAGAATTTAATTATTATTAACTTATAAAAGAATCGACTTAGAACTTCATTATTTTTAGACACTTAAAAATTATAATGATAGCATCCTTTATGTTGAAAAGAAACAAGAAGAGTTTGCATTTTGTGAAACGTACCATTTTCTATAAGTATACACAGTTCGAAAACATAGAAATTTTCAAAACTGTCCACAATTTTGGCGACTACCCTATTTGCTATGACACTAATAATATATTTCATATTAAATATTGTCATTGCGTACCTTTGTATTTTTCGTTCCTATCAAATAAGGAGTGATGCTTTTTGCATACTCACTCGTTTTTGAAAATCATTTTGAACGTTTACACTCGCCTGAAATATTTTTCGAGATTTGCTTTAACTATATGTAGTTTTAAAATAAATTACTCACTATAAGAATTTTTGTACGGAATTATAGGAATTTTTCATGTCCACTATCATCCTTTTCATATAATCGCCAGTTAGAAGAAAGGCAATTTACATTTCAAAATGTAGACAAGTCTTTTTCCTTTGAAGATACCATTGAAAATATATGATTTAATCCTCTGAATGCTACAACAAGTTGCGTCATAAAAGTACTTTATTGGCGCACGCGATTGACGATTCGTTCGACCGCCATGTTTCTGGTAGAAGAGCAATGGCAACTGCTGCAGTTTTCCAGCGTTACGACCATTTGTGTAGTCTATACAGTTGTTCCTTTTGTATCAACGCATTTTCTTTACAATCTCCAGTTTTCCGCAGATGTCTGTACTGATAAAAGTAATTCTGGCATCAGTCTTACAAATAATTGATAAGTTTTACTGCATATTATGCGTTTAAAAGTGAAGGATTCTCGTGTAACTATGACATAGATATTTTATTGAAATCAAATTTATTCTTTTTAATCAAAACTTGAAAAATTGACTCATACTTGAACATTTTCAAGCATGGGTCAATAAATCAAAGTTTTACCGTCCTTACATCAAGAACACCACACATTAAAGAGTTAATCTCACTAACATGTACTGGCACATCTGTACTCATTACAAGTGTTATTTTTACTTTCCGAACATGTACCATGTAAGGAAAGTATTGTAATCATGAAAAAATTCGACTTCGAGATTTTGGTATTTTTACACGTTTTGAAGGCTTCTGAATCCATTTATGCTATTTTTACAAGATGTATGCATGTATGTGTGTATGTGTGTGTGTGTGTGTGTGTGTGTGTGTGTGTGTGTGTGTGTGTGTGTGTGTGTGTGTGTGTGTGTGTGTGTGTGTGTGTGTGTGTGTGTGTGTGTGTGTGTGTGTGTGTGTGTGTGTGTGTTTGTGTGTATGTGAGTGAACACGATAGCTCCTGAACGGACCATTCGATTGAGCTCAAATTGGATATATATGTCATAAACCACCGTCGCAAGACCGGTATTGATTTTGGTGTTTATAGGACTTATAGTTTTTCTACAGGGCTACGACAAAGATTTCTTTTACATTATGGCCTATGGGAGGAATTTCTTGAAAGTGCGCTAGCGTTTAAACGGTAGATTCGATTGAGCTCAAATTGGGTATATATGTTATAAACCACCGTCGCAAGACCCGTATTTAGTTTGGTGTGTATAGGACTTATAGTTTTTCTACAGGGCTACGACAAAGATTTCTCTTACATTATGGCCTATCGGGTGAAATTCTTGAAAGTGCGCTAGCGTTTAAACGGTACCTTCGATTGAGCTGAAATTGGGTATATATTTTATAAATCACCATCTTAAGACCGGTATTGATTTTGGTGTGTATAAGACTTATAGTTTTTATACAGGGCTACGACAAAAATTTCTTTTATATTATGGCATAATAGCATATGGGGAGAAATTCTTGAAAGTTCGCTAGCGTTTAAACGGTGCATTCGATTGAGTTTCAATTTGGTATATAGGTTTGAATTATTCATCAATTAAAATTTATTTAAATGCTTGGTAATGATCTTAATCGTAAGTGTTCGGAAAGTCGAGTGGAGTCACTCCAGATTTTTTTCTAATAAGTAGCATGACTGTCAATTTCTACAGGTTACAGATGCAAATGATTTGAAATGAACTTTTAAGAATTCCTTGTAATTATTATTCTCGATTTGTAGTTTTATTTGAAAATATATTTCCTTAACCCTTTAGCGCTTGGTGGATGCGCCCTAAGTCTATCTTACTTGGTCTCAACGCTGAAAATGTACAGCCATTGCATCGATCCATTTAACTACCAATCACATGGCGATCGATCGAATAGCGCATCTAGCTGTATCAGGAAACTTCTTTAGCTTTATGGCTTGTTTGTGGCGATCGATGGCAACGACTGCACTTTTTCAGCTTTGATAATCGGTCCAGTTGATCTTCCATATTGATATGAAAATGCTTGCTCTTCAAAGGCTTAACCCTTTAACGCGCAGTGTTCCCGCTCTGGGAACACCAAACTCGGACGTTTGGACTGCTACCAGTGACATAGAATAGATTTGATTTCTATAAAAATAGTTGCGGGTGACATAGCTCCACGAGAATCCTTTACTTTTTAGCGCATCATTTCCCGTAAAAGAATTGTCATGATTATTTTTAACAGCACTGACATCTGCGCACAGCCAGCTGTCGTCAAAAAAGGGTCTCTAGATCTGTGTCACGCGATGAACGTTTCGATCGTCCGCCATCTTGCTGGTAGTTAAGTCGAGCGTTGGCAACGGCTGCCCTTTTTTCAGCATTGGGAAAGGGTTGCGCCTCAAAGGGTTAAAAGGGAGTTTGTGCATTTAAATGTACAATCTAAAACAACCGTTTGCCTTTATGAATTTATCCCTTCGAGTTTAAATCATCAAAAGAATCAACCATGCTAAATTTAAACTACTATCGATTTCCAAGTACTTTTTTAGAAAGTTAAAATGTCATCCATTAAAAATGATGATTTTGATTAATAGATGTTTCAACATCATTCATTATATTTTCAACGCTAAAGCAAAGTTTTTATTTATTCCATGAATCCAAATATTCATTTATTCATTTTCTGTTACTAAATTGGTTTTTTTTTTTTTTTTTTTTTTTTTTTTGCTTTTTTTAAAATCATGTTACAGCTTTTGAATGTCTGTTTCTTTAAAAAGACGAAAATCGTTTGCTAATTATTTCGAAATATATATTTATGATAAATTATAATAAAAGCCTTTGCTAAATTAAATATATTTTAGAAGAAGGTCAATTTTATTTTTTAAATCATATAGTCCTGATAACTACACCATATAATATTTATTTATTTTCAGTAGAGTATTTTAAATGAATTTCTGAAAATGTTCAAAGATACAAAGCTAATAAATACATCCTTTATGTATAATATATATAAATATATATATACAGCATATGTATGTATGTATGGTGTACGTAAAATGTATGTATGTATATATATACAGGGTGTCCAGCCTTAATGTGACCCAATAGCTAATTCCCGAACCGTTCGGTTTAGATATGCACTTCTAATTTAAAAAATGTTTTAAAAAGGGTAAAGAATGTTTTTACGTGCTTTTCGAACCAAAAAACCCATTTAGAAAAAAATTACAAAAATTACATTTTTATACTGTCCCCAGGTCCTATCACTTATATTTAGGAAAAGATGCAGTACACAAAAACAAAATAAACACAAAAAGTTTCATTTTATTACGATAAAAACTGACCAAGTTATGGAACTTTGAAAATCATACATTTCATCCATTTTCTCGGCCAATTTCAAGGAGCTAGTAAGGGACCGTCTCCAAAGTGAAATTAATTGGAACTCTGCCAGGAAACTTTCGCTCTTGCACGTCACTCTTATGTAAATCGTTTTTAAATTTAAAAGTACATGCATTACGTTAATATTACAATAATTGAGTACTTAAGAACAAAATTTATTCTGTGTACGTGTAAAAACATAGATTAAATAAAATATTTTGGACGAAGAAAACTTTTCAAAAGCAGTTCCAAAAAAATAGCAATCTTCGTTTTTATTTCGGAAATCAAAGTATTGCTTTTCTTTTAGCAATACTAGAATTGTAACACTGATATTTAAAGCAGTAATCATTTTTTAAAGTGTTCCGTTTGCACCAGAACTGCTCAAAAAGAAAATTAAATATATTTAGCAAATGTACTTTTGTGATACACTATTCATTATTATACAACAATTAATATTAAATTTTAAAATAATTCAATAACATTTTGAAAGGGGTTTTTACAATAAGTTGGATTGTTTAAAAACTTATAATAAAATAAAGTATTTTACTTGTAATCCGAATTTTTTTACGTACTGTCCAATATTTTAAGCAAATTTTTAGAATTTTTAACTTGTTATCCAATATTTTCAGAAGTATCTGTTGAAATGAAATCAATATATTTTTTCTGTTAGTCTCAAAATAATGCTTCTAACGATATTAAGATTTATGCATTTTCCTACTGATGAGTTTTAAAAATAGAATTTAATTATTATTAACTTATAAAAAAAATCGGCTTAAAACTTTCATTATTTTTAGACACTTAAAAATTATAATGATAGCATCCTTTATGTAGAAAAGAAAAAAGAAGGGTTTGCATTTTGTGAAACGTACCATTTTCTATAAGTATACACAGTTCGAAAACATAGAAATTTTCAAAACTGTCCACAATTTTGGCGACTACCCTATTTGCTATGACACTAATAATATATTTCATATTAAATATTCTCATTGCGTACCTTTGTATTTTTCGTTCCTATCAAATAAGGAGTGGTGCTTTTTGCATACTCACTCGTTTTTGAAAATCATTTTGAACGTTTACACTCGCCTGAAATATTTTCGAGATTTGCTTTAACTATATGTAGTTTTAAAATAAATTACTCACTATAAGAATTTTTGTACGGAATTATAGGAATTTTTCATGTCCACTATCATCCTTTTCATATAATCGCCAGTTAGAAGAAAGGCAATTTTACACCACACATTAAAGAGTTAATCTCACTAACATGTACCGGCACATCTGTACTCATTACAAGTGTTATTTTTTTCTAATAAGTAGCATGACTGTCAATTTCTACAGGTTACACATGCAAATGATTTGAAAAGAACTTTTAAGAATTTCTTGTAATTATTATTCTCGATTTGTAGTTTTATTTGAAAATATATTTCCTTAACCCTTTGGCGCTTGGTGGATGCGCCCTGAGACTATCTTACTTGGTCTCAACGCTGAAAATGTACAGCCATTGCATCGATCCATTTAACTACCAATCACATGGCGATCGATCGAATAGCGCATCTAGCTGTATCAGGAAACTTCTTTAGCTTTGTGGCTTGTTTGTGGCGATCTATGGCAACGACTGCACTTTTTCAGCTTTGATAATCGGTCCAGTTGATCTTCCATATTGATATGAAAATGCTTGCTTTTCAAAGGCTTAACCCTTTAACGCGCAGTGTTCTCGCTCTGGGAACACCAAACTCGGACGTTTGGACTGTTACCAGTGACAAAGAATAGATTTGATTTCTATAAAAATAGTTGCGGGTGACATAGCTCCACGAGAATCCTTTACTTTTTAGCGCGTCATTTCCCGTAAAAGAATTGTCACGATTATTTTTAACAGCACTGACATCTGCGCACAGCCAGCTGCCGTCAAAAAAGGGTCTCGAAAACTGTGGCACGCGATGAACGTTTCGATCGTCCGCCATCTTGCTGGTAGTTAAGTCGAGCAATGGCAACGGCTGCCCTTTTTTCAGCATTGGGAAAGGATTGCGCCTCAAAGGGTTAAAAGGGAGTTTGTGCATTTAAATGTACAATTTAAAACAACCGTTTGCCTTTATGAATTTATCTCTTCGAGTTTAAATCATCAAAAGAATCAACCATGCTAAATTTAAACTACTATCGATTTCCAAGTACTTTTTTAGAAAGTTAAAATGTCATCCATTAAAAATGATGATTTTGATTAATAGATGTTTCAACATCATTCATTATATTTTCAACGCTAAAGCAAAGTTTTTATTTATTCCATGAATCCAAATATTCATTTATTCATTTTCTGTTACTAATTTTTTTTTTTTTTTTTTTTTTTTTTTTTTTTTTTTTTTTAAATCATGTTACAGCTTTTGAATTTCTGTTTCTATAAAAAGACGAAAATCGTTTGCTAATTATTTCGAAATATATATTTATGATAAATTATAATAAAAGCCTTTGATAAATTAAATATATTTTAGAAGAAGGTCAATTTTATTTTTTAAATCATATAGTCCTGATAAATACACCATATAATATTTATTTATTTTCAGTAGAGTATTTTAAATGAATTTCTGAAAATGTTCAAAGATACAAAGCTAATAAATACATCCTTTATGTATAATATATATAAATATATATATACAGCATATGTATGTATGTATGGTGTACGTAAAATGTATGTATATATATATATATATTAGGGTGGATCGAAAAAATTTTTTTTTCGAAATCTTTATCTCCTGAGGTTTTAAAAGTTGTAAATTAATATAAATCAGACATTTGTAAAATTTAAATGTTCTTCGAAAACGTCTTGGGGTTGCGCATCGAGCTTGAAATTTAGAAGTTTTTGAAAAATACGACTTTTTCAAAAAATAGATCAAAAAAATGCATTTCCGAATTATTAAGCTCCCGAGGTTTTAGGAGTTGTATTTCGTTATGAATAAGACGTATGAAAAATCTGAAGGGGCTGTGACAATTTCTAGGAATTGCACATCGAGTTTGAAATCTGTAAATATCTGAAAAATTTGTGGTTTTTTGACAAAAATATTTAGAGAGCAAAAATTATATTTTTAATGAATTATTCCCTTTGAAAAATAATCAATAACGTTCGCAGATCTTCTCTAGCACAACCACAATCCTAACTACATTACCTAGGACCCACTTCGTTGATTTGCCTGCGATCCAAGTCCTGCCCGTGCCAGCCCAAGCATCCAATTATTGGAGCATGCGTTTCAATGAATAATGTAAAGCCTAACTTCAAATCAAAGTGTGGCCTTTATTGTAAAGTGTAATAATCCAGATCGTAGGAAACCATCATCATGATAGATGGATAGACAGTAAATTTCGAAGTGGCTGTTTGCTATGGTGTGAAGTTGGCAAATACAGCATTGCAGAGATTTAGTTAGATTAGAGAACTGCGTTTCTAGATTTCGGATGGCGCTTTTGTTATTTCCAGAATTCGATGATTCGTCACCACCGCCAGTGCATATGAGGGTGCTAAGATCAATAGATTTCATGTCAAACTCTCCCAAATTTGCAGTGAAATTCTTAAAGTCAGATCGCGACATATGGCCAAAGTATATTGAACCAGGTTCGATTATCAGCGAGATATTTTCTTTGTGACAAACACTTGGGTGTAATTTGCAGTCAACAAATTTTTCTGTGTATCTGGTTTTGTTCTCCCTCCTATCAAAACACAATCCAAAGAACATTTTAAAGCCTTCTTCCGTTTCTTCCGCTGCGAGTCATCTTAGCCTTCCTCTAACTTTATATGGGTTGAGAATCAGTTGAGAAGGTTTCTCACCATCTGCATTCCTTCCGCTTTCTAGATTGGGAAATAAAGTTGATAACAGAGTTCCTGCTGCCCAGTCCGTAATAACTTCATAGTAGCTTCAGAGATAGTAAACGTGAGCTGATAGCGAGCACATTTGACAGACCGTTTGCACAGTGTAGACTGTGTCACGTCTGACACCTGTGGCTACCTGGAACTTGTGTAAAGACTGTGAAGCATGAGATTTCACTCTAACTTGTCGTTGTGACTCTCCCAAAGTGGTAGTATATAGGCATTCAGCGTTTTCTTCAGTCTTTCGTACTTCTCTTTCGTTATTTTCACTTTCCAAATCAATGACTCAAGTTGAAACATACACTGGATATTGGAAATATTTCACCTCTTTCTCCACCAATCTCGAAATTTCTCTTTCCAACCTTTCAACTTTTCTCTTATTAACCATAAACTTCTCTACTTTACAATTCCATCAATTGTCACATATGCCCTCTGGTCTGCTAATGACTCCCATTCTGTATGAGGTATGTGAGGCTCTGCGCCAGACCTGCTCTAGGAAAAGTCAGTACATTTGCAAGTGCGATATTCAATAGCTCGGTAAGGGAGAGTTTTTCCCACTTTCTTCATAAAACATTCCTTATGTCCGTCTCTAACGTACGATTCGCTTAGCTGCTGAACTTGCTCATGACCTTTTCTATCTCTTGAATTCCTTGGATTGACACAGTAGGGATACTGGCCTTGATCCAAATTTCCTGTATTTTGATCGCCACAACTAAGGTTACTTCTCCTTCCTTCCGGTGGATCCTGACCTTTATTCAGATATTTTTCTTCTTAAGTACAAAATAGTATTATAGAAGTACGAGTATGTCTCCTTGGGTTGGTAACTTGGTACAAGATAATTCTTTTGATATTCCCCGCTGTTCTATGAATACCGATTTTGTTCCATGTCCTGTTGCAGACAGTTTCACTCTATTCAGAATCGTAGCAGTGCAAGGCGAGCACCCTTTAGCTTTTTTGAGAGTAAACTGGGAGCACCATCTATCTGAAACCTTAAACTAAATGCCTGTTTCAACGAAACATATCGTACCTGATTTAACCGAACACATGTGCATCGCCATCACTCGGCAGGCAAACCTGCGCTAGTTGTCTGGAGCACAGCTTGCGTACTGCGCCCAAGACAAAACGACAGCATAACGTGTGCATTGTATCAAACTATTCGTAAAGCCATTTTTTGTGATTTGCAGAGCTTCTCTGAACATTTTTTAACATATAAAAGGACTAAATTATTTTTAACAAAATTATTTTAAAGTTTGCTTTCCACATATTTTTTTCAAAAAACACATAATTTTCAGATATTTCTAGATTTCAAGCTCGATGTGCAATCCCTAGAAATAATCGTAGCCCCTACAGATTTTGCATACGTATTTTTCATAACACGTATTCAGTCTATTCGACAATATACAACTTCTAAAACCCCAGGAGCCTGCTAATTCGGAAAAGAAATTTTTTGGTCGATTTTTTAAAAAAAGTCACCTTTTCCAAAAATTTCTAAATTTCAAGCTCGATGCGCAACCCCAAGACGTTATCGTAGAACATTCAACCTTTACACATGTCTTATTCCTATCAATATACAACTTTTGAGACCACAGGAGATAAAGATTTCGAAATTTTTTTTTTTTTCGATCCACCCTAATATATATATATATGCAGGTATGCGTAGGCATAACATGATAAAATTAATGGAAATTCAAAGTTTAGAAATCGTCATTCTTTATTAAATTTCTGTACTGTAAATACACAGGCTGAGTAGAGGGAAGAACGGGGAGGGGGGGACTGGTATGATTTTCTAAGTAATGTCAGACAATTCGATCGGCAGAGATCACTGAATTTCGTCGTGAAATCGTATTTAAACACACGATATCATGTGGGGGTAGTTACGCTTCCCTATCATTTCACACCCAATCATATAATGATGACGCCTGCCCCAAAGATCAGGCTTGGGCGGAGCGTAAGAATAGCAATTCTAAACAATAAAAGGCAACTGCCAACACCGCGCGAAGGATACTTTTACTAAACATTTTCTCGATAGCACGCGTAAAAATAAAAAGATAGACTGGTAAGAAAGCGCAATTTATCAAGAGATTTGTATAAAAATCAGCAATATATTACATAATATACACGTATACCTATCGATCTATATACACATACATCAGCATGAGACTTATTTAGAGAGATATGCATATTCCACTCGATAAATGAACATACTAAGGAGGTACTGCAACTTCTAAATTGTGATATTGCTATTTAGAAAGCGCACAAGTCTAAGCACGCTCATTTATCGAGTGAAATATGCATGTTTGCCTAAATAAGCAGGTAAGGGATTTCGACAGTAAATCAATTTGCATTCAGTCTCTCTAATTCACGGAAGTAACCATTGGTGTTCAAATTCAAAGCTGCTCTATTTACAGAAAGAATAACTAATCAGATTTCTGCATCGATTGATATGTTTTATGAGATTTTCTACTTCAAAAGAATAGAAAATGTGCATAAAAAATGATGAAAAGGAAAGAAATCTTTTTGTATTTTTCTTTATGTTTCCAAATGTCACTAGCAGTACTATTGCACTACGCTAAATAAACATTCGTGTTAGTGACTCGGAAAGCCATTTCTTTTAAGATCATAATCCCTTTTGTCTTAATGCTCATGATTCTTATATCAGTAAATGAAATTACTCGTTTCTGTAACTATAAAGATTTACTTTTTGTGAAACAGTAGAGAGTAACGATATAAAGAAGTGTTACATTTATTTGTTTTTCTTTTCTTCATGAGCATGCATGAAAAGATAAAGCTACTTGCTTTGTAGATGTCAGATATTTCTTCGCAGAGCTACATTTATTTATTTCCTCTGTGCTTTATTATTAGCTGATAAAGCTCTAATTCGCACATTTAATATCAAATAAACTTTCATGTGTAGTAACAAATAAGAGAATATTCCGATACGACAAGGTGATATAAATAACCGAAAAAAACTTCAAGATACGATGTTTTTGTATGTTTATGTGATATTTAAAAACATGTTAACAGTTAAACAAAATTCTCATTTATCACCAGTAAGATTGCTTGCTAATTAAAGTCTATGTGTTAATATCATTTTTTATAAGAAGATTAAAGCTCTTTTTTATTATCCACGCATTACCAGTTTATTAAATAGACATATTGCAATTTTACAAAATAAAAACAACACAAATTACAGTTAAACTGTAACTCAAAAGTGTATTTTTTAATATTTAAAGTATAGAGATTAATATTTTTTACTTGATACTAAGTTCTAGAGATGGGCTGAGTTTGCATCGAAAATTATTTAAACCTACAATATTTCCCTCCACAAGAGTTCTCTTGTTTATGAACTTAACATTGGTCGCTCTCTGATACCTCACTCCATTTAGGCTAGCTATTGCTACTGCATAGTTTTAAACTAATATGCTGCTGATAAAGTTTCTTCAGCATCAAGATGGTTAAGCAGTAAGGCGTGTTGTTAGATATTATCGTGATAAGAATTTTTATGGTAAACTTTTGCAAGTTCTAATAAAACTCTAAATATCTAAACTATCTAAATAAAATTAATGTACACTTTTAAACTACACTTTTCCCCACCTAAATTAATTTTTATTAGTTTGTAAATAGCATTTTCATATTAAAAAATTTACAAAGGGTTAATGTCTGCCTGTGTTTCGCTGTACCCCATATACTGTGGTACAATGAAAATCTTAATAACACTTTACACAACACTCGAAGAATATGAGTAGAATTCAAATTTTAGCATATCTGTTTTATTTACATTTATAATAAACATTAGGAAGACATAAATATGAAAATTAAATAGAAAAGACAAATTCAATTAAACTGTTATAGCTTAAGATGAAAATAATACTTTTGTTAGAGTTTATAATTTTTCATATATTAAATTCACTTAAATCGAATTAAAAAATAAGCATTTTTGTCTTCCTTACAGTGCTGAAGGAACAGTAGTAGTAAAGAGTAATGGGGTACAATACAACATGTTTCATTGTACCCTGTCTGCAAGTGTTTGACTGTTCTCCGCATTCAAGTACAAAATAAATAGATTTTTACTAATTTTTATCTAATTTTTTTATTCTGACTTTGACAGTATGAATACCATAGCATAGTGATCACAATATTTAAAAAATAAATAATTATACCTTTGAGAACAAGGAGGTAAAACAAAATTAATTTTAGTAATGAAACTTTCGATGGCGAAAATCCAATAATTATCTTCTGTTATTGCTGTAAAAATGCTATTTTCTCCAAATCATATCAGTAACTGGAACATATATTTGTATAATACGGGTGTGAGTTAGAACTTCCTACGACAAATCTTACTGATTTTAGATAGCATGTTTCAATGTACCCCATCCTTCCCCTACTTACCGTCAGAAAAAAATATACAAAAATGAGCAATTTTTTCATCAATATTATGAATCGCAGTTTTTCTGGAGTATTGCCTTGGGAAAAAAATTGTAATAAAATTTATTTACAGCAATAGATACAACACGCTTTGTAATTAAGCTTATTTTATGGTGTTTTTCTTTTTTGAAACGAAAAAAATAATCATTTTAACTTTAAAAAAACTTAGTAATGTTTTAAAAAGAAAACAAAAAACAAAGCAATATCCTTCTCTTTAGACTACACTATTAAACAGCAACTGAGCAGTCATTAAAATGCATGAGAGCTTGTTTAAAAACTGCAAAATACACACAAAAAGTTTTGCTAAAACATTTGAGAACATTTCATGCGTTTAGCTTATAAAGAACAACGGTAGTGTACCTTTTATGCAATTTATGACCAACTCACGTACTAAATTATGCAAATAAAGGCGCATGGAGAATGATCGCATTTATTTAACTTTTTATGTTAGTTGATATTTGAAAATTTAAATAATAACAGAAAACTATGTCATTGTTTGAATTAATCATGTTCTTTTTTTCTTATAATTGCTTGATAATAACTTTAAAATTCTTATTATTAAAATATTTTGTGTTGCAAAAATAATAATAAAGATATGCATAAACAAAAACTTCTAAATTAACAGGTGTATTGAAATGCTTTCAAACATTTTCGTGCGTAAGTAGTAAGTTTTCAAAAAGAAATATTTGTTTTTGGAAATACAAAGAGATATTTTTTCTTTCAAAATAACTCAAAATCAAAAAGGCACGAGCAAAAACTAAGAACAGAAATTTTTTTATGTTTGACTACAGAAAGTGCACAATCATTTTGTAACTTTTTTTACTGTAGACTACATCTGTTGCAAATTGCATTTTAAATGGACAAGGAAAATGATCTCCGTTATTCATTAATGAGAATCTCGCTTCGACTGTCATATTTATTTTCACTTAAAAATATTTGCTAACTTTCACAGAATACTTATAATTTCAGACGTAAATTTAATTTCGCCTGAAATAGATCGTATGAACTCGTGGGGAAAAAGTGATTTTAAAAAAGTAACAGCAATTAAAAGTTCAGACTTTTTAAATACTTTGACTTCAAAAATTGTTTAACGATATGTGTAGACAGAGTTAGACAAAAACTAACATTCAATTAGCAACTGACAACTAGAAGTAATTCAGTTACTTGACAGGTAAATGACAACTAAAACTAATAGTTGTTCGTTGTAAGATTCAACTATTTCTGCTCAACTAAATTACTTTTAGTTGAACAGAAAACTAAAACTAATTTAGCTGACCCAAATAAGTTGAACCGTTAACTAACAACTATTAATTTTAGTTGTAAAGTTCAACCAACAACTATTAGTTTTAGTTGTAGTTTTCGAATAACAACTAACAATTAACTGTAATCCATCTATACTTAGGAGAAGAGTTGGGCATCATTATGTGAAATATTAGCTGACATTCTGACGAGCTTTGTTAAAACTATCGTATTCAACAAACTGTAGAGAATTAATGTTTATAAATTTTGCTGCTCTATGCTATGCAGAATGTTCAACGACCTCTTGGAGGCAATAAAATTTCAAGTTTTATTCTGGCATCAAACTTTTCACCCCGTTCAGAAAAGGAAGAAATCCCGAATTCAGAACAATATATATCTCATGTTTAAAATTTTTTAATAATATTTATATAAATAAAATTAAACTTTTGTCTGTACATTACTTGGAATCCAAACATTTTGCGATTTCTATCTTCTCCAAGCATATGAGAACCCAGTAAGACCTTCAAAAAAAGTTTGTCGTTCTACCATACTGTCCGTGACGCTTTTTACGTTCGCGCATCATGTAATAACAACAAAAGCGAATGAAAAGAAATTTGGTGACATGATCTCTTTTTAAAAAATGAAGGTTAAATTTGCTGAACGCATCCATTATAAAATACTTTCCAATAAAAAAAATTTCCACGTCAAATTTGCCGCGATCCTGAAAATAATATTAAAAAATTGCATCAGTATGGTAAACAGTAGGGTTTATAATACTGATGCAATTTTGCAAGATGCTGTAAACGACTTTAAATGATATTTCCATCCTTTAAATAAAGAGTAGGCTGTTTTAAATGTCTATTATACTAACTTCCGTAAGAAAACGGCAAGTGAAGCAGCATCCGGCGTGGCCAAGTGCTTGAGAGGGTGGACTCCTCTCCCGGTTGGACTGCTGTGGGACAGTGTCCGCTAATAGGAGGTGATGTACATAAAATCCTTCGTGGCACCAATGTCCCCCCCATGTTCAAATTATACTTCTGGAGACGCTGATTTCAGATGGTTGCACCCTCATCTCGGATTGATTCAAAACTAGGGACCAACAGGCAGCAGTTAGTCCAAACTCCTCTGGAGCAAAGGCACCTATTTGCATGGACGCATGGACAGTGCTATCCTCTATCTGTGTACACGAGAACAACAACAATAACAAAATTATAATAAATGTGTAGTGCTTGAAATGGATTGCTACGGCTGAACTGCTACAGACCGTAATGCATTGTAGCTACGATGGTTTGCGCACCAGTCACTGCCGAACGCATCGTTTCCGGTTCGAATCCCGTTGAACCATGGATGTTTGTCCAAAGACTGAGATATAAAACTGTAATTTTAAATAGAGATCATGTTGTACTTAGAAACAGCTTAGATGAAGATCTAAAAGAGCCACAGATCTCGATGAACTCTCTCTCTCTCTCTCTCAATACCTGAATAACGATCCTGTCTTTGCAATTCTTCGGTTACCGATGCGTTTTCAAAATTAACTTTTTTAAATAATTTAACTCAACTTATTAGTATTTCTTCTAAGACTTCTAAAACGTGGCATCGCAACCCTGGCAGCACAACAGTGTTCCATTGACTTGTATTGACGTACAGAGAATATTACTGCACGTTCTTAGAACATTAAGAGACGTTGAAAGTAGTTTTTATGTTGCCTGGGAAATTTAAAAAAAGCGTGTGATGAAATTTCAAATGATCTCCTGCATGGAATGTAACCTTTAGCACATATGCTGGCACGAGATCTACCTTTGACTTAACATAGAACTTATAGTGACTTGGAACGGAAATCGATAAGGAAACTTCGCAAGGAGGTTACGTGATTTTTGCGTCATCCAGTGGGTGGTTCCAGAGTGTCCCTTTCACGTCCCTTCAGAGTGTTCCTTTTTGTCAAACATCCTTTATCTTATCTAGTAGGGGAAAAAACCTTGTTCTGAGTGGTTTCCAATACCATCAGTCAGATAACGCAAAGAGATTTTTCTGCCAATAAACACCATCCCATCTTCCGGTTAACTCCACCACACAGCTTTCAAACTCCAACGTCTCATCGGATGAGATCAATGCGTCAAGTGAGTACCTACCTTTAAACAACAATAGAGCAAACAATATCCCTTTTGCTCTTACTGTGCTACATCTTCAGCGGAACCTGTGCACGGGCCTTTAAAAGCCGATCGTTCATAAGTTTCGTTTGTCTTGGCTATATTCTTAAAATACTGAAAGTGGAGAGATGCACCCCTCCTTCTCTCCAAGAATTTATGAATATAGCCAAGGATACAGAATACAGAATAGAAATAACAGCCATTCATAAAGGAACACGACCACACAGCTCCGTGCTGTCACAAGCAAAAAGCTGATAGGTGTTCTTCCTCTGTTGCCCTTATTAGATTTAGTTCCTATTCGTCAATTACAACTAATTTAATAGTTGTCAGTTGCAGCGTTCAACTAACTCTGCTCAACTAAATTAGTTTTAGTTAAACAGAAAACTAAAACTAATTTAGTTGAGTCAACTTAGGTGTACCTTCAACTAAAACTATTAGTTTTAGTTCAACAGAAAACTAAAACTATTTTAGTTGAGCCAATTTAGTTGTACCTTCAACTAACAACTACTTTAGTTGAACATTTAAATGCGTGCAATTAAAACTTAGTTTTTAGTTGAATGCTTAGTTTAACAAATATTTTATTTAATGATGCCCAACTATGTGTGCAGATAATATCCTGAAACTGTTTGACTTATTCTTTATGTTTCGCCATCATTTGGGACATTTAAGCAATATAATACCCGATTCCCCCGACACGATTTCTATCGATTGCCTCCGTGAAATTCCCAAACTGTACTTTTCCGAGAGATCTGTAGATTTGTAGTCTTTGGAGCAAGTCTTCGATATGACTGAAAGCAGATAACAAGATAGATTTAAACATACTTTACTCCACAAGCACTGTCAATAAAAGTAGTTAACATTTCACCAAAAAGTGAAGCTAAATTAATTGCAACCATTGTATGGGGAGACTTTGAACCATGGTTTGGTGTTTTAAACTGGTCAGTGGAACTGAATAATGGTTCAACGTTACTCTATAGAAAAGTTTCAGCTAATTTCGCACCATTTCATGGTGAAATGATGACCTACTTCTATTAACATGTGCATTCTATGAATCTTGTTTTTGCAAATGTGCAATGCATTTCCACATGAGCTATACACTTTTTCATTTCAGTAGAAATGTAAGGTATAAGTTTGTATATTCTAAACTAATTTTCACATTTTATAAAATTAGTTTATCTCTATTTTTTAAGTATTTAAAAAATACAGAATTATAGAGTAAATTAATAATAGCACTTTGATATAACACCAATTATTTAACTTCTCAGTTCATCGTGTCGGAACAGCTATAAGTAACAAATTTTTAAATAATCGTTATCATTCTGAAATTGAAATAAACTTGAGATATAAAAGCAAAGATATCCAGTAGATTACCCAAATTTTTTTACTCCGCGTTTGCTTGAAAAGAACTAAAAAAATAAATTGCATTAAAATATTAACAATAAAAAACACCATGAAATGTGTAACTTTTTAAATAAGGATATTGTACACTTAATTGATACATATTTTCAGTATTTAACTGGCTCGTTTCCAGAGCGTATCTCTTGGCATAGTTCCAAACTCTGAAATCCACAATAATCTAACATAATATTTTCACGAAGCAATCCGATATTTAAGTGTACTTAAATAGCTTTGTGAATCTGAAGCAAGCACTTGTATTAACAGTATTAGCATCTAGAAAACAAAGTTGTTATTTACTTTCCAAAACCGCACAGCAATATATATATACATATATATATATAGGACTTCAGCTAGTAAGCTGAAGTACCCGTCCTCGACGGGTTGGTCAATGCAAATTTCCAAAAAAGCAACATCTTTCGTCAGCATTGTATGAGTACACAGAATGTATGTAGTATGTTGCCAAAGTAAAGAAAGCGAAGTTATAATTTTTATGTATTGTTAAAATATTACAGGTTAGAGAGTAACTAAGTAATATCATTTCATTCGCATTAGTCGTAATTATGTGATGCGCGAACGAATATTTACGCATATTGAAATAATTTTCGCAAAATCTAAAAATTTAATCAACATTTTTGAAAAAATGGAAGCCTAGAATTTAAGTTGAGTGACAACCTATCCTGTCACCCAAATTCGTTTCATTCCCTGCAGTCTTTATTTCGTGATGCTGGAACAAATTTTTAGCATTTTAAAACGATTTTCGCAAAATCTCAAAATGTAATCAAAATATTTTAAAAATTCAACGCCTATACATTAAGATTAGCAACTACCTATCATATCACTAAATTTCGTATCATTCGTATTAGTCGTTATTACGTGATGTTTGAAGAAATATAAACGCATTTTGAGAGAATTTTCACAAAATCTCAAAATCTAATAAAAATGTTTAAAAAATTGGACTCCTATAGTTTATGTTGAGCAACCATCTATCGTGTGACCAAATTTCATATCATTCGCTTTAGTCGTTATTACGTAATGCGGGAACAAATATTCACTCAGTTTTAAACGATTTTCACAAAATCTCGAAATCTGATCGATTTTTTTTATTAGATGCTTATAGTTTAAGTTGAGTGACCCCCTATCATGACACCCAATTTCATATCATTCGCTTCAGTCGTTTTTGCGTGATGTTTTTGCGCACAAATTTACGCAGTTTGAAACGATTTTCGCAAAATTGGAAAATCCAATCAAGATTTTTTTTTAATTCTACGCCTATGTTTTAAGTTGAGTGACCACCTATCACGACACCCAATTTCATATCATTCGCTTTAGTGGTTTTTACGTGATGCTTGAACACAAATTTACGCAGTTTGAAAGGATTTTCGCAAAATCTCAATATCCAATCAAGATTTTTTTTAAATTGGACGCCTATGTTTTAAGTTGAGTGACCACCTATCATGACACCCAATTTCATATCATTCGCGTCAGTCGTTTTTGCGTGATGCTTGAACACAAATTTACGCAGTTTGAAACGATTTTCGCAAAATCGGAAAATCTAATCAAGATTTTTTTTAAAATTCGACGCCTATGTTTTAAGTTGAGTGACCACCTATCATGACACCCAATTTCATATCATTCGCTTCAGTCGTTTTTGCGAGATGATTGAACACAAATTTACGCAGTTTGAAACGATTTTCGCAAACTCGGAAAATCTAATCAAGATTTTTTAAAAATTCGACGCCTATGTTTTAAGTTGAGTGACCACCTATCATGACACCCAATTTCATATCATTCGCTTCAGTCGTTTTTACGTGATGCTTAAACAAAAAAAGCGTCACGGACAGAATGACAGAATGACAGACAGACAAACTTTTTTTTGAGGGTCGCATCGGAATCCCGGGTGCTTGAAACGGATAGAAATCGCAAAATTTTTGAATTCCAAGAAATGTACAGACAAATGTCTAATTTTATTTATATAGATATTAGGGTTTGTTCCAATCGGTCAGTGGTTAAACGCCTGTATGTGTGTTTTTGCTTGTGTGCTTTTTATACAAAGACTTTGCATTAAATGCACATTTGACAATCAAACACATTTTTTCCAATTTAAAAATTTTTTCGTATTCATTTTTTTAAAATTCTAACAAATATTATATAAAATCTAAATAGTTCAGTCCCAAGCAATATACGTACATTTCGGCATTTTTTAAAAGGAATCAAAAAAGGAAAATAAATGCATACTTTAGAAGCCCTAACATCCTAAACAAAGAATGCCATTCTTATGTTCATGTTAATTTCCAAACAATCTATTTTTCACAGATGTTACAAATAATTACAAAATTCACAATTCATTTTAAAACGAAATGTAGTTAAACTCGCTAGAAAAGAAATATTAACCTTACGACGAGTTGTTTGTTTAACGACAACTCTTTTTTTCACTTCAGCAAGAACACATAAAAAAAATATGTATATTTTAGATACGTGTTTGGGGGTTTAACAGCAGTTTCAGTATTCAAATCAGAAGAGAACAGAAGTGTTTGAATACGTGCATGGCATTTTGTATTCACACAAGATTGACATTTCCTTTTTGCTTAAAGAAACCTTATTTTAAGAACAATGTCAGGTTTCTACTAAAACGCAAACTAAAAAATTCGATTCAGACATTCAGCCAGAAACATACGCACCGTGTCTTATTTAACGCGTGCATTACAAGTTTCAAATCCATTTCGCCTCAAAAATACTTATCGATAGATGCAAGAAAGTTAAATTATGAAAATTTTCCAGCACAGTTATCTTAATTTACTTTCCGTATTTTCTGATGCATAAGTTGATTCGGTATAAAAGTTATCTTGCTTTTTCAAGCCTAAAATGCGTATTTTTTATTTATTCGTTGTGTATGTCGACATTCTGTTTTATTTGGTGTGGAAATGTGAATATGAAGTGAAAACATATCGGCGTTTTAGATGGGTTTTTTTTTTTCCTTTGAAGTGAAGCGATCAGGAATGTTCCTCGTATTTAAAGCTACTTTATTATATATATTTTTTTACATTTACTCTATCTTACTGAATAATGTATTTTCTGTCGATAAGTAATTTGCTGCGTTTTAAAAAATTTAATTTCATGTATTGACAATATCACTATAGTCGATCGGATTTGCGGTGATTTTCTTATGTCTGGTATATAAGTCCTCGATTTTGAGTTAGTTCTGTGTTTAAAAAAAAACTGACTTATACATCGGAAAATACGGTGAAACAGCTGCTAACTAATAAGGAAATAGAACACTCTAAGAACATAAACAATGAACAAAAACTGGTGTTAAAAAGTAAAACTAATTAAGAACGTATCCACAAAGAAAGCACTTCTCTACATAATGACCGATTCGGGTGGTACAAAAAACAGAAATTGCGTTTTTACTTGATTAAAAGTTAAATTTTATTAAAGATCTTTGATTCTGGTTTGAAGTATAAATTTCGAAATTGCTTTATAAGGCTTAAACAGCCATGTATTCTTACAGTTCTATCAACAAAGTATAGACAACTTTTTAAAATATTATAGGAGGAATCATGCATAAACATATTTCCTTCTATCACATTTAAAACATTTTGTGTACAGGCATTATAAAATTGATTTTCTTAGACTGAAGTGAAATTAAGAGTCCAACATATGTGAACATTATGATTTCATTCTTCTAAAATTTCAATGTTTTTCGAAATTTAATGAATAAAAAAGCAGTTTAAACTGTATTAACATTTATTTTCATTAAAGTTTTGCTTCTCGCAAGTTTTAACTCTTCATTTGTTTTATGGTGTAATTTTACTTTATTCCTAGCTGGAGTGCCCGTTCTTTGCACGGGTGTGTAGCTAATACTATATAAATACTAATACGAATGCAAAAAAATTATATATTTAACTGTTTATCTCAGCAAACTTCTTGTCTTGCAAATAATTTATATATTCGCCTGTAATTATATATTTCATGTTTGGGAAGCTATCTTGATCGTGATGTTATTTTTTCCATCAAAGTTTGTTGGCATTTTAACTCACTACTAATACACTTTAAACGCATAACGTAAAAACAAAATCAATCAGTAATTAATTTCATTTCCAAATTCAACATTACAATTTAGTTACCTCATCAACATTATCCATTGTTGCTACTAAAGTTGTTCAATACTACAATCAAACAAAAACTGAAGTAATTTTAAATTTATTAAGACACGGAAAATTAAAATTAATGTATATGAAGCAAATAAAACATTAAAGAAAACTCTGATTTAAAGAACTATTTATTTATTTATTTTGTATTTCATTTCCTTCGCGTATGTGGCAACAAATCTGTCGAATTACGCAGAGCTGCACATGCTCACTGTACGTTTTCTCCTTTTCAGCGCAGCAACACCTGGTCCTGTCGCCAGAATCTGTGACATTTCGAAAGATTTCTGCTCGAAACATTACGTACATCATTCTACTTTAATCCACGATATGCCTATTTTTTTTTACTTTCAACTTTATAGTCGCCATTCGAAGCTGAATGTTAGTATATTAACGTAGGATTACACATCGTTTACTCAGTTGTACGACGTCCGTTCAAAATTTTGAAAATAACAAACATTTTTTATTTAATATACTACACGAAATATTTATTAACACAGTATATTGTGCATTAATCCACCTTATAGTAGCAATTTTCTACTTTTTAAATTCGTAATTTAATTGCAAATCTTGCCAATCCTTTAACATCATCAAAATTTTTAGTATTTTTGCTAAATCTATTCAAAATATTATGAATTTTCAACGTTTATTGTCTTAATTACAGTTAATATCACAATACGAAATTTTATGTGCTTTCACACATCATAATCAAGCTTTCATCAAAATACCAAGTTTCATTTGCAAGCTAAGACTTTAAATGTTATAAAACTAAAATAATTAAAAGATTAAAATCCTGAAGTATATTAATCCTTGAGTCTGTTCCTAGCAAATCAGAATCTTTTCGGTACAAAATATTCCCAGAAACACACTCAAAACAAACAAAAAAAATCCACACATTTTCAAAAACCTTATCCCCGTTGTCGGAATTGAATGCTCATCTGAAGAGTCTCTTTGGGAGTGTGTTTGTGGAAACTTTTCGAATTTGAATGATTTCTCTTTTGCTAGGAACAATCCTTCTTACACCAATGCTTCATACAGAGAAAGTCATTTTATTTGTGATAAAAGTTAAACTGGGTGATCTTGTGAAGTTATCTCAAACGAACTGAATTCACAATTTTCTTTTCAAAGCCTAGCGTGACATCAAAATGCCGCCAATGTCGCTTACGATACCCATGTTTGTGTCCCTCAAATGATTAAAAGTTTTAACTTTCGGAATTTAAAAGAGCTGATAATATAGCGAAAAATCGCTAAAAATTGGGGAACTGGTGGATTTTCAGATTTTCAAAGCAAAGTAAAAATTTCTTTGCATCCTTTTTACGTATTTGAGCAAAATATTAAGCCGATCGGTTTAGCTATGTAAATTTGCATGCGATACAGACAAACAAAAAAACAAGCATACAAACAGATTTCCGTTTTTATTTATAAGGATATTTGATATGACGTAGACGAAAATAGTCACGAGTCATCTTTGACGAGTCACGAGTCATCTAAATAATGGGTAAGAAGCTCAAGCTGTCATTCCCAAGCTAGTCTTTTTATTGTCCGGTCATTTTTTAGAATCTTCGAAATTCTAATAGACGGTATTTTGAGTGACGTACGTATCACCGTGCTCTGATTTGACACGGCATACTTGACGCGAAGCTTCAGCAGTTAGTTTTTTCGGTGTTTACTTCGGTGCTATGGTGAAAATCTTTCTAGAAGCTTCCATACGGATTTTTCCAGCCAAAGCAGGATTTGATAATTACTTTTTTTTTACTCAATGTTTGTTTCATCACCGATTGATCACAGGAAGACCATATTGCACACTGATGGCAGTATGTAAGCGGACTGCTAACTGCTATGTCACACAAGTTGTGAAGCCTGTTGTTCAGCATTTATTGCAGGGCGCACCCAGCATGGTATTCCAGCAAGACAATGCAAGGCCACATTTCGCACGGCAACTCTTAACCGCCTTACCAGATTTGAGATCCTCTCCAGATCTGAATCCCATCGAGCACTTGTGGGACTCACTGGACGTGACATGATCAGAGGACCAATGACGCGAACCATGGATGATCTGCGCGCAGCAGTGGATGTTGCTTGACAAAGGTTACCCCAGGCAACCATCAGTGAACTCACTCATAGCGTGCCTCGCCGGATTGAGGCCTGTATAGCTGCCCCAGGTGGATACTTTAAATACTGAATAAATATCGTTTATTATGATTTTATTTGTCTGCGTTTTTAATCATTTTCATATTCATCTCACAATTATCGCTCCTGAAATTTTCATGAAGCTACGTGCATCATTTCTGGGTGTTGCAATTTCACTTTTGAGGAGTGTATATTTGATAATTCTATGTTAGAACCATTGAGTTATAAACAAAGCAATTTCAAAACTTTACGAGTGTCCTACAAATTAGCCGTTCTCAAAGATCCCTTTTACCTCGAATTTTACGACATATTTTCTGGAAACAAATCCCATTTTATTAAAATGCATCTGCCATTGAAATAAATATATTTTTTTGCTAGTCAGAAGTAGATTGAGATAAAAAGCGGGTTTTATAAATTGCTGCTTTGAAAAAAATAATAAATATTATTTTATGCAGGACGCCAAAATATATGAAAATCAACTGATTTGTGATACAAAATCAAAAACTTGTCTGACATGTGAGACAAAATTATGGTACTGTTTTGGGGCTTGCATGATTTAAATGACTTGCATCTCTATAGCAGTTAGGCTGTTGGCTTCATACATCATATGTTGTGCCAAGTTCCATAAAAACAGATGAGCTCAACTATATGATTTGACTTCAACTAAATTTACAAATTTTGTTAATTTAAAAAAAAATGTGTTCAGACGTTGTTATAAGAGTCAAACAGTGATGCCAAAAATGAATAAATAATACAACAAAAGAAATAAAACCGTTCAGTTAGTCTTTTCTGTGGAAACTACCAAACGATACATATTAACGAAATATTGCTTATTGTTTAGTTAGTTTTAAGGCACCCTCGAAAAATGATCAATATAATAAACACTTCTAATTTAATAGACTCAAAATATATATTAATAGAATATATTGTGCTTAATCCATACTAACGTATAAACATCTGATAAACCGTTTCTTGTTTAAATCCGCCATGATTCAGCAAGGGAAAATAGTACATTAATTTTAATCTTGTGAAAAATGTCACACTGTGTAAGAGACTGTGTGTCACACTCTGAAGGAGCGTTTTAGTTCTGCACAAACTGCGAACTTATTTTTATACATGACTTAAATTTTGTGGCAGGGCTAATGAATCTCACGCAACTGTTAATTTCTGACACAATGTCTCCGGAAAAAAATAAAATAAAGATAAATATAAAACTCCAGATTCCTTGAATTTAGTTCGCTTATCTAGTTTACCTAGTTAGTTTTTTAAAGGGGTAATATTGAAATTAAGCTTAAACATCTCCAAATCCTTGAGCTGGAAGATTTGGCCAAGGATAAACCCTGCACCTCTCCATCCTCCAGTTACCTGAACGTACAAGAGACCATGCGATCGCAGCTTTTAGACTAACAACGGGGCATGACTGCCTCGCTGCTTACCTTCACCGAATCTACGCCATGAGTAGCCAGCCCCCTTGTGTCCTCACTGCAGCGATGCTGTGCTGATGGTAGCTGAACACCTTCTGGAGTGCCCTGCGCTTCATGCCTCCTGTATGGCCTCTCGTTATTGGAAAGCTAGAGACCTTTTGGCTACGATTTAATACTATGTTTTTGTTTATGTGCCTTTTTGTGTTTTGTGTTGGCCAAGGATAATGTCTTTTGTGCCTGCTGCATTGCAAATAAGAAAAAAAAAATTGTAACTTAGAACGACGTTGAAAAAATTAATCTTTACATAGGTCCGTTCCGTTTTGCAGGAACGTAATCCTATGTTCAGGGTTCCCATCAACAACTACAAGTAAAAATTAGGCTTTTGCTACTAAATTTAAGATTAGTCAACTGGGGATACATTTTTGGTTTAAAAAAAATCCCATTTTCATATTATTTTCAAATATATGACTACTTTTCCTTAATTTCAGCAACTAATTGGGAAAATAGAAAGGGAAGATTTTGGTTTTGTTGTTTCTTTCTTTTCCAATCTTCATCTGCTACCAGAGTGCCTCCTAGAAGGCTCCCTAGGAATGATTGTCATAGATAATCTAGGGAACCAAATAGTGATTTAGTCTTCCAGATGGTGGGGGGGATTTTGTGGGGGGGGGGAGTATTCATTAAAAATATTATGTTAATAAAAAGACTAGAAAATACAAAAATATATTTTTTTATTTGATTATTTTTGTTAGCATTTTTACTTATTTCACACCTGTAATTAATGTTACTTTTATTCAATACGTGTATGATGTATGAGAAGTGTGATATACATGTGAAAGAAAAACGAATTTTATTATTCCAGCTTGTGATTATTTTTTTAATGTTTCAATGTCATTAATATATTTTTGAAGTAACTGTTCAAAGTAAAGTGCGACTATTTTGGCTACCAAAATTAAGGAAATGCATGCTATTTTTACTACTTTTTTACGTTTCTGGAGCTACTAATGCTACTGTTTTTGTCTCCTGACGATGGTGAATTCTCTGTACATTAAAAAATATCACAATTTGTTACCATACCAGTTAAATATACCAGATGTTCTTTTTAAGATCAATGTGTTATGTCGGTATGTCTTTTACGCGGGATACTCATCCAATTCTTTGTGGTTAAACTTTCCAAATAAAATGCAGGACATCTCTAATATCAAGCTCGAATCATTTCTATCCTTCCCAAACAGATGAAAACTCACAAAGAGAGATGAAATCCTTCGCGAGATATCTATCCATTTCTCTTTTTATTTATTTCCACAGTTTGAAAAGTTGATGTCGCCGGAAACTTCCCAGAAATGATTTTTCATAACACGCGAAAGACTGCAGGGGACTGGAAGAATATGAATGATTGTGTTCTCCCCTTGGCGAATGCGCGCTCATCATGGTGTGGACGTCTGGAAAGATTTTGTCTAGATCTCCGAATTTCGTAGTAAACTATTGGTTGTTCGGAAAGTAATGCCGTTTTTTCGTAGGTCGATATTTTGCCTAGACAAAACTATTCAAGATAATAATACGAAACTCGGCACGTATGTGAGTTTCTTAGCGTAGGTGCTAGATTGGAAAACATTTTCCAAAAATTCGTAAGTTATGGGAGATAGGGGGCCAAAACATTCTTTTCACATAACCTGCGTGATCGCAAAGAAGAAACGAGATATCCGTAAAATTCTTGCTGTAAAGTACAGCCCTCACGAATGCCTAAAAATCGATTTCAGAACATTTCGAATAGGATTCTTCGTGGAGTGTAGACGTGAAAAAAGGGGGGAGGGGTGTCCATTTAAGTTGTTTGTTTTGTTTTGTTTTTGGACTGAAATGAGTAAGAGATGACACAATACTTTAAATGCAAGGTGTCCAGCAAATAACACCCTTATGTCAAAGTTGAAGATCTTAAACACAGAGATCAAAAGAAGGGTGCAGTAAACGGTGTATTTATTGTGTAAAAATTTTAATTTAGAAGTTTGGGACTGGTAGTTACAAAAACCGCTAACAGATGCCGCTGTATCCGCAGGTCTCAATTGTGGATTGGCCTCCATTTTCTCCCGATCTGATTCCGTGTGACTACTTTCTAAGGAATACTTTGAAAGAAATTGCCTGCAGGAACCATCCCAACAATCTGGACGAGCCTGAACGGTCGATTTGTGTAGCATGTGAATCCATTTCCGTTGAGACATTTAATGGCTGTGATAATTCATTTCATTATTCGTTTGCGCCAACTCTGTCTGTCCTAAGGATAGACATTTTGAATAAACTGTGCTGTGACTGCTTGAAGAGAATGAATTTATACTCATGCGTAATGATCGTCCATCGATTCTGACGTGCAGCGCCATCTGTTAGCAGTGGCGCACGTAAGGTAGGATTTGGGGGCTCTCTAATCCCCCTTGTCGAAAATTTTTTAACATAAAATCCATCAATTTTAAATTTTCAAGTCAAAGATTATGCCTACGTCCATGAATCCTTTTTGTGACGGTAACATACTACAATGAGGAAAACTCCATCCTTTTCTGCATTGTATGCTCTAGTAATTAAACAAAATTCTTTTTTTAACTATTCTAACTCAAACGCATTTTTTACTTGCAACACAGAAAAATCTTGTGCTTGCGGGTTTTTGTTACTCAGCGTGAGAGCATTTGTACATAATCGCTGGCTCTGATTTAACGTTTCTTGTAGCCTGCACAATAAATATTCCCCATGAAATGCAATGATTTTGTTAGGAAAATTTACCGAATCCAAATTAATCCAGTTAATCTGAATTCGATTCATTCGGAACTGGTTTCGGAATTAATCCAATAATTAAAATATCCAATATTATACATAAAATTCTAGTTAAAGTTTCTTTCAAAAAACATGAAAATTTATGTTAAAATGTGTAAAATTAAAAAAAATATATTTTTTAAATTTGTATTGTGTTGAAATAAATAAATGCTGCTTTTTTTAATTACTTTAAACAGATGCTTTTAATTTTTTCCAAAAAATTTTTTAGTTTTATTTTAATTTTTGTTTTATTTCTCAAACTGTAAACACTTGAAAAAAAGTATATTTTTATAGCTACGAAAATAATTATCTAAAGAGTGAAAGTTTCACAAGACAATTACGACATTAAAAAATATATTAATTAAAGAAAACATATTATTGGGTTCTAAATAGGTATAACTTTAAAACATTTCTAAATTTTTTATGCCCGAATAAAAACAAAACAGATAGCTTTAACCCATTTGTGCCTAGATATTTTTGCGACTTTCTTCGATTTTCGCCAATATCAGCAGTAATAGATACATTTCTGATGTCAACTTCTTGAACAAGGGATGATTTCTTTTAAAATCTTTATGTATAAAAATTAAAGTGTCAACATCCTACTAGGTCATGTTAAAATATTTTGTGGAGTTGAGGTTCAATACTCGTGAATAAAGGCTAGGAAAAATAAATAGCGTTTTCGACTGATAGCGATAATGCCGTCCCAAAAAAAGGACGCTAGGCATAAATGGGCTAATCATAGTAAGAAATCACTTTCCAACAACGTGAGTATTTTCTGAAACCTAATAAATGTATAATATTAATAATAAGCAGTAGAGATTTTATGTCATGCCACCTAGATGGTATAGTGGCTAAAGAATCGTTCAATCAAGCCTAGGGTGCGGATCGAATCCCTGATTGGGCATAGGTGTTAATTTTTTCATCCCCTCATAAGGGGTAAGGCAGGGTGCACTCTGGGTGACCCCATAATAAAATAGGTAGTAATTTGTCCTTAGTAGTGGCAAATGCTTCATGAACAAGTGAAAAAACTTTGAAAAAAAAGTCGCTTTTAAAGTCACAGTTGCAAAAAAAAAACTTCATCAAAAAATCAAATTACATTAATTTTTAATATTAAACCTTTAACAAACTTTCTAACACTAAACCAGAAATGAAGTGAAAATATTTCAAACTGACTTGCAACATCTTATTATAGATTAGACGTGAAGAAAAAAAAAGTAGATAAGAAATAGAACGAATGGAACATTTCTTTTTCAATTTTATGTTTCTTCCATTATCTCATAAAAACACAGAAAAAATCCCATCAAACCTAATGTGCCACCTAAAGTGATTCTGCCAGAAAATGATGTGGGATAAAGAAGTAATGCTAGACCTGAAGTTAGGAGACCGTAAGAAATCTGCTGCTAACACTGAATTCGGGATTCACTTCCCTGTGTATGGGAAAAGTTGATAAAAAGAGTATTGATTTAAACGGAAGAAATGCCGTCCAAAAAAACTAAACTCGTATTATTTGAAAAGTAGAGCAATCCCGCTACGGATTTTGCAGTTTTTTTTTTTTTTTTTTTTTTTTTTTTTTTAATTCTGTATCGCTGAACATTGTATGTAGTATACAGTCCTTGGCCATATTAACGTGACCACCAGCAAAAGTGTGATTTTTTTTTTTTTTTTTTTTTTTTTTTTTTTTTTTTTTTTGCACTCGGGTTTTTATATCGACAGAATTTGTGAACATTTTTCTGGGCATATTTCAGTGAACTAATATTTTGAATATATAGGGTGGTTATAATTAAACCCCCATAAATAGCATTCTGTAGCTGTAACCGCTAAGGAGATTGCTACCAAATTTGGCATATGGACTGTGTACACGAGATGCGCTCAAGGGAATGTTTTAGAATGTTTATTTAAAAAAATGTCCACTAGATAACACTTTGCATGGTGAAATCAGCTCAAATATTACCCAAATGAGTGAATGAATGCCTAAAAACTATTGAATAAATGTTAAAATTGTTTGTCTATTTCGAATTAACGATTCCCATCATTAAATTTTATTATGTAAAACGCCTGGTGGACATTTTTTGAATTAATTTTTTTTTCGAAATTCCTTGAAATATCATGTATTGACAGTATTCCAATTTTGGTTACAACTCGTTAGCTCATTTTAGCTATAGAGCACTGTTCATAGGGGAAGTTTAATTACAACCACGCTGTATTTTTGTAGATCGATTTGCGTCGACATATTTTCCCTTGCATTTTTCAGTAGGGTTGCCAGATAGCATAGGGGTGAGGATGAAAAGAAAACGTTGAAAGTCGCCAAGGGTTGCAGTGTTTGATAATTTATCAACAAGATTAATGCCAAAAAATAAATCCCCAGAATTGTACGTAGCTTGACGCTATCTTCCAGATTTGTCTAGAAACTGACAAACCCTATATTTTATTACAAAGGAGAAGTATAGTTAGAATGTGTCTGGCGAAGATTGTAGATCAGTTTTAGTAGTCGATTTAATCCAGATTTCAGCTCTAAAAAGTGTTTTATGTAAGAAGATAGACAAACATGGCACACGCATAGATTATGATGCACATTCTATTCTCCGTATTTATAAAGGCGAAGTATAGTTAGAATTATAATTTCTTGTTTGTAATTTTAGAAAATATTAAACTTTGCAATCGGATCATACTTTCCTGATAGCCCTTATATTGAACACCTTGTAGTCCTTGGAACGCGCTTTTAAATATTTAATTAAAGAACAAATGCATATAGAATAAAGGTATAAATAGTCGAAAAACGATAAAAATATGATTTAAATATATTTTATAGAAAATTACACAAACGTACTTCCAGTTTGTTTTTTCACATAAGATATAACGCTCTAGCACTTCCAAGGTTTTATCCATTATTGTAATCATCATAATCAATGATTGTCAGAGCCTAGATCACCCGTAAAACAAACTATCTGAACATACCTTGGAAGTGTTACATTATTCCTAGCTTGTAGGTGACGAAGGCTGACAACAAAGTGATTCTATTTTTCTGTTCGAGTATTCTATGCTGTTATTTCCATAAGGTGATTCTTTAAATGAGTTCAGTTTGCTGGTGCATCTGACATGTGTTATATCTTTGGATTTCATCATATCCCAGATGTTTCCATTTAAAGAAAGATCGATTAAACAATTGACTAAAATATTCTATCAGTTATTATCACTACACAAAAAATCTTGGATTTTGTGTTATGCTACTGGGAAAAGACCTCAATTTGTTTAGTAAAATATTGATATCGTATTATGTTTTGTTAATCATCCTTTAATGACAGTTCCAGTGTGAGTGCTTCAGTATCCCGTACTTTTAAAAGAGATGAAGCCATGTGCAAACAAATATTTGTAGGTCTTTCTTGTAAAATCAGCATTACTTTCTGTGGATCATCACTCTGGCCTTGGTGAAAACGAGATTCAAACAACAAACAGTATCTCCCCGTCTTTAAAAAATATCTGATTTTTCTTAAGAAGAATTCTTCACATCACTTTAGACAACTAGCTCTGTAGATCGATGTCCCTATGCTTAAGAATAACTTCCAATTATAAGAGCAAAAAGGTATTTAGAACAGGTTCTATATCCTATTGCTAAAATACGCTGTACAAAGTATGCTAAAAGTAATATATTTTATAGAAAATTACAGCGTATATGCTAAAATACGCTGTACAAAGTTGCGCAAAAAAAAGTATGAGTCTCACATTTTGTACATATCAGAAATCAGTTACTTGTCGCTGAGGCCGCTAAATGAATGTGGCTAAAATTTTGCACTAATACTCTTTGGGATTATTTTTTTCTCAATTAAAAGTTTTCAAGGTTTTAAAATCCATTTTAAAACATTTCATTGAAGACAAGACATATTCATCATCTATATAGCAATGACACTTCATCGTATATGATTCACACAATGTCTGTTGATAACTTCTATTCAGAAAAAATGATTTTAGACTGCATGTATTTATAAGTAGGCCTGCAATTCAAAATGGTTCTTCAGAAATCCCATTACTACTCGTTTTTATGTCTATTGATGCTAAATGGTTGGAAATATGGGTATTATCACGGGCCTGTTCACTGGAGAAAAGATTTTAAGTGCAGTACATACTAAATTGGGTAATGGTTGCCTTTTTCATACACTACTGTTAAAATACAGAGATATCATAAACATTGTTACTCAGATCGTTCACTGTGTCACAACTCTGGCTCGTACCTCTTAAATAAAACTTTTATCGCCATTACTCCAAAAATATGTTAAGCTAAACCATGTAATAAAACCCACATCGTGGTGTGAAAAATTTTGAAAAAGAAATTACCGAAAACAATCTGCGCTACTTTGAGAATCTGAAAATTCCCCCCGTTCCCTAATTTTTAGTAATTATTTTCCACTTTTAATATCCGAAAATTATCTCTATTGGGATTGAAATTTTGAAAGCTGTTTTAACTTCGTTGAAATTGAAACAGATTCTTAATTGTTGCTAGTTATAAAAGAGATTTTGTTTCAAAAAACGTAAAAAATCCACACCATTATTAGCTTGCAAATTTGCACAAATCCTTAAAAAAATATCGGAACTAAAATGCGCTACTTTAAAAATCTGAAAATCCACACGTTTACCAACTTTTGGAAATTTTAGTTTTAGAGAGAAAATTATTCTCAGTAATAAATAAAGAGTAAATCAGTTCGTTTAAAATAGCTTCTGGAAATTATCCGAATTTTTCTTTGTATGAAGCTTTGCATTTAGAGTTCATTTGACAACTGGAGGAGCAACAAAATTACTTTGTTAAGTAGAATAATAATAATAACAAGTAATTTATAATTATTTTAAGTGGATATAGAATGCATTAATATACACATTTTGTCATTTTTTTTCTGTCAAGTGCCCTCTGTAATTGTCGCCACATACGGCTTTACCTAATTACTTACTTCTGTGCATGCTTTTTCTCTAATACGTATGTTTTCATCTAAAGTAACATATTCCAATTTATGTATTTTGAGCCCGAATATCTTCAATCTTCATGCAACAGGAATGTTGTTTTCAATTTTTATCGATTCTTTCAAATCTGATAGTTAAAATATCAGTTTGATCTTTTAAATATATATTTATTCGTTTAAAGGGTACTTACGTATTATCCCGGCGGTCATTCCCGCCAAACTGATTTTTCGTCAAATGATATGCCAAACTGTTGCCAATCGTATTCAAAACCATTAATAATTTCATGTGCCCGGCATTTATTTCGGCAAAAAATCGCCTGTCTTGCCGGACCGCCGGGATAATTCATAATTACCGTTTAAAGTATTATGCATCAATCATATTTGCAAGAATTGTTTAAAAAAATGAGGCAGCATTCTTGTCAGATTTGAGATGTGTGTTCAAACCACGTAAATGGATATGTATTTTGTAGGTGAGAGCATATTAAAGGAAAAACATGTACAACAGTAAGTAGTTTTTTATCTCATACCAGCCTGTTTTATCGTTAAGAGTATAAAATGGAGCCACTACCCACTTTAATATAAGCCATGTTTAAATATCATGTATAACGATCAAACATTGATGCCCTTTCTTTAGGCGATTTAGCACTATCAGCGACTAGTAACTTGTAATGCGTATCTGAAGAATATTCTGAATGATAAGCCTTCTTACAAATACATACAGTCTAAAGTTATTTTTTTTTCATTTGAAAATTTGAATATGGATTGTGTTAATAGCATGATGAAGAATCATTATTAAATTACATCGAAATTATGTCTATATCATGTCTTTAATAAAGTTCATTTTAAATGCATTTCAAAACTTTGAAAACTTAATTCTCATGAAAGCAATCACCGAGAGTAGCAGCATAAAAATTAAAGCTGCATTTTCTTTCTCCCTTTGTCTATTTCTACTTATTTATTTTGTTTTGTTTTGTTTTTTGAATCACTCCTGAAGAAAATATTTTTAAAGACATAATTTGGGTTTAAAATTTACGATTTAGATTTGAACAGACAGCCATTGCGAATCTATAATGTATTTTGTTTTGTAACAAATACAAAAACAAAAAGAATATTTCCTTGAAGATTTCATAAAAAAGTGTTCTCCGTGTTTCGAGTTTCAAATATTAGTCATTTAAAATACTCTGATTAGGAAATTTATTTCCAGTTTTACTATTTACGCATCTTTAACCGCAATTTACAGATTTATTTTGGGTTTCTTGAGAGACATTTTACTGCGTAATAAAACTTTTTAAAACAAACACTAAGTTGACAGACTCATCTCCTTTCCTCCAAATACTTTTGCTTTTATGTAAAAGTGTCCTTTCTTTTAACAGCCTTTCAAAATTGCCATAACTGAAACGGGTGTCATTAACATCACTTTTGTTAATAGACTTGGGACAGAAAAAACAAACACTCATCTCTAAATTGTGTCAATATTTAATGTTTGTTCAAGGTGTCATTATACTTAAATACAAATAGATTCCACCCAATAACAGTAATGAAAAACTTGAGCGTCCTGCATCAGTGGGTTTTTAGAACCACGCTGGAAAGATCCAATCTCATAAGATGATGTTATTGCGTTACTTACATTAAAAATATCAATTTCTACTTCCTTATAGGAAGTATAAGGAAATAATGTGATCGCGAAAAATTTCGGCATTCCAATTTTGACGAAAAAATCTATTTTGAGTAACTCTAAATTAACTTTTAGAAATTTTTGCGAAGCACGTCATGGTACGCATCTACGTATGTTCGTATACAAATGCATGTGCAATTCATTTTGACTGACCACACGTCCATTTTGACCAGTTTTTCAATGACATCTGTACGTACGTACGAATGTATATATATATAACTCGCATATCTCAAACACTATTAATTGTAGAATTTCAAAATTTTATATTTAGGATTATTGTAACATCTAGTTGTGCACCGCTCTTTCTGATTTTGGTAGCTCATAACTCACTCATTTCCAATTCAAATTTATTGAAAATTAGTTTTCGGGGTTAAAATAAGCTAAAATTTTGAAATATGAAGTGAAATCCAATGGTTGCCATTGGGGGGGGGGGGGGGGAGTTGGTGCGAAGTTTAATATGGAGATGGCATCTTTTGCAATTTTTATGCATAGCAAATTAAAGTGTACGCTCAATCGTAAAAGATCGGTGTATGTAACTTTCCTGAACGACGCACGACGCAGGAATAAATACAAGTGGGCGTTTCTTTTTCCCACAGCTGTACATGCACTTAATTTTATAGAATTTTCTGGATTTAAAAAATTCGACACTTTCATGACCTTTTTCTTGAAAATAATACGACCTTTAAGCTGTTAAAGAAATCAGACGAACACCATAATACTTAGCAAGTCATTTACGAAAATGGGCACGACGTTTCGCTATCCCTCAATGCTCTGCATGATTCTGAGTTGCTTTTGTGTAATTTTTGCGTGCCGCACGGGTAATGATTCACACTTTGCTTATAATTATACCGTCATGCAAATGAAAAGCAAAGACTATGTTTACTTTTCACGGAAATGAAGAAATGATTACTAGTGAGACACATTAAGGTAAATAAAGAAAGATAATTAGCCTCTGATGAATAGATTTCGGAAACATCGCAGGTGTATAAAATTATTTGTATGATATAATTTTTGAAATAAATAAATGAACACACAATTCTTATAATAAATGAAAGTTTGAATATTTAAAAGCCAAGAAAGGCATTCAAATCAGAGTATACCCCCTTTTTCTGAATTATACTCATTTCCTCCACATTTAATCATTATACTCGTTTTTCTATCCTGCCCGGTGTTTTTTTCCCTTGAGTGGATATGCATCGTTTCACAAATGAAGGGGGTATGAAACGTCTGGGTAAAAAAAAAATAGTAATTAGAAATTCCTATTCAAAAACCGCAAAGTCTCTTTCCAAGGACTACAACAAGAACAGCAATAATAAAAAAGATGGTACATATCCGCCAATGCCGGAATCCTCTACGTTTTTTTTTAAAATAAAAACTAGACTGGGGCAATGAACGAAACCACGTGGTATGACCTCCGTGGCAGCTATAAAAAGGGCAGCCAGTCGTCTGCATGCATCATTCGTTTTTGTACCTGCAAACTCTCTATTCTTTCGCATTTTTCTGACTTAATGGGTAGTGCGGATTTTAAACTCGGACGCGCTTCGTTGCTGGGCGCGCAAGGAGATCTGGTGTCCCTTGTACACCCAAGGACCAGCAACAAGCCAGTCGATGATTTTCCTGCTCACAGTCAACTTTTCTGTTTGCACAGAGCCGTGCTTCGCAAACCGAAATTCCAGATTTCATTTCTTTGCAAAGAACGATATGCGGCTCGGACCAGAAGCTCCCGGTCTGTAAGTGGACAATCCTCCGCTTTTGGACATTCGAGAGAATCGTCCAAAGTCAGATGGTCCGCACTATTTCGGGCGTCCATTCCCGTATGGAACTCTTGGCTGGATTTGAGAATGACGCATATCCTAGATTTTTATGTTCCCTTAAAATTTGAGTTCACTTCCTTTAAAACAGGAGTTCCCTTCCTTAAATTAGTAGTATACTTTCAATTCATATTGAGGTTCGCACCCTTAAAATAGCAGTTCACTTCCAACAGTCCGCTGTGGACTCGATGGAATGAATGGAAGAGAGAGGTAGTGAGCTAAGAGGAAAGTGGAAATGGAGAAATAAAATAAACAAAATGTCCGGATGATAGCTTGGAGAAGTCCAAGATTGGTTTCCGATTATCATCCCGGCATTTTTGTTGCAAATCAAAAGACAGAACTCACTCATCACCACTGGTCAAGGTGTCAGGCTGGAAACCAGAGTGCTTGCGAGTTTGACCCTTGACCTGTGGCACTGAAGACCCCCTCCCCCCGTGCTGTTCGCACGTCCGTGGAGGTTTTCTGCCTAATCCACTGACGTGCACGCCAATCCGTGTGCGTGTAAGCCACATCTAAGCACGCACGTGCAGATCAAGGCCTCTCCCCCAGTCGTCAGCAATGTCTGAGGGATACAGATATTCAGGAACCTTATCCTTCTTGCATTCATAGAGGATGAGGTTCTATTGTGGAGAGAATCTTTTGAATGGGAGCTGATAGGCCTTCGTATTCACGATTTCGGTTTGTCTGTCTGTCCGTCTGTAGTAAATATGCATAGATTACTAGAACATTTATATATGTTATTCCTATGTACGATTACAGGTATCCTGTTGAAAATGTTATACCGGGACCCGGGAATTTTCTCGATGGGCCTGTCACTCTAATATATATTGTATTTATATATACACTTATGTATGATGTGTAAGTGTGTTAGAACAAAATGTAAGTGGACCGCCGTTGACACGAATTTCTCGGGCCACTGGGATGGGTTGCATCTGTCCTTGTTAATTAACAGCGTATTTTAGAGTCATTAATCTATTTATAAAAAACAAAATTGATATATGTTGTTAAAGATTGCAAAATCTAGCTGTCCATCGAAAATAGTGAGTGTAGCATTTATATTTCTTCTGTAGGAGCACTTAAAAAAGTACATTACCGTCTGTGCCACCTTAGGGATATTCATCCAGCGCAATACAGGAATTATAAAAATGTTTACTCTTATATTATACGGGGTTATATTATAGAAGGCTATATATCAGGGGCAGTCACAATATATTGGAGGCTTATATTATAGAGGGTTATACACGGTGCCCCTGAACTATTGGTACAAAATGCAAAGGGGAGATAGTGCACATAATAAGGAATAAGAATCACACAGCAATGTGGGGGTCGGAAACGCCGCTTTTATGTAGTAGTTAATAATCACTTTGAAACAAGTGCTGAAATAATAGTGGACTTTACGACCATTGTTCGTCAAAAATTAATGCCTCTCCCAGAACACGCGAGAAAACACGCTAAAATTTGATAGTTCAAAAACCCTATTTCATTTCATGGATGAGATTTTTGAGACAAGCCCATTGTTTATGAAACTTGATTAAGAAATTAGATGAACGCTTCAACACTTTTCCCAAATGACTTGAATTTACAGGGTGAAAAAGTCCTGTAAATTCAAGTCATTAACAGGATTTTTTCAACCCACATCGCTGTGTGATTCTGATTCCTTATTATGTGTCCAACTCCCCTTACATTTTGTAAAATTGGTTTACGGAAACCTTGTAAATTAGGAACAGTGCCATATTTTTGCAATGAGCTAAAGTGCACTTGGCCTCAGTTTGAAGTGATCTCGAGTTGAAAATGCGAATGCATAGAGATACGCACATGTTTACATCTCAAATATAAAGTGGTCGTCGACTTAATTTTGGGGCTGTTTTTATGTTTCAAAAATTTTAATGATGAAGGATATCCTATGCAATAAATACGCCACGTTACCGTAATATAGTGTACGTGACAAAACCTATGTAGTATGTACCATAATATCCTTTACACTAACATTAATATTATCCTGGTTGAACACAATTTCTCTATTTACAAAACTATAGAACTGCGAAGCTTCCGTGGGCATATATAAATCAGTGGAAACGCCACACAATACTGAATGACATTCATTTTTGCCATTTTTACAAGATGTATGTATCTGTGTGTGTATATGAGTGATCGCGATAGCTCCTGAACGGTGCATTCGATTCAGCTCCAATCTGGTATATATGTTATACACTGTCTACCAATAAGTATTTGGACACCTGTGATAGAAAAGAAAAACTATGTTCAAAATCAGTAGTTGGTAGAGCCTCCACGACAGGCAATTACAGCGTGAACCCTCCGAGGCATACTTTCCACAAGTCTTTGAATTACAGCTAGTGGTATTGTTTTCCACTCGGCTTGGAGTAGACATAGAAGCTCCTTCACCGATTTTGGACGGAAAGTGCACCCCTTAATTCGGCGATACAACTCGTCCCATTTGTTCTCGATAGGGTTAAGGTCTGGGCTCTGGGCAGGCCAGTCCATTCGATGAACTCCACTGGCACCCTACCAAGCCTTGGTTAACCTCGAAACATGACAACTGGCATTGTCGTCCTGAAAGTAACAGGGGTCCAACCCGTAAAACTGCCACAACGTAGGAAGCACATTATCATCCAAAATAGTGCAGTAGGCATCGGCGTTGAGATTACCATGAATAGGGACCAACGGTCCCAGTCCATACCAGGAGCACACCCCCAGACCATAATTCCACCTCCGCCGAACTTGACTGTTGACATAATGCATTCGGGCAGGAGACGTTCTCCAGGCAGACGCCAGACCCAGACCCTGCCATTCGTACGGTAAAGGGTGAACCTTGATTCGTCGCTCCAAAAAACCCGTTTCCACTGATCTACGGTCCAATTTCGATGTTCTTTGCACCACATTAACCGAGCAGCGCGGTTGGACTTTGTGATCAAAGGCTTATGGGCAGCAGCACGACCATGAAAACAAAGCAAATGTGCTTCCTTACGGATGGTATTCATTGAAACAATACACCCGGATGCCTGTTGAAACTCCTCGCGGATGAGGGCCATCGGTTGGTTGCGGTTCTTCCGAATTTCTCTGGACAGCACTAGGCGGTCTCTATCTCCCAGTTTCGTTGGTCTTCCGACTCAGGGGCACATTCCGACAATCACCGCTCAACTTCCACTTCTTAATCACATAGGCCACTGTCGATTTTGGGTACTTCAGATCGCTAGATATGTCCCTTAAGGATCGGCCACATTTGTGATACCCGATAATTATACCTTTCTCGAAATCAGAGAGCTCCGAACTGCAGGGCATCTTGCATGCAACTAATGCCGATGCTGTTTCCTACACGATATATACCGGCGGAGGACGTGACGTACCTCAGGACAGCAGATATTGTCATTTGCATAGGTGTCCAAATACTTATTGGTAGACAGTGTAACCCATCGTCGCAAGACCGGTATTGATTTTGGTGTAAATAGAACTTACAGTTTTTATTTCCTTGTACGATGTATAAGGAAGTAATGTCATCGTGAAAAATTTTGGTATCCAGATTTTGACGAAAAGAGACCTTTAGTGTAAAATGGTATGTGATAATTACAAGTACAACCGTAAACGGTAACGGTACTTTTAAACGAAGCAACAATGTGCATGGCTAAGGTTACTGAATAATAGAGTTTTTGAAACAGTGTGTCTGAAGATTTTTGTCAAACAAATACGTAAATGTATGTACGGATAGTCCTAATTATATACTTTACTTTATAGTACGCTCTTTACAACGCGTTCTACACGTTTGAAGAATACAAAGTCGGAATTACTTTCAACTGCCATTGTAAGACCGGATATGCATACAAACGCGACACCTAAATACTGCAGGGAATGGAAACGCATGTGATCGTAATGTATAACGTCTTTTGAATGAGCTTATTGCAATTGGAGTAGAGCCGAAAATTAACTTCTTTAGTTTGAATCATATGTGTTACACTTATGGATAATCGTTTGAGAACAGCTGTTTTTCTCCTTGTTTTAGATTATAATAAAATATTATGTGCACATATGATGAGATTTTTAATCATACATATGAAAGTATTTTAGAAGATAATTTAGAATAAAATTTCATTTTTACAAACTAATTTTTCAATTCACTTCACTTTGAAAGCGCTTGTAATAAGGCGTGCATGGCACAGAAGCTTTCGTATTTGCCTACGGACCAAAAGATTGGGGGTTCAAAACCGGGCAGGTTCAGCTATCGTCTGCAAGTGATTTCGGATATTCACGACAGATGGCAACAGCACTTTTTTTCCCTGCCGAAGTAGCATTTTGATTTCACTGCATCCTCACATTGTGATTATAATAAGTGATCACATTAAAGTTGCAGTGTAATCGTTACTACACTCTAGCGGCGCTTTGTTGTCACATCTGTGGTTGTGGTCGTTCTGTGAAGTCACAAATCACAACGGCAATTCTCGTCGCATGTGCGACTCGCATGTGTGTGCACAGTACCGTCGCAGTGAGTGTTTGTGACTCTTATGTGACTACATAGCATAGCCACTTTTCGGTCACAGCTGAAAGTACAAAATCAACTGCAAATGAACTTGGCATCCGTCGCAAAAATGTGTGGGAAGATCAAAATGTGCTTTAAAAAATTTTTTTCGTTATTACCATGAGTAATCTAGTCATTTCCTTAAATAAACATTTCACTCTTTCAAGGTTGACTGAATTCACTTTTCCTACAGTTTGCATATCTATTTTATTCATACATTTCATTATTATGAGCAGCAAACAAATGCTTGTTTTTCCATCAAGTTAATTAAAACAGAGATTTAGATAGTAAAAATAATTTTCGCATACGTTACAATTACATGCTCCTTTTAGTGTATTTCAGTTTGAATAATGAAAGTGTTTATAAATAGCTTGCCAATAAAACAAGCGATTTTTTATAAATTTGTTTTAATGGGTGTTAATTATCATTTTTCAAGTGTTCTACGGAACTAAAAATTTCACTGTTCAAGAATATTTTCACTTTCAAAATTACAATGCTCAACTCTCGTGTAAATTGCTTTTGTAAAATGAAATACTCTCGAGCATACTATATTCGAGAAATGAATTATTTCTAGGTGAATTATTTTTAAAAAGAAAACTGTTTACGAAAAAGAGTGAATTATTAGTTTAGAAGTTTCGAAGGAGAACTAATATAAAGAGCCACTGGCTTAATGCCATAATTTTTGAAAAACTTATTGAAAAGTAGCATTAATATACTTTTCCCACAAAAGAGAAGGCGGTGAAGTATTTGCTTTGAATAGGAGTGTTGCGATAATAAAATATTTTCAAAAAAGCAAATCCAGGCAATATAAGCTATATGAGGATATAGGAATATTGATTTCAAGAAGAATTCTCTTGCTTTTATTTTAATAACATACGCAGCAAATACGTTTTTGAAATCATTACCACAGTTTTAAAGTAGTTTGGTTTAAAATAAGTACAGTTGATTACTTTTAATTAATAATCATACTTAAAATATTTCGAAATTCATATGATGTTGAGAAATATTTTAGAATGAACAAGCTTCACTTGCTGCCTTGACTATTTTTGTACACAACAGATATTTTATCTTCACATTTTTCTAGTCTAAAAATTATTTGTTTAAGATAAAATACTATTTTCTACTTTCTCACTTCTTCAACTGCTGTCCAAATCACGGATTCGAAGTTTATTTTATCAACTATCCATTTATATGTATGTAATTGCTTCTTTCACTTCATGAATTCACTTTCAAAATATCTGCCGCATAACATTAAAAACATTTGTGAACTTACAAACTATGATTATTGTACACTCAGCAAACGTCACAATGTATGTCTCTGCCTTCTGATATTATCAATAAAAATCTTCGGAAACTTATAAAAAGTACTCGAAAAATACTCACACATACTTCCCTTTTAAAATTTAAAAACATCATTAAAATCATATTTTTATTTTTTAAAGTAATTTGAACTGCATTTCTCTCTTCAAAATAACTTTTTAATGAAGAGATATGCCAAATACAGCAGTTACAAAGAAATCTCTACTTTTCATTTCGCGTAAGTTATATGGATGTATTTTTTATGTTAATAAAATATCGATACACCATGTGAAATATATTTATTATAAAAAAAATTCTCAGTATATGCTACATCTTCTTATAAATAAAAATGAAATTCTGTTTGTTTGTTTGTTTGTTTGTTTGTTTGTTTGTTTATTTGTTTGTTTGTTTGTTTGTGGATTTGAGTTGTATACAAATCCACAAAAATGGACATATCAGCCTGAAATTTTGCACAGATATGTAAAATAATATAGAATAAATCATAGTCCACTTTAAAACTTTGAAAGTCCACCCGTTCCCAGAATTTAAGAGATTTTTTATGTTCTCCACGCAAAAAGATTTCCGTAATTGTAACCCCTGTAGTGAAAAAAGTGTGAAATAAGGATCGTGATTGCCATGTCTGGCGATTTTGCCGAATAAGATGTTTTAAATTCTCAAAGTAAAAATAAAAGAATAATAACGATTTTTTTTTTGTTAGTTTATATTCGTAAGGTTATTTTTTTTAAATTATAATATCGTGTGCATGGGAAATCGGAGCAGGAATGAAATTTTTTATACGCAAAACAATAAGAATTGAAGATTTCCGAGGCTAATAGGTAATTTTTTTTAGTTTGGCGAAAAAATAAAATGGCTCAAATGCCGATTTTGAGAAAGTGAGTTCCAGCGGTTTGCACAGATTTCGGCTTGACGCAATTTATTGAGAGCTTAAGAAAATAGATTTTTGAAAACAAGTGTAAACGTTTTATTAGAATACAGCGTTAAATTTTAATGATCCGTGAAGCAATAATGCAGTTGTTAAGGGATTTCAAGCGATCTATCTCCAGAATTCTCGCCAAATGAGTACATTGATTTAAGTTGGGGGAATTCCGCCAAATTTCAGAAAATTGAAATCTCATTTACTACATCGGAGTAACGATGAATAAAACACGTTATAGTTGATAATTTTAAAAATTTCGGCTGTATTAAGGGATTTCACTTTTGAAATAAAGGCTTGCTTTACTTTTTCGCGGTCGAACCATTTTCCATATTGATTGCTGCTAAGTCAATGCTTCGAATGATTTCCTGAACAAACGCTTGCACAATGGCGTATGTTGGCACTTTGGCGAGGCTTAGATTTGAAACTGGATTTTATTTGTGACTGGGATATATAATGACACTGGTTATAGATAAAAATGAATGTTGGTATGTGTGTATGAGGTTGAAAAACTCTAGCACCGTTGCACCATGAAATTTGGTTCACCTAAGTCTTTTATCATTGAGAAGCTTTTTATGCTAACCGTTTTCCTCTAACATGCCACTAGGTGGCGCAGCAGAACGTCGAATTCTATTCCGTTTAGCCGTTTACTATGCAAATATCGTCCAACCGATTTCGATGAAATTTGGTACTCGCGGATATTAGAACACGGAGAATATTTTTCACTATCCATTTTGCTGTAACTTGCCGCTAAATGGCGCTGCAACGCATCAACTTCTGTACCGTTCGACTGACCGGCATAAAATTTCTTATACTTACACATTTCAGCACGAAGAATATATTCTAACTGTGTTCCTTTTGATGTTACTCACCACTAGATGGCACTGCAATGCATTATTATTTTAACTCGCCAATAGATGACGCTGCAACAGGCCAAATTCTTGACCATTCAAACGGTCGCTATGAAAATCAGTATACATAACTATTTGAACAATGAGAATATTTTGGCGTTATCCATTTTGCTATAACTCGCCACTTGACGGCACTGTAGCAAATCATTAATTAACCACTAGATCGCGCTGCAGTGCATCACTTCTTGACTGTGCAACTGTCGCTATGAAAACAGGTATACATAGATATTTGAACACGGGGAAGAGTTTGGCGCTATCCATTTTCCTATATAATTTGCCACTAGATGTCGCGTCAACACATGAACTTCACAGGGCTGTCCAGCCGTTTGTCCTGAAATTTCGTATTCATCGATATCTGAATGCGAAGAATATTTCCACCGTATCCGTTTTGCTAAAACTCGCCACTAGATTGCGCTACGCCGCATGACCTTCTGCACCGTACAAACGATTGCCTTGAAATTCGGTATGCATGGTTATTGAACACAATATAAAGCGATATCCATTTTGCTATATCTCTTTATTACAATAAATAGTAATCACCACAAATCGTAATATCAAAAAGTCCATTCATTCCCGTGCGAAGAACGGGTACTTCAGCTAGTCTAATATATAAAATTCTCCTGTCACAGTGTTAGTCACCTAACTCCTCCGAAACCACTCGACCAATTTTAATGAAATTTTCTATGTATATTCGTTAGGTCATAGAATAGGTTTTTAACTATGTCTCATACCCCTAAGTCATAAGTGCGGTCCACCCCAAAATGTTTAGCCCCAGAGTGCTATTAATTTCAATCAGGATTTCTGTGTAGACATTAGCGTGTCGAATCACTTTTCAAATGTGTTTGCCAGGTAATGTGGAGAGGGGGGGGGGAAGTTAATAAAATGTTGAAAGTCGCACAGGGTTTGCAATTTTGATAATGGATCGCTAAATGTGGTGCCAAAACGCGACAATTTATTATAAATATATTTCGCGTATAGTTAGAAAACGCCTAGCGTATATTGTAAAAGAGTTTTATTAGGCGATTTTAATATAGATTTCTATTCCGAAGAAGTGCTCTGTAGAACAAGAAAGGAAAACACGGTACACTCATGGATTATGATGTCCATTCCAAACAGTATTTAAAATGTCTTTGCGGTATAGTTGGAATATGCCTACAGGAAGAACATGCCTGGAGGAAATTCTAAACAGTTTCAGGTGGCGATTTTAGGATAGATTTCGATTCCAAAGATGTGTTTTATGGTACAAGAAAGTGTTGATTCCTATTTTAGCACCCCCACTCTCGCCAACCTAAAAAATTCCCGTACTTTGGCGAGCTTTGCAGTCATGGGTCTCTGGGAGTTATGCACAAGTTTCAACGGTACTTACGTATTATCCCTGTAGTCCGCCAAGACAAGCAATTTTTTCACCAAGATAAATGCCGGGCACATGAAATTGTTGATGGTTTGGAATACGATTGGCAATGTATTTAAAATCTATGAAAAAGTAGTTTGGCGGAAGTGACGCCGAGTTAATACGTAAGTACCGTTTCAACGCACCCAAAAGAACCAGGTGATAACTAAAGTAAACAAACTACACACCACTATAAACACACCACAGCGATAAACACACCACTTAAGGAATTTGAAGATATTTAATTATTAAAACTACATCAATTGGTAATCCAAAATAAATAAAAATGTAACGGCATGCTGTACTTACATGTTGTTCCAAATCGCCATTTTAATTCTAAATTACGATTTCTACAGAAATGCAAAAAATCGTCAGTGTAGCTGCATATGTTTAATCATCGCCTCTTTGGCGAGAGTCGAGGCGTTAAAGTAGGAAACAATATATAAAACGGAGAAGTATTGTTGTGATATACTTGGCGAAGATTGTAAAATAAATTTAGTAGGCGATTTTAAGATAGATTTCGATTCCAAAGATGGGTTTTATAAAATAAGGAAGAAAAATACAGCACAGTCATGAATAATGATAACACTTTCCAACTTAATGGAATAAGGAGGGAAAATAGGGACGACGCCATAAATTATGATACGATTTTAATATATCGCACTATAGTGCGTATTTAAAATCTGAAAGTGTCTCAGATTTTCATCCTTTTTTTTTTGGGGGGGGGGGGCAAACTTTTTTATGGAATGACTATCAATAAGTCTCAAGGCCAAGCTATGTCTGTTTCAGGATTAGATTTGAGCACGCCATGTTTTTCACACGGACAGTTATACGTGGCATGCTCTCGAGTGGGCAAACCATACAGTGGGCATCCAGTTTGTTTGTGTTATCTAAAGATGGGATTTAAAAAAAATATTGTATACTCTATTGCGTTAAGGGATTGATATTATTTTTTAGTAAAATTATTGTAATTAGCGATATATATAAATTTAAAGAATAAATTACAATGAATTAAAAATTGGTATTGTGTAAAATTTGGTATTGTGTTATTTTTATATTCCAGCATCGTTCACAGCGCTCCATGCCACTTCCACTCATATACCACATCCTCACAAACTTACAATAAGTTAGTCATTTCTTTCTATTAAAATAATCCTAGGAATAATTTATATGGCAAAACAACGTTTGCCGGGTCAGCTAGTTTATTTCTATGTATGTCTGCTTAGCGATTAATTGAAACAACAAAAAGAACAAACTATCACTGAAACATCAACTTGAAACATCGATATTATTGCATTTAAATTCGTAATTCATCAAAAAAAGAAAGAAAATCTACTCTACCCTCTTTTAAATTATTTTTCGTGTTTCCTCAAAAAAGCTTTCAAAAATATTACACTTAGCGCTTTTATTAAAATTTCACTTATGTTTATCAGGAATTTGTGCATTAATTACTTTAAAGCGATATTAAGCATCGAATAAACAATCAAACAATATTAATCTATTTCATCAATATGCAGGGTGTCTCTAAAACATTGATCTAAGCTTTAATTCCTTAAATATTGGGCATAGACATATATAATAAATTACAATGTTACTTAAAAAAATTGCAAAATTTTATGGTATCGATTAAAAATTTCAAGAGATTAAATCTAAATAAATACAAAATTAAAATTTTTAAACGGACCCCGTACAGTAAAATTCCCAGCTAATAAAATATGCCCCATACATTAATTGGGTGATCTACAATTCCAGCTTTCATCTTAAGAAGGCGCAGAGATATTTTTAACAAAGTTGCTTATACAGTAGCAAATTACGTATTTATGCAATCATTTTTTTATTTCGCAATTTCTGTACTACCTCTGTAACAGATTGATATGACGTGATTTTTCTTCTTCGATAACCATTGGCACTTGGTTTAAGTCAGCATATATTTGTTTTCATATACGGACACTTTTAGGATAAAACGCTCAAATTTTGTATGTTATATATTTAATGTATGAGGCACATTATACTTATCGGGAATTTTTTGTACGGGGGCCGTATAAAAATTTAAAATGCTATGTTTATTAATATTTAATTTCCAGAAAATTTCTCTTGATACTATTAAAGTTTGCACCTTTATTCAGGTAACTTTGTAATTTATTGTATGTTTGTGGTAAATATTTAAGAAACAAAAGCCTAGTTTTGTTTATTTGATATTCTGTATATCTTCAAATTCAGTTAAACTAAAAATTTCCAAACTAAATTTAGCATTTTCAATGTCTGCTCTCGCCTAAAACATTCTGAAAGCTTTATTAATAAATTTTCACCACTAGACTTGAAAAGTCTTTGCCTTTTGAACATGAACTTTAAAAGTCATTTTTGACAAATTATAGCCACTTCATCAATAAAAAATAGATTTTTTTACTTACCATTAAACTATCTGTATTTTTTAGTTTTAAAATAAATAGCTTTTAGGATTATTAAACACATAAAAAACCTACATTCCCTGACATTTTTATATCGTTTCATGAGTTTTTGTTTTAAGTAGCTCTCCAGCAGCTGAAATAAAATCTTAGCTATGTTAATTTAAACAGAACTGCTTTTTTACTTGCAGTTAATCAAAGTATGGCAAGGATAGCCAACGAAATTATTATTTTGTCAAAGCTTTTAAAATAGATTGTAAAAAATTATCGCAGCTTAAAATTTATATACTAGCGTTGACTAACAAGTGCAACAACTTGAGACTTTTTCTAGTCAGAACATTTTATTAGAAGATTTACTGATTGTAACTATAAACAAATAAATCAGATAATATACTCTTTTAATAATTCTCCCATGCTAATTATATAGTCTTGATGGTTTAACAATGCTTAAGATGGTTGAATTTGACGCTATTTTTAAATTTATTGTAAAATGAGGATAAAATTTGTTAAATACTTCCAATGCTGATATTTATGTGTATTTTCAAAATAAGTTCTGCAGACATAAAATCTGTCTTGGATAAATTTTTTCTCCATATTCAAAAGATACCTCTGGGGATTCCAAGACAGGTGTAAGTCTCTCATCTGTTATTCGTTCAAATTTAGGAAACCACTCCTAAGGGGTAATGTTGACCTGATTACTAAGCACTCCCACAGTGAAATGACCGACATCTTTGGTCCTAGTAACGGTCAAGCTTATAGTAGATAGCTGACCCGGCCATTAAAAAGAGAAAAACAAATTTCAAAATAATTGTGCATAATCTGTGTTTTGCTCGATAACATTTTTCTTAGGTAATCGAAAACCATTTTTTAATTTTACAAACAAAAAAATTTCGTTGAGAATTTCATTTCCATGATTTTTTTAAATGTTTATTAAGAAGAAAAAATGAGAGGTGGAAAAGTTTTTGTTTTCTTCATTGTCCGTACGCCGGTATTCTGTTTACAAAATATTTGTCAAATCAGATTTTCTTAAATGACTTTTAAAGCAACTACATAAAATGCGCATGTAAATAAAACTAGAATGAATTAAATTTGCAAGTGTATTCTATGATTCAATATGGGTATTCAATAAAACTAAATGATTCAAAAAAGTTTGAAAGCCACTGGATTTAAGCTAATACCTTGTTTAGAATCCAGCCACCGATAAAAAAAATACCACATATTTTTTTTTATTCTGAATACACAAAAGTATGCATTTTTGTCAATATGTTTTTCTCATCGTATATATAAATACAAATTCAATTTATGCACAAACATAGCAAGAGATTCTTTCAAATATTAAGCATATCCTTAGAATCCCAGATGCGGTTTCTAGAACAAATCAATTCTTTTCCGAACATATATTTTCAGTTCAATGTGCATGAATAAAAATAAAATACATGTTTTTTGTTTTCCTGCTCTTTTTGACATGCTTTTTTTTTAAGTCTATATCCGTGAGTTCAATCAATATTCAATGTAAAACGCTCAAAAGTAAAAAAAAAAATGATAAACTTGCTGTAGAATAAAATAACCTGCTTGAAGAAATGCTGTTTCAGATTGATTTATTTTCAAGTAGCAATGTTCCGTTATTATTAACATTGTTAATGCTTTCATTTTATGTGCACAAATTGTAGGTAAAGATTATTTTGATTTTTGCAACTTCAATGCTTCTTTTAATCAGAGGGTCCATGTATAATATAGAATTACCATTAGATAATACCATTTTGTAAGAAAAAATTCGAGAGGTTTTCTTAAGTATTTTTGAATTACTCTTAATCGGGGGCGTAGACAAGGGGGTTAGAGGGGGTCATAACCCCCCATGAGGAATTTTTTGCATACAAAATGTGTATTCTTCATTCTCTTATCACACACACGTATACCTATATGTGAGTTGCAGTAGTCGTAACCCCCCCCCCCTCCATGAAAAATGTCTGGCTACGCCACTGTTCTTACTTAATTGTTTTCTTAGTTAACTCGTTAATGTTTGCTAATGTTTCATGTCTTCTTAGTTTTGTTTACAAGACTCTCAAATCATTTGGCAATCCTCTGAATTCAGAAAATTCTTAATATACTTTATAATGCACTGAAGCTATCATCATTCTAGACTTTGAGACGCAGAGTTTATAAGTTGAAATAATTAAAAACAAATAGCATACTAGTACTAACCCGCGCTCTAGCTAGTTTGACCACCAGTCAACTTAAAATCTATTTTCTTCCTAGGCGTAAAAAAAATCAGACATAGAGCTGGAAAATCCATTTCATTCAAAAGTTTATCGGCAAAACTTTCTCTCGTGAGATTGAGTATTCTCATTTTTTTCTAGTATAGTTTTCTCGTGCATATTTTTCTTTGTAGAAAATTCATCGAGTAAAATTCATCAAGCTTCATAAGTTCAGCCTCAAAACCTGCAGTGGGAAGAGGGGGGGGGGATTATTCCACTTACCTGATATGGTCTTTCTAATGACTTGTGTTGGAACTTGTTCTTTCCAGAACACGAAAGTAATCAATTATCAAAGTAAGCCTTTATTCGTGTGTAAACAGCGTAAAAGCCAATTACTGGCTCAATGATGTAACGTTCCCTTTTACTCAACTTTCAAAATTTCTCTGCCATAGGTCATACAATCATCAGACTCCTACTTAAGTCAGTACAATCAACAGACACATTTCGTGATTGTGCAGACACTTTTGCACCCCGAGGCAGTTATCTCCAGACTTTTACGTCAGATCTCTATAGCTACCGATTTATACTGTAGATAATCATGTATAAACTCAAAAAATCCAAGCAAAACAATTTCAAGTTATAACGAAGGCAATAACTGGTGCGATGTACTTCCTCGGGTGCACGCTGTTTATAGTTGGTTGGTTTTTATAGTCGATGTAACGTTATTATAACGATTGAGGAAGATTATTAACAATATTATCAAGACACAAATGTATTATCAGGGTTTTTGAAGATATTTTTATATCAAATAGAAATTAAGTTAATAGCACTGTTACAATTTTTAAAAACTGGAAATGTTTTTGAATTAATTCATAGAAATTGTTTTGTGCCTAAATAATTTTAAACGAGCTCTAGAACAGAAATATTCATCCTTTTTCAATCTAAAAGACATAGAAAATTTTATTCGTCTGCGGTACTGGGTCGTGATCAGCCTATAAAAATATTCAGGATACTATCGTATAAGATATAAATTGATAGAAGAATCTTTATTCATTGCAAAAATCAACTAGCATCAACAGCTTTTGGTAAACACAATTTTCATTCTTCCAGTTACCAGCATTTCAACATATTCCTTTGATGGATTTTATCACATACTGTCAAAACATTTTCGTGCCGAGCATTGATGCTCAACAAGCATCAATGTGAATTGCGCAAGAAAGATATGCCAAGTGATGTATTTGGGATTTCATTTAGGATTTCTAAAAGTGCTAAATTCTAAAAGTGTTGAAGAACAAAGAGCATGCATTAAATACATTGAATTTACACTACCCCATAACGTTCATATAAATATCAATATCCCAGCTATTGAAGAACAGAATGATTGTATGATATATGCTGAAGAAATATACATTTTTATTAAAATATTCACTTCAAAATTTATCATCTTTCTACAAATATGTTGATAAAGCTGAAAAACCTTGCTTAAATAAATTTGGAAATCAAAATTATACAAGGCATTGCAAAAACATTGCTTTTCTCTATGTAATCCAGTATTTCCCATTCACCATTTCATAGAAGTAATATCTTACAATTTTTGCAGTCTCAACTTCCTTTATATTGAATTATTTAATAATTTCCTCTTAATATCAGTAAAACCTGTAGGAAAAAAATTACCAAATAATCGCTATTTTATGCTAAAAGGAAAAGATTTTCATTCCTTTCCGAGCTATTAAATCTTGAGGTGAAGGAAGATGAGATAACAGCCTTTCTTTGATCTGAGGTCAGGGTAGCTGAACAAAGGGAGCACCCGAATGTCCGACATGAAATGGGCTAAGCGGCTTTTCATTGAAAAACAGCAAAACTAATTAAGGGTGATCTGTGAATAGAATGTCTGGAATTGACATTTTTCTAACTTCATACAACGCGAGCACTGAAAGAAATTTCTTTAGGTAAAGTACATGAATTTTAGGATGTATATATATAAGATACGTTGTGGGTAATTCCCATTATATGTCATCCATTTGTTCCTTAATGACTTTTTTTTTATTTTCATGTGAAAAGATAGTTTTCATGAGCCATCATGTCATTAATGAACGATATCGACGAAACGCATCTTTTGTCTTTTATAAAATAAATTGTACAAAAGAATTGGGCCTACAAAATCAGTTATAAATTTTACTAAAAGATTTACTGGCTATGTAAATACAATAATTGCAATGAGTCCAAAAATGAGACATTAACGATAGGTATCATAAATTGTACCAATAATTGTTGCATTTTCAAGTTGCAGCATTGAATTTTTGAATTTTTCAGTTAAATAATAAATATTTTATTTTTTTAAATAAACTCAGAATAATTTTGCTAGTTTGTTCCTTATTATTTCAATTTGGACTGTTAACTGTCTGAGCAACTGAAATTTTGATCACTGAAGTTCATTTTCAGCCACAAATTATCAACATATATTTTGCTAACTCATACTGCTATATCTCTATACTTACACATTAAAATCATTTGTTTTTAATCTTGAACGTTAAAAAATAGTATTTTGAGCTTATTGTCTCTTATAAGTGTCTCTTATAAGTGTCAAGTATAATTGGTTTAATACAAATTTATTGATCAATGTCAATTAATCAATAAATTATTGATTAATCAATAAATTATTGATTAATGTCGATTAGTTAAAACTGACTGAACTCTCGCATAAGTTTTCCAAGACAATCATTTATTTATACGCTTATTTTTATTTGTAATTTTGAATTCAATATTAATCTATAGGTGATTATGATTGCAAAATTAAAATGCGGAATTGTATTTGCTGCTGCAGATGTCTACATGCAGATTATAATGTGGATGAGCGATTTTGACCCTTTTTAGCATTGTTGGATAGGTTTAACTGTTACATCACTCCTATAAAGATTAAGTTCGTGGAAATGTAGAATCATGAAATTTCAATAATTATCTGCTTTTTAATACGTCTCTTTCTTAACTCACCCGGGAAATGAAATTGGAAAAAATAAAGACGACCAAACCATGTCGCTTTTAGTCAAATAGTATTCACGCTGTACGTTTTCAACATTTAGAAATAATTTCACAGTTTTTTTTTTAATCGGAAGTGTGCGGTATTTTTCATAATTCATTAGTTATGGTAAAATGGAATAGCTTTCAAATCATACTTTTGCTTTGCTTTGCAAAAATTAAAAATATTTTTCGACGAATTCTGTGCTAAAAATAAAAAGTTTCAAATGAACGTTAAAGGTTATACATGGTTTGGAAAGCTAAATGTGTGAAACACGTTTTTTTATTCTTCTACAGGATTTCAAGACTTAAAACAATAATGAAAATAATATAGTTGAAACATCAGAAATGTAAAATGTTTGAATAAATTAATAAGCCTTTATTCAAATGATAATTATAATATATGAACTGTAAAGTAACATCCAATATTTAGAGAGTCATATAACATATTTAGAGTAACATATTTAGAGTAATATATTTAGAGATAACATATTAGAGTAACATGTTTAGAGAGTCAGAAACACAAGTGATAAGTTTGTGCCTGCCAAAATAAAGAAAAAATATTTAATTTCCGCCTCCATCTGCATAATTAATAATATTTATTGAACCTATAATATACCAAAAATATTTATATTATATTTTTATTAAATAATTAATTCATCACTGTGCTAAAATACTCTATTCTAAACTAAAATTTTGCTAAAATATTAACTGTAGTAAAAACTTTCAGACATCTGAAGATTTTATTTGATATAACTTCTTAATATTTTCCAAAACTGTTACTGTATTAACTTTTAAGTTAATAATATTTCTAAAACTAATTTAAACTATGTTTTTCCTACGTGTTTCGGAGAAAAGGTATTTTAAACAAATAGAGGCCGTTTTGCCATGAGCTATTTCTTGTAATAACGGCTCTATAAAAATATTTGAAATATTTGTTCATCGATATTACTTTTGTCTTTGTTCCTTTTAAATACAAAATGCATAACGACTGCTTTTGAGGAAAAATCTTAAAAACTAAAGGGAAAAAAAAAGCACGATTGAAAAAAAAAAAAAAACTCTCATCAAAATAACAAAATCATAAATCAGTAATGCAAACATTTTAAACCATTTATTGGCCTGTATATATTCCCATAATTTCTCTCATAAAAATAACAATATTCTATAATTTACTCTCGATTTATTTTTTACTGCCTTATTTAATCCTTCTTGGTCATATCAGTAAAGGTTGTGGGACTCAAAAAAAAAGGAAAAAAAAATACTGAGTTATCGCTATTTTATGCTAAAAGGAAAGGATTTTCATTTCTTTCCGAGCTATTAAATCTCTTGGAAAAAATGAAAATGAGACAATCTTCTTTCATCTGGCTGGGGCCAGAGCAGCGCAACAAAGAGCCCCCTCCGAATGTCGGACATGAAAGGGGCGTAAGCAACTTTTCATTGGAAGGAACGGCGGAACTAATTAAGGGTGATCTCTCAGGGAGTAGAATGTCTGAAATTGGCGTTTTCCGACTTTATAAGAGTACAAGCACTGAAAGCAATTCCTTAAAGCTAAGTAAATGGATTTTTGTGTGGGATATATGGCGCGTTTTACGATGCATGCTGGACGTTTAATGTGATGTAATATCTATTCATTCATCAATACCGAACGCCCACGCTGAAGGCAGACTTCATCCTAATTCAATATAGAGTACATTATATGCGTAAACATGTACTTGTATACCTGTTTAGGAGATAGTCGTATTAACCTTAATTTTAGTATTTTAGTTAATTAAGAATTTTAGTTAATTAAGAATATCAGTTTTAAACGACGTTTAACTATCCAATATTTCCCTATTTTAAAACATTTTGTTAAATACACAGCGGACAAAAAGTAATCGAAGCTAACCGGAATAAGTACGGCAGAAGCTCAGTCGGTTAAACTCAGTTCCCATTAGGTTACCGAACGTGAAGCAGCACTGTTTTGGCCTTGGGAGGGTGAACTCTTCTCTCGGCTGAGTCTGCTTTGGATCGTGTACTCTAAAGGGAGATGGTGCATCTAAAGTCTGTTATGGCTCCAATAACCTCCATATTCAAACGGCACCTATGCGGTTGCCAATACAGGTGTTGGGTATATCATCTAAAAAAAGGTTAAAAATTAGAAGATCACTCATGCGGAGGTAATAATGGCGTACCTACTAACTGTCCCCTTAATAAAATGACCAACAAAACTCCTCTCTTTTTCATTCTTTCTGGAGTCAAATCAGTCACGATTTTTATAAAAAAACAGATTCTTGAGAATGCGGTACTTCTCTATGGGCTCAAAAACATTTTGAAAGCAGAGTTTGTACTTTTTGGCACGACTTCGCGTCTTCTCATCGAGCGAAATCCAGACGGGCCTGGTGACGAGCAAATTTTACAGACTTCATCTCGGCTTAAGAATGGCTTACATAGTCGGGTGATCTCAATCCCTTGGTTACAGGTTGTGGTCTGCTTTGCATCGGAGGCCACTTGGACAAAGCCTCACAAAATTTTGGAAGCTTTCAAGCGTCCTCTGATTCGGAAATGGAAGCAAATTTCTCCAGCCGAATATCTGCCAATTGCTGAAAATTTCTCAAAGTTTTCAAGTCTCATCATTTTCTACTGAATGATTCAATGTTTTCCATTCGGTTTTTGGTATTTCCAAGTTGATTGTTAGTTTCCCAATCTAGCCTTGAGACATACTTCAGTCTGTCACATACGTTTGAGCATTGGTCACTTTAACATACGAAGAGTGTTATTTTTTAGAGTTTTTGTATTCTGTTTTTCAGATAGAACGCTTAAATGAAATTTTATACACGTGTACATAAGAACACCATAAAATGTATAATCCTCATAAACTGCATTTTTCGTACCTGGTTTCACGTAAAATTCGATCAAAAGTTATGACGTGTTCTAATGTACGAGTATTATGTACTTCGCGGGAAAGAATTACGTAAGAAAAAGAACGATAACACTTTTAGTTAGACTGCATACGCGATTTTTAGTTCTTTTCTATAATTTAATGTGTAACTAGAGGTTGTGTACTCTTTCAGTTATATTTAACAGATAACCAGAGGTTGTGTAAAGATGCAGTTTCTTTGAATTTTTATGTACTCTGTGAATGGTGGTAAAACAGAATTGAAGATAATGCATCTACTCAGTTTACAAGACATGTCATTATATTATGCAATCTATTGCATAAAATAATATTGAAGCTCCTTTTAAAAACAAACTAAAATACTTGTACTGAGCCTTTCTGAAGATGGTTTTCGACATAAGAAAGGAGGACGTTCTTGAAAAATATCTATTTTTTTGTTGTAATCTAATTATTAAAGGCATTTATTCTAATCTTAACAATCTATTAGTTTTTTTACTACACAAAATATTTACCAAAACTATTACTGAGTTCGCCTCTTTGAAAAAAAAAAAACTTCGGTATTTTCTGCTAAGTTTATTGAGGGATTATTTTAAACTAGTACTTTCTTTCAAATAAGTAGGAAATTCTTAATATCTCATAGTTGAAGACTGAAATTATTTTTTTAAATAGTTTATTTTGAAATAATCTATTCCATTAATTCCTACTTAAGACATTCCGTAATGACAGACGACTATTAGTACCTTTTTGTAGTTTCCGACAAAAAAAATGTTAATGTGTGACTAAAGTAAAGAACTAATTTATTTTTATGCATGTGTTCTTCTAAGTAAACGTTTTCAAAAACTAAGCTTAAATCACATTTCACGCACGACACTCGAATGCTTCTCGATTAATCTTAATGCATTTAAGAATATTATCTAAGTGCTTTTCTAAAGTATAAGCTGCAACCATTTTGTGCGCAACACTTTTAATATGATGCAAGTTTGAAGGCTTCATTACACATTTCTTTTTGTTCAGCATTATTTAACAGCTATGAAAAAAAGGTACTCTTTTATACCCAAAGTATAAATATTTATGAAGTACATTTTTTGCATATTCATATATATTACATGCTTGAAGAACTATTTTTAATAAAGACAATAAAGCATTTACTTATGTTTCTACGAAGTCACCAGTTTAATTTTTCCTATAATTTTAATCTATCAGATACTATGCGAACTCTGTTCTTTTCAAAAGCAACTATGGAACTTACTATTTTTTATTATTTCATAATTGTATATTATTTAAATATTGTTTTATTTATTATTTTATTATTGTATTTTTTAATAATTTTTATTTTTTTCATAAAATTTACTTTAACTACTTTGTTCATTATATTTTGTCAGACAAATCACAATAATATTTTAATATTTCCGTTTTTGTAATGAAGCCTAGTTATACGTCATGAGTTTTTGAATGGAGTAAACTAAAATATGTAATTTTTTTCTAGGGTTAAAATTAACATAAAATAAGTATTGCACTTTTGCACAGTTAATCGACTATACATTGCCCCATCTTTATTTTATTGGGATGGCAAGAAAGCAATTTTGGTGCACAAATGTATATTCAAATTTTTTTTACTATATGTTACTCACTATATGTTTGAAATTCTGCACGTACATGCAGACAAACACAGGGAAAACATAAAGCAACTTTAAAATCTGAAAATCTAACTGCTGCCTGATTTTCTGTTCTCGATTCTAAATAAAAAGCTGAAATTACATTTTTCCCAACCTGATAAAATGATGTCATAACAATTACAGTTTTATTAGAGTCTTCAGTAACTGACATTTTCCAATATTCAATTATCTGCCGAAAAAAATTACTTTGTTTGCATGAAGTCGTACTACGAGGTGTATCATGCATATGTACTAGCAATAATAATAATAACAATAACAATAAATAAATAAATAATAAATAACATGAAATCCAGATATAATTTCATTTAATAAAGCAATGCTAATGTTCAAAATGTGCAACATTATCAGCAATATCTTGTTGAAAGTTAGTAGCACCTTAGTTTGCACTTAAATGTTTAAGCTAAAAATATTGAAAACAAAAGAATTTTGTAGCAGTTATTTCCATTAAATTAAAAACAATATTATTACCGAAGCATACTCGTTGCAATATCCATGCATATAACTGTTACAAAAATTTTCATTGTAAAATGTATGCATCAATTATTGGTAATTTTTGATATTTAAAGAATATATCTGTAAATGGGATATGATAAAAAAATTCCCAGTTAAATGCTTCTGTTAACTAATTAGTGCACCAGTATCACAATAGTTGCACTTGAAGTTTGACGTATCACCAACCGGGGAAGGGATTTATTGCTAAATCTAGCAGCGTTCATCCAACACCACCAGTAATTGATTTTCGCACATATGCATCACTACGTACAGTAGCATGGCGATCCTGATTACACGAGGTTCAAGGAATTATTACATCACGATTTAGGTACCTGTGCACGCATACTGAGTGCATTAAAATGCGTCTTGATTTCAATATAGTGTTATTAGAATATACATGCTATCCATATAAATCCAAATATTATATACATGTGAGCAATTTCAATAATGCATAGCATGCCTATTAAAAGATACATTATATACTTAATGAGCAATGGTACTAAGCAATATTTTTACATACTAAAATACAGGGTGATTACAAATGAATATCCCAACTTTGAAAGGCTATATCTTCTAGACAATGCAATGTCTCATGCCATTTCACTCATTGTTTTGAGTGAGAAGTTATGAAGTTTCATTAATTTTAAGTTTCATTGATCTCAGAACAGAATTCGACACTCTATTCGCGCAAAAATCGAACTTCGACTAAATTTAGCTCGTTTCAGTGGTTCGAAAGAAGCCCCGACTTAAGTCGGTGCGAATATTTTCTTCGAGGCTTCATAAAATATATACGATTTTTCCGTCTTTACCAACTTAAATTGCTGAATTGATAACTGCAGCCAACAAAATTTTTAACACCAGATGTATTGAAAATATCTGATGTGGTCACCACATAACCTACTTGTACGTCTATTAAATCATAAATATTTTCGGTGCACTTAATTTAAACTTATTTTGTTTGAAAGCGATACAATACTGCAATGATACTAAGGTTTAGCGATTTCTAGCCAAATATATGAGATATCGTCAAGCTGGATTACGATTGAAAGATTTATTCTTGCACTTAATTTGGAATTATTTTCAAATTTAACTAACAAAAATTTATGAATTTTGTAAGCTTTTTTATTTTGTGACCAGATATCCACTTTTTCGTGGATCGGGCGAAATACATGTATTTTCTGTTGTTTCTCATATGTAGCCTTTTAAATTTGGAATATTTATTTGTAATCACCCTTTGTGATTAAAAACTAATTCAACATTTATTCTCTAGAACGAATACATTTTATAGCCATTCAACATAAATTTTTCTTTTCAAATTTTCTGTTTTCTTCAACATATATTTACAAAATTTCAATAATACGTTTGGATATCACTTAGAAGTCATTCTGATGAGATCTGGCGAGACAGTAATTTTATTTTTCGAGAGACGTGTATTTTCAACACCAGATTTTCTTTTTTCCCCAAAACTCTTAGAACCGTCTCTGAAGAAGCTATAAATTCCAGTCTCTCAGACCGCAGCTGGTTTGTCTTTCACTTATGTCAGGAGAAGTGGGTAGCCACTCATTTACTACATATTCCCATGTTTTGCAGACTTTTTTTCTTTTGAGCACCTCTTGCAGATATGATTCCAAAGAGTGACTGATTATTTCATGTTTCGAAGACGTCTATCACCCGCTTAAAATCTTAGAAAGAATATGGTTTTACATCCAAAGACAACTAAAAACTATAGATAATCAAAACCCATAGATAACCAAAAAAGAGAAAAACAATGTAAAAGACATAGATTATAAAATGTTTTGCAACACATTTGTGGTAAAGTGTGACAGTGTGTCCCAAAGCTACTGACATAGGCTTCTCATTCTTATATATTTATCACAGACATGTACAAAAAATTACAGAGTTGCGCAAAACAACGTGCAGAATTTTATGCATTCGATTAAAATTTTCCAAATCTAGATAAATGCAAAATTTAAATTCTTATACGACTAAGAAAAAATTTCGAATTAGTAAAATATGCACCATACTTTAATTAGCTGGTGGAAAAAATTTCATACTTCATCAAAAAAAGTCTCAGCGATATGAAAATAAATAAATGCTGACTTAAAGCCCTTTTGAATGGCTCTCAAAGAGAAAAAATCATATCGGAAGATTACGTTTCAGGGTACACAAATTACAAAAGGAAACAATTATTGAATAAATGCGTATTATACTTTCGCTTTATTGGGATTGTACAGCCACTCACCAACTTTGTTTAAACATATCTCTGAGCCTTTTTTTATGATAAAAGGTTGAAATTTTTCACATCACCTAACTAACGTATGGGACAAATTTTACTAACTGGGAATTTTTTCCTACCGGGGCAGTATAAAAAAATTAAATCTTGTATTTATTTAGATTTATATATAATCTCATGGAAAAAAATTTTAATCAATACCATAAAATTCTGTACCTTTTGTGCGTGACTATAATTTATTGTACAATGACCAATACTTAAGGAATAAATGCTTAAGTCAGTGTTTTTGGGACACTCTGTATACATCGATAAGTTCATAAGTATATTTTAAGCTATTCTCGATAGTGTGTTTGTACAACGACAGGTTTCAACAAAGCATTTACTGCTCACTTTACAAGCGTTACTTTACAAGCTCATTAAATGAGTGACCCATTTTGAACGTAAATAAATAAAACACGGTCTGAGATAAAAATGCACCATTTGCAGCATTTTTATTAGAAAACCAATAAATTTCAAAAAGTACATTTTGTTCAAATAATTCCGAATATCACCATTAGATAGCACTGGCAGTCGAAAAACTAAATTACAATACTCTCAATATAGCCGCCCTTTGCAGCAATAATAGGTCGTAATCGCAGAACAGAATTTGCACAAACACGGGACAAGGTCTCAGTTGAAATCGTCTCTCATGCATTACAGACGTAAAATGTTCCACATCTGCAATAGTTTATGGATTTCGCAGGTACCCTGCTCTTTCAAGTGTCCTCATTTAAATAAATCACACGGATTCAAATCGGACAAATAGGGAGGCCAGTCCATTCCTGTTCCTGTATGGTTCATGAAGTCTAGAGCATATGGCACGGTCATAAAATTGTTCCTGTAGGAATTCACATATTGCGGGCGTACGATGTGGACTGACACCATTTTGCATAAACCATGATGAACCATGTGAATTCCCTAAGACGGAGTGTATGGCCACAGAGTCATGCAGAATGTCAAGATATCGTGCTGCAGTAGCTGTCTGGTGTAGAAAAAATGATCCTATGATTTCTTTTGAGAACATGGCGGTCCATACTGTGACTTTTGGCGAAAGCAATGATGATTGGACAGAAATATGGGTATTTTACTTCCTCCAAAATCACCAATTTTGCTTGTTCACAAAGCCGTTGAGGAAAAATGGGCTTCGTCGGTAAACCAAATGGATTCCACATCCACCAACCAACCATCGATCTTTTGAATCAAGTCTTTGAATCAAGTGGCGAAGATCTCTCTTTGATTTGTGGTGCAGGCATTGAGAGGTTGACGAGCCTGAATCTTGTATAAAAACAGGTGTGAAATTCCTTTTATGATTTTAGTGTTGAGGATTTTCGAAGTCTGCACTCACCTGCAACTTTTCTGACAGACGGCCCAGGCCGCATTTGGATAGCCTGTTAAACTGCCTGGACATTTTCGTTGGTGACTGCTACATGCGGTAGCTCTACGTTTCCTGCACGATCGTCGTTCACGCTTTCAATCCGTTCAAATTTCGCAAACAGATATTTTATCGTGTTCTTCGTCGGTCCAACAGTCACAATGAATTTCCGTTGGAAACTTGCTCTATTTTCAAAAACACTGTGGTTCAGGCGGTGAAATTCTAACACAAGAAATATTCTTTGTTGTATAGAATACACCATTTTTGAACAGCAAACTTTCACGAGAACTGACTCACGAACGATTGACTGGTGTCCATCTAGAAAACGGGCCATCAGCGTCATCTGATGGTGATATTTGAAAATATTTGAACAAAATGTATTTTCGAAATTTATTGGTTTCTAATAAAAATGCTGCAAACGGCGCATTTTTATCTGAAACCGTGTTGTTCTTATTTACGTTAAAACTGGGCCAATCATTTAATAGACCACCTGTAAATACTAATGTGAGGAGTAATGTTAGTCTTAAAATTGGAATCTTCGCAATTATATATTTTCAACAATGGAAGAGACTAGGTTAAAGGGAACAAAAAAACGCTAAATTATTACTAGTAGGACATAATCATTCGTATATGTTGTAATAATATTACCGTAAATAAATTACCGTTTTTCAATGGACTTTAAATAGTGACTGTTCGTAGACCAAAATGCTTTGAAATTTATTTGAGTAGATCTGAGGAAGAACTATGACTATTACATGCGCAGTTTTCAATACGGACTGCACTATAGTACACTGTTGTGGTATCATTCATCCAACAAATAAATGTTAAAATTTATTAATTGTGTAGCAGTCTATGCATATTTAAGCCTGTTAGCGTAGGGGAAGACTGCTTGACAAAAAAGCTGTCAAACGAAAATCATAAACAGTTTACTACATCGTTAAAGAGCATGAAAAAAATATTATATATATATTTTTTAGTTGCTCTCAATATTCCATTTTAATGCTCTTAGTCGTAGTAATAAAATTTTACAACGTGAAAATGGCTTCAAAATAAAATTTTCTTAGCTTGAACCAGTTTTTTCTCACAAAATACAATAAATCCTGTTAAACTGTTCTATAAGGCATTTTGTGGAATCTTTTATGGTTTGTCATTAAACGATAATTTATGTGCTATTTCGTGGAACCTTACTTTACATTTTATCGGATAAAATACCCTGAAGGCAAAATTGTTATAAAACGTTTGTTCTAATAAATAAAAAAGTAAGAACTCTTTTGATCACAATTTTAGACTTAAATATAAATGTTACATTTTGAAGATTTAAAATTTTCTAATTATTAATTAAAAACATAAATTTAACTTATATTATTTTTTTAAATAGGGAGTTTTAGTTTAATGGTAATGTACTCAATTAATAATGAATTCTTATTACTTTCAAGAATTTTTATTTTGTTTCATTAAACCAAGCTTAACTATCGGTTTATTACATAGTTTAATAATTGTATTATTAAACAATAACTATTGTTTAACAAAACAATAACTGATGTTAACCATTATAACTACTAATTTATTAAAATAACTTTTTAATTTTGCGTGAATAATAGGTATCTGCAATCGATTTTTCTAGCAAAATATTAGAATATGAAAAATGGCCAAAATATTTCGATCATAAAAGCGGAGTCAAAATAATGATTACTTTTAAGTTATTCATTTTTCTTTAAACTTTTAAGTGTTAGCATTTTGAACACCTGCAAAATTTAATAGACTGGCGATTTTCTCAACAGACTATGTGCTTTCTTTTCTGCAATGTATAATGTTATACTCGTGAATTACTAGACTATTGCTTTTCTTTTACACCATTATTTTTTCATTTGTAATAATAAAAGAAATTTTTTTAAAAACTACAGTTTGTTATAAAAAAAAGGAATTCAAATCTAGTTATATATTAAAGGAGATTCAATTCTCTGATTTCACTATCCCTCATCGTACTTTTAAATGAAAGCAAATTCAGATTTTGAATTTCATTTGCATATTTCAGTATAAATTTTACGGAATTTCCATCTCTACATTTTTAAAACAAGAAGAGTATAATTTATTAATCGTCATTTTACCGTGAAGATATACACTCACTATTTCACTATTTATTGTACATGTGAGATGTAAATTTAACATCAAAATTCACGAAAAGGAGCTAATTAATCATGTTGACAATGACATTCAAAGCGATGCAAATATTGTATTCCATTAAAGAGAGGGAAGAAATGACAAAAAATGCATTTAGAAAACGCATCCTATGCATATTTTACTTTTTTATTTGGAAAATGCATCTACATGAAGATTATTTGCTAAAGAACTGAAGGCATTCTAAAAAAAAAAATAATAATAATAAGATCGTTTATCTACTTTTCGATACATTTCCTTTTATCACTCTCACAATTACTGGCTCCAGAGTATACATTTTAATTAGCCATTCAAATGAAAGGATTAGAATAAGCTTTTAAAAGAGACGGTAATCACAATTTTGCAGGCTCTCTGACTGAGCTCATTTACCAAGGAAACTTTCAATTAAACGACACTGTTGCCACCCTGACCTATTGCAAAGATCGATTCGTCCCAAGTAAGGCTTAATTACCGGGTTTCGTTTGTTTCTTTGAAAAGTTCTTTAATGGCTTATTATGGTGTCTATTTCAGAGATAAAGTTAATTGATCCAGTCAGCTAGCGATAGAGAAGATGATTCTTTATTTTGTTCCTTCAAATTAATCCTGATAAATTTTGAAATACTTCTTAAAAGATATAAGTTGAAGATAGTTAAGGCAGTTACACAGCAAACAGTTTAAGTACTGGTAGAAGTATGGTAGAAGTATTGATAAAATTAAAGGTGTTTCTTAAAAGATAGTTTAAAGTATTGAAAGAATTATTAAGTAAGTATTACGACAATAAAGTATTAAAGATAATAGCAAAGTATTAAAGTATTAAAGATAATAACAAAAATGCTCATGCTTTTTTTTCTGAAATATAAACTTTATTCAAGCACATGAGGCACTTATGAGGGTTTATTCCAATTCAGTTTCCTGGAGGACTCAGATAGCGATGTTGCTGCACACCGATTTGGAATACATCAACACATTATCACAGGCCAAAATTGAAATGCATGTGCACTGCAGGTAGTATTGTGCATGCTACCTGCTGCAAACTTCTTAATATACATCATGTAGGTAAGCCATAAGCTGCTGAAATCTATCATTATCACACACATATGTGAATAGTTATGATATATTCAGTATTTGTCACCATTTGAGTCATTTATGGCGATTCAGCTATGTACAGAACAACATACACACACGGGATCATGGTAGCCCAACTAGCAGGGTGCTAAAGTCGTGAATCAGATGGGTATCCCAGGAGGGAAAGCACCACCGTGTACATGTGGTGAAGGTGCACGTTAAATCTGTAGGGGGCGCATGTCCTCTCCTGATTAGGAGAAGTGTTGATCCGCGAATGACCCCGTTTCTTGTAATGCTCGAAATGGTGAGATTTTGCAGAAGGTTACACTGCGGTAAATGCAGAGGTGTCGCTGTCTCCTGTAGGTCAAAAAAAAAACACGCGCGCGAGTGTGTGTGTCTAAAACCACGAAGAAGACAGAGAAATGAACTGATTAAATATCTTAAATTGTTTGTATGTAAAAAAAATCTATACTTTAAACTATTGCTTGCGTCAGCATATTTTTTTAACCGTGTTGTATAATATTTATAATGTATATCTAAGCTAAAGATATAAATTCTTTCGTTGGGGATAGATTGAACGGCTTAAAGTGCTTTTTGTGAATTATTGCTAGATTACTCTTCTCTGGTAATGACCAAATACCCCGAACTATGTCTTGGCAGGAGTGGTGGTTATTCACTTGGGAATCCTTTGCGTTTATTCACAAGGATGCTTAATCTCAGACTACTATAATATTCTAAAAGATTTGAGAGGAAAACTTTCCTTCCATCTGGATAGATGTCGTCAAAATGTTTACTTAAAGACTATCTATGCTTTATAACATTTCGCATAGCATTCAGTATAACATATATATGCATACCTATATACTTTGTTTATTATAATTAATATATTTTTAAAAAACTGTTTTAATATATTTCTCAATAGCATTTTACTCATTTATATCTCTCTTTTGGATTAACATGGAAAAATCATATTCTAAATGGTGAGTTACTATTACGAACGTTCCTACTTTAGCCATCCTGTATTAGATAACTGCACTTGTTCCATAAAATTAAATACATTTTTACTTTCCCTGATGTACTATAATGATTCCCAAACGCCAACTTATTTTACTTTTATAGCAAATGAATAAAATTTTATATTTGTCCTAAATGAATATGTAAAAGAAAAATCCGTGATTTAATAGAAAATGATGATTTGTATGGGAATTTCAGTATTAAATCAAAAATGGATTTGTGGTTAGTCATTTCACACACAAGAAAAAAAATTAAAATAAAAAATAGAAAACTTCAGAAGAAAAATGTAGAAATATAAGTAGAAAGTTATTTGTGCCAAAATTGATATTTATCATAAAAAAATTTCTTTTGTTTGAAAAGAAATTGGTTTATAAATTAATTTTTAAAAGCTTGTTCAGCCCAAATTAGTTACTAATTAACTTTAGTAATTAGTAACTAGTAGTAACTAGTAACTAAACTGTAATTAGTTAGTAACTAATTCTTACAACACTGTATTGAAAAAGAATTCATTGAACATTTATTAGATTTAGAAGGGCTTAACAATGAAACGCATTAATTGTTAAACCTCATGATTTATGCAGAAAAATATTTCTATTTTAATTGAAAAATATGAGCATGTACAAGAGAGCTTGTTTTGATTCAACGAGTCATCATCGTCCAGGCGATACTGCTCACGCTAAAAATACAAAGTTTGATTATGTTACGTTTGTAATGTGAAGGTACTGGATAGTAAAGAATTTGCTTTTTTTTGTTGTTGTTCATTTCCCGTGCACTTGCCCCTATTTGTTTAAATTCATATATGCTGGTTAATGCCACATCTCCCCAGACCATTATATTTTAAGAAACTTTGCATTTAATAAATGTGCAAAAAATAAGTAAACCAAATTTGAAAAGCTTCATAATAAAATTACGTTAGTCTTGCATTTCGAGTTTGATAAATCATTTCAACATATTGCGTTTCATTTTAATATTTGTTCTCCCTGACTTATAGGAGTACGGGCCTGGTAGGACCGCTTAAAGGGTTAAGAACTTAAGCTTACCACGGGCCACCGCCACGCCGGTTGTCCGTCGTTTCTTTCTCACGGGGGTTGTAGGCCTTTGTTATGGCGATCGCCAAATTCTGGCACTTCTGTCTTGGCGATATGCATTTAATCCGTTTGTTTCAAATTTTTATATTTATAACGCCTACTGGACAGTTGTTGTCACGTAATCGGTGTCCAATGAATGGCTCATCATTTACTCGGCAACCTGTAAAAAGCTGGCAGTTTTTGTATAAGTTTTTTGAAAACACTGCTTGATAGCTCTCCGTCAGTGGAGGTTGTATCCGATCATTATGGGACTCCGGCAGGCCGTGTGTTCGGAACGATTAGATCAGAGGGTAGACATATTTTAGTGAAATATTTTTTTTTCGAGTGCCCGTTGTAATTGCCTCCAAACAAGCTTTGATTTCTAGTATACCAAGATTCTAAGCCTAACAGTTTTAGAACTATGCAAGTTACATACATACGAACAGACGTTTCGAAAAAAACTAATCAAAACGGACTCCGTTTGTTCAAAATAAATCTTATGCATAATTACATACGTAAATGAGTACGTCGAGACGTCATCCAATAATTCACCAAAGTAAATTTAGAAGTAGTCAAAATTGATTTTTCAGTAAAAATCTGAATATCCAAATTTTTCGCGATCACTATACTTCCTCTTACTTCGTACAAGGAAGGAAAAATTAGATAATCATGAAATTCTTACTTTAAAGTGCAAACATTAAAAATTTAAATGTAAGAATATAATAATTTTTTTTAGATCACTGTACTTCCTCTTACTTCGTACAAGGAAGTAAAAATTATGTAGTGCAAAAGGGGAGCCCACACACGAAAAATAATTTACAATATGCAGACATCGTGGAGCCAGATGTGTCACTACGGCAAAGTCAAAATTGCCCCATAATAAATTAAAGAAATTTATAGTGGGCAGCTGAGTTACGAGATGCAGACATCGTGGTGCCAGAAAGTGTCACGAGGGGACAGTCAAAATTCCCCCATAATAAATTAGAAAAATTTATTGTAGACTGTCTCAGATGGCCAATATTACGCAGAAAGACGTAGATTAGGAGGCGTAGAAAATAAGGACGGTGAACCAATCACAGAAACGGAGAAACAGAAAATTATGCACGTAAAGGGGACGTGAGCAAAAGGAATCCCGGATTGGTTGCTAAAAAAAAGCGAAAAGAAAAAGGGGCTCAAGAGGTCAAAAAGAAGTAGGAGATGAGAAGTGACGAGAGTCGAGATGAAGTTCAGAGTGAACGGACTTCAAAAGTGATGTGGTTGAGTGAGTGTGTTCAAAAAAATGATTGAAAAAAATTCCGTAGTGAACCAGCAATTTTATTAAAAGTGAGTGAATGTTGCCGAGCTTCAATTGCTGAAAAATTACGATATAGCAACCTAGATGTCACGAGCCATCAAGCATAAAAAATGCCCCACCAGTGCATCAGCAGAAAAGGTAAAAGACCTTTGTATTGATTTGTTTTAATCTTGAGTTGCACTATATCTCCCCGCTCTCTCCTATGTATATAACCAGCATTCTCACCGCGAAACAGATTTTATGATTAATCTTATTGAATATTCACAAAAGAAACAAATAATGTCACGGTTATCATTATTTAATGTGTAAGAAAAAGGAAATTGTATAAGATATTGTAAGTTTGGAAGAAGTCATAATAATTAAAGAAAATGTTTTAAATTTTGTCTCTTTATTTGAGTCGGTAACTATTTTATTTCAGGTACCTTGAAATAGGAATGGTATTTACTTTTAGCAATTACAGATTGAAGGATTATTCCCGCAAGGTAAAATTTATGGGTTATTGCAGGCATACAACAATATTATTACTTCAAATTAGATAATCATGAAATTCTTACTTTAAAATGTTTACACCTGAGCATCAATTCCAGAATTTTTGATTCGCTTTTCAACAATATTCAACTTAATGACTGGCTTTTTAATTATAAACAGATTTTGCAATTTTACAAAAATTTCTTACTAGATCTCTCACTTTCACATTTAGAAACATCATGCTTCTGATATTTAGCGATTCAATTTTTAGGATTCTTTTCTTTCTTCTGAACGTCTCATAACATTTTAGGGCTTTTTTAAATGCTTTTTAAAGCTATTTTCTCTATTCGAAAAGCGCGCATTCAGCCAGTTTTGTTCATACTCAAAAGATTAGTGAAGTTTTCTAATTAGGAACAAGTACCTTAAACTTAAAAAAAAATGAATCTTTTGCATTAAAAAATTAAAAAAGCATTTTTAATATTGATTTCCTCATTAATCTATAATATCATATGGTAGTTTTCAAGTTCTTTTTTAACTTAAGTAATTTTTTCAATATTTTATTAATTACCTGGAAGTAAGCAATCACTTATGCATCCCTAGATCATTAATCTATTCTTCCATTGTCAGCCTTTGAACACGTTAAGAATAATGCTCTGTTACCTTAACCATCATTTCTAATCGATGCATATCAGAAATAAGCTGTATTCAAGTATTGGAAAACGTTTATAAGCTTCTCTTTACCCTAATTCATTTTAACGTAAGAATTAATAGTGTTAACAACTATTGTTTTATACTAATGATGAAAGTATAGGACCAGTAAATGGGCACATTCATTTATATTTACAGTCAATGATGATCGTACCATGATGGCTAATTTATTTAACCTATTTTTAAGCGTTTAATTTTATTTCTCAATAAACAGTCACTATTTTCCATATGTTTGGATTTAAGTATCAGAAAGCTTCCAAAATATTATCCTTTTAAAATGCTTAGATAACATCTAAAATATAAAACGCTTTTAATGAAATTTCTTGTTTTACTCATAAAACTGAAAAATACATAATTCTAATTCATATTTATAGAAACGCACATCAACCAAAACCGAAAATTTATTTTTATAACTGCTCTGATTTTCAGATGTTGAATATTATTTTATTATTGTTTATTTAATAGAACAAATATTTTAAACTTGTGTAAGTTAGCATTTTTTTCACCCGAAGAAGGGTGAAAACCTTTCAACTACTCGAAACTCATTCACAATGTTAATTTTATACTATATGTAGCAATGTAATTTATTTTTACTTGTATTAGACAATTAGTTCAATTTTTAAAATCAGTTCCACACGACAAATGCATTACAAACACGTTAAAACGTTCTAAAATCCAGATGCTTCTTTAAAACAAAGATATGTATAATTGGGAAAATTGAAAAGTAAAATGACTAATTTTTAACAGTTTGCTGATAAAAGTATTTGTTAATGCTCTACGTACGTCCATACGCTGACATGCTTCCTTTTATAACTTGTTTGTTATTGGACGAAAAATAATTAAAACTAAAATAACACGCACAAACGATAGTTTAAAGCACACTCAAAAGAACCTTTTTATGTGTGGTATTTTACAAAGATTTAATTTTTCTTTCTTTTAACTCCAGGTTGTTTTATTTTTCTTTTTTGGTGTTCTTCTTGTTGTTGGACTAATTTACCGTTAGTATACCGTTTCCTATTATTATAAATATTTTTAAATTTCTAGTCCTCTTTTACGAACGACAGCGCAAACTTATGAATATATATTTAGGTGAATGTAAATGAAAGACTGGTACTGACAAATTTGACTGTTTCAGTGCTGGTCAGTTCATGAAAATCTGTATACTTGCATACCGCCAGTATGTACTAACGTAATGGTGCAATCTAATCATTAAATTTATAGTGCATCTAAGTCTCTTGCAGAGCTGTTCTGGTTTGTAGTTTAGGGTACTTATAATGATCTGTCATTGACTACAGCTTTCTAATACTCGATGGATTCCTGTAATTGTGCTTTGGTTAAACCATTCCGTCACTGTCATTTACTATTCCTGTCTAGGTTTCTTATTAATGTACCTTAGATGGAGAGCATTTTATTTTAGCATGAAATTTTAATTTTACTGCAAAATGATGTTTTCCGTTTAATAAAGTACATTGAAGAAAGAACCGTCAGTCTTTTTAAAGTTTTTATTTATCGAAATAAATAATTAAAAAAAGTGAATTGTTTCCACTGTACAGAACAGCATTTAAAAATTTCTTAGGAATCCCAAACACACTTTATTTTAGTTTTTAGATAGTCTTTTATTATTTCCTACTATTCTCGTAAAAATGCTAATGTGAAAAAGAATTCGAATGCCAATATAAAAAGCATTTAGAGAGAAAATTCTTTTCATATGATCAAGATTTTTTTCGCTCAAGCAGTTTTCGGGACCATATTTAATTCTTAATTAGTTGTTTCCTCTGCAAAAGTGCATGTTACAGGCATTTTTGAATTATTCCCTAGCGTGTTTTTCTAATTTCTGTAAATTCTTATTTTTTTACTTGGGTTATCTTTGCATTGCTAAGCTAGCTAAATGAGCGTCTAATAGAGAAAATGAATGCAAAAGAATGTTTTCAAAGTTAGTTTAACTAGCCCAATTAAGCGTTAATTAATTGAAATTGCATTTTGAAAATTTTTTGAAATTGCATGTTAAATTTTGGACTAAGCTGCTTTACGTAAAAGAAATATCTATTTTCTAAACTAAACTTACTTAATATAAGGATCTTTACTAAACTGAATTTTACGAAACTAAACTTACCTTAATATAAGGATCTTTAACTGCTTATAGTTAGAAAAGTTATAACTTTTAATCGTTGTTTATTTATCGTGTGTTTAACAGCACAGATTTGTGGCTACAGGGAATGAGTTGTTAAATTGAAAATGCTCAACACGAGTTAAAATCCCTGTAAGGAAGAGAGTAACTGAAAACTTTAACATTCACCAAGTAATAAAGATAAGAGGTTCTTTTTATCTTGTATAAAGCAAAATTTAGAAAGCTATTTGATTTGTTTCATGTCAGCAAACTTAGTTATTTATGCCGACTTCAAATATTATGATTTTAATAGCTAATTCCCTGCGACCACAGGTATCTAAGTAGACAAAATATCTAAAGAATTCCCCTGAATGTGTAAAATTAATCAACAAATTAGTGTTCAAATAAAATAATTTGTGACCAAATACACGTATGTGTAAAATAAACCTTTGTATATTTTAGAAGACGCAAAGGAGCTGGTTTCTTTTGGAACAGTATGCATCTAATACCCTACAACCACATAACACTTAAAGACATGAATGATTTAAGAGGCTATAGCTTAGAAAGGGTCACTCATCTTGCTAATTATAGTTAGATGTTGCTTTTGATGACCAGTAGATATATATTATGCCAAGTTTCCAATTTGATTGGCTGCCTCAATGTGTGAGCTGTCGTTTTTAAAACACAACCACTAAGAGCGTAACATTTCCTCATTTTTATTTTGCAAGCGGTTGTATGAAAAACCAAATATTTGTTTAATAGAGGATGATTATAATTAATCATCCCCTACTATAAGGGTTCTAGAGCTAAAAGGAATTATCGGATACATCAGATGTGATCAAGGAATTTCGGAAAAAAAAAAAGTTCAAAAAATATCTACTAGGTGGCGTTTTGCATGAAAAAAGTGAATTTAAATAAGGAAATGGCTAATTCAATATGTGCAAACAATTTTATCATTTATTCAACAGTTTTTAGCCATTTCACTGTTACGATGCAACACAAAAACGCGTTCGTCACTTCATCCATTCCCTCCTTCAACGAACGACTGAAAAACTGCTTCCAAAAACAGAGATTTTTCTCTCCGGATGGATAACTCAACTCCACTAGTGAGTTTAAGTTTTGGCGGAGCGGCGGCGGAGTAGGGAAGATTTTTCCTACCAAAATTCTGGTTTGCATATAGTTTTTTGCTTTTTTTCATCCAAAACTGTTACAAAGTTATTATGCGAATTTATTTTGAAGAGAATAATTCACAGAACAAGAATCAAGTGTATTGTTTTTGGCAGATGCAAACTGATTGAAAATTTTTTTTTCGTTCCAACCTGCTGTCACAACTATGGAAGACTGTGGTTTTAAGTTTCCAGCGCTATAGTGTCATCGAAATGGTGAGCTTCCAGCTTGATACTGTGATTCAGGCGTTTATTATGCATGGAAAGAGACCTACAGAATATTATCAAAAAAATATATGCCATAGTTTTTTTTAAAGGTGACTTTAGTTCAGCAGCTATGCATCACGTGCTGTCTGATTTTAATATGTGTTTTCAATAAACCTTAAGTCGGTTATTATGATCATTAAATTTGATTCGAGCGTTTAATTGTAAAGAACATTAATTTGTAAAGATACCAAGTATGTCATTCGACGTTTTATTTATTTATCTATTACAGCAGCAGCAGGCATTTCGTGTTTATTTTACATCATCGGCATGACGCAAGTTAAAATCCAAATTTCTAATCTTAACATGGAAATTGTTTTCAGTGAGCCATAGTTCGGTTATTACAATCATTAAATTTAATTCGAAATTGGAGTCAACATGCAAAGCGCCATCTACAGGAAATTTTTGAACTAAACATTTTAAAACATTTCCTTCATCGCCTTGAGTACCGTAAATATTCCGAATTTGGTGGCAATCTGCTAGCCAGTACCAGCTGCAGAATGCTTTAGAACTGAAGTTTAACCACCTTGATGTTTGCGTGCAAAAAAATGCTTGAAAGAATACAGTACCAAATTAAAGTTTCTTCATTTTCAAAAAAAAAAAAAAAAAAACGTTTATAACTAGACGTCTTTTCACAATTCATGATTTTTCCATATATAACAGACAATCTGTGTGGAAAATGCAAGAACGATATCAAAGACAGTACTTTTTGATTGATACTGTATAAAAACCATCAGGTTCAACTACAGCAGATATTTATATCCTTAGTATCCATGCCTACGGAAAAGCAAATAGAAAACACAAACAAAAGAAGACAAAATGATTCTATTCCAAATCCGAAGAAAGGAAAAGTACAAAGAAAGCGGGAAAATAACAGGGTGAATAGAAAACATCCAAAAAAAAAGGAAATTAGGACAGCATGTAGGAAGTAAAAGCATAAATCATAAAGAAAGTACAAGAGGAAAAGCGAAGGATGTAAAAGTATAAAAAGAAATAGTATAAGGTAGTATAGTATTATATTCATGCCTTATTTTTATATGGGTGATAAAAGCAATTCGTTAAAAGATAATAAACTTTAATTTGTATTCATTTGCTAGTCAAATAAAACTATGCAAGGTACGACAAGTGTATACTACAGGGGTTTGTAGCGCTTACCAGCGCTCTAATTCATTTGAATTCGCTTAAAAAGTCATTGGGCATCATTACTTTTCTGTTGTAGAAAATACTAAACCAGAGTTTCAATTATTTCTGTTGATTTTATTCATCGAAAAGAAATAATACTATGAATATAAAATCATGATGATGTCATTTTTCGCAGCCAAACTCTTTAACATTCAAAATTTTCGAATGTCTGACTTTTGGTAACATGAGTGGTTTAATGGGTGAATTTAAATGTATAAATGTACGAAATGATGAGCCTATCGATGTAAAAAATCTGGCAACTGAGCAAGCACTTTCAAAACGTTAATATAGAAGACATCGGAAAATCATTAGCAAATGGCTCCAAAAAAACATGTCGCAAGTTCAGAACATCTGCTCTGTAAAATGATTCAGAAACGTTTTCGAAAATATTGTATAAATTACGGATGCTCAATTCGGACTCTCGAATGTGGAAGCAGTCTGCATTTCGAAATAAAATTTCACGATGGCAAGAAAATTTTTATCTCGGACGTTCTACACACGTGCCTTCGAATCTTTTTGCATTCTAAATTTGTTTCTATTTCTATTCATAGAGCATGCCATCGAAATTTCAATGAGTCATTTTAGCGATCATTTCAACATTTCAGTAAAATGAATAGAGTCTTGGTCTGTACATATACCTTCACCTTTCTTTTCTAGCATTCATCTTCCATCTGACGGTTTTCATTTCGAAGCCAACGAAGAATAAATGAATTTTTTAATCGAAAGTTTTAAAATGTAGTTTTATTGTCAATAAAAGTTAATTTTAAAAAAAGTTTAAAATATTGCGAAATCAAAAACTGATTGACCGTAATTTTTACGGTAACATTTTTTACAGTACAGGAATGTTTCTGAACATCTTTACAAAATGTACAGAAACGTTTCAAAATACTTTGTCAGCCAGATACGAAAACGTTTTTAAATATTTTTTCACCGGATGCGGAAACGTTTGTGAATATTTTTTCGCAGCATGCGAAAACTTTTTTTGCAATGTTGAAGCACAATTGTTGCCTCATATTTTGGCATAGCTTTTCGAATTTTTTACAGTGTGCTGTATACACAAACTGGACTTATCAAGAAATACTTATTTTCTTGAAAATAATTTTTATGTAATTCTCCCGGTGTTGAGTTAGTAATTCCATTGCTAAGTAATTCCATTTTTTTCCATTGCTTAGTAATTCCATTTTTTTCTAAAATCGCAGTTTTCAATTACCCCTTTTAGGAATGTTTGCATCGTAAAGCATAAATAACTTATAACTAAGAGACAGCTATCAATGATAATTTAAATGGAACTTAGCTCATCGATATTGGAACAAAAGCTTCTGTTTCAGGAGTAATTTTAGTAACTTTTTAAAATAAGTCATTTATGATTTGTGTATAGTTATGTATGATATTATCATCACGGACGTATTTTTAAAATAATTAAACGGGCTGCTTAATAAGATTACTATTCAAATGCAAAATGAGTTTATTTTAATAAAATATTTATTTCTTATGTAGTTATACTTAAGTATCAATTTCAAATAATTTCTTTATCAGAAAATCCTGTCACCTCTTGATATATACTTGAGACAATTCAATCGAAAATTTTTATAAAATTAATAGTGACTTGCTTTGTTCAAAGCGGTTATAATCTTCAAAAAGTCACAAAAGTTTATTTTTATTTTTTTTACATTAAATTTGATTTAAAAAAAGACATATACTCATAAGCTGTTTTTTTTTCTCCAATGGCAGATTATTAAAAGTTACAGTAAGCAAATAAAGAACAGAAAAAAAAAATAAATAAATAGAATTCTGCAACACAATCTAATAGGTTTCTAGTCTCCCAGTATCGCTCGGCGGGAGAAATTTTATGAAGCACAGGACAATGGAGTAAGTGAGCGGTATAAATAACTTCTCCAGAGCTGCACAGAGTGAAGACACGATTTTGAATCTAAAAAGATGATTCCGTAAGCAGTCATGTGGAATTCAGAAACCGCTCTACGTCTTGGACCATTACGCAAATTTGTGACAGCATTCTTCCAAGTATTACGGGTACCCTATTCATAAGGACTTCTCGGGCAAGGGGGCATTGATGGATTTGGTGGATTTTTTAACAATCCATCAATGCCCGTGTTAAATAGTGCATAAAGGCATAGGACGACATGGTCTGCATGATCAAAGCCCCCTGTTTAGCCGGGTAATTCGCATTCTGACTACCTGGAACCCCACAGTAGCAGGAACCCACTGGAGGACAATAATTTTCTCAAAAAATGTCAACTTCTCAAGGTTATGACGACAGTCCACTATGCCCTGCATTAAGGGATTATTATCAGACATGATAGCTAACAGAGATCGCAGCGGATAACAGTTCTTGTGAATTTATCCAGATGACAGTGTAGATGAGAAAGAGCTGTGCGAATAAGTAACTTCGGCGTCAAACGCAATATCTCACCCTACAGGGACATTAAAAAGGGCCTCGGCGAAAACTTCGGCACTTGCTTTAGGGTTATCAGACAAAACGAATCACTCATACACTATTACTCTGCCAAAAACGATTCTTTATCGTTGTTGTAGAAATAGTGCAGCTTAGTAGTTACTGTAAGTAACTCTGCACAAATGAAAAAATTATTAAAAATTAAGAATTATTAACAATTATTGTTAAATTAATTATTTAAAATTGCTCTTAAAATTGATATTAAATTAGTATTAAAAATCATTTAAAAATGGGCGTTTACTGTAAACGATTGGTAAAAATAAGAAAAATTACACAATAAATGTACATAAACGTGATATCTCATTCATTTGTTATTTTTCTGGTTCAGTCTGTTTTGTGATAATTCTTCCAACTATTTTTTCATATTTCCATTTTACATTATGTGACTATTGTTGCTTCATAACATAAAAATTTTATAAATTCTACCACAAATAGTCAAATAATCTTAAATAATTTTTATTTTAATCTTTTTCCTGTGAACACTTCAAAATATTCCGTTAGCTTAACAAGGACGCGATTCCCAGCTTTCATGTGATATTACATTTCTATTCATAAGGATCTCGTTGAGAACTTGGCTCGAGACGCATAAAATTGTTATCTCCATGCAAACTGTACAAGTATATATATCCAGTGTTAAAGTGGGACTTAGAGACTCCCCCTGGCATTAATAGATACGATATGTTGGGCTATAACAGGAGAAACAGATAATTGTGTTTCCGGTTCGCACTAATCCTGAACAAGGCACTAGGCTCCTTCACACGTGTCATTAAGCTGTAAGTATTCCTTATCAAAATATATATGAGTTCTGTAGCGTTTTATATAATTGTCTCTTGGTTAAAAAATTACATCGTTTTAATTTTTAAAGTTATTTGAATCTAAACTATAACTTAATTATTTATCAATTGAACTTGACTATTAAAATTCGGAAGAATCTATTTCTTTAAGTTGTTCTTAATTTTTAACGATAAAAGTATAATTTTGAGTAAGATTGGCATATGTTTTAAATTTAGACAAAAGTTTTCAAATTCGGATCAATTTGTCAATGACTGATTCTCTCTTCTTCGAAAATATATATGAAAGAAAATTACTTAGTCCCCGATTTGTTCAAAATAGATAAATATGAGTTCCTAATTACTTTATAACATGATGATTATTACGACTTTCAATTTTACTAGCACAGTTATGAAAGAAACTATTCCTGTAATCACTTCAATCTTTTAGGTCACAACCGAGCGAATAGCTTCTATCTGAAAGATATTACAACCACAGCAGTTTGTAGGGTGTGTCAGAAAATTATCTCTTGTAAAATAAATCTATTTTATTATCTAAAAGTTCAATTTCTAGAGATAACGTAATATATTAACATTTCAAATGTTTAAATAATCGAGTTTTCTGCACTCTCTTTACTTGACTTTTTTATTGATTCATAGTAAAAGATGCGGCACATCGTCGTAAACCGATAATATGGACGAACTTTGGGATGAAATTCAAGCACTGCGCGCGCGTACAGAAATCTCAACTTTTAAATTACTTCATGATGGCAGTTTTCGCTGGACCCTATCGGTAACTGGAAGCTGTAAAAATCCCATAGAAGGACTCGTAAAAGATACACTGACGCTGGCATACACTTTGCAAACACAGGGAAAAGGGGTTTCAAGTGGGTACAAAAGTCCTGCATAATAAAGACACCAAATTTTACATTCGTAGTAACTGCAGCTCTTGGTGATTTCGAGTTGAACAAAAAGTACTCAAAGTTGACATTTCATTCGTTATTTTTATAACTGTATAATTTACAGTTTAAAATGGGCGAAAAAAGGGTAATTCCTTTTAAACTTACTAGGAAAAACACAATTGACTTCTCTTAAGTTCATGTCTTATTTAAATTTCATTCAACTTTTTACAGAATTTATGGAATTTTGCAGAGTTTAGGTATCGGCAACTTACCCCGTAACTGGGCCAGCCGGCACACATTTTTTTCTCTTACTCCAGGCTTCAATTAAACAAAGACTACATACATTACAATCGCAAAACTCCTAGATATCCATTGACAAATAACTGCATTTTATAAGTGCAGTCTAATTTCTTTTAAAATTTTGAACAAAAAAATTACTAAAAAATTAATTGCTTCAGCAGACTATTATTTAAATGAAAAAATATTAAACTATGTTACCAGGAAAAACTATTTTAAACGAATTGGAGACCCAATTGTGTGGCGTCATTTTCATTTGAAAAAGATAATTTTGTCAGGCAAATGATTCTTTTTTTTACTCTCGGAAATAAAATGGAACTGAAAAAAGCGGAAAATCGCTTTAAAATGAGGGAACGGGTGGATTTTCAGGTTTTTAAAGTAGCGCAGGTTGTTTTCTATATTTTATACATGATTATGAAAATTTTCAAGCGAATCGTACTAACGGTGTGAATTTTATTACAGTTTTAGATCATAACTTTTTAATCTGTTTGTATTAATGACGGTAAAAGTTTTGTTTTGAAGTGGTCGGATCGGAATTGTTGGAAAGTAAGTGAGTCAGAGATCAGCGTAACTATATAGTAGAATGATATATGCAATTAGTGTAATAATGATATCATCTGCCAGTACTATTTGCTTACAGACAAGAGACGTTCTTTCAATTTAAAAGTATTAAAAAGCACCTAATAATGCAATGTAATTCTGAACTTTTGTAATTTCATGAAATTGAAATTTTAATACACTTCAAAATCGGCTTAAATCACGGATTTAAAGCCGTGACGATAAAAGACTGTGAATTTCACAAATTTTAAGGCATGTGCTAGGGATTATATCTCCAGGAGAGAACTTAATTATTGAACTTTACTGTGTTATTCGCCTCTTAAAACTCTTCTCCAAAGCGCAGTGTATATTTTAAATGTTATTAATTTAAGAAGCTACCTCGATGGAGGTTCGTTAAACGAAAATTTCCCTTAAAACGTTGTTGATGAGGAAAAATAACTGAACTAATTATGCTTATTTATTTGATCTCCGAAAAAAGGTGACTCTAAGTTATATAGGTAGATTTTAACTCTATGTAATGAGAAATTACCTTCGTGAAGTCAAAAATGCAATGATAAAATGTTCGAAATAAATTTTTTGCGGATACTGTGTTTGGCAATGTCAGTGCTAAGTTCTCATTATTTCTTTTTTACTCATTCAGACTTTTTCTTGATTTAAAACCAGGTAATAACAAGCAGATAGATCACTAAAACTTTAAGAATCGGTAATGTGCCATATTTTAAACATATGTTCAAAATTAGCGTCACAAACATCTTTTTAAAAAGTAATTCTAAATTGTTTCTATAAAAATTTATCGAATTTTTGTTTTATATATTTTGAAGAGCGGGCAGTACAGCATCAGTCTTTGGTAAGAAAAAATAGTTGTTTATCTCTACTTATTATAAAAGAAGGTGTCTGTGTGTGTGTGTGTGTGTGTGTGTGTGTGTGTGTGTGTCTGTCGGCAGCGTTACGGACAAACGGCTACACCTAGAAACACCAAATTTGGTACTCGGGAAGATGTAAATATGTAGTTGTGCACCTCGAAGCGATTTTTTCAAAATCCGACCTAGAATTTTTTTTTTTTATGTTTTATGCGATTTTTGGCATTTTTTCTCACCTAATTCGTAATAACGACGGAAATTACGCTCGGAGCAAAACGGCATTTGTATCATCGGATAGAGGAGGAAATTTTCTTTTAAAAACAGTTTGTTCTGAATACGTAACATGATTTACCGATTTTTAGGAATTTTTTTACTAAGCATCTGCTTCGCGATTGTTTTTCGTAAAATAATTTTAAAACTGTCGCATCTTGAATTCTATCCGTCATAACTTTTAGATATTTTGACAAATCGTGAAACATTCTTTTCTCCCTCTTTTAAAATAAAAACGAAAAAATTATGTAAATTAGATGATTTTTTACGAATTTTAATGCAGCCTAATGTTTAGAATTTAATAGCATCAACGCGATCTTACGCCATTCATTACATTACGATCACGGCACGAGAATTTATGTTCGGTTGTTGCCACAGAAAGGATTAGAAAAAAGGATTTTTTCAACCAATCGAGTTTTTAAATGGGATATCATAATTTCAATTCGCAAGTGAGGATCTATGACGTCAAATGCTTTAAGATACGTAAAAATTACTCCATAATTTTAACTCATTTATTCCAGCTCTATTTTCAACACAGGGAGACGATATTTTGATTAAAATTTACTGTAGAAATAAACTAAGAAATTCACGATTATTATTATTAGAAGTGGTATTTTAATCCGGTGCTTATTTAAAAATTGAAATGTTTTCACGACGCTGAAAATGTTCATTTTAAAAGTTACAAAGTTCGTTTCAAAGCGCGATATATTAAATTTTTTCTATTTACTATTTTTATTTTTGGCATTTAATTTAGCACAGGCGTTGCCTAACATACGCATGCAGGTTGCGAGTATAATTTTATTTTAACGTTGAATTACGTTCCTCCATAAAGGTTACATAACGCAAAGTTTTAATGATACCGTTTGAAAACAATTATGCGAAATATCGAAATTAACTCCCTCAACCTACCGGGGTATCCTTTACGGCAGTCAAACAGTGACGTCATAAATAAAAAAAATGCGAGAATTTGTAAACTCTGCAACTCTAACGCCCTGTCACAATTAAAGTGGGAATAAGTAGCTCCTCGAGATTACACAGTTTGATGTTTTTCAGGAGACAGGACTATGGAGGATATAAAAGATATCGATATATTAGATACATGGATAGTTAAAACGGCACCCCTTGGATATTTTCTCCGCACAGTAAGATGAAATGGTTTGCGGCGCTAAATACGCCCATCTTATAAAACTATGTATAAATTAAATATATATGGAGAGTTTCCTTAATGGCAACCATTATGTGAAATGATTATTATTTATGCTAATGCGTAAATTGCAAAGAATCGCCACAGAATCAAAAGATCCCATTGAGGCCAAATAATCTAAGCTGTTTCTTTAAAGGGAGCCTTGAAGAGGGAGAAGCGAATATAGATAGTATTAATGTACGTAATAGGTAGTATTATTAGATTTGTAAAGATAATATGAATAAATCGCAATGTACCACGTTAATAAATATTTCATAAAATTAAAAGTGTCCTGTTTCAACGGTTGTCTTACAACCAACTAAACGAAAAGTAATTCTAATTTGCGTTAATATATCCCGCAGTAATTTCAACAGAGGAGATTACTTGAACTTTTTTAAAAATGAAATTCTGTTTTGTCGCATGCCGATATGATTTTAGTAGTAAAATATTCCCTTCTTCCCGTATGAAGAAAGGGTGCGCAGCTATTTTAAAAACATCTCTTGAAAATAGCATAAATGAATTCAGAAGACATCAAAACGTGTCAAGACACCAAAATCTCGAAGTCGAATTTTTTCATGATTACAATACTTTCTCTATATGGTACATGTTCGGAAAGAGATAAATGGTGCTCCATTTCATGTAGTGTCTTAGGTATTTAATGCTACAACTTGAGCCTAAAAAACAGTATGATGTAGAAATAAGACCAGGTGCGTAGCCAGGAAATTTTTTCGGGGAGGGGATATGAGCCTGGAAATGTTTTCGAGGGGTATATGAACTTACATATGCATAAATAGACGGAATTTCATCACTAATCCAAAAATTTCGGGGGAGGGGGATATATCCCGATATCCCCCCCCCTCTGGCTACGCCCCTGAATAAGACATTTTGAAAGCCAGGAGTTCTCTACAAACCATTAAGCTTTCCACTTTTTTGATAGTGAATGACACTGACGTAGTTTTTTGAGTCATTATACTGCAATGATCAGGTTAGTACTCATGACACAAACTTTACATTAAGAGTCAAATAATTGTGCTCTTTTTTTTTTTTTTTAATTCCACATCACGAATAATTTCGAATTACACATGTAAGGAAAATTTTCGTTTCCTACCGTGCGAAGAACGGGCACGCAGTTAGTATGTAAATAAATTATTCTTATTACTTGTGACATGTTCCTTGCACATGCGAAATATTAATAATATTATAACTTATTAGTAATAACGCAGACTTCCTTCAAGAGGAGATTGGGAAAGGGGAATAGGTATATATATATTTATGTAAAAAAATGAAATATGTATATATGGACCTTATGTTGAAAATCATTCGGCAAGGGGCATTGAGCCCCCAACCCCCTAACTCGCCGTTGCGTGCGCCATTGAATCTCATTCTTCCAGACTCATTACAAGGAACGAGTGCGGAACTTCTGCAGTAGCATTTTGTTTATAAAAGTGTGACAATAATGACCACTTTATTAATGAATCAGCCATCAACATTTTGTAAAACGAATAAATTCAGTAAATTCAAATTTTATAATTTTTCATTGTAGGGGAAAAAAAAAATCTTGAATTTAAATTGTGAAAGCCTATTGTGTTTTCATTATTTGTGCGTTCCTAGACATCCAGTTCGCAAGGAGTACGTACGTTCGCAAGGAGGAAAATCAGCTGCCGGAAACCAAACTCCATCCGCATACATGCAGAAAAACGTTTCCTCTTTCATCCCATCGATGAATTCATAATCGTAATCGCAAGTTCCTACACATTTTCTGAAATAGAATGCGTACAGTTAGCTAAGTGATGACATCTTTCAGCTTGAGAAAAGAGCAAGGAAAACAACGCATGGTGGATTGTAATACACTTTCCTATGCGATTTTATTTGCGTGGTGATACTGAAAAAGAAAGGTAAATCATGCCAACGCATCGATTATAAAACATTTTTTAATAGGATTATCCTTTTTTTTTAAGCTTAAATTGGTGATATTGTGAGCTCATTAAGCCCAAGTGGTGTTACTTCATTTTTTTTTGTTGTTGTTGTTTTGTTTTATTGGGTTAGGGTCAGAAATGTTCCAAAAAGATCAATCTGTTAAGAGCACAAATGGTGTAAGTTGAAACTCTCTTAGGAAGCCTGCAGTTAGCAGCGCTAGATGCTCTGTAATACTGAATTTACTATGATAGCCTAATAAAACCTTAAAAATCTCAAAAGTAGAAAAAAATGTGAGTTAACCATAAAGAAGTTCCTTGTATCGATAAGTGACGAGATTTCGGGCATAACTACAAAAAAGCTGTATCATTGTTGATATAATTTTGAGAGATCCTGTAAAAGAATTTAAAATTTTATTCCCATCTTTTAAATGAAGAGTAAGCTATCATAAAGTCTGTATATTTATCGTATTGTACTTGAAATGGGGGAATGTAGCTAAGCTGCTGTAGATTAGGGCTGTTAAAATTTGTGAAAATAACAGTGAATTAATTTTTAAATTTCGAATTAATTTTTAATGGGACTCTATATTCAATGGATTATAGAATTGCCAATCACACGCAGATATTTACTTGCGCCGAATTCATTTTTCGCACCTGTTTGTACATTAAAAAAATCTGGAGTGACTCCACTCGACTTTCCGAACACTTACAATTAAGATCATTACCAAGCATTTAAATAAATTTTAATCGATGAATAATTCAAACATATATACCAAATTGAAGTTCAATCGAAAACGCTGTTTAAACGCTAGCGCACTTTCATGAATTTCTCCCCATAGGCCATGTAAAAGAAATCTTTGTCATAGCCATGAAGAAAAACTATAAGTCCTATACACATCAAAATCAATACCGGTCTTGCGATGATGGTTTATAACATAATACCCAATTTGAGCTCAATCAAATGTACCGTTTAAACGCTAGCGCACTTTCAAGAATTTCCTCCCATAGGCCATAATGTAAAAGAAAAATTTGTCTTAGCCCTGTAGAAAAACTATAAGTCCTATACACACCAAAATCAATACAGGTCTTGCGACGGTGGTTTATAACATTTGAGCTCAATTCGATTGAGCCAAATTTGAGCTCAATCGAATGCCCCGTTCAGGAGCTACCGTGTTTACTCACATACACACACATACATACATCTCGTAAAAATAGCATAAATGAATTCAGATGACCTCTAAACGTGCCAATACACCAAAATCTCGAAGTTTTTCATGATTACAATACTTTCCTTACATGGTACATGTTCGGAAAGTAAGAAGAGCTTGTCATTAATATTTGAAGAACAGCTAGAATTAGATAGCAAAGCATCTGGAATTTCTGGCTGCAGTTTTCTGAATATTGCATTATAAACCACAATTTTGGCTGTTTGCGGTGAGAATGAGCTCGCATAATTGTTTAGATGGATCCTTGAGATGGAGAGCCGTTGGCAAACTTGAAGCTGTGCAGTCTCAAGGGAACGGTGATCATGAGTGACACCAAAAGTGGTATGTAGGCTGCGAAATCAATCTAAAACAAGTAGCATCATCACCAGGAAGTCCAGTCAAAGCCGCCCAAGAACGACAACTGCAAAGGGTCGCTATTGGCATTAAGGGCAGGACGGCGTAGGTAGATATATGACTACAAAGACTTCTAGTGTTCTGGTTCCTGCATCTGGAAAAAGAAGTTTCATGGAAAGAGTATACAGACGACTTGCAGAGGGGGCCGTTTGCACTCAGCGTCCAGTGGCGCGTCTCCCTTTGATTACACGAGAGCCTGTTCGTTAAGAAGCTGAACGCGCTATTCCTGGACACGCGAAGAATGGGGAAGTACTCTTTGTACAGGTGTGTCAAGATTCAGCACACACAGAATCCAATGTAGAGAACGAGGAACTCTGTACCCTATTCCTCCAACGCAAGGGAAATAGACCAATTTGGTTGCAGAGGAATCCTTGTCTGTTGCGTCATCCCGATGGGCAGTAGGGTGGTGCGAAAAACAATATTTTTTGAAATTCGAAACGTCACCATGTGCAATAATTGCGATTTTGATAGTAAAATTAAACCCCGAAATTTGGATGAAATTGTTTAATATCTTAGGCCTCCTCAAGATCCACCAATTTTGGAAATTATAGGAAAAAATGCTTTAAAATCAACTGCTCTTTTCATTAAAGAAAAAAAAAAAATTATGAAATGTCACCAGGTTATTAATTTGCACTTTTGAATATATAAAAATCTAGCAGATGTAAAATTATTTCTTAGGCCTCCCCAAATCCCTTAAAATTTGTCATTTTTAGTCCAAAAATAGCCCGATAAATTGGATAAACACAAACTCGTCTACCTCCACTTCATTACCAGCATGAGCTTGATATCAACAAATCTCGCCCTTTCACATACTTTTTGTAAATATCGTCATGATTTTCAGCTTGCATTCTTCTTTAAATTACACTGCTGGCCACCCAAATTGCAACACCAAGAAAAACAAGAGATATCACAACAAAATTTATTGTGTAGATAACATGTTGACCAAGTAACAAATGATTAAATTTACAGCATTCTATGAAGCGTGGTTCCTGCCAAAATCAGTACCCAGAGTAGCCGCCGTTGTTGGAGATCACAGCTGCCACACGCCTCGGCATTGATTCAAAGAGACTTTGAATGTGTTCTTGGGGTACAGCAGACCAAGCAGCTTCCACACGTTGCCAAAGTTGATCTGGTGTGACAGCTGGGGATGAACTCTGGGTCAGTCGTTGAGCAACCATGGACCACATGTTTTCTATCGGCGAAAGATCCGGAGAGCGCGCCGGCCAGGGAAGCAATTCAATCTGGTGATTGACGAAGAACCCTTGGACAATGCGTGCCACGTGTGGCCGTGCATTATCCTGCTGAAATATGGCTGTTGGCAAGCCCTGAAGGTAAGAAAGGACAACTGGCTCCAACACCTCGGAGATGTAGCGCTGGCTGGTTAAAGTACCGGCAATGCGTACTAGAGGAGTGCGAGAGAGATATCCGATACCGCCCCATACCATAATACCCGGTGCAGGACCAGTGTGACGGTGCATAATGCAGCTGTTCAGCATCCTCTCTCCACGGTGTCTCCAGACTCGAATCCGACCGTCGTGGTGTTGCATACAGAAGCGTGACTCGTCAGTAAAGAGAATTTCATTCCATTCTGTCGTCCACATCCTTCTTTCATCGCACCATTGGCGGCGGAGACGTCTGTGGTTCCGCGTCAGAGGTAGGCAAAGCAACGGACGTCTTGCGGACAGACCATTCTGCTGTAAACGACGTCGAATGGTACGCGCAGACACTGGATGATGCGTTACAGACTGAATCTGCTGTGATATGGTTCGTGATGTGACTGAGCGGTCCGTCACTGCCATGCGTACAATCTGCCTGTCATCACGTGACGTGGTGCACTGAGGTCGATGCGGTCGATCACGTCTGTCCGTCGTACCCTCCTGCACCCAACGATCACATATCCGCATCACAGTTGTTTGGTTTCGTCCAATACGACGACCGATTTCCCTGAAAGATAACCCACAATCTCGGTATGCCACTATCCTTCCTCTGTCAAACTCGGATACTTGATCAAAAGATGATCGTTGTTTCCTACGAGGCATAATTTATCGTTTTTTTGAAAAAAAAGCAAGAAAAACACAATTGCTGTACTTGAAACCGTCGAAATCTCCAAGCCTTAAATAGCGCTTTGAGGTGGCGCCACAGGCGCGCTTGATGTGCGTCTGCGCTGAAATTCTAATCATTTGCATATCTCACCTCAGCTAATGCATGTTGTAAATTTCATATTATTTGCATGCTTCCTTCAGGGTGTTGCATTTACGATGGCCAGCAGTGTATTAATTATAAAGGGGGGCGGAAGGGGGTTACTGCCCCCCCTTTCCGAGAAAAGAGAAATTAATGTAAAAGATCCTATTTTACTTCCATAAAATGGATGTATATGTCAATCTTCTAACTAACTGCCCCTCCCCGACAAACTAACCCCCCCCCTGTTCGCCGATAAACTTGCATTAATCTGCCACTGTCTGGTCACAAGATCATAGCTTTCTTTTTTGACGGAAGAAGGGATGAAACTCTTACAATTACGAAAATGGATGATAGCAAGTGGCATAAGAGAAAAGTATGGGAGGAGGATATTACACTAGTTGAAGAACTCGGCTGTGTCTATTTGGGACATTTTGCACCGAAGAGCAAGAGTTCAAAGGACATTTTCGATGGTATCTTCAGCTTATTAAATGTGAAAGCTTTTGATTTATCAGAATTAGCCTTTATTAGAAGTGATGGAGTTGCGACTAATACCGGTGTAAATGCAGGTGTAACTCGCCGCCTTGAAGAAAAGATCAATTCTCGCGTGCATTGGACAAATATGTCAATTTCATTTTAACAAACTGCCTTTATGCAACCTTACAGAAGCAGTCGACGGGAAAACATCAAGACCAAGCACTTTCAGTGGATTGATTGGTAAGTCCCCGAAGACGTGCGCTAGCCTCCCTATCATTAAGTTCCAGGAAATTGAATTTTCTTTTGAGCCCGATATTGACTTTGAAGATCTTAGCACGGATCAACGTTATTTGTGAGAAATTAGTAAGGCTGTTTCCTCTGATTATTGCCTAGAATATCTAGCAATTAGAGACTCTGGAAAACTTTCCCATTCTCGCTGGCTATCGTTTGCAAATCGCCTTTCGCGTTTGTATTTTGGAACATTTTATCCAACACCATAACTTATTGTATTAGCCACATTCGTAATGAAAGTATACGAGCCAACATGGTTCAGAATCAATTGTAACAGTGTCTTTCAGATGGCCCGAAGAATTGCAATATTTTATACCTCGATTTCAGTGTCTCCCAGATGATTTAAAGGGTTATAACATTGTTTTCATTATGGGAAAAAATATGGGTGAGAATTTCTCACCCTTCCCCTAAAACTGAGTGAGGTTTAAAAAAAAATAGGTGAGAATTTCTCATTATAGATGTGAGTTGGGTAAATACCCAGTGGGTAAGGTATATATAAATGGGTACTTACTCTTGCCTCGAGTAAACATCCAAAATCAGGGTATTTATGAATTTTAGTTATTTTTATAGCATGTAACTGGTCCTCCAAGTCTGTAAGTCAGGCCTAGTTACGTGCAATAAAAAGGGGAACTGGGAGAATTTTGCGTATATAACCCCTTATCAAAAATGAAAGCATGCGCGACTTTAAAAAAAAAAAAAAGCGTCGAAATCTTCCAAAATGCGAGAAATTTTTAGCAGAAAGAAGCCGATTTGTAGGGTGCGCGAATTTCTTGCAGTAATTATTTTTTAATGCGAGAAAAAGTAAAAAATGTGAGATTCTCGCGTTCTCGCGCTGTAGTGAAAACACTGGTATAATAAAAAACGTAGTTCAAAACAACGCGTATTTTGTTCATGCAGAAAATGTACTCTCTGCAATGTTATTCGACGACAGAATATTTGTCCATCAGCTTGCCATTCAGCGTATCATAAAGGCCAGAAAATCTTCGGAACAAATAACGAGCGTTAGAAGGTTTCAGATTCCAAATGTGAATTTCGAAAGCAATCACTACATTGACCTTATCCATTGGCAAGAATGTGTTGTGATTGAGCCTCCCATCACAAAGAAATGGGCAAATAGTGTGTTACAGGAATTACTGAAGTCGGATAGACATCCAAGCTCTCGCAATAAATTTCTAAAAATACCCTGCCATTCCCAAGCAGTTGAGAGGATGATTAAGATTATGAACAGAATCTGCTCATCATGTGTGTGGCCTCCATGCAAGAGATGGATCTATCCAAGCACAAACATTCGATAGGAAGCTAATGCCATGTTTTGAAAAAATGCCCGATTTTCGAGTGAAATAACCTACTCCTTACATGAAAAGGTAAGACTAGTATCTTCTCTATTTACATATCTTTGCGTATCATTTTCAGTGAAAAACGCTCAACTTCAAGGAATTTGGGGATGCCTAAAAATTAATCTTACATCAGCTAGCTTTTTACAAATGTTTATCTACTCAAAAGTGCAAATAAATAGCCTGGTGACATTTCATTTTTTTTTTCTTTAATGAAAAGAGCAGTTGATTTTAAAGCATTTTTTCCTATAATTTCCAAAATTCGTGGATCTTGAGGAGGCCTAAGATATTAAACAATTTCATCCAAATTTCAGGGTTTAATTTTACTATCAAAATCGTAACTATTGAACATGGTGACGTTTTGAATTTCAAAAAAAAATTGTTTTTCGCACCACCCTACTGGGCAGTCTTACACCATTGCATATCTCCTATAGGAACGAGGTCCTTTAAGGCTATGTGAGGTTTTTCTGGGGTCTTGCAGGTGCAGGCTCGGGCTTCCTTTCAGTCAACGTTCATTAGAGGCCACACAGTGCTCACATTATTGGTGATCTTCTTGGAGCAGACTATTCTCTGCATGAACTGGCCTGCGAACTCTACGGATCTCAGTAGTATATGGAACACCAGCTGCCTCCGACGACCAGTTGGTTGGCCATTTTAATAAATCTTGTGTTTCTCACCGGCTTCCTTGGCACTGAAATATCTCAGATTCTGAATGGAATTTAAAATTAAAATGGTTACAAACAGGGGCGGCCCTAGGGTAAGTGGCGCCCTCTGCTAACGTATAAAAGACGCCCGCCTTTTATGCTCTACTTAGTTTTTGAGTTTGACATGACGCCCCTTCGAAGCCGCCGCCCAGATGCGATGATTACCTTGCTTACCGTGTCGGGCCGCCCCAGGTTACAAAAATAAGATGGTTTAATGGTACAAACCTACAAAAAGTTACAAATTATTTTCGTCCTCTATTAATTCTAAAGAGCTTCTAGATATATTTTCCGTTATCAAAAAACCGAAAGGAAAAATAAAAGTAAGAAAATCTGAAATACTTTCAGATTTTAAATACGCACTAAAGTGCTACATATTAAAAGCGTATCATAGTCCTTACGTTTTCCGTATTTTCTTTCCTTATTCCATTAAGTTGGAAAGTGTATCATTATTCATGTGTGTGATTAAACAAATTTAAAATTGATATTACTAACATTCTTTTTCTGGATATAATACATTCGAAATAGAAGGAAAAAAGACGCGCAGAAAAATGCATAATTTGAACTGAATGAAAGTTTCAAAAACTTAATTTTTTGTTTGTTTGTGTAACATGTTTTTTTTTTTATTTGTGTGCTTTGCCCGAAGGCCGCTTATAAATCCACGTCAGAAGGAAAAACGTATTCAGGTGTATTCTTTATCCAAGCGTTTTTAAAAAGCGTCGAAATCTTCCAAAATGCGAGAAATTTTTAGCAGAAAGAAGCCGATTTGTAGGGTGCGCGAATTTCTCGCAGTAATTATTTTTTAATGCGAGAAAAAGAAAAAAAATGTGAGATTCTCGCGTTCTCGCGCTGTAGTGAAAACACTGGTATAATAAAAAACGTAGTTCAAAACAACGCGTATTTTGTTCATGCAGAAAATGTACTCTCTGCAATGTTATTCGACTACAGAATATTTGTCCATCAGCTTGCCATTCAGCGTATCATAAAGGCCAGAAAATCTTCGGAACAAATAACGAGCGTTAGAAGGTTTCAGATTCCAAATGTGAATTTCGAAAGCAATCACTACATTGACCTTATCCATTGGCAAGAATGTGTTGTGATTGAGCCTCCCATCACAAAGAAGTGGGCAAATAGTGTGTTACAGGAATTACTGAAGTCGGATAAACATCCAAGCTCTCGCAATAAATTTCTAAAAATACCCTGCCATTCCCAAGCAGTTGAGAGGATGATTAAGATTATGAACAGAATCTGCTCATCATGTGTGTGGCCTCCATGCAAGAGATGGATCCATCCAAGCACAAACATTCGATAGGAAACTAATGCCATGTTTTGAAAAAAATGTCCGATTTTCGAGTGAAATAACCTACTCCTTACATGAAAAGGTAAGACTAGTATCTTCTCTATTTACATATCTTTGCGTACCATTTTCAGTGAAAACTTCAAGGAATTTGGGGATGCCTAAAAATTAATCTTACATCAGCTAGCTTTTTACAAATGTTTATCTACTCAAAAGTGCAAATAAATAGCCTGGTGACATTTCATATTTTTTTTTTCTTTAATGAAAAGAGCAGTTGATTTTAAAGCATTTTTTCCTATAATTTCCAAAATTCGTGGATCTTGAGGAGGCCTAAGATATTAAACAATTTCATCCAAATTTCAGGGTTTAATTTTACTATCAAAATCGTAACTATTGAACATGGTGACGTTTTGAATTTCAAAAAAAAATTGTTTTTCGCACCACCCTACTGGGCAGTCTTACACCATTGCATATCTCCTATAGGAACGAGGTCCTTTAAGGCTATGTGAGGTTTTTCTGGGGTCTTGCAGGTGCAGGCTCGGGCTTCCTTTCAGGCAACGTTCATCAGAGGCCACACAGTGCTCACATTATTGTTGATCTTCTTGGAGCAGAATATTCTCTGCATGAACTGGTCTGCGAAGTCTACGGATCTCAGTACTATATGGAACACCAGCTGCCTCCGACGACCAGTTGGTTGGCCATTTTAATAAATCTTGTGTTTCTCACCGGCTTCCTTGGCACTGAAATATCTCAGATTCTGAATGGAATTTAAAATTAAAATGGTTACAAACAGGGGCGGCCCTAGGGTAAGTGGCGCCCTCTGCTAACGTATAAAAGACGCCCGCCTTTTATGCTCTACTTAGTTTTTGAGTTTGACATGACGCCCCTTCGAAGCCGCCGCCCAGATGCGATGATTACCTTGCTTACCGTGTCGGGCCGCCCTTTGTTACAAAAATAAGATGGTTTAATTGTACAAACCTACAAAAAGTTACAAATTATTTTCGTCCTCTATTAATTCTAAAGAGCTTCTAGATATATTTTCCGTTATCAAAAAACCGAAAGGAAAAATAAAAGTAAGAAAATCTGAAATACTTTCAGATTTTAAATACGCACTAAAGGCTACATATTAAAAGCGTATCATAGTCCTTACGTTTTCCGTATTTTCTTTCCTTATTCCATTAAGTTGGAAAGTGTATCATTATTCATGTGTGTGATTAAACAAATTTAAAATTGATATTACTAACATTCTTTTTCTGGATATAATACATTCGAAATAGAAGGAAAAAAAACGCGCAGAAAAATGCATAATTTGAACTGAATGAAAGTTTCAAAAACTTACTTTTTTGTTTGTTTGTGCAACATGTTTTTTTTTTTTTTGTGTGTGCTTCGCCCGAAGCCCGCTTATAAATCCACGTCAGAAGGAAAAACGTATTCAGGTGTATTCTTTATCCAAGCGTCGCTATCCAAGCGTTTAAAAAGCGTCGAAATCTTCCAAAATGCGAGAAATTTTTAGCAGAAAGAAGCCGATTTGTAGGGTGCGCGAATTTCTTGCAGTAATTATTTTTTAATGCGAGAAAAAGAAAAAAAATGTGAGATTCTCGCGTTCTCGCGCTGTAGTGAAAACACTGGTATAATAAAAAACGTAGTTCAAAACAACGCGTATTTTGTTCATGCAGAAAATGTACTCTCTGCAATGTTATTCGACGACAGAATATTTGTCCATCAGCTTGCCATTCAGCGTATCATAAAGGCCAGAAAATCTTCGGAACAAATAACGAGCGTTAGAAGGTTTCAGATTCCAAATGTGAATTTCGAAAGCAATCACTACATTGACCTTATCCATTGGCAAGAATGTGTTGTGATTGAGCCTCCCATCACAAAGAAATGGGCAAATAGTGTGTTTACAGGAATTACTGAAGTCGGATAGACATCCAAGCTCTCGCAATAAATTTCTAAAAATACCCTGCCATTCCCAAGCAGTTGAGAGGATGATTAAGATTATGAACAGAATCTGCTCATCATGTGTGTGGCCTCCATGCAAGAGATGGATCCATCCAAGCACAAACATTCGATAGGAAGCTAATGCCATGTTTTGAAAAAAATGCCCGATTTTCGAGTGAAATAACCTACTCCTTACATGAAAAGGTAAGACTAGTATCTTCTCTATTTACATATCTTTGCGTACCATTTTCAGTGAAAAACGCTCAACTTCAAGGAATTTGGGGATGCCTAAAAATTAATCTTACATCAGCTAGCTTTTTACAAATGTTTATCTACTCAAAAGTGCAAATAAATAGCCTGGTGACATTTCATTTTTTTTTTCTTTAATGAAAAGAGCAGTTGATTTTAAAGCATTTTTTCCTATAATTTCCAAAATTCGTGGATCTTGAGGAGGCCTAAGATATTAAACAATTTCATCCAAATTTCAGGGTTTAATTTTACTATCAAAATCGTAACTATTGAACATGGTGACGTTTTGAATTTCAAAAAAAAATTGTTTTTCGCACCACCCTACTGGGCAGTCTTACACCATTGCATATCTCCTATAGGAACGAGGTCCTTTAAGGCTATGTGAGGTTTTTCTGGGGTCTTGCAGGTGCAGGCTCGGGCTTCCTTTCAGTCAACGTTCATTAGAGGCCACACAGTGCTCACATTATTGGTGATCTTCTTGGAGCAGACTATTCTCTGCATGAACTAGCCTGCGAACTCTACGGATCTCAGTAGTATATGGAACACCAGCTGCCTCCGACGACCAGTTGGTTGGCCATTTTAATAAATCTTGTGTTTCTCACCGGCTTCCTTGGCACTGAAATATCTCAGATTCTGAATGGAATTTAAAATTAAAATGGTTACAAACAGGGGCGGCCCTAGGATAAGTGGTGCCCCCTGCTAACCTAAAAAAGACGCCCGCCTTTTATGCTCTACTTAGTTTTTGAGTTCGACATGACGCCCCTTCGAAGCCGCCGCCCAGATGCGATGATTACCTTGCTTACCGTGTCGGGCCGCCCCAGGTTACAAAAATAAGATGGTTTAATGGTACAAACCTACAAAAAGTTACAAATTATTTTCGTCCTCTATTAATTCTAAAGAGCTTCTAGATATATTTTCCGTTATCAAAAAACCGAAAGGAAAAATAAAAGTAAGAAAATCTGAAATACTTTCAGATTTTAAATACGCACTAAAGTGCTACATATTAAAAGCGTATCATAGTCCTTACGTTTTCCGTATTTTCTTTCCTTATTCCATTAAGTTGGAAAGTGTATCATTATTCATGTGTGTGATTAAACAAATTTAAAATTGATATTACTAACATTCTTTTTCTGGATATAATACATTCGAAATAGAAGGAAAAAAGACGCGCAGAAAAATGCATAATTTGAACTGAATGAAAGTTTCAAAAACTTAATTTTTTGTTTGTTTGTGTAACATGTTTTTTTTTTATTTGTGTGCTTTGCCCGAAGGCCGCTTATAAATCCACGTCAGAAGGAAAAACGTATTCAGGTGTATTCTTTATCCAAGCGTCGCTATCCAAGCGTTTAAAAAGCGTCGAAATCTTCCAAAATGCGAGAAATTTTTAGCAGAAAGAAGCCGATTTGTAGGGTGCGCGAATTTCTTGCAGTAATTATTTTTTAATGCGAGAAAAAGAAAAAAATGTGAGATTCTCGCGTTCTCGCGCTGTAGTGAAAACACTGGTATAATAAAAAACGTAGTTCAAAACAACGCGTATTTTGTTCATGCAGAAAATGTACTCTCTGCAATGTTATTCGACGACAGAATATTTGTCCATCAGCTTGCCATTCAGCGTATCATAAAGGCCAGAAAATCTTCGGAACAAATAACGAGCGTTAGAAGGTTTCAGATTCCAAATGTGAATTTCGAAAGCAATCACTACATTGACCTTATCCATTGGCAAGAATGTGTTGTGATTGAGCCTCCCATCACAAAGAAATGGGCAAATAGTGTGTTACAGGAATTACTGAAGTCGGATAGACATCCAAGCTCTCGCAATAAATTTCTAAAAATACCCTGCCATTCCCAAGCAGTTGAGAGGATGATTAAGATTATGAACAGAATCTGCTCATCATGTGTGTGGCCTCCATGCAAGAGATGGATCTATCCAAGCACAAACATTCGATAGGAAGCTAATGCCATGTTTTGAAAAAATGCCCGATTTTCGAGTGAAATAACCTACTCCTTACATTTAAAGGTAAGACTAGTATCTTCTCTATTTACATCTCGGGCTTCCTTTCAGTCAACGTTCATTAGAGGCCACACAGTGCTCACATTATTGGTGATCTTCTTGGAGCAGACTATTCTCTGCATGAACTGGCCTGCGAAGTCTACGGATCTCAGTACTATATGGAACACCAGCTGCCTCCGACGACCAGTTGGTTCGCCATCTTAATAAATCTTGTGTTTCTCACCGGCTTCCTTGGCACTGAAATATCTCAGATTCTGAATGGAATTTAAAATTAAAATGGTTACAAACAGGGCGGCCCTAGGGTAAGTGGCGCCCTCTGCTAACGTATAAAAGACGCCCGCCTTTTATGCTCTACTTAGTTTTTGAGTTCGACATGACGCCCCTTCGAAGCCGCCGCCCAGATGCGATGATTACCTTGCTTACCGTGTCGGGCCGCCCTGGTTACAAAAATAAGATGGTTTAATGTACAAACCTACAAAAAGGTACAAATTATTTTCGTCCTCTATTAATTCTGAAGAGCTTCTAGATATATTTTCCGTTATCAAAAAACCGAAAGGAAAAATAAAAGTAAGAAAATCTGAAATACTTTCAGATTTTAAATACGCACTAAAGTGCTACATATTAAAAGCGTATCATAGTCCTTACGTTTTCCGTATTTTCTTTCCTTATTCCATTAAGTTGGAAAGTGTATCATTATTCATGTGTGTGATTAAACAAATTTAAAATTGATATTACTAACATTCTTTTTCTGGATATAATACATTCGAAATAGAAGGAAAAAAAACGCGCAGAAAAATGCATAATTTGAACTGAATGAAAGTTTCAAAAACTTATTTTTTGTTTGTTTGTGTAACATGTTTTTTTTTTTTTTTTGTGTGTGCTTCGCCCGAAGCCCGCTTATAAATCCACGTCAGAAGGAAAAACGTATTCAGGTGTATTCTTTATCCAAGCGTAACAGACGATAAAGGGATTTAATTAAAAACTGCTTATTCTATAAGTATGCGCCATCTGTCGACGGCTTTGTAAAATCAAAACTCTTGTTTTTTTTTATATAAAAGATAAATTTTTGTATATTATAGGAGCAGTGCCTTTTTCGGCGCTGTAAAAAGTAGCCTGTTTTTTAATCCAGGACTTTAACTGTCTTTATTCCATATTTCATCCAAATCCGTCAAACCGTTTCAGCCTAAAAGAGTAACAAACATACATCAGGGTGTCTACCGCTCCGGAAAATCCGGAAAGTCTGGAAAAAGCCGGGAAATTGGAAAATGTGTCCGGAAAGTCTGGAAAAAACCGGGAAATTGGATAATGGGTCCAGAAAATTCAATAAAAGAATCATTTTTTTTCTGTTTCGTGTCCTTTTTTTTTACGCTTTCTCTCTAATTGTCAGACTGGAAACCAAAGCAACTGTAACACATTTTTCGAACCGCGAAAGCATCTAACGATGTGTTTGTATAAGGAGGGAAAAATGGGGGCTCATCAATCGTGACGGGAGGGTAAAAGACAAATTAGCTTACTTGGTAACTTACGGCTTAGGACCCTATTTCCTAGAACAGTTAGTTAATTCTATCAGAAAGTGCGACTACTTCTGTTTCTCAATTGATGAAAGCTTAATCCTGTATACTTCAGTTAAAATTGATTTCAAGAAGTTTTACAAATATGCAAATATAAAGACAAGGGAGGGGTCATTGTGCAATTTCCCAAAGTAAAATGCACTGGTCAGGAATTTTTTTCCCGGGACCTCCCAAAAGTCAGGAAAAAGTCCGGAAATTGACTTTCAGAAATTTGGTAGACACCCTGTACATATAAACATTGACATTTATAATATTAGTATGATGCTTGGGCTGCTCTAGGAATTCCGTGACCCGACGTTCACGCCCCTTCCAGGAGCCTAAACGCCTTGCTTTTTGAAAAATAGAATTCATTGCAGCAAGCGTTCTTCATTTACCTTATTAGAAGAATGGCAGTTCGTTGTGAGGCTTGTATAACAGATTCTAGAGGCTACATTCTATATAAGGTGAACCTTTCCAGAGATATGATAGATCATGATTTGACCATTTTTTATATAACCTCTACATTAACAAACAACTTTCCTCCCTTTGATATTGTTATGTTGCTATACGCTTTCTACCATTGTAATGTATCTCAATGCCGAATTTCGTGGAAATACAGTGAATAGTTCACCAGTTTTTACAGATTTTATGTTTCTGACCTTAATTTTGGACATGATTTTAAATCTGAACATTACGTCTTTCGTCATAATATTGAAAAATTCAGTCCAATCGATCATATGGCGCAGATTTGTAAACGGTACAGACACATAAACGGATGTATTTTCTTTTTAATATATACAGATTTACAGAAAAATTATACAGCAGCCTATTAATAATTTTATTTCTGCCATAGTAAGTTTGAAATAAATCTGTATATTTGGTGCCCATACATTATAAAATTATAGATCTCTGATCAAAATTAGGCATAAATTACGTTAAAATAATTATTTAACTTATTTCTGCTGAGTTTTATCCTCGCATGAGAAAAATTAAAATCGTGAGTGATTTTTAATTTGGATACTGTCTGCAAAAATCAATTCATAAGTCATCGTACATATTCGCGAGATAAAAAAAAATAAAATTCCAGAGACATCGTAAACTTTAATTGCACAAACCATCTTATTCGGGAACATAAAATTTTATTGAGAAGAGGAATGTAAGCAAATAAAAAGAGTCTGAGAATTTTTCCAGGGCAATGTTTGAGGGAACGTTGTTCTGATGTGGCATATGCCAAAAAAGCATGAATTTTGAAAAATGAGCATACGATATTTTCATCAAATTCATGTATAACAGAAATTTACGATAAAAAATATTCCACCCGAAGAAAATCCAATCAAAAACAAGATATTTTTGCAAATAATAGGAAGGAAAAAAGATTCAATAAATATACTTCTCTATTCTAAAAAATAAATGTAAAAATAGTCTAGCTCCTTGAGCTGGATCTTCTGCTATTGGTCGATAAGTCTTATTGTAGCGCCATCTGTGGACTATAACTTAAGTTACGAAAGCTCCACTTCCTGTGATAGCACGAGACAAGACCTCAAAGAGTAAACCCTGTTTACATTTGAGAGATCTTTCATCGGAGAGTAACGTGTTCCGTGTTTATTTTGATCAGTGCTCTTTTTACGAACGTTTTTTAAGGCTGTAGCTCGGCCAGAAAAGCAAGTGATCGGTATTATAGAGTCTACAAGAAAGGTAATTTTTAAAGAATAATAATTTTATACAGCATTGGCCTGAAATAATTAAATTAACCTGAAATAAACTGAAAAATTTGATGTATTTTTGATAACACTTTTAATTCCATACATGTAGTCTTTTAGTTAAACATATTTTTACAGTTGATTGTAAATATGTATATCCAATCACAAACTCAAACAATATACAATAGGTAATAAGTATATAAATAATTCATGCGCTAGTAGACCTAATTTTAAAAAACACTTCGGACTTTTTCTCATATTTAAATATAACATATATTTAGAGTTGATTGTATATATATGCAGTGACAAATTTATAAACAACATTTACAATAATAATTATATAAATAATTCATGCGCTAGAAAACGTAAATTTACAAAAATATATTGAACGTTTTTCCTGTTTAAGTGTCAGGCCGCATTGCACATTTTAAACATTGCACATTTTATGTTTATCACATTACGTTTTAAACATGAGTGTTCCAAATTATCAGTATAATTTCGTAAAATTTAAATTGCAGTTATATTACTTTTCGTTAACATAATTTAACTCAAATATCGATCAATCATTGAATAGGTTATTAAAGTTCTATGAAGCACGTATTGCTAAAAAAAATAAGATTTTTAATAAGTTTTATTTTTTAATTCATGTATATACTTAATAATATATATACAGGTTATTTTTCTTCTGGTGAATCAAAAATCTTCGAATTTTATTTTATGCTATATGTCTCTCATTTTTATAAAAACCTTTTTGGTTTTTAATGATTTTTAATTTACTTTTCTAAATAAAAAGTAGCTTTTTTATGATTTTCTAAAATCTTTTTAGTATGCAATAAAACTATCACTGTAAATTAAAAATCAGTGCAAAAATAATTGCTTCACTTGGAAAATACTTTTTTTATACTTCTTTAGAACTGAAACTTTGACCAATTAATTTTTCTTATTTGTCCTATGCATGTCCCGTTTTTTGATTGAAAAGACTTACGAATAGTTTGATATTAATGAAAATTTTTATGTTTTTATTTTACTTTTATTGCAATTGCTTGTAAGTAGATATTATACTGGGAATGTCAAAAAGATTTACAATTTTTTAGAAGTGATAGAGTTTACCGAGAAGACACTGAAACATTTATCAATGTACGATTGTAAACGTTATCTTTATGGACAAATTAATAATCACTTTATATAGAGCGTTAAAGTGTCAGACTAAGGATTTTTTTTCACCAAAAATTGTGCAATTTGTAACGGAAGACCATATTTAAAATAACTTTTATGTACGTAATTTTGCCTAGTACAAATTTTAATTTCTAAGAGAAAAAACTATCCATAACTTTTACTCATTCTTCAATGATCCTTTTAACGTGATTGTTTAATGGGGCATGTAAACAACTTTTAAGACCTCAATTTCTGATTTTCCGTCACGCCTTTGCATACTCTACTGTTCGTATAACTTTCTAAAGAATCTTTTGTGATATTATGTACGTATGATTAATACGCGAAGAAAATCATATAATTCCTTAATTGTCAGCAGAAGATTTATAACACAATTCATTGAATAAGTGTAATTATCAATAACGAATAGTTGATAGTGTTAGCGAAAAAAGGAAACTTGGTAAAAAGGAGGGAGAATGATTTAGGTTACAGAATATATCACAAATGAGTGTTGAAAAGGAATTAATATTTTAGATTAATCCTTTGATTAGTGGTGGTTGTGTCGTGAAACCACCTTATTTCAGTACTAGCTTTCACTATAGTCTGAAAAAATATAATTATGGTCTTAACGCTGAAAAAGTACAGTCGTTGCCATCGATGCATTTAACTACCATCAGCATGGCGGCCGATCAAATATCCCATCGGGCACCACAGAGCTAAAGAAGTTTTGTGACACAGCTGCCTGCGCGGCCGCTCTGTAGCGCCAGATGGGTCGTTCGATCAGCTGCCATGTCGTTGGTAGTTAAATGGATCGATGGCAACGGCTGCACTTTTTCAGCATTTGTCAGTCTATCCAGTTGATCTTCTATATTGATGTTCAAATGCTTGTGCTTTAAAGAAGTAGCCAGTCAAACATTTGGTATCGTACTTTTATGTGAAATTTTTCGGCATATCAATAGTCTCTGGATATTTAAGGCCATAAAACAAACTTCTTGTGAGATTGTCAGTTTCAACTGGAAAATATGCATTTAATCTTATTAAAACCGAAAAAAAAATATGTTATTCAAGATCGCATAAATATTAGACTTAATCAATATAATTTTGGCTCTATCAACACTTTAACACTGGGATAAAATGTTGACAGTTGATACCGTGCCAAGCAGGTGTATCGGTACAAGAATGTTTGTTTCTCACAATCAATAAGATTTCAGAAGAGGTATTTTCATCATTCGTATTAAACCTTTAAACTAAAGTATTAAACCTTTTGAGGGATGATAAAAAAAATCTTAAATATGCCCTCAAATATCCATCACTTGAGTCCTAAAGACAAAAAATTGTAGCCTAAAGAAAAGTGTGGTCAGGAAATCTTACAGGTAATGACACTACCTCAAATTTAAGCTGTGTAGGAAGAAATAATTATATGTTTATAAAAAATATATCTTTGTAACAAAATGTTCTTTAAATCGTAGAAAATAGTAACGGTATTTGTTGTAAATAAAAATCACTTTGTTTTACAGTACTGCTTCTATGTTTAATTTTTAAAATAGTCTCGTCCTGTAGAGACATAATACTTTTATTTTCCATTTCTGCGCCTATTTAAAATGATTTGCTAATTTAAAAAGCATGCGCCTGTTCAGTTTTTATGAAAAGATTTTCCTATTGCTAGTGATAACTTAGTTAAAGCGATGACGTAAGATAGTGAGTAGATCAAAGTATTTCAAACAGTACAATTCTTTTTAAATAATTTTAAATGCTTTCAGAGCATCTCAAATTTTGCTTTTCAGGTTTGTACTTTTGAAGTTCTACGTTTTTGTGGAAGAAATTAAGAGCTCACAGCTTAAATATTAAAAAATCATCCGAATGAAAATTCTGGAGCGGAAACTTGCGGCTAGAACTAGATGAAATATTACGCGGTGCTTAATACGTCAATCTGTCAAGTATTTCGCATAAGAATATACAGGGAGAATCTAAACTCTTGGGCAAATGTTTAACCCATTTATGCCTAGTGTCCCTTTTTTGGGACGGCATTTTCGCTATTACTCGAAAACGCTATTTATTTTTCCTAGGTTTTATTCATGAGTATTGAGTCTCAACTCTACAAAATATTTTAACATGACCAAGTACGATGTTGATATTTCGATTTTTATGAATAATGATTTTAAAAGAAATCATCCCTTGTTCAAGAAGTTGACATCAGAAATTTATCTATTATTTCTGTTATCAGTAAAAATCGAAGAAAGTAGCAAAAATATCCAGGCACAAATGGGTTAAGATGTGATAGGGCACATAATAAGGAATCAGAATCATAGCAATGTGGGGTTAAAAAACTCAGTTTTCACTTAACCGGTAATAATCACTTTGTGAAAAGTGTTGAAGTGTTTGTCTAATTTCTTAACCAAGTTTCATAAACAATAGGCTCGTCTCCGAAAATTTCATCCATGAAATAAAATAGAGTTTTGAAACTATGAATTTTAGTCTTCAGTTTTCGGAGAAAAATACATTAGTTTCTGGCGAACAATGGTAGGAAAGTGCGCTGCTGTTTCAGCACTTTATCCAAAGTGATTATTAACAGCTACATGAAGACGATGTTGCCGACCACACATTGCTATCTGATTCTGATTCCTTATTATATGCCCTATCACCTCTTAAAGTTTTGCCCAAGAGTTTAGATTCCCCTTGTATATATAGAGAGAACTATCCTAATAGCAGCCTTATTGGGAAACAATTATCGATTATAAGCATGCGCAAATCGCCAAAAAATTAAAAGTTGCCATTGGTGGAAAATATCCAAGCTTTTCCAAATACTTCGCATAAAACGCATGTATGTATATAAAATTATTTTCATGTTATTTGTTTTGCTGTCATTTTGAAAGTAAAAGTTCCCAAAGTGGCAAAGTGGATATCGCGTTATATTGTGTCCAATAATCATGCATACCGAATTGCAAGGCAATCGTTTATACGGTGCAGAAGGCCATGCGGCGTAGTGCAATCTAGTGGCGAGTTTTAGCAAAACGGATACGGCGAAAATATTCTTCGCATTCAGATATCGATGTATACGAATTTTCATGACGATCGGCTGAATAGTCCTGAAGTTCATGTGTTGACGCGACATCTAGTGTCAAGTTATAGGAAAATGGATCGTGCCAAACTCTTCCCCGTGTTCAAATATCTATGTATACCTATTTTCATAGCAATCATTCGCACAGTCAAGAAGTGATACACTGCAGGGCCATCTAGTGTTAATTAAAGTAATGATTTGCTACAGCTCCGTCATGTGGCGAGTTATAGCAAAATGGATAACGCCAAAATATTCTCATTGTTCAAATAGCTATGTATACTGATTTTCATAGCGACCGTGTTCAACTATCTATGTATACCAATTTTCATAACGATCATTTGCACAGTCAAGAAGTGATACACTGCAGGGCCATCTAGTAGTTAATTAAAGTAATGATTTGCTACAGCGCTGTCAAGTGGCGAGTTATAGCAAAATGGATAACGCCAAAATATTCTCATTGTTCAAATAGCTTTGTATACTGATTTTCATAGCAACCGTTTGAATGGTCAAGAATTTGGCCTGCTGCAGCGTCATCTAGTGGCGAGTTAAAATAATAATGCATTGCAGTGTCATCTAGTGGTGAGTAACATCAAAAGGAACGCAGTTGGAATATATTCTTCGTGCTCAAATGTGTAAGTATAAAAAATTTTATGCCGACGGTCGAACGGTATAGAAGTTGATGCTTTGCAGCGCCATTTAGCGGCAAGTTACAGCAAAATGGATAGTGAAAAATATTCTCCGTGTTCTAATATTCGCGTGTACCAAATTTCATCGAAATCGGTTGGACGATATTCGCATAGCAAACGGCTAAACGGAATAGAATTCAGCGTTGTGCTGCGGCACCAAGTGGCAAGTTAAGGAAAATGGATAGCATAAAAACCTCCATCATAAAAGACTTAGGTGAACCAAATTTCATCGTGCAACGGTGCTCAACGGTGCTGGAGTTTTTCAACCTCATAAACACATACCAACATTCATTTTTATCTATAACCAGTGTTATTATATATACCAGTCTCAAATAAAATCCAGTTTCAAATCTAAGCCTCGCCAAAGTGCCAACATACGCCATTTTGCAAGAGTTTTTTCAGGGAATCATTCGAAGAATCATTCCCTTAGGGAATTCATTCAGGGAATCATTGACTTAGCAGCAATCAATATGGGAAATGGTTCGACCGCCAAAGAGTAGCACGTATTTATTTGAAAATTGGAATCCCTTAATACAGCCGATTTTTTTTAAAATTATCAACTATAATGTGTTTTATTCATCGTTACTCCGATGTACTAAATGAGAAGATTTCAATTTTCTGAAATTTGGCGGAATTCCCCAACTTAAATCAATGTACTCAATTGGCGAGAATTCTGAAGATAGATCGCTTGAAATCCCTTAATAACTGCATTATTTCTTCACGGATCATTAAAAGTTAACGCTGTATTCTAATAAAACCTTTGCACTTGTTTTCAAAAATCTATTTCCTTAAGCTCTCAATAAATTGCGCCAAGCCGAAAACTGTGCAAACCGCTAGAACTCACTTACTCAAAATCCATATTTCAGCCATTTTATTTTTTCGCCAAACTAAAAAAATTTACACATTAGCCTCGGAAATCTTCAATTCTTATTGTTTTGCGTGTAAAGCATTACATTCCTGCTCTGATTTCCCATGCACACGATATTATAATTAAAAAAAAATAACCTTACGAATATAAACTAACAAAAAAAAATCATTATTATTCTTTTATTTTTACTTTGAGAATTTAAAACATTTTATTCGGCAAAATCGCCACACATGGCAACCACGATCCTTATTTCACACTTCTTTCACTACAGGGGTTACAATTACGGAAAGCTTTTTGCGTGAAGAGCATAAAAAATCTCTTAAATTCCGGGAAAGGGTGGACTTTCAAAGTTTTAAAGTGGACTACGTTTTATTCTATATTATTTTACATATCTGTGCTAAATTTCAGGCCGATAGGTCCATTTTTGTGGATTTGTATACGAACGACATTTTATTCGGCAAAATCGCCACACATGGCAACCACGATCCTTATTTCACCTTTTTTCACTACAGGGGTTACAATTACGGAAAGATTTTTGCGTGAAGAGCATTAAAAATCTCTTAAATTTCGGGAAAGGGTGGACTTTCAAAGTCATATCTGTGCTAAATTTCACGCCGATAGGTCCATTTTTGTCGATTTGTATACGAATCAAATCCACAAACAAACAAACAAACAATCTGAATTTCATTTTTATTTATAAGATGTGTGTGTGTGAACGATTTTTATGATACCTAATTTATTCAGATTCTGGCAAACATCGAATTAAAAGCCAAAGTTCAATAGAGTGTGTCGATGAAAATACTGAAAGTTATTATTTTTCCATTCGGAAACCTCTCATTGATGATTGGCTATAGGTAAAATATTCACCATAAAACCATAAGAGGACCATATCCAAGAAAACCATAAAACAACTGCTGGCCAAGTTCTTTATGTTTCTGAAACGGACTGAAAATAAAGTTTGCTTGAAGAATTTCAAATTCTAGATTTAAATGGCCACCAAATGATGGCATTGCTGTCATTGATGAAAACCAGTCTAGAACAATGCTTGCACAACTAGATATTAACACCGTAACATCCATGCAAAATATGATGTAATACTTAGTTTTAAAGCGCATTTTGTATTTTAAACAAGAAGCAAAGCCTTTCTAAAACGATAATGAGGAATAAAATTTTAGATACTGTATTTTGTACGCATTTTTTTGCAGAGCTGGCTCAAGCAGCTTCACACTATGGATCCTGTTCCCTCTCATGGGGATGTTTGAGCCACAACAAGAAGGGAAAAGTAAAATTTTTAAAACAATAAATCTGAATGAAAATCAGTTTTTCTCAGTTAAAGTTAAGAAAAAATACCAAATTTTTTATTACAATGTTTTATTTTGCAGAACAAAATTATAAAAAAAAAAAATAAAAATTGTCTCAACTATCCCCAGTTTCCCCTACTAACGTATTAATAATGCAAATAACAAACACATAGCTTACACTGGCGCTTAAATGTTAAGCAGTAAATATAAAAATTATGACATATATAACTTTACGGCAGAAAATGAAAGTTTACTGAAGAATATAGAATCGTTCCACATTGAGTAAAACATAACGAAAGCTGAGCCTTTGCTGAGATTCGCTTGATTCTGCAGATATTGGTAAATTGACGAAGTATTATAAGTTAAAAATAAGGACATCTAATCTCATTTCTGCATTCTGCAACTGAAAAAAAAACTATTGGAAATCTTTATAAAACAGAAAGAAAGAATAGCTTACTAGAGGAGATAGAGGATAGTTGGCTAATGAAGGCTATTTCTAAAAATGTTTCGCGAAAGAGAAAAAAAAATTAAAACCTGCTCCCGTTTTCTCGTCCTAGAAAAAAATCTGAGCACTCAGTTTTTCTGCTTATGAGTATTTTAAAATTATCGCCCGGGTTGTGTAGTGACTAGAGAACCATTCTACCACATCACGGGTCCAGGTTCGATCCCTGGCACGGGCGCCATTTCGTCTGTCCCTTCATAGGAGGCAACACTGTTCCACCTTACGTACCTTCATAATAACAAGAGCAGTACTTTGGACCTTAGTAGTGGCAAATGGCTGGTGGTCAAATGCCCACCCTTTTAAAAAAAGAAGTATTTTATAATTTCCGAACATTGATGAAAAATATTGGACTAATTGGATATTTACTTTAGTAGCCACAATCTTTATTGAAATTGGGCAAATATATTGCATAAATGGTTAAGTCGTCATACTATAGCTACAACACATTTACTATTTTTACAGTACCAAGTCTAAGACTTGGTCAAAATTAAGAATTTCATTCATGAACTACTGCATGTTTCACCTTGCTTCCTTTTCTTTACTATGATTATACAATTATGCTTATTCTAATGCTTTGGAGCAGTCTATTTGTTATGAACTCATAATGGCGGCCTGTAAGCGTAAAATGGTATATACCTCAAATCTATCTCCCTAGCAGATCCCACACTTATTTTGTGATGTTAGTAGCTCCATCGATTATAAGTATCTACTGAAATTGTTAGCCTTATGAAATGGCAAATTGACCATAAGAAAGCATCAGTACATTCGAATGTCGGGAAAAGGAAAAAAAAAATGTTCAAAGATGTTACTTAAGCACCTCACACAGGAAAATGAGCGACAGAGAAATTATTATATTAAAATGTTCGGTTACTATTGTCTACTCCAACCGAAGTAATAAAATTATCACCTTTACCTTTTTATAAGATAAAAGCACTAGTAATGGACCATGTCACAGTATAATGGACCACTTTCTCATAAAAATTTAAAACAAAAGTTTATTAGTCACATGTAGAGTCAACTAAAGTTAAAGATGTCAAGTAAAGACAAAAAGAAAAAACAAATTTTTGAATATTTAGAGAGAGAGTTATTCAAAACGAAATTTTCAGCATTTTCAACTTCATTAAGACTCCAAATATATTCGATTCACCTTAAAAAGACAAGCGCGATAATATGAAACTCAATACCATAAAAAAGTGGATAATGTGACTTTTGCATCTGCATCCTTCATGTATATATTCTATAAATTCTCCCACTAATCAATAAAATTTTCTCTAAACTGCTCTGTCGTTTTCTATAGGAAAAAGGAAATGCAATCTACTTTTAAAAGCTTAATATTTAATTATTTGTTTTGACACACATCCGTTTTTGGAACGTATACATTACAGTTCATGCCACACCCTATTTAACCTTTCATTTCAGCCTAATAAATGCATTTATCGCCGTTCTAGCATACATGATGTGTTTAATAAGTTCAAAACCTCCAAAGTTTTAGACAGCTGTAACATTTGCTGTCTGAACATTTTACATAAAAACAGTTCTCTGAAAAGTATTACAAGTCGTAAAGACTCGTAAAAAGAACTTCAAAAGATGTTAGCACATTCCGTATTCTACTTAATGTACAAGTTCTTTTTAATGCTGTCTGAGCTTCTATTCATAAATAAACTGCTCCTAAATTTTATATAACACCATCCAAAGCTGTGAGAAGTGATGTTCTGGACGTGACATGCAGTTTTGTCCGTTTTTGCTATTATTATTTTGCTGTTTGAGTCTGAAGGATGACTATTAGCATAGCAAATATTTCTAGAGTCCGAAAACACTATGAAATCTTTAAGTATTCGGAATGCGTTGTTTTGAAATTGTTTGTGTTCTTTCAACATGTGTTAAAATTGCGTAGAACTAGCAGATAATCCGTTTTAGGAAGTCGTATAGAAAATTTTTGCTGCTGTGTGCGTGACGCAGGAGTAAAATTCATTCATTTAAAACTTGTGATAAAATGAAGATATTTGCATATTCAAACGTTAGAAGCAACAAAGCATAAAACTACATGCAATTATGATCTTTTTTAAGTCACTCTTTGTAATACATTATTATAATTTGTCTTCATTTAGGTGTAGGTTTATCCATATTTTTAGATTACGATAATTAGATTAGATAAAATAATTCTAAAAGTACATTTTGAAATTTATTTTCTCATTTTTTTTAAAGAACATCACATGAGAGTTGCTACTTTTAAAATTGTTGAGGCGAAATAAAACAAGCATTAATCTTCAAATACATTGATTCTTCCTAATATTGTTAAAACAAAAAATAGTGCAATCGCCCTCATTAAGGCGAAATCAAAATGCTTGCTAAAATTCTCTCGTCTTAACCGAATTTAATGTTTTCTCATAAATTAAGCTTAAAAAAAAACAGAATTGTGTTTTTGATATCCCAAGTAAATTTTTTATATATTTCATCTAAAGCTTTTTCGATTGCATGACAGTTTTTTTTTTTTTTTTTTACGTTCGACAATTTTGAATAAGTACATTAATACAAGTGCTTGCTTTTGTGGCATTGAAAGTGCAACTGTTATTAAATATTAAATCCTCTAGAAAATTATTAAAAAAATTAAGAATATTAATTCTTGAAAGAGGTTTTTTATGTAATTCATGCGATAGCATTTCATGTAAGTGTCCTTTGCACAGTTAACGAAGTAGTTGAACATTTCACCATACAATGGTGCTAAATTAGCTTCATTCTACTGAGAAATTTTGAACCATGATTGGGTTTCATTGATCAGTTTACCAAATCATAGTTCAACGCTTCTCCAAAGATAGGTTGCAGCTAATTTAACGCCATTTTATGATGAAATTTTATAACTTTTGTTAACATCTTGCATACATCAGCATTCCGAAAAAAGTTAATTTTAAAATATCTATTTATATATATTCACTAACGTGTACGGTACCAAAATCGACTATATTTCTACGCTGCGAATGTAAACAACTAGCTGCAAACATTAGCTAGTGCTTTTTTGTTTTTATAAAACCACGCATTGCCAGAAAACGAAGAAATAAAGTAAACATAAAAAGTAGATTCGAGGTTGCTATGTTTGGCAAATTTTACCATATTTTATTATTTATAATGATGTATATGTTGAGCAGGGAAACTTTGGAGATCACGAATAGAACGGCAGCTCACCGTGCAATAATTTGAGCCCGAAATTAGTGGTCAATAACCTAACACTTAGAGAAAGCCCGAAGCTGCTGTAATTATGAGATATTGATATAGTAATTTGCGCAGCACATTATTTTATATAAGTTGCTTTTATAAACGTTTTACGAACATAAATTACAATAATTATGTATTTTCGTACATTTTGCAATGTCAGTCGTTGGCATGGCCACCTTCAGCTTTTATGACGCGCAAAATGTTTAACAGTCTTAACCTAGATAAATTGAATAACAAATGCTGTTAAAACGAAGGAACATGATGTTCGCAGAAATGAGTCCAATAATTTGTGCACCACTATTAAGTATAAAGAACAGTAACGTATAGGGTGGCGAAGCTGACCACCTCGGCGACTAGTGTGTAATATTTTGTTGTAATCATCTTTGCTTGCTACATACAGCCATTCATTTTCAATTCCTCATGCTGAGATTTTCAGGTTTCGATTTTAGAAAACACTGTAAATGAACAAGCAAGCTGAAGCTAAATGTTTGCCCGATTCCCTCAGCAATATTCGTGTCTTCGTCAACGCGTACTTAAAGACGTAACGATGGAGATTTCTCTTCTGATCTCAACGTTGCCTCCCTGCGTTGACCTTTAGAAGCAACGTTGAAACCCAACGTCGTCCTCTGGATCTCACAACTTTCCAATGATGGAAGCGAACTGTCTAACGAACTCAAATTAATTGTAAAAGTTAGAAATACATTTCGGTAACCAGTAAACTTGTGTTGCTCTCCACTACTATGAACTTGTGTGTTAGATTTTATGAGTTTTCATTTCAATGAATGCCTTATTCATCAAATAATACTCTGATAATACAAAACAAATTGAAATTTTACACTCTATAGAACTGCTGCAGCACCGATAAACTTATTTAGACAAAAGAATCCGTAATTAAACCTCTCTTTTCACACACAGATTGCATTTTCTTTTTTATTTCAAGATGCTGTGCATTGTTGAAAACTTAAGAACTTTAAATAAGCCTTATTTTTCCTGTTCCGCATTGTTTTGTATTTGATCTATTTAAATGAACGGTATTATTTTGTGCACCAAATTTGAATAGGCTATATTTACGTCTTATTCAACTATCACCTGAAAAAAAATTGTATGTATTCTCCGTATGTTAATGAAAAAAAGTTATATTCAATGCTATAGCCCTAAAAACCTGGAGCGCGGTCTTTAAACTCTGAAATCCTTCTACTTTCAATTTTAACGACTTCCCATAATTTTCGTCTCCGCAGCAAAGTGTCTCTGTAAAAATTAATCGATTTCATTTTTTTTTCCTCAAAAAAGTTTTTAAAAATCTGAGCTACTTTAAAAATATAAAAATCTCACAATCTCACAGTTTTCAATTTCGAAAGAGAAAGTAAACGATATCATTGGAACAATACTCTCTGAAAAACTGTTTCAACAGATGAAAGGCCTTAATGTATTGAAATTTTTAGATTTCCTTGTTAAATAAACAAAAAAAAGAACTTATCTACGCACACTGTTTTCAATAGAACATATGGTTTACTTCATAGCATTTTAAAGTGCATAAATACTGTATGTACGTTACTGAGGTTTACAATATCATACTTTCTTATAAAAATCTTTCTTTCTTGCCTCTACGGGTCACGGCTTTCCTAATTTGAGGCGCCATTTTTTCCGCTATTGAGCATTGTCAGTTGATAAAACCAGAAATGTCAAGTCCCTCTATATGCCTGTCAGCCAGAATTTGCTGCTTCACCCATTTTCTCTTCGCAGCGATGGCGAGGCACTTCTTCACGATCTTAGTTTTCGAGGTAGATCGGTTAGATCGTAAATCATAATCTCGTAGTGCATTTGTATTCTAAAAAATATGGAACACAGGTGAAACTTTTCCGAAGGTACCCTGGAATTCAGAATTTTTTTATATAGAAAAACTATTCGAATGATTTTTTGAATGTTTCTTCCATTTTTCTAAATAGTTGTAATGAATGCTAAAAGTATGACTTTCCGATGTACAGCATTAAAACTCTAATAAGTAGGGATCGACCGATAGTATCGGCAACCGATAGTACCGGCGCCGATACCTGCTATTTTTTTAGGTATCGGTATCGGTTCTTCCGATTCTAAAAGTATCGGGAAAGTATCGGTTTCTCTGACTTTCATCCATTTTCACCGATACTTTTCAACCGATACTTCGCTTTTCAGAAGAAAACCACGCAGGCGCAACACCATTCTAGAATCTTTATTTTGGTAATGAGATGAGAGGCGTCGTTTCATTGGCACATTTGTTTGCGCGAGTGTTTTCGAACTGTGTTTTTTTTTTTTTTTTTTTTAATTCTAACCATCGCTAAATGGATCTCGTATCACCAAGTGTGGTCGAAATTATGCACGAAGAATCGTTAGATGATAGTTTAACAGGACAATCGTCTATTCTTCTAAATTATTTTGAATTGGTGCCCAACACTAAATACGCCATCTGCAAGGATTGCAGAAAACAAATGTCGAGAGGTAAGCTATCATTTTACTTCAGTTGTATAAACGTTTATTTTCTCACTGTGTGGACTCGAAAAAGAGTTCATACGAACTCGCTGGGTTCCAGTTAAAAAATTCGCTATAGAGAAAATTTCGTTGTACAGAGATTAGCGATTTTTGCAATTATTTCAGCAAATATTACAAACTTTTTAGTTAATTCGATGTTTAAAAGTATTAAATTATGACTTTCAATTAAAAACAAATTGGTATTTATTATAAATTTGTTAAACTTACGGTTTTTTACTTTTCATTGTATAAATGAAGTATTCAAAAGTAAAGACAATCCACGAATTTAGAGAATAAAATATGTAATGCACTTACGTTTATTTACTTCAAAATTCCGTTATTTTACATTGTTTTGTATTCTGTTATTTTAAATTTTCATAAAAAATATTCACATTTTAAAAGTCCGCTGAAAATAGAGTGAGGCATATTTTCTTCCATTTGGAAACCTCTTTTTAATATTTTTCAAAGGTTGAAGCATTAAAGTTTGATGTGGATTTGGTCGTGAAGCGCAGGGCCTTATTATTATATGGGCAAATCTGGACTTTGCCCAGGGCCGACTTGAAAGGGCCCCCAATTTTAAAAAAAATTTCTGAAATATTCTTTTTTATATCACAATTTTAAAAATATAACAAATTTCATAGATTGGGGGCCCCCAAATCTATCAATGCCCGGTGCCCCTGTTGGTCATAATCGGGCGCTGGTGAGGTGTCTTCATTATCGGAGTCAGTTTAACTTTCCTGGCCTCCATTTTAATCTTCTGTTACTATTCCACTAAGTGGACTGTTCAAAAATTAAAATTTTCTTCAAAACAAACAAAAAAAATCAAAGGTAAATGTGAAATATTCGCTATGGGAAGATAAGCTCTTCGTTATATGGAGAATGTTTATAGTGTTATTTAAGCCTTAAAGTTACGTTTCCATGAAAATTTTCGTCATAGGTAGAAATTCGTTGTAAGGAGACTTCGTTATAGGGAGATTCTACTGTATATATAGTCTTTCGATATCGTTGGAGAAAGTCTAGCTCTTGATATAGATTTCATGCTTAAGAGGCATGCTTTAAATTTTTATTTAAAAAAATTGGCGCAAGGACATCTGATTCGGCTTGGGTATGATATAGATATCAAAATTGATGGGGGAGACGCCCCTTGACATCGTTTGATATTTCAGGGGATGACGACTTTTAAAGTGTTAAAGCAGGTATGGGCAACCTTTGAAAAGTTGTGGGCCAAACTTTAGGATGTTAGCGAAGTCGCGAGCCAAACTTGCGGATTTTAGCGAAGTGGCGCCGTATAATTGGAATTTATATGGGGTATTGAATGGTTTATAGGGGTTTTCAAATGTTCCGCGGGCCGGATCAAAAGCCGTGGCGGTCCACATCTGGCCTGCGGCCGGCGGTTGCCCATATGTGTGTTAAAGTGAAATATTTCAGCCTTCGAAATATGTTTGAGGAATTTGTTTCTATTTAGTTTATAGAACTTCAGATAGAGACATTTTAATATTAGTCAGTCGGAAATATTTGAAACCGAAAGTATCATTCTGCTATCGGAAGTGAATCGTATTTCTGCGCATGCAAACGGGGATAGGGTTTGAACCGAATGACGTTTGTCGGTCATACCCCCCCCCCATGGTGCCCCTCTGCAAACGTACAAAAAGGCGCCTCTTTTGTGCTCTAGATCAGTGGTTCCCAAACTGTGGGCCGACACCTATTGTTGGGTCACGGGAGCAATTTCGGTGGGTCGAAAAGGGTGGGAAAAATTTAACTTTAGTATTTTATATATATAGTAAACTATACTATTTTATATAGCTTATATTGGTTATCGTTATGTAATAGTGGGTCGCGGAAAAAAAATCTAGTTGAAGATTTTTTGAAGAGAAGGGCAAAAAAGTTTGGGAACCACTGCTCAAGATTTTCTCAGTTTTAGTTCGAAATTGCCCCCCTTTCGACGATGGCACCCAGACTTTGCTTACCATACCACGCCGCCCCTGCTCAGAGCTTAGAATTAAAACGTATAAAATTTGTTCATATCAATCACAGAAAAACATGTTAACAATGACCATAAAAACAAAAACACGGAAGATCAATTTCATTAAATATGGATACTTTAAGTAGCAACTTTTTTTTTTAAGACTTGAAAATTGAATTTAGTTTATCATTTTTGGATTTTTCTTTAACCTTCATTTAATCTCGTCATTTTTAAGCATCTTTTATTTAGACCCTCCAAGGCGTAGCTTGAAAACGAGCAAAAATATTTTTCTTCATATTGTAGCTGTTTCAATGACAAAATTAATGATACTAAAATTATAAACGAAATCTATATGTAAAAACAATTTATTCCTTCTTTGTGTCTCAAAGAAATTAACTTTTTCGCAGTGACTTGAAAACTGGCAACTCCCGTGAACTTTAATTATGTTGGTCCAGAAGTTAAATGATTCATTTTTAAAACATTACACACTATCAAAAGTACGAATTATCAAACATTTAATGATTTTATTATCTTTCAGATTAATGAGAGAACGTAGGATTTTTGTATCATTCTATTTTGAGAAGTGTAATAATTATCAATATCTAATAATTATTTATATTATTAATTTAAAAAGTTGAAGCTGTATTATTATAATTAGTAATACTAATTATTATTTAGTTTACTTCAAATTTTGGGGTAAAAAACATATTTCTTGTGAATAGTATTTGGTTTATATATAAGGAAAACACAGGAATAATCGGTGTGTACCTGTTCTTCGTACGGAAAACATCAAATACATGGATCGTCCGAATTAATTGCGACTTAACCCTGTCTGGAGAATCAAAATATTCGGATTTCCAAAAAGAACTTAAAAATGATCAGTATGAGTTCATATTAAAAAGAAATCTTGCTAAAACATTTAATAATTCCCTTAGTGGTTAAATAATTGGAGCAGATAAATAAAACCATTAATTAATGTGAACTTATTATGCATTTTAAGGGTAGGTATGCATTTTTAGGGAAGAATTTACATACGTATTTAATGAACAATATCTAAATACATATGTACTTATAATACTGTACAGTTTATACATTATCACAATTTAATGCAGTTTAAGTAATCTAAAAAGTATTTTCATATGTGAAAGAATTATAATTAAAGAAAATCTATATAAAGCTTGCAAGCGTTGAAGTTGAATAAATTTCATGTGTTTACTTTTGTAAGCAAAAAATCGAGGCATGAACCAAAAACTAAGACACATATAGTAAGAGCAAGCAGGAAGCTGTTTTGGGCCTAATATGGAAACCTTTTATCTGGCTCATAGCAACAATTAGGCGACAAAATAGAGGTTGAGAAAAATTGATTTAAATATTTGAACCAGTCGGAAATGGAAATGGATTCTCTTATTAATATATCCCTTTAACTGCCAACCCCGCCCCCGTGTTTCTGTTCTGTATTACGGGAATCTGACGCATATGCACGTAACATCTGGAAAAAATCGCCCAAAACTCTAGACCACTAGATCGACAGCCACGCGAGGAGAAAGAATTCCGAACCTGCACACTAAGACGCTTCCCAGTGCTCAGCTTTTTATAAATTCGTCCATTCTTCGGCATGATTGAATAGAAAAGAAAGACTAGAACTACTGTAAATTCACACTTCAATGTATCGACTGCTTTTTCTTTTTAATGCTTTCTACTGGGATCAAATTTCATCATGCTGTTATTCATTTTAATGAGAACTACACTCTCGTTACAAAAACTACACTGAATACAGATGTAGGTTTAAAGGACATTAAATTATGTAAAGTATCGGTATCGGTTAAGTATCGGTATCGGCCGATACCATATCTTAAAAGTATCGGTATCGGCTATTTCTGAAAATGAATTTATATGTAAAGTATCGGTATCGGTCATCGGCGAAAATGTGGTATCGGTCGATCCCTACTAATAAGCGTTATCATTTCCCAAATGCCGTTTTCTTATTGTTTTAAAAAAATTTGCATAGTGTTCACCCGATTTCCTGATCGCCGGACGAACCAGCAGAACAAATTTCAGGGTTTTTGAGAGTATGTCAGTTTCATCCCTGATAGAGAGCGTTAAATATGTTGCTTTTCTACAAAAAAGAAACGAACATTAAAGAATTCAGATTCTTCAATAACTATGTGCTTTAAAGTATAAAATGGCATTTCATGATGCTAATTTATGTTACATTTACTGTTTTATTCTGTTTAACCCTTTGAGATGCAACCCTTTCCCAATGCTGAAAAAGGGGCAGCCGTTGCCATCGCTCGACTTAACTACCAGCAAGATGGCGGACGATCGAAAAGTTCATCGCGTGCCACAGATCAAGAGACCGTTTTTTTTATGCTGCTGGCTGTGCCGCACAGCCAGCTGCGTCAAAAAACGGTCTCTTGATCTGTGGCACGCGATGAACGTTTCGATCGTCCGCCATCTTGCTGGTTGTTAAGTCGAGTGATGGCAACGGCTGCCTTTTTTCAGCAGTGGGTAATCTATCCAGCTGTTCTCGCATTCTTCCATTTTTTAGCAGATGTCAGTGCTGTTAAAAATAATCGTGACAATTTTTTTGCGGGAAATGACGTGCTAAAAAGTAAAGGATTCTCGTGGAGCTATGTCACCCGCAACCATTTTTATAGAAATCAATTCTATTCTTCTTGACTGGCAACAGTAAAAACGTTACAGTTTGGTGTTCCCACAGCGGGAACACTGCGCGTTAAAGGGATAATAGTCTGTTTCAGAGCGTGAGGCTGGCCAGAGTGTTCGCAGCCGAAACCTCCGTTTAACTGCTCAGTGGGGAAACAATAACAACTACAACACGTTTTCAATATGGTACAACATGAAGTGTAACCCTGATAATGGTTACGCAACGCAATGGACATAAAAAAAATTTAATGAGTTGCAGTCTGTTTTGCATGCAATTTAACTAGGCTTCGTTAATTGCTTTCTTCATGTACTGTTTTGAAATTTCTACACAATAATAACAATTGTAATGGAAGCGGACCTTGTTAAAAAAATTCACTCGATTTTTATTTTTCGTAAAGTATAAAAAATAAAAATGCAGTTATAAGTATTTTGTAACCAATACGCCTGGTGTATTTGATCTTTTTCAATCCAGGGGGCATAGCCAGGAGAAGTGGATATCGGGATACATTCCCCGGAATTTTTTTTATTAGTTAGTATAAGTTTTATGTCTTACAGAAATTATGTTTATTTATCCACAATTTATTTCATATCCACCACCCGAAAAATTTTTGTAGCTACTCTTCTATGTCATTCTGTTAAACCTTTCTTCCTTTCAATATTTTTATCGGTAATTTCTACAATTAAAGTATATTTCTTAACATTTCGTAATCCCATATTAGTATTTTTTGTATTTTGGCTATTTTGAACTACTTTCATCAGCACGAAGACGCAATCTTCATGATATTATTATACTAGGGGGACAGTAATAGCACAGAAAGTTCGATACTGACGTTTCTGGACTAGATTCTTCTATTATAGATATGGTAAAAGTACAATTGTGAAAGGGCATTACCGTTACCGAAAATGCGACAACACTTGGCTTGCGATATCTACTTTTATTTCTTATTGTGTAGGTATGAAATTATTGGTGATAAACTATATTATTATCCCTTCAGAAAATGTTTTCTTCACAAACGCTTTCTTGTAAAGCGTACAATTCCTACAATTCATGAAATCTCTATACTTTCTATTCTGTAAAATGTTCTTCATTTAACATTAAATATCAAATTTTTTATAACCCTGTGGTTGGCTGTAACCAAAAACACCTTCAGTGAAAAGCATCTATATTTTATATTCACCGAAGAACTCACACACAGATTGCACAAAGTATTTCATTTTTAAAGATGAGAGATAGTGTTTAGAGCATTTTTCTTATGCTGCAGTTATTTTTATCGAAAATCATTTCTTATTTATATTGTTGAAATCCCTTTCATTCAGAGTAGCACTCATAGAATATTTCTAATGCACGAATTAGGATATTTTTGAAATCTTGAACCCAATAACCCGATTTTAATAAGCCGTCCAATGCCCAAGTGGATAGGCACTCAACATTGGTAACTGGATGGCTGAAGTGTGAAATTTTACGGTTCAGGTCTACCGCACGTTTTCGAACTAACGGTCTGAAGTTCTCGGTGGTTTTCTCCAGATGTGACGTGAATACGCATTAAAACTCCTTAAAAATAATTTCCTCCCAACGCACCCCCTCCCTTTAGGCAGATAGCCCTCGTTTAGATTTACTGTGACCACAAACCACTTAGTTTTAACCTCCTCTTTTACATTCTTACAAAGAATCGTTCCCTTTTGTGCCGAAAAGTTGCTTTTTTGCACTCATCTGTGAATGTGCCGCTGCAGCCTAGTGTTGAGAGGGGAATAGTTGAAGAATTTCCTTGTGTGTCCAATTCTACCTTCCTATTTTGGTATGCCTGTAACTTGCACACCATCTTAAATCAACGCCCCCTAGAGAGGAAAGCCGCGGCGCTTACTTGTGACGTCACAAGTAAGCGCCGCGGCTTTCCTCTCTAGGGGGCGTTGCTTAAATACGTCAATCACTGAACTTAATGCACATTGAAAACTATTTTAATTAAAAAAAACCACTCTGAGAGTAGATTGGTTAGAAAGATTAAATACAAACATTCAGATTAATTGTTCTTATTAAACTTGCAACACCAAAAACACATACTTTGTCTTTTCTACACAAATAAACTGTTATAAGACGAAAACAGAAATGTAGATATTAGTGACATAATCCTACAGCGAAAGATACCTTGGAAGACTAATTTTTCTTCTAACAGAAATAAAACTTTTCTCGATCCATCTTGTCGAAAATAATACGCGATCAAAATTGCTACTGCTAAGAAAGATGGAATACAGTAAGAGTGTAACTGATCAGCCCATGATTTTATAAAATGGATCGGTCACGATAAATCTTCATTGCAAGCAGGTATTTATTCCTTTTCAGATTCCGCAATTGTGCGATTAATATTACTTTAACATAAAAACGAATATTGATGTTTTCCAAATGAGACAAGGGAATACATTAGTACTAAACGATTTTAAATATTACCATTTTCCAAGAAATAAAAATTGCATAACTAATTTTTTTTTGTACATTAATTTTCTTCATACTTGTATATCTCGAGTCATGTAAAAAAAATTCTCTACTGAAATATCATTTCTCAAAATGTAAGATTTTTATCATAAGCACTTGTGATTCAATAGTATTTAAAAAGTTTCCGGTTCTTTTTATTTTCAAATCTAGCGATAGGATTAATTTCGCAGTTAAATTAAATGCTAATTTATTCAAACTCTAGATTAAACTATGATGATAATTCGTTCTCGAAACGCATTCTCAGAAAAAAGAAATATTAGCATTATTCATAAGGCGTTCTCTGTGCTTGATGCTTTGGGATATCTGACATAGAAAAATGACGCAACTGGCAAGTTATTTAATGAGATTTTACTTAAAATATAAGGGGAAAAAAACTTTTAACAGAAGATAATTAATGATACGAACTGCATTACTTTTAGTTAACCTATCTTGTTCGCAATCAGTGTACGAAGTTCCATCTTTTTTTTTTAAACTAATTTCATCCGTCTAGACGAATAACGCCTTAAGTTGCTCTGCTCTTCGAATAAGACATTCATAGTGCTATGAGCGTTTGTAGTATTTAGTGATGTTGAGAAATTTAACGTTACAATCAGACCCAAACTGCAAATTTTTCATTGCTTTAGTTTAAATTGTCATTAAACTTTATTGTCGCTAAAGTTTACTGTCGATAAATATTTGACTTAATTCTGCAACATTGCTGATATGATTTATTTTTTTATGTTATTTTTATGAATTTAGCATTCTATTTAGTTCCATTATAAAAACTTTATTTGTTCAACATCATATAAAACACTTTTTGAGAAACTACATTAGACACTTGGAGATTTTTCTTTTGTTGTTTGTTTGTTTCAATGTAGTATAAATAAATTCTGCCTTGTTAGACATGAACTGCTTGACTTTGAATGCATGATACATGTTTTTTACTTAAGGCTCTTGTGTACTAACTTCGGAAGTCGATCGCCGCAATGTTATTCTATGGAGAAAATGGACTTCACTACTACCACATTTCGAAACGAACTATTGCATATTTTTCATCCATTCTTTTTTCCCCTTAATCTTAAAATACTGATCTACATTTATTTTTAAACAGAATTTATCTAAAACAATTAGAAGTACGATAATTACATCTGAAAATAACATGAAATTTAACCAGAAAGTAAACTTTCTGACAAGGTGTAATTGATGTACTTCTAATTGCTTTAGATAAATTCTGCTTAAAGATAAATGTAGATCATTCATTTCAGATTAAGGGGGGGAAAAGAATGAATGAAAAATATGCAATAGTTTGTTTCGAATTGCGGTAGTAGTGAAGGCCGTTTTCTCCATAGAATAACGTTGCGGCGATGGACTTCCGAAGTTAGTACACACGAGCCTTAATATTGACGTGAAGAAATATTAAATTATGGTGACAGTAGCTTTCTCCTTATGTTTACATTAATTTGAAATTCAGGAACAATAATTAAATGCTTATGAAATAGCGCATCACATGAATGAATTCATGCGGTAGATAAACCCTTTGCTTCCCAACGCTGAAAAATGTAGCCGTTGCCATCGATCCGTGTAACTACCAACAGCATGGCAGTCTATCGAATAGCCCATCAGGAGCCACAGAACTAAAGAAGTTTTCTGACATAGCTCGCTGTGCGGCTGCGCAACCAGCAAAACCGCCTGAAATTTTTCAGCGTTGGGATCATTTAACCATATTTTTTTGCGACTATCAGGGAAAGGTCTGAAATAAGGTGGTTCCAAGACGGAACCACCGTGCATGAAAGGGTTAAAAGTTGGATTTCGCTTTGAAGATCATTTTATTTGTGAATCAATTCGCTGAATTGTACTTACTTTGAAGAAAAGTAAAAAGCAAAGACAAAAAACAAAACTTGATTAAAGAAAAGAAACTGGATAACATCGGCTCTCTTTTGATTACGACAATGCGTAACCTAATAGTTGACGATCCTTTCTTCAGATAGTTTCATTTGAGTATTTTCCGTGGGCTATAACTAAAGAAGGTAATACAATATACAATGAAAGAACGCAGAAAAGTCAAAAAACATGTGAAGCGGATTTCAGTTTCAAATTTAATTAAAAATGAAAACTTAAACATGCAATCATATTGTAAAATTAGATCATTCGTGAAAACTTCAATATCAAAATAATTATTGGTTTCGAAATTTTATTTGCGAAGTATCTATATGCGATTAGTATTACCGTTTATAGGTATTTTAGGATACATATCGCTAGATTTATTTAATTTTTATTTTTCTCATTTATTGCAATTAAAAGCACAGTTTTTCAGTTTCACTAAAAAACACCGAATGCGGGGTTGCAAATACGTAGGTACGCAACAATGCACAGTTCAAATACGGATCTCAATTTATTAAGTTGTACAGAAATGAATGACACAAATGCTGTCACAGGACAGAATGCAATGTATTAACAAAAAGCGGATAGTCTAACAGTTAGAGGTGGTCCCCGGCCAAGTCAATGTACATCTGCCATTTGGCTGGGAGGTCAGGGAAGACTTTGGCAAATCATTCTGTGCTTGTGTTTCTGCACCGCCTATGGGCAATCAGACGTACAGTCAGAGAGTAGAAGTGTAGTTGAAAAAAAAGTGTGATCTTATTTCCTTTTTTTATTTACCTTCGTGGATGTGGAAGAATCGAAATATTCTTCATTTATAAAAAATGTGTTTCAAAATGAATAAAACCACTCTCCTGTGAAATGTTATTACACAAACTTTCACAAATCATTTATTGCATACATATGCAGAGCAGCTATGTACCATTTTTACTTTAAAAAATGACGATGAAAACTGAAATTAGCGCTCTGGCCACAAATGCTCCATAGAAAACTAAGGAGAGTTGGATACGCAAGAATTATACGGGTGAGATCAGATTACCACAAGTCAACTGCTGGGAAAAGTGCCACAAATTAGGTTTATCAGAGTGCTGTCTATCCCTTATCTGCTCTATATGGTCCCATTGTATGCAGCTCTGCAGAAGATTGAATGTGTTATCCCCTGACTGTGCCCTTCATCCTTCATGTCCTTCGCACGCCGACGTCATGCGATGATCCGCCACCTTTATCCCCTCCTTCCATAGGAACTACCCTGTCCAACATAGACCGTGACAGTCACTGGCGACCACGGCAGAATCTGCGCAGAACGCGACGATCACGTCGCAGATTTTTCAAAGTGTCTGCAGACTATACGCTTACTTTGGAAAAGAAAAAGTAATTTTATCGAAATTTTTACTAGATTTGGAAATTAGCCTTGCGAATATTAACACTAGAATCGCAACCTCAGCTAATTGTATTGGGAATTCGGAGACTGTGACCAAAGGTTGGCGCTATCACTATTCGAGAAATTGACTGACGGAGAAACATTATGGTTTGAGAATAAGCAACTATGTTTGCCGTTTCATAATGAAATGAGTGTTCATCGAGCTGAAAGTATCTGTGCTATCATAAAATTGGCAATTTTTAAGTTTAAAAACCCAAGCTTCTGCGTATAATTGAATTCCTTAAGTTTTGTACTGCAATTTCTGTTTCTAAAGCTGTATGCAAAAGTTGGGGATCCGTTATAAGTAATATTCCGGGAAAAAGCTTAAGGAGAGGACGGAAACAAAGAACACACATTGTGGAACCCCGGGCATGAAGGCATTTATTTCATTAAATGATTCCCCTGAAAGTTATAAAAGTGTAAGAAAGGTGTTAAAAATTGTTTTAATTGATATGTATGCCATTAATTGTCATAAACATTTTAAAAATGCTTCACTGTCAACCGGTTGAAATTTTTCATAAAACAACTGCTGAAATTTTTCATATGCGTAATTATGTATAAAAATATAGAAAACAATCTGCGCTACTTTAAAAATCTGAAAATATTCCCGTTCCTTAATTTGTTAGCGATTTTCCGCAATTTTCAGCTCCATTTTATTTCCGAGAGTAAAAAAAGTCAATCATTTGCGTGACAAAATTAGCTATTGCAATTGACATATTGCAAGTGACGTTATACTGAAGTCACAGCTATAAGGCTTTGAAGGGAAAATTGTGATTCTAATTCCTTTAAAATAGTTTTTCCATATTACACACTTTAATTTTTATTTCACAACTAAAATGATTTCCTCTGGATATAAGATCATGGATATAAGAGGGGCTGTTCCCACAAAATAAAATCTTTCGAGTGCGAAAAGAATCCGCACTTTTCCAGAAGAGCATGAAATTCGATTTCGGCATATAATAAAAATTGTACATGAAGTTATTTATTTTAAATGGACTAAGATTAAATATTGAGTACAGAAATATTTTTCTCAAATGTTTTTTTCTAGCGACCGTTGTAATTGCCTCCACAACGGGCTTTATTTTCTAGTAAATTACAGAATTTAGAGCTTTTTGAAAAGTCCCTGTCTTATATACACTCTATTTAGACATAAATATGGTGATTCGAATGTACTGAATCTATATATATATATTTTTTTTTCATATAATCTGAAAAATATTTGAAACTTCCAAGTAGTCAATACTTGAAATATTCTGGTTCAATCGCATAACCCACCAGCATGAAGTGAAGTTTTTGGCACTCTGATACTTTTTCAGTGCCTTTGGGATGTGAAATTTTACGCTCCGTGTAATTTTGATAGAATTGTTTGGAGTTAAAGAATTTTCTTTTTAAATTAAATGTAGAAAAACATTCTTAACATTATCAGAAAACGAAATAAAAGTCTGTAGGGTTTGATAATTTTGACATTCTTACCTTTTTTTATTGTTTAAAAGAATATTTATCTCAACAAGAACTGGCTATTTTTGAAACAAAAATAAATAAATAAAAACTGAAAATATATTTGTAGTACTATGAAAATTAATTTTTCCCGTACTAATTGTATCCACACAGTCATTTATTTAATGATATTAAATAATGCTTGGTAAATTATATATAGATTTCTACTTAAAGTTGAAAAATAACTATCTTTTTAGTAGCAACTTAATAACATGATTTTATACACTCGTTTAAAAGTCTTAGATTGTGCTCTATCAGCTAATAAAATCTCAAAGGATCTTAATAACGATGATTTTGGGTTTTTGACTATGCGAAAATTGCTTGGTAAGCAAAGCTTTTGTTCCAATATTTCCTGCTTGGTTTATTATCTCTAAAGATAGCAGATAATGCATATTAAAAGACCTAATTATTGCTTTATGAGAAATACTTTCAAAATATTTTTTCTCATACCTTTTAGTTTTAAAAAAGGTGTTCAGAAAGGCAAATTTTCATTTCAGCATCACTTGAGCTAACATTTTAAACGTATTTAATCGTGAAATTCGTCCAGAAACCTTGTTAGTTAACCTTGTACTGTACTAATTTAAATAAAAATAACTTTCTTGAGCGTACAATAAGTGCATTAAGAAATACTAAGTACTTTGCAAAAGATGTAAAAATTCTATTTCTACAAAGATCAGCATAAAACCACATGTACAAATGTACGTGCTTTATCATAGGTTTTTTTAAACATATTTTCTCTGCTTATAACAAAGTGAATGCAAACAGGTATTGCAGTACTTCAAAATCCGGTATTGCAGTACTTAAATATCCGGTATTGCAGTACTTACGTACTGACATCGTACTGACAAACGACACTGAGAAAAGTTTGTTTTACTAGCTATCCTTGCAGGAGCAAGAAAATTATCTCTGCTTACGGGTAAGTACAGATCTAAAACGAGTCAGCAATGAATAAAGAAGAAAATATTAAAGTGATAAAAACATAATTAAAAATTACAAAATTTTTATATGTCACTGTTTCTGCACCATTTGCGATTTTTCTAATGATTAAAATTCAAATACAGATTTTCTATTCCTTATCAATGCAAAAATGAATATTTTTTAACGTTTACCTATTTACGTATAGCACAATATTTTTAAGAGATGATACGAGAAGAGAAATAGTTTCCAAATTTTTCATTCAAAAATAATAAATGTTCTAAGTATCTTCCTTAAATTTCAATGTTTACTAAAACTAATTGAGAAGTATATTCTAACATTTTGACAATTCTATGAAAATATATTTAATCTTGAAATTAAAATTTGTAACTTTTTTTATGATTTTATCTGTGTGGCAAATAAAGAACGTGTATTAACTATCCAAACCGCAATAATGTAAACAGCTATAATGACTTACGCTTTCCTGAGAATCTGCATATCCGAAGAAAGTGAGTAACTTAATCCCCATTTTCAAGTCATTTGACAGTCTGCAAATTCCCGATAAGCTTTAGAAGATATCCATAGTAACAAAACTTCAGTTTTTGATTCGGCTATTTTAAAAGCGACTAAAGTTTCTCTATTTCGCAATTTTGTAATTAGGTACTAGACAAAGTTTAACGATAATAATTAATTGTTATGATTAAATATATTTTCTTGTGAAATTTCAGAACACTAATTTAAATGATAGGTTATTTCTCATTTTTTTTAATTTTTTATTTAAAAGGAAAGCATCGATTGCTTTTTATTTTTAAACATAAATTCATTCCAATAATAAAATTATGTACCAGGATTGAGTAACCCACGAGATAAATCGAACCACCATTTATACTTTTTTATCATTTATACGTTTTTCTGAATGGTTCCGGCGAAATCCGTTGGATTTTAATGACAAATAATTTCATTAATACGTTTTTCTGAAATCAAAAACTTCATTTATACGTTTTTTTTAAGAAACTAGCTGAAGTACCCGTTCTTCGCACGGGAATGAATGGACTTTTTGATATTACGATTTGTGGTGATTACTATTCATTGTAATAAACAGATATAGCAAAGTGGATATCGCTTTATATTGTGTCCAATAATCATGCATACCGAATTGCAAGGCAATCTTTTGTACGGTGCAGAAGGCCATGCGGCGTAGCGCAATCTAGTGGCGAGTTTTAGCAAAACGGATACGGCGAAAATATTTTTCGCATTCAGATATCGATGTATACGAATTTTCATGACTATCGGCTGGACAGTCCTGAAGTTCATGTGTTGACGCGACATCTAGTGGTAAGTTATAGAAAAATGGATAGCGCCAAACTCTTCCCCGTGTTCAAATATCTATGTATACCTATTTTCATAGCGATTATTTGCACAGTCAAGAAGTGATACACTGCAGAGCCATCTAGTGGTTCAATAAAGTAATGATTTGCTACAGCGCCGTCAAGTGGCGAGTTATAGCAAAATGGATAACGCCAAAATATTCTCATTGTTCAAATAGCTATGTATACTGATTTTCATAGCGACCGTGTTCAACTATCTATGTATACCAATTTTCATAACGATCATTTGCACAGTCAAGAAGTGATACACTGCAGGGCCATCTAGTAGTTAATTAAAGTAATGATTTGCTACAGCGCCGTCAAGTGGCGAGTTATAGCAAAATGGATAACGCCAAAATATTCTCATTGTTCAAATAGCTATGTATACTGATTTTCATAGCGACCGTTTGAATGGTCAAGAATTTGGCCTGCTGCAGCGTCATCTAGTGGCGAGTTAAAATAATAATGCATTGCAGTGTCATCTAGTGGTGAGTAACATCAAAAGGAACGCAGTTAGAATATATTCTTCGTGCTCAAATGTGTAAGTATAAAAAATTTTATGCCGATCGGTCGAACGGTATAGAAGTTGATGCTTTGCAGCGCCATTTAGCGGCAAGTTACAGCAAAATGGATAGTGAAAAATATTCTCCGTGTTCTAATATTCGCGTGTACCAAATTTCATCGAAATCGGTTGGACGATATTCGCATAGCAAACGGCTAAACGGAATAGAATTCAACGTTGTGCTGCGGCACCAAGTGGCAAGTCAAGGAAAACGGATAGCATAAAAACCTTCTCCATCATAAAAGACTTAGGTGAACCAAATTTCATCGTGCAACGGTGCTCAACGGTGCTGGAGTTTTTCAACCTCATAAACACATACCAACTTTCATTTTTATCTATAACCAGTGTTATTATATATACCAGTCTCAAATAAAATCCAGTTTCAAATCTAAGCCTCGCCAAAGTGCCAACATACGCCATTTTGCAAGAGTTTTTTCAGGGAATCATTCGAAGCATTGACTTAGCAGCAATCAATATGGGAAATGGTTCGACCGCCAATTTATTTCAAAATTGGAATCCCTTAATACAGCCGATTTTTTTTTTAATTATCAACTATAATGTGTTTTATTCATCGTTACTCCGATGTACTAAATGAGAAGATTTCAATTTTCTGAAATTTGGCGGAATTCCCCCAACTTAAATCAATGTACTCAATTGGCGAGAATTGTGAAGTTAGATCGCTTGAAATCCCTTAATAACTGCATTATTTCTTCACGGATCATTAAAATTTAACGCTGTATTCTAATAAAACCTTTGCACTTGTTTTCAAAAATCTATTTCCTTAAGCTCTCAATAAATTGCGCCAGGCCGAAAACTGTGCAAACCGCTAGAACTCACTTACTCAAAATCCATATTTCAGCCATTTTATTTTTTCGCCAAACTAAAAAAATTTACACATTAGCCTCGGAAATCTTCAATTATTATTGTTTTGCGTGTAAAGCATTACATTCCTGCTCTGATTTCCCATGCACACGATATTATAATTTAAAAAAAATAACCTTACGAATATAAACTAACAAAAAAAATCATTATTATTCTTTTATTTTTACTTTGAGAATTTAAAACATTTTATTCGGCAAAATCGCCACACATGGCAACCACGATCCTTATTTCACACTTTTTTCACTACAGGGGTTACAATTACGGAAAGCTTTTTGCGTGAAGAGCATAAAAAATCTCTTAAATTCCGGGAACGGGTGGACTTTCAAAGTTTTAAAGTGGACTACGATTTATTCTATATTATTTTACATATCTGTGCTAAATTTCAGGCCGATAGGTTCATTTTTGTGGATTTGTATACGAACGACATTTTATTCGGCAAAATCGCCACACATGGCAACCACGATCCTTATTTCACACTTTTTTCACTACAGGGGTTACAATTACGGAAAGATTTTTGCGTGAAGAGCATAAAAAATCTCTTAAATTCCGGGAACGGGTGGACTTTCAAAGTTTTAAAGTGGACTACGATTTATTCTATATTATTTTACATATCTGTGCTAAATTTCAGGCCGATAGGTCCATTTTTGTGGATTTGTATACGAATCAAATCCACAAACAAACAAACAAACAAACAACCAAACAAACAGAATTTCATTTTTATTTATAAGATTAAATATAGAGAGAAACTATGTGATGCAAATTTTCAACAAGCTTTGACATGTTTTAGTTTTATGCAATAATATGTAATGTAAATGTAATTATGATTTAAATGATAATGTTAAAAAGGCACTTTTAACTATGTGCAATGAACTTTTTCCTGTGCTTTCACACACAACCATACAGCCGAAAATTACAGAATATTTTGTGCATGCGGAATGAATATGAATATTAGTAGCTGTACATCAAATTCAGAATAAAACTTAGTATTAAATACGTATTGTGTATTTTATCTTCATGCAGTAATATAAGATGCAGAATTTTAATTTAAATCTGGCATTTTATTGTTTGTTATTACGAAAATGTACATACTTTTGAGAATTTCGTTTATACGTTTCTCTCATTTATACGTTTTCCCCGATTAGTCCTTTGAAAAAAACGTATAAATGATGCTTCATTTTATTCAGTTCTTCGCTCATCTTGCTTAACCATTTAACGCGCAGTGTTCCCGCTCTGGGAACACCCAACTCTGACGTTTTGACTGTTGCCAGTCACGAAGAATAGGTTTGATTTCTATAAAAATAGTTGCGGGTGACATAGCTCCACGAGAATTCTTTACTTTTTAGCACGTCATTTCTCGTCGAAAATTGGTGACTATTATTTTCAACAGCTCTGACATCTGCTGAAAAATGGAAGAATGCGAGAACGACCGGATAGATTGCCCAATGCTGAAAAAAGGACAGCCGTTGCCATCGCTCGACTTAACTACCAGCAAGATGGTGGACGATCGAAACGTTCATCGGGTGCCACAGATCTAGAAACCGTTTTTGACGCAGCTGGCTGTGCCCGCGCACAGCCAGCTGCGTCAAAAACGGTTTCTAGATCTGTGGCACCCGATGAACGTTTCGATCGTCCACCATCTTGCTGGTAGTTAAGTCGAGCGATGGCAACGGCTGCCCTTATTCCAGCATTGGGAAAGGGTTGCGCCTCAAAGGGTTAAGAAGTTACTTTTAAAGAAGTAAAAAGTAATACAACAGACGCAACGGCTTATGTACATTGGATGAAAGCATTTTTTCTTCAGTTTGTTGTTATTTCAGATGTACACAGAGTGTTTGCCCTCAGAGCAGTATGAAAAATAGGAAAAAACATACAATTGTTTTCACTGAAGAATAATTTTGTTCTCTTTCGTCATTGTTAAGTTGAAAAGGGAAATGTCCCGTCTGTGCTGATCACAGCTTCTTTGAATGACATGCTACCTGTTAACCCTCAAGGATCGTTGTCCTCGCCGTGAGGACACAATTCTGACGTTTGGATTGTTTTGATTCACGAAGAATAAATATGATTTCAATAAAATACTTAAGGAGGGCATAGTTGCAAGAGAATCCTTTTCTATTTAGCACATAATTTCCCGCAAAAATTATCGATTATTTGTAAAATGGATGTCAGAATTATTTTTATCAGTACCGGTATCTGGAACTGGAGAACTGGAGAATGGGATGGCAATATAACATCGATATAGAAAAAAAAAAAAACTAGACAGACTGTCCAATGCCGAAATAGTGCAGTCGTTGCCATCGCTAGATTTAACTACTAGCAGCATGAGGGTCGATCGAATCGCTCATCGCGTGCCACTGAGCTAAAGAACATTTTGACACAGATGGCTGTGCGGAGGCCGCAGAAATATGGAAGATATCCAAAAATACCGACCCGCATTGCATGGTAGCTACCACATCACTCGCTGATTACAAGATCGACGTCGACTCCCGACTTGGCTATTAATTTGTCCGTCCTTTCATAAGGGGTAAAGTTGGTAGCCAACCGGGTATCCCCATAATTAAAAGGCCAACACTTCTGGCCTTTGCAGTGGTGAATGCCTACACTGCTACTTTTCGAAGGGCGGTTGGAAAGTGCCCTCTCTTGGGAGGGGCGAGGGCGAGAATCAAAATATTTACTAATCATTTTCTTATTATAAATGGCCCCTGCGGGAGAAACCCCTGCTCCCGGTCTTCCCAGCTATGTTTTGTAAAAATCCTTTTTTTCTCTCACAATGAGCTCTGCAGATTGCTGCTAAAGTCTTGAAGGTCAGCTCCGCCGACCAAACCAGCAAACCTGTGACATTCAAATTCAAATCCTTCTGGTGATATGCAAAATGTTGTTCTTAAAATGTACTGATTGAATCAGGTAGCATGTAATGAACATCATAAAATATCATAATAATAAGATTTTCATTTTCACATTTAGAAGGTACACTCTCTCAAAAAAGTATCCGAGTGTAAGCGAAATCTTTTATTTTGGTTTTGCGAATAATTAATTAGTTTTTGAAAAATGCACAACTTGCCATAAATATGAAAAAATATAATTATTCATAGCCTAATTCATATTTTATGATAAATAATTTTTAATGTACGAAACAAATGTAAGAAGTTTGACTTTTATTCGAATACTTTTTTGAGACGGCATAGGAAACTGTAAAAGTAGGAAAATGAATCCTTCTTATTTACTTCACCAGAATGTAAGTTGCAGACAACTTAAAATAACCTAAAAGAAAAAGAGGATTTATCCGTTTTTAAGAAAGATAGATGTTCCTCCATGCACTACATTCTTTGACTAAAATATGCACAAATAATCTGTGAAGAAAAGTTCTTTTTTTTTTTGTTTGTTTGTGGCTACATGGCTTTTTAGTAAATGCCCATTTTCATACTTTTGGAAATATATGATGTGGTGCTAATCACGTTCATTCTGAGAAATTAGAACTAACTGAATTGAAATTAGAAAACAGTGTCATAATTGCATGTTAAATGAGAATTCAAGTTATAATTTTAATATTTTTTTTTTTTTTTTTTTTTTTGCAAAAAGCTTAGATTCAAAATTTCTTATTAAGTAAATGCGTTGCTAGTATTTTAAATTACTTAAGAATTTAAGATATTGCTTGAAATATTTCCATAGTCAATCAACAAATACAATCCTGCACCTCGAAAAAGCAGTATTTATTAAGGCTACATTAAGATGAATGTAAAACTACACTTATCTCTAAAAATACTATATCATCATGCATATTTAAAAAACGAAAGACATAAAAAATAGAAATATGCTTATATATCTGAATTAAATTTCATGCAACGTTATATATACAGTACGAAATTTTACTTGATGCAAACGAACAAAAAGAAATCTAATCCACGATTGAAAAACCAGTATGTCATTTTAAAAAATAATTTTATGATGTAAGGGTGGGGAAAAAATTACATACAAATATAATTCAGCATGTGATAAAGATCACTTCTTTTGTCGAAATAATAATCCTTAAAAAATTGCGTTACTTTTATCTGCATGTTGGGTTGTAGTTACTCGTTGCTACAGTGCAATATGTGCGTAAACGTAACATCCTTTTTTTTCTAATTGTATTCATACCTATGTAATATATTTGCATTATTTTAATGTTAAATGTTTGAGATTTTTTAACTGATTTTTAATGCATAATAAATTATTTTAAAACTCTTCAACTTCCCTTACAGTTACTTTACATTAATATTTATGTAAACACGTCTTAGAAAAACACGCTCCATCCGTAAATACTCGAGGAAATATAATGTTAGAAAACTTTACAACGTTTCTCGAAGGCTTAGTCACATAAAATATTGAACAAGTTTTAGGGGATTTCATTTAAAGAAAAAATATCCTCATTTTCCTTTTAAGCTATGTTCTTCATTTATTTATACATTTCTTGTAAAGATGAGAATGAATTGTTTATATGTACCCAATGTGTTTTGTAAAAACAGATTTTATTCATTTAAAAAAAGCGCTAAAACATTTGCATTTTAAATATCCGAACAATATTTTTTATGTCTCTAAATGATATTTTTTTCTTTGAAAGTTTTGTTTTATTGATAAATAATTGTATTATTACTTAATTATTTAAACTTTTACACTTTCATAACAGTTTGACTTTAACACAATACGCTGCGTATTCTTCATTAATATAGAGAAGTGCATTTATTTTCCATTTGACATGATTTCTGTGTGTCCAGAAAATTCTGCTTGATAGTATATAAAAATAATGATGATGTATGAGTCTTGACATATGAAATCGTTTATTTCATATTAAAAGTGTGACACCTCTGATAAAGCATAAGTTTCTTTATGAGAATCGCTAAAGATAATCGATGTGGCAGTGAACGACGTTCTGAATAAACAATGCGATTTTCTATTATTGTTGAGTATATCCTCAGAACATCAATCATATAAACTATTATAATTCTTCTCTCATTAAGCTCCGAAATTTATTTTAATAATAAATTTTTAAGATTATTATATAAAATGTTCAGCATTTTATTGCAGATCTCACATTAAAATTATATTTGTGTTACATTTTAAAAAATAATAATAGTTGCTTGTGCATACTTTCGTATCTTATGGAATTGCTATGCGTCGAAACATGATACGTTAGATAGACTCACTTAAAAAATCTTGTAAAATGATGACTAAATGAGCGAATTGAATTTATTGTGGAAAAAAATTGAGTTGTGATTATAAGAAAATGAAAAAGTCCACAATAATCATGAATTAGTCCGCCCCAAATTTAGTTTTTATTAGTTAAATGATGAAAAATCATAAGTCATACGATTTATAGGCGTGTGCAGTCGTTGAAATTCATCCGCAAGCAAAATGCATAGCAACTGACAGAAAAGAAGTTTTCCGTAGCTGTTGGCTTACCTTGTATGGTTTAGTATATTTTTCAAAGTTTTGTAAGATTAAAAAAGCTTTTTGCCTGTGTAGCCGTTTGAGATGTAAATATCGTCTAATATATATGTATTTTTGGACTGTACATCACTTCAGTATCACTAATTCTGCATAGGATTGCAAAGGGATGTCAAATGATTGGAACAATAATTAAAATGTAAGGAAAATTAATATAGGTTTACTTGGAAATTGTAACTTATCTGGCATCTTGTGCTTGTATGTTTGTCATCGTTATTGCGTATTTCATCAATAAATAACTGAACTGGATTTGGTTCTACTTTGTGCGAAATCATTAGATTGATTAAATGTGAATTAGTACAGAAGCAAAATTAATAATACACTGCTCAAAACAATGAAAGGATATTGCGGTTTTAGGTGGATATTGTGGATGGGAAACTTTTTAGCTGATTGATACACGGTCGACAGACGTAGTAAGTTACATGAGAATAAATTACACATGTTTGGCAGAAAAAAAAATTACTTTTATTGCGCATTTGTGTAGAAAATGAAAAAAACACAATTTGTGCATATGAGAAAAAAGAATAAGAAAAGGTGTTTTCTTCAAAGAAAATCATTTTCATTAGGGGGTATGGTTTCCACGGATGGCCAGCAACGTTGAACACCTTTGAGGCATGGAGTCAATGAGGCTATTAATCACGAGTTGGGGTATTCTGTCCCACTCTTCCAGAAGAGCTCTTTCCAGTTCTTGGAGAGTTTGTGGGGGTGGTTGGCGGCCAGCAACTCGTCTTCCTAGAGCGTCCCAAACGTGTTCTATCGGATTCATGTCTGGAGAACACGCTGGCCATTCCATTCATACGATTCCTTCCTCGTAAAGGAAATCCTCCACCAGGTTAGCACGATGTGGCCTGCAGTTATAGTCCATTAAAATGAAGTCATCTCCGATTGCAGCAGCGTAAGGGACTACAATAGGTCTGAGGATATCATCCCTATATCGGCGATCAGTCAGAGGTCCATCTCGAATGATGTAGAGGTCTGTGCGCCCGTCAATGGAGATGCCACCATACACCAACACTCCCCCACCGCCAAAGCTGACACTTTCGTGCACGAACGCAGAATTATTCCTACTGCCACGGTCAGGGGCGTAGCCAAGGGGGGGGGTGTTAGTGGGTCATAACCCCCCCCCCCATGAGGAATTTTTTGCCATACAAAATGTATATTCTTCACTCCCTTATCACACACATGTATGCATATATGTGAGTTGCAGTAGTCGTAACCCCCCCCCCATGAAAAATGTCTGGCTACGCCCCTGGCCACGGTCCCTCCAGATGAAAATACGCCTATTATCAGGATGAACTGAAAAACGGGACTCGTCAGAAAAAGAACATTGCTCCATTCATTTCTCCTCCAGTTCACATGCTTTGTTGCCCACTCCCTGAGGTCGCGACGATGGCTTGATGTTAGTCTAACACATACCATCGGTCGGCGAACATACAGACCTACACCATGGAGCCGGTTTCGGACAGTCTGAGTTGAAACCATGGTGCCAGTAGCCGATCGAAGGTGTTGTTGGAGAAGAGTAGCGTTAATATTCCGGTGTCTCCGAGCCGTTAACACTAAATAACGATCTTCATTGGGCGTTTTTGCCCGTCTATGACCTTGAAGAGTCCTGGATAATGGGTAAAAAAAAGGAAATCCAAATGTCTTTTGTCTCTTCTTGACTCCGAAAGGATGACAAGATATTTTTTTTTTTTTTTTTTTTTTTGCAAACGTAACTAAATTTAATTGTGAGCAATTTTTAACTTAGAACACATATAACAAGAATTGAACGTAACAATTGAATACTAACAATTTTAGATTTACAGGATTCTTACGCAGCCGGGTGAATTTTTTTACTGCTAGACAGTGCCACATCTTCCTTTCTCCATGGTCTGAGAAACTCCCACTGAAGTCACAATATCTGGAAAAGGATGACAAGAAGAAGCACCCGGCATCTCATAATGGCGACGGCACAAGGACGACCATGGCCGGCTGGAGAATACCACTATCCTCGGCTGCTGACTGCTGAACTGCTGCTCTCGACTGCTGTCAAGATCTTTTATAGCGATCTCTTCTGCAAGTGCGCATGCACGGGATGGATATTTGCATGCGACGGAGAAACTGAAAAGTGCAGCGCGAATTCAGCACTTAAAATTGCGATTGCGGGTTCTGACTCCCGGCCACGGGTCGTCATTCAGTTCGTGCACACACACGCCAATGTGGGGACATGTAATGGAGTGGTATAGCCGCCACAACCTTGCCCTGGTCTTCGGCCTGCACTTCCAGTCGCCAAAAACCGGTTCCAGATCCTGGAAATCACACTTTGTGACACTCCAATGGCTTGCGCTACTTCGGCTTGAGTTTGACCCTCTTCTAACCTACCGACAACTCTCCAAGCTTCTGAATCGGTTAAATGACTTCGCTGAGACATCGTACTCATCGAAACAAAGCAGTCACTGAATGCCGATCATCCTTGTCTTTGTCTTTTATTCAGTTGAAAGTCCAATTTCATTCGCTGCCGCTGAAGCGACGTTTTTGACGTCGAACTTAAAATTAGCATATTCCACAGTTTGAAAATCAGAAAAATTTGCATTTGTGATTCTCTTCTTCCGTTTTCGGCAAAAAAAATTTTGCTTATATCTTTATTTTATATAAAACTTACAATATCCTTTAATTGTTTTAGTGTACATAATCAGAACTGGATTTGGAATCTTCTAGAGGAACAATAAACTCACAAGAATTATAATTTAACCCCATCTACTTACGTCATGGATACAACTTTTGAACTTTTCAAACTGTAAAATACTTATGCATTTGAATATCACATATAAAAAAAAAATAAGTTAAGAAACAGTATTATACTTTCTTTCAAAAAATGGAAAATTAGCAAATTTGCTTTCTTGTCAAATGGGAAACATGTTCCTTTCGAAAATGTCTTCATTGCCTTAATTGCGTCGTGAGCATTTTGTTATTCTGAATTTCATATATATAATAAAATCTCGATATAACTAACTTGACCACGACAAATATTTCAGATTACCGAATGAAATACTTCAAAGGAATTCATATTAGCACAAATTCAATTTCAATGAAATTTCAGTTTAAAGCATTTTTCATTATTACGAATTCGATTTTCAATCCCATGAAATTCATTATACAGAGATCTTGCTGTAGACTAAAATAAAAACTCCAGTTTTATTTGCTCTGCTTTCTTTTAACGTGCCTTCTGTGAGGATTTCAATATACAGAAATGACTTCAATAGGTTTTTTTTTGTTTGTTTTTTTGTGGCTAGCTCTAGACAGAAATCAAAGAAATATCTGGAAAAATAAAAGTAAGTCTGCAACCCCAATTGTAACTTCCAGGCGACTTATTTTGCTGCAACTGGTCTACTGATGACTTTATTTTATTGCACATAAGAACGTTGAGAAAACTTTGTTCTTATGTATCGCCATGTTATTGATTTTTTGGCTATTGTAGCCAAAGTTCAGGTTTTTTAAGTATTGAGTCTGGATTATGTCATAAAAACTTGAGACGAGATAACATATTTTTATGATTGTAATCTGGAAAATGTCATTTTCAATTCACAGGTAACAAAGACTGATCCTGAACCTGCTAAAATTTTAAACTAAAAAAAAAGTCCTAATTTTTTTGGTGTTTTTAAGTTTCTTACACCAGTTAGAAATTTAAAAAGTTCTTACAACTTTGAGAAATATTTGTTCTTATGTACAACCAAGTTATTGATCTTTTGGCTACAATGAAGTTCGGTTTTTTAATAATTGAGTCTGGATTATGTCATAAAAACTTGATACGAGATAACATATCTTTATGCTTATAGTCTTGAAAATTTCGTTTTCATGTTACAAGTAACAAAGACTGTTCCTCAAACTGCTAAAATTTCAAACTGAATAAAAGTCCTACAGTTTTTTTGGTGATTTTAAGTTTCTTATTTCAAAATTTCCATTAAATTGTAAGAAAACTGTACACCCTCCAAAAAAAAAGTATTCGAGTAAGAGATAAATTTCCTATTTTAGATTTGCGAATAATAATTGAGTTTTTGTAAAACGCACAATTTGACAGATATATAGAAAGTCATTTTTATACGTAGCCTAATTCATAGTGCATGATAAATAATTTTTAATATATGTAACCATCGGAGGAAATTTATCTATTACTCGAATACATTTTTGGAGGGTGTACTGCTCAATAACTAGAGCACTCTTCCGCAGTTTCAGTATAACTAAAAGCTATCCAAAACTTCTTTCTCAAAAAATAATATACACTAATTTCAGTAGTATCATGATTTCTCTGGCCATGTGTGTTAATTTAATATTTTTTAATTTTGAGATTAGATTTATGTCAACACACAATCTGCACTCACCAGCTCTAAGATGGTTCAATCATAATATTTATCATCTAAAAATGGTATACCTACCCGCAGACTTATTTCATGACGGAATAACATTTATGGGATTCAACAAAAAGACGCGGCTGGTAGTCAATCGAACTTTAAAGTATGTGCCAGACTGCAAAGAAGAAAAATCACTGTAATTGTTTTCCAATGTGCAAGTGGTATTTAGCTCTTTTAAAACATCCTTAATAATATCGCAAAATGATATCTAACATTCCCGCTGCTTGGAACACTGGTACTTATATATTCTATATAAATATTTCATCCAGTAAATAAGAGGTATAGAGATTCACAGAACTCATCATAATAAAAGGAATTACTTGAAAGACAGTACTATGAGCATCATTCTAGGTTCAACACGCAATATCTCAATTTAGGTAACATTCATTTTTATCGTTGTTTCTTTCGTAGAAAGAATTTTCTCCTTTTCCAATTCCTGTTCTATGATTAGAGTCAATAATGTCTCTTATTCAAACGAATTTTTAGGGTGGACATACACTATGACGTCTGTCTAAATCCTTTAATTTCATTCAAGACATATACTGAAAATAGAAGAAATTATTTATTTATTTGATTATTATTTTGTATTACGCGTAGGCTGTTTGGTATGAAATATAGATTCGATTTCCAATCCACATTAATGGCTCTTAAACAGTGAAATTGGAACTAAAGTACCCAAGAAATAAGTACGGTATACCTCCCATAACACGGTAGGTACGTTCCGTGTTATACGGATTCGTGTTGTACTAGTCGCAAACACATGATCTGCATCAGCAGTGTTAACAAGTAATGCAGAAACGTCTGTCTCATTCTTTCACCGTTTAGTACGAGTCTTTTTTAAACGTGCTATAGGAAAAAAAATCACAATTTTTCCGCGGTGTTTCGGGAATCCGTCTTATATGAACCCGGGTTATGGGGGGGGGGGGGCTACTGTATTCGATCTTTTATGAAGAATGTACACCCTCATAAAGTAAATAGTAATTCATTGTAGAAGACTTTGAGTAATAAGAGTGTTATTGTTTACATTATTTGCACCATTGGTGGTAGAATACTGTGGCTGCAATTTCACACCTTAGTGTAACTATTACTTACTTCCATTTTGAGTATTTTTTGTATAATTCTCCGTTTAAATCACTCACTAAAATGATGTAAAAACGGGGTTTTAACAATACTTTTTTCAAAAGATAGCAAATTTCACTATTAGAATTTTATTTAGTGTTTACCGATTTTTCCTAATCTTTCCACTTCTATCTTCATTTCTAAAAGCTAAATTTTTATTGAGAAAAAATGCGAACTGGTGTACTTCGAAATTTCAGCCAAAATCGGTAAGGTGAAATGTATTTGAGTGCTATGTTTTAGTGGAGATTTTTGCTTCAAATTATACGCATTCAACACTAACACACAGTTAAAACCTTTTTAGGTGATATTTTCTACGTTATATCGACCGTACCTGTACGTTTGTTATTCTGCAAGCTTCAAAGCACTTAAGAAGTCGTACGTTCTCTGATTTTATAGAAGCTTTTTCTTTAATTTGTATGCAATTCTTTTCACTTCCAATTACCAAACTTTTTGTTTACTTTTAGAAGTTTGATTTCTTAGGAAACCTTTTTAGGTTTTCCTCTTTTTCAAGTTTTCCTAATCTTTAAATTTGTTTTCTTCTTAGATCTCAAATCCTTTTCATATCGTCACAAATGACCGTAAAAAGACGTAAACCACTACTTTTTGTGATAATATTGTTTATTTTATTTTTTGTTCTGTGATGTATTTCAACTACTTACACTTTGCATCAATTCTTTAACACAGCTCAGGGATTAAAAATTTTCTTTGTATTACGCGTTCCTACATGGTATTACAATTGTAAAATGATTGTTAGGAGATTTCGTTTTAAATACCGGATTACTCTTTAAATACTTTTGAATAAGAAATGTTCTTTTTTGATTGCTTATGGGTCCATAATTTACAAAATGCAGATTAGATAAATATTAGACTAAATTCAATGATGTGATATTCGAAATATTTCTGTTAGAACTCAGTCCTGTGAATTTATCTCACACCAATTACAAAAGTGACTGGAGTTTGCAAAAACTATTTTAATACAAAAATTCCTTGTATTTAAATGTAAATTACATATTATGCAGCTTAGTTTAATAGATATATATTATTCGAAACTGCATTAATGCCATCTATAGAAAAGACGACCAAGTCTCCAGCTTCAAACGAATATAGTATCAATCACCATTGAAGGTATAGATAATTCACGCTTCGAATTTAATAGAATTGTCATTCGCTAGTGATAAGTTTCTAAACTAAGCAAACGGTTAACAATAAAGATCTCCTTATACATACGAAACAATAATTCAATCAACTGTGCGGACTAATATATAGAAAATTTAATTATAAATAGTATTCAAGCGATTGAAGTTTGTGTTTCACGAATTTAATATCACACGATAAATTTTGAAGAATTGTTCTTAGATGAGTTAGATATTTTTCATGCTTTATATGCATGTTAAAATTATGCTTTTATAAAAATAAATGTAAATTCATTTATCATAGACCATTAATCTCAGAGTTATTTCTGGCAATATGTTTCTGTACAACTATATTTAAAGCTTTAATAACAAAATCATAATCAAATATTCAAACGTGAATCTTAAAATTTTTATTATAATTTACCACACTACCTACTACAGGTTTTTACTCCTAAATTTCCCAGTTTAAAGCGGTGTAGAGCGAAAACTGGTAGTCAGGATGCTACCAAATATGCAGGACACCTTTTTGGGGCTATAAAAGAGAGATGCTCATGGAAAAAAACTTCAAAAATTCACCATCAGATGGCGATTTCCAGTGATTTAGTCCCGAATATGCAAATTCTCTCGTTAGACTAGAAACATGTTTCACGAACTCTTCATTTATCTTCCCGCTTGAGAAAGTTGTTATTCAGCAAGACGCTTACCAAAACGACGAAGCTGTACCTTTTCGTTTTTTTCTTTTTAAGTTGTTTGCTTGCTTGCTTGTTTGTTGTGTTGGATGGTTTTTGTTTTATTTTGTTTTGTTTTGTTTTGTTTTGTTCGAACCTATTAAGGAAATTGAAAAGTGCAATGGCAGCTGATTGGCTAATAGCAGAATTTGGAACAATGGAATGGTTGAGTACATTTTCTGTATTCGTTCATATTTAAACTTTGTGAAACGAAATCGGGAGATGAGTTTGGAATTATTTTCTTTATCGTGGTGTCATTACAATTTACTGCAAATGTGGTATCATTCTGAACAATATTTTTTGCTGTGAACCTCACTGCAGAGGAATGTTTTAGCTATGGAAACTGTATTTTTACACGTGGTTAGAGATATTTAAGCGATAAACTACTGGCACCTGCATTGATTCATTAACTTTGTGTTAACCAATTTTATTTCAAAATACACAAAAAATAACTTTAGATTTTAATATTTCCTTCTTAAGATCCTCTTTTTCAATTTCGGTACAGTAATTTTTATATTTACTGCATTCGTTAAAGGAACGTTGATTCTAAAGGTGTATTACACGGAGGTGCTTCATTTCATTTCTAGAAATTAGCATTGAAGTGCATTGCATTAATACTTTTTTTAATGCCGAATTCAATAAATTTAGGAGCTATAGTTTGTCTTTTAGGGCTAACAACTATGTTTTAGAAATAACTGCATACTCTCTAAACAAGTTTTATTCTGGGGAGAACAAGATAATAGCAGTGATAAGCACGGTATAATTAAGTCGTAGATTCATCATGTGACAGTTTTTGTACATAATTTATGAGTATAGTCCAAACAATGTAGAACAAATTTCGTTTCTGGAAAGTCAGAGTTACATCTCCAGTAAAGAAAGTCACTTTTAAATATTCAAACAATATTTAAATAAATAACAAACGTTTTGTTGTTCTATCTTTAAAAAATAGCTTTTAAAAAATTTATGTATGTATATATGTATGGATATTCAGAATTAATTCGACTGTTCGGTTTGAAATTTTGTACAGATATGCAGAAAACAGAAAAAAAAAAACATTCGAAACATTGAAAATCTCAAAAGCCACTCGTTCCCCAATCTTTAGCTACTTTTCGCTATTTTCAACTCCAGAAAGCTTTTGTTTGAAATCCAATAGTAAAAAATTGAACCAATTGACTAATAAAGTTCGGAAGCGTAAGTTATACTGACGCCATTTTGACGTCAGGCCTTAAAAAGTTCTTTAGAAGTTCAATTATGGTAGGAGGTTGAAGCGTAAAAATTTCTCACAACGCAGGTGAAATATTTCCGGCAATTCTCATTTTAAATATGCCATAATTTTCAGGGCAGTAAAAGACACTCAAGAATACATAAGGTGCGTTCAGACTGCCAGTACATCTCGAGTAAAACACGAGCTACTCAGGGAGATTAACATCGGGGACAATATTTGAGTAAGAGCGAACTAAAGCAACATGGAGAGGTGATGGGATCTATCTCCCAAAGAAAGCCTTTGGGGAGTTCAAGTAATACTCGAGTTACTCAGCTTGGAAGCATACGTACACCTTGTTTATCTCCTCGAGTAGCTCAAGTCAGACATCTTAAACAGGTTCAGTTTTTCCGAGTAAGTGACATTGTGAACACACCCCCTTATTCTCTCCGCAATTCAAAATATCATCTGCATGAAAATTTCACGTTTTATTTTCCTTTTATTGGATGTATTTTCTTCTAGAATCTGTCATCTAGAAATTGTTTTAATCCATTAATATGAAGGCGTGAAGTAATCGATTAATATTTAAAGATATCATCTACGGGAGTAAAACTGTCCAAAAAGGTTCCAGTTTTTCTGACAATAAAAATTACTGCCTCTTCTAGAAGCCTGCAAGTGTCTATACGCATGTGAAGGACGTAAAATGTAAAATAGCTAGAATAGCACTAAAACTCCGATTATTTTTAAAGCACTGGTAAGTTAATGTTCTATTTTGTTCCATATTCACATTACTTTATTTTTTGAGTACAAGAACGTTAGAAATTGCTATAACTAGGTTGCGATCTATTGTAAAATGGCCCTTTTAATTATGAGAAAGGAACTGCCCATGGTTTAAATCAGTTTTTTATACTTAATGCCTCATTTAAGTTTATTACAAACTTTTATCTGGTATACTTTTTTAATGTCTTGCAATATATTTCTGGCTCTGTTAACAGTCCATGACAATACATTTTAAGCATTTGAAATTTTTTAACTTTCTTGCTCTAAACAACTTTGAAAAAGAAAGCCAAATCCGTTTATTGAAAAATTTCACATGCTGTTAGTTTTAACAATTGTTTCTGCCATAAAAATTTTTCAAACTAATGATGATAGATAACGTATGAAAAATACATTATAATTTTATGCCTAATGTTTTGCGGAGTTTTATCATCTTCAGATTTTTTAAAATATAGCTTGATCATTATCATTCCTTGGTCATAATTACTCCAACCGAAATCATTAACCCTAAACTGTTCTATATTTTTCGATTTAATTTTTATGAGCAAAACTTTCAAATCAAGAATTACAGCATAAGTATTCATATTTGGCCATTTTTTTTCGTGTCTTTTTAATCTATTATCTACTTTTACCTTGTCTTCTTTTATCAGAGAAAAACATGCATTACGTGATATATATTTTTAAATATTATTTAATAAAAGTTACTTTTCATTTCTTGAGGGGCGAGATTTTTATTGAAAAGTTTCACGTCAACAGTATCATGAGAAACACTTGCTTGGATAATTTCATTTGAAAGCTATTTTAAGATAAAATATTTATTCTTATTTTCATGAAAGTTTTTTGAAATTTCAGGAATAGGTAAGTCAAAAAAAACAAAAAAACAATTAAACAAGAATAAAATTGCACATGACTACACGGAAATAGTTGAATAATATTGATATAGGGTTAAAAAAGCTTATATTTCATATTAATTTAGAGATAAATCAGTACATCAGATAGTAATATTTTTTTAAAGCTTTGAGTTTATTTGGTACAGAGATATATTTAAAACAACTTAATTAGATTGATTTTGTTAACAAATCGCATGCGCTCAAACTTCGTAGATTTTCGAGTTATTTAAGCGCACCAAAGCTTTATTTTTGGAATCTTCGAAACTATCACGGAAGGAAACGGTGTATCAAATCCACTGAACTTAAAACTAATACATTTCATAGTGTTTCTTTTCATCAATTCAAAGTACTGGCTCAAGAATTTTAAAAACGAAATAACTATTTAAAAACGCAAATTGATTACTCAGAAAGACATGATAATGAATATTTCATATCATGGGTGATAATAATAAAAGTTGCGCAAAATAAAAGAAAACTAAATAGTTTTTTTTTTCAATTTTTATATATAATAAAGAATGATTGCTCTTCTTTATGCCTAAATTATTTTAAATTCAATGAATAAATTTTTAAATATCACTTTGTCTTAAATGGATTCTGCTTTTTAAAAACTATTAATTTTCGATTGATCTTTACAAAAATCTAATTACTTTTAGAAGTTAATTAACCGAATTAATTGTTGTATGATCATCTGGTAATAATGTTTTAGAGTTTTATAAATATACTAGCTGACCCGGCAAACGTTGTTTTGCCATATACATTATTCCTGGGATTATTTTAGTAGAAAGAAATGACTAACTTATTGTAAGTTTGTGAGGATGTGGTGTATGAGTGGAAAAGGCATGGAGCGCTGTGAACGATGCTGGAATATAAAAATAACACAATACCAAACATTTATATTTTTAATTCATTGTAATTTATTCTTTAAATTTATATATATCGCTAATTACAATAATTTTACTAAAAAATAATATCAATCCCTTAACGCAATAGAGTATACAATATTTTTTGTTATCCCATCTTTAGATAACACAAACAAACTGGATGCCCACTCGAGAGCATGCCACGTATAACTGTCCGTGTGAAAAACATGGTGTGCTCAAATCTAATCCACAAACAGACATAGTTTGGCCTTGAGACTTATTGATAGTCATTCCATAAAAAAATTTGCACCCCCCCCCCCCAAAAAAAAAAGAATGAAAATCTGAAACACTTTCATATTTTAAACACGCACTATAGTGCTATATATTAAAATCGTATCATAATTTATGCGTCGTCCCTATTTTTCATCCTTATTCCATTAAGTTGGAAAGTGTTATCATTATTCATGACTGTGCTGAATTTTTCTTTCTTATTTCATAAAACCCATCTTTGGAATCGAAATCTATCTTAAAATCGCCTACTAAAACTATTTTACAATCTTCGCCAAGTATATCACAACTATACTTCACCGTTTTATATATTGTTTCCTACTTTAACGCCTCGACTGTCGCCAAGGAGGCGATGATTAAACATATGCAGTTACTATGAAGATTTTTTGCATTTATGTAGAAAAGTAGAAATCGTAATTTAGAATTAAAATGGCGATTTGGAACAACATGTAAGTACAGCATGCCGTTACATTTTTATTTATTTTGGATTACCAATTAATGTAGTTTTAATAATTAAACGTCTTTAAATTCCTTAACTGGCGCGTTTATCGCTAGTTTGTTTACTTTACTTATCACTTAGTTCTTTTGGGTGCGTTGAAACGGTACTTACGTATTATCCCGGCGGTCACTTCCGCCAAACTACTTTTTCGTAGATTTTAAATACGTTGCCAATCGTATTCCAAACCATCAACAATTTCATGTGCCCGGCATTTATCTTGGTGAAAAAATTGCTTGTCTTGGCGGACCGCCTGGATAATACGTAAGTACCGTTGAACTTGTGCATAACTCCCAGAGACCCATGATTACAAAGCTCGCCAAAGTACGGGAATTTTTTAGGTTGGCGAGAGTGGGGGCGCTAAAATAGGAATCAACTCTTTCTTGTACCATAAAACACATCTTTGGAATCGAAATCTATCTTAAAATCGACACCTGAAACTGTTTAGAATTTCCTCCAGGCATGTTCTTCCTGTAGGCATATTCCAACTATACCGCAAAGACATTTTAAATACTGCTTAAAATGGACATCATAATCCATGAGTGTACCGTGTTTTCCTTTCTTGTTCCACAGAGCACTTCTTCGGAATAGAAATCTATATTAAAATCGCCTAATAAAACTCTTTTACAATATACGCCAGGCGTTTTCTAACTATACGCGAAATATATTTATAATAAATTGTCACGTTTTGGCACCATATTTAGCGATCCATTATCAAAAATTGCAAACCTTGTGCGACTTTCAACATTTTATTAACTCCCCCACCCTCTCCACATTATCTGGCAAACACATTTGAAAAGTGATTCGACACGCTAATGTCTACACAGAAATCCTGATTGAAATGAATAGCACTCGGGGGCTAAACATTTTGGGGTGGACCGCCCTTATGACTTAGGGGTATGAGACATAGTTAAAAACCTATTCTATGACCTAACGAATATACATAGAAAATTTCATTACAATTGGTCGAGTGGTTTCGGTGGAGTTAGGTGACTAACACTGTGACAGGAGAATTTTATATATTAGATCAATATCTTCCTGTGAATAAAAAATAAGACAATCATTATTTAATAATTTGTAAAGTAATAGTAGTCATTGTGGTTATATTTATTGAAAATTAAAGTCATTAAAAAGTTATTTACCACTATGAAAAATGTAAAAGTGCATTTAAACTACATCAAGAGCAAACAAAAAAGGGGGGTGGAACATTTCTATATTCATTAACATTACATTAAGTTGTTATTTCTTGCTCAGTTGCGTTGACATCTTATAATACTTCCTATTAATGTTTAATCTGCTAAATCTAACTTCAAACATTTTTTTAATTTATTTTGATTCTCTAAGAAGTCTTGAATTCTCTGCAAAAACGCTTTCAGAAACGCTTACTTAAAAAGCAGACGAACTGATTTTAAAAGTCTGATCATGGCAACAGGTTGTTATCGTTGAGCTTTAGACGTAGTTACCATGACAACTAGAATCAAAACGGGAAATATCTTTCGGAAGTGTTCTTTAATTTCCTCGCAAATAAAAATTGCCCACATTATTTTTCCACTAATGCCTGCCGCAAAAGTTTTATCTCATTAATGTGCATTTCTTTGTTTTTACCTTCGCTGAAATTTGATTTCGGTTTTGTTTGATAGTTGCACTTTTTTTACTTTTACTAATTTTTGGAATGTACACATATCTCTGGAGAGATGATTCATTACGAAAGCATTTTAAATGTGCTGCCTGTGTTGAAATAAAATGAAAATGTCTACTGCCTGAAGTCTAATTTGAGGGATTTTCAAAATAAATTGCATTTGGATTCAGAGATTTCTGTCCCAAGGGGTATTGTTAATGCTTTTGACACAAGGGCAGATTAAAGGGAGGGGCTACCGAAGACAAAAGAAATTAATGTAAAAGATCCTATTTTACTTCCATAAAATGGACGTATATGTCAATATTCTAACTAACCGTCCCCAACGGCAAACTAACCGCCCACCCCCTCCAGAAATTTGCATTAATCCGCCACTGTTTCGACAGTAATAACGTAATGCATACTGTTGTATATTCTGCACAACGTGTCACCAAAGCAGACTGCTAGACAAGTTGGCTCCGTACCATGGCGTAAACTATTTCCAATGCTTGATGCTGAAGATAAACCATAAGCTTATGAATGTTGAATCAAAATGTCAAACAGTATAGTATACAGGATGTGTCCGTAAAGTAATGAGACTTGGTCTTGTAAAAAGAATTTATTAATCGCATTGATACACATTATCAAAAATCTACAAAATAGTCTCCCTGGGCGTCGATACACCGTTGTCCGGGCGATTCCCACGCTTTAAAGGCACCCTGGAAGTCAGCTGCCGTAACCTCTTTCAGAGATTCTGTGACAGTCCGTTGGATGGCGGGCACATCTTCGAAACAGTGACCTTTCAGGCTGCTCTTGAGCTCTGGAAACTGGAAAAAGTCTACCGTACTCACATTGGAGATATACAGTGGCTGTAACAAGGTTGCGACCCTATCCGGTCCAGGTAGGCGGTCAAAACGAAGACGGTGTGGACTGGAGTGCTGTCGTGGTAGAGCTTTCCAGCGATTACCAATCACCAATCTTTTCAGCTTGACGGCTCTGTTCGGGTGCGCGAGGACATCTTTGTAGAAAACGGTGTTGACCGTATCCCCGGGAGGTAAAAATTCTTTTTGGACCATCCCATGTTTGTCAAAAAAGACAATGATTGTCTTGGATTTCGTCATTCTTGCTTTCGTTTTTGTAAGCCTCCTTAACTAAGGCAAGCGTTTTGGAAGCAGTTTTGCCCTGGTGAAAACAATATTTAATAGAGTGGCGCTGCTCCAGCGGACGCTGCATTTCTGACGTTTTCTGCCGTGACAAAATCTTAAGAACAGCTTTCGTGCCACACGTGAACCTCACTACGTCAGCGCTCAGATGCGACTGCCGCCTGGTGTCTTGCTTAGTTTACACTCCCCACCACAAATCCCACTGGCAGAGAGTCACTACTGGCAACTAGAGCGCCATGCGGTGGCCAGTCGCTTTACTTTACGGACAAACCCTGTATAGTATTTGTAACCATATAGTATTTCTAAAATATTGAGCCATAATATGGCACACATGAGTTAAATGGCAGCATCTACGTAAGAAGCACTCCGACAATAAGAATTTACCTCGATTAAATTTTTAGTGAGGTTCTAACTGTATGTGTATCGAGGGCGGAATATACTCTATATGTTAGTCACTATACCAAAAGGTTGCTGCCTGGAATGAAATGGAAATACCTTTTCAAATGAACCACAGATGCCATCACTCTTCGGAGTAATTAGTTGTGTACCATATTTTGGTGAAACATTAAGCCATGGAAGTTTTTTCAAAGATGACAGTTCTGAGAAAATTAAATTAAGCATTTGGTGGCGTGTTTTCTTTAGTAGCTCTCTCAAATAATTCATCGTTGAACAGAATTTTTTTAGTGAAAGTGCAGTTACTGAATACTATAGCTGGGATGGCAAACTGAATTTCAGCGAAAACTCTAACCAATATAGGGTGTTTGGAGAAAAGTTTTTGCAGGTTTCTAGGAATGGTAGTGTATATCAAGACGACTCAGAAATGCACAGCAAACCGTAAGGTCGCAAATGCTGTCTTCCTGCGCCAGTTAATCATCACTTTAAAAAAACGGTAGAATGTTCGTCGTGTTTCTTTACTGATAAGCACAAAGTATGGATATTTTCTCTTTAAAATCTCGTCATTCAAATCTAAATAAGGTTTTCTGGCTATCCATACTTGGATGGTACTTTTATCGATTTTATATTTACGTTACAGGTATTTCTGGCTGCGTGCGAATGCTTTATATACTGCCTTTGACGTCATGAAAATATTATATTCCAGCTTTCATCTGCGGAGTGACGACTGTATTCGAGTCTGGTTACGCAAGTGTGGCGGCACGACATCGCCTTCGCACACACAACAGCTTCGCAGTTGAAGGCCAGGCAAGCAGGTACCTTTCACTTGGTTGGAAAACGCGTTTAGGTACAAAGCGGATTTCACTGGATTGAATAAAGCTCCCGTCGCACGCTTCCCTTCAGTGATAACCCAGACTACGAACACGCATTTTCCTTTTTGCCTTCAGCGACAGATGGCGCCAGCACTGACCCCATCTACCTCTCGCTCATTCAAAGTCCGCGGCGTGCGTCAGCAAAGTCCACAACACGTGGCAGCCAGTGGCGGCTCGTGGGATACAGCATGTACAGCCGGGCTGCACTTAAAATTATCAACAAATACTTTAAAATAATTTATTCTACTAACTTTCTTAAATTCAGATTAGAATTATGGAATTTCTATGATAAATTTTTAAAAAATCTAAAACAAAAACAAAAAACAGCGTGTTGTAGTAACTGCCGGATCGCTCATTCAGGAAAAAGCCCTTTAATCTTCCCACAATTCAACTGTGAGTCTTGATACAGCCGAGGCCTCCGAGAGGCCTCGGTACAGCCCTCATAGCCGATCAAGAAATTGGCAGCACCGTTTCCATGGCAACGAGTTTGTAAGCAGTCTCTCCGGCATAGGGAGTTAGTAGCTAAGTACAGCTGATGAAAGATTTTCAAACGACGGCTGCAGTGAATTCGACTGACTGATTGGCTCGAGAAGTGAGGGAGGGGTACGGAGAATATATGCTCGGAAAACTCTGGACTTTATATTGCTGAATTTATCAAGAAGGTAAGCCTGGATAGACGCTTATGAATGGACAATTACCCATCAAAGCAGTATTTTTTTTTAAGTAAGCAAGAACTGGCATTTAGAGGACATGGCGAGCGAGAAAATTATTTAAACAGCTTTTAAAATTATTGATATCTGAATTAAAACAACGCCTTTTTATGAGGACATCACTGACCGATTCGCAAGTTTAAAAGAAAGGAGGATTGATTTGACTTATAAAAAATAAGTAAGTTTTCTTTTTTTTTTTTCTTTCCTTCTGAAGTTATCGTTACAAAAGAAAATTCTAAGGAAACTTCGAATCAGACACGGATTAATGCAATTTTGAGGATAAGAGCGGCTGGTTGAAATTTATGTAAATTTTATAGAAGTAAAATAGGATCTCTTGCATTTTTTATGAAATTTCTTTTTCCTCGGTCAGGGCTTAATCCGTTTTCGAATTCAGTAACAAAGATTTTCCATTCCTGTGGGGAGGAAGGGGGGGGGAGCTCATATGCTTTCGGCTGCACTAACAGTTTTGACCACGGGCCGCCACTGGTGGCAGCAATCTCCTAAAAAGTCCGCAACGCGTGGCAAATTTCATAACGCTTGGAACATCGTTCATCAGCCTCGGACTGATTCTCTAGGGGGGAGTAATGTTAAGGCAAGACATCGCTTCTGCGCACATAACACCTTGGCACGCGCCGGGTACGCGCCTGGTTGGAAAACGCCTTCAGTTACCAAGCGGATTGCACGGGATCGAATCCGGCCAAGCTGTGCTAGAACAGACTAGTAAAAGTTGAATCTAGTCGGTCTTGCTCTAGAGTTTTCATAGCTTACTTCAACGTTAATATGGGTCGGCTTTCAGAAAAATAACTTCCACTAAACCATGTTTCCCTCGCGTAGAAAATCAGCTTTTAGCTTAACGTCATCATTAATAATTTATTTTATCTATTACATTATTGTTAGCTTCTTTAGTATAATTTTTTGCGGTTTCAATTCCGTAAATAGTGCTTTAAACATTAGTTTGTCTCTTTCTCTATTAGTGCTCTAACTTGGCTATGTTCTTGGGTGAAATTACGAACAGTTTAAGCAATTGCTATATCTTGATTTCGTATGTATCGTGAGCTGGAATAGCGTGTATAGAATTTGTAGCTATTTCACAGACAAACGTAGATATCGTTGTATTGTTTCATGCACCTATTGAAAATGAGCACTATTTCAAAAGAAAACTGAATGAGCATGCGGTACTGAAATTAACAAATTTTTGTCCTAATGAGAAATAGTTTGTGTGTCATTTATAACTTTGTTGCAAAGCGTTGCAAAAGAATTCATAGAAATTACTAAGCACCGTGGTAAATAGTTTGAATCGATTTTTTAAAGTGCTATTTGTTTGTCTAGAAGTTAATAATGCTACTAATGTCTTTGTATTGGAAAGTATTTCATATTCAATGCATTTTGCAGGATGCATTTTTCTTATAGTATAAAATTTAATATGGCCTCTTTTAAAGATACAATATTCACTATGAGATGTTTTCCATTTCTGTATGAGCAATTTAGAATAGGTGGTCACAGAGATTTTATTCACAGACATAGTTGAATTTGAATCACAATGGCAGACTCGAACAGTACAATGGCAGTTTTGAAGCTTCCATGAAATCAATTCTCAAATATTATAAACGCTCTTTTCATTGAGTCGCTTGTGGACTATTAGAGAACTGAAATTGTTTTTTTTTCTAAACACCCATAGATACATCAATTATAATGCACTACGGAGTAAGCATGTGTAGAATTTTACAGAAAGTTTTTGAATGAATGAAAGAATGAATTGTGAATTTTTAATGAAAAAACATATATATACATACATATATATATATATATATATATATATATATGTGTGTGTGTGTGTGTGTGTGTGTGTGTGTGTGTGTGTGTGTGTGTGCGTATTATTTTTTTGCGTTACATAATTATATTTTTATTTTTACACATGCATACTGAATTTCAAGGCAATCGTTTTTACGGTGCAGAAGGCGATGCGGCGTAGCACAATCTAGTGGCGAGTTTTAGCAAAACGGATACGGCAAAAATATTATTCGCATTCAGATATCGATGTATACGAATTTTCATGACGATCGGCTGAATAGTCTTGAAGTTCATGTGTTGACGCGACATCTAGTGTCAAGGTATAGGAAAATGGATCGTGCCAAACTCTTCCCCGTGTTCAAATATCTATGTATACCTATTTTCATAGCGATTATTCGCACAGTCAAGAAGTGATACACTGCAGGGCCATCTAGTGGTTAATTAAAGTAATGATTTGCTACAGCGCCGTCATGTGGCAAGTTATAGCAAAATGGATAACGCCAAAATATTCTCATTGTTCAAATAGCTATGTATACTGATTTTCATAGCCACCGTTTGAATGGTCAAAAATTTGGCCTGCTGCAGCGTCATCTAGTGGCGAGTTAAAATAATAATGCATTGCAGTGCCATCTAGTGGTGAGTAACATCAAAAGTAACGCAGTTAGAATATATTCTTCGTTCTCAAATGTGTAAGTATAAAAAATTTTATGCCGATCAGTCGAACGGTATAGAAGTTGATGCGTTGCAGCGCTATTTAGCGGTAAGTTACAGCAAATGGATAGTGAAAAATATTCTCCGTGTTCTAATATTCGCGTGTAACAAATTTCATCGAAATTTGTTGGACGATATTCCCATAGCAAACGGCTAAACGGAATAGAATTCGACGTTCTGCTGCGCCACCTAGTGAAAAGTTAGAGAAAACGGATAGCATAAAAACCTTCTCCATGATAAAAGACTTAGGTGAACCAAATTTCATGGTGATCGGTGAAACGGTGCTGGAGTTTTTCAACCTCCTACACACATACCAACATTCATTTTTATCTATAACCAGTCTTATTATACGTATATACCAGTCTCAAGTAAAATCCAGTTTCAAATCTAAGCCTCGCCAAAGTGCCAGCATACGCCATTTTGCAAGAGTTTTTTCAGGGAATCATTCGAAGCATTGACTTAGCAGCAATCAAAATGGGAAATGGTTCGACCGCCAAAGAGTAGCACGCATTTATTTGAAAAGTGGAATCCCTTAATACAGCCGCATTTTTTAAATTATCAACTATAACATGTTTTATTCATCTTTACCTCGATGTACTAAATGCGAAGATTTCAATTTTCTGAAATTTGGCGGATTTCCCCCAAGTTAAATCAATGTACTCAATTGGCGAGAATTCTGAAGCTACATCGCTTGAAATGCCCTAATAACTGCATTATTTCTGCACGGATAGTTAAAATTTAATGCTGTATTCTAAGAAAACCTATACACTTGTTTTCAAAAATGCTATTCCCTTAAGCTCTCAGTAAATTGAGCCAAAAAGCCTAAAACTGTGCAAACCGCTAGAACTCACACTCTAAAAATCGGCCTATCAGCCATTTTATTTTTCGCCAAACTAAAAAAAAATTACATATTAGTCTCTGATATCTTCGATCCTCATTGTTTTGCTTATAAAACATTTCATTCCTGCTCTCATTTCTTATGCGCACACGATATTATAATTAAAAAAAATAACCTAAAAAAATAAACTAAAAAAATCATTATTATTCTTTTATTTTTACTTTAAGAATTTAAAACATTTTATTCGGCAAAATCGCCACACATGGCAACCAAGATGCTTATTTCACACACTTGTTACTATTACGTAAAGCTTTCTGCGTGGAGAACATAAAAAATCTCTTAAATTCCGGGAACGGAAATTAAGGAAACCCTTCAGGAGGAAAACGTTTTTAAGTGGAGTTTCAAAGTTTTAAAGTGGACTATCATTTATTCTATATTATTTTACATATCTGTGTAAAATTTCAGGCTGACAGGTCCATTTTTGTGGAATTCTATACTACCCAAATCAACAAATTGACAAACAGAATTTCATTTTTATTTATAAGATAACCTACGCTTGTTTTTAAAAATACCCTCTCATTAATTTGCGCCAAGCGCTAGAATCATAGAAAATCTGACACACTTTCAGATTTTAAATACGCACTAAAGTGCTATATATAAAAAGAGTTATAATCCATAGGTCTTCCCTATTTTCGTTCCTTATTTTATTAAGTTGGAAAATGTATCATTATTCATGAGTGTGATTAAACGTGCAATAAAGCTGCTCAGAAAAATGCACAATTCCAACTGAATGAAAATTTCAACAACTTATACGCAGGTGTATTCATAACCCAAATAGCAGACTATTAAATTACGATAAATAGCGCCAAGCGTTAGAATCCTCCTCAAAATCGCACATAAACCCCTTTTATTTTTTGCCCAATTAAAAAGTTGCACATTTATTTTCGGAAAATTTCAAAATTCTATTTTTCTTTTGAGTATAAATCATTTCATTCCCGCTCTGATTTCACATGCACACGATATTTTAATTTAAAAACTACCTTACAAATAATCTAGGGATCCGGAAACAGTGCAAACCGCTAGAACTCACTTTCTCGGCATTTGAGCCATTTTATTTTTTCGCCAAACTAAAAAATTTTAATATATTAGCCTCGGAAATCTTCAATTCTTATTGTTTTGCGTATAAAACATTTCATTCCTGCTCCGATTTCCCATGCACACGATATTATAATTAAAAAAATATAACCTTACGAATATAAACAAACAAAAAAAATCATTATTATTCTTTTATTTTTACTTTGAGAATTTATAAAACATCTTATTCGGCAAAATCGCCACACATGGCAACCACGATCCTTATTTCACACTTTTTTCACTACAGGGGTTACAATTACGGAAAGCTTTTTGCGTGGAGAACATAAAAAATCTCTTAAATTCCGGGAACGGGTGGACTTTCAAAGTTTTAAAGTGGACTATGATTTATTCTATATTATTTTACATATCTGTGCAAAATTTCAGGCGGATAGGTCTATTTTTGTGGATTTGTATACAACTCAAATCCACAAACAAACAAATAAACAAACAAACAAACAAACAAACAAACAGAATTTCATTTTTATTTATAAGATTTCGAATTATGTAGACAAATAAGCATTATGTGCAGTTTACAGTTTTGTGTTTTTAAATATATTACATCTTTGTTTATTTCCTAGCAGGTAAATATTTTTCTTTTTTTACAAATTCTACAAGCTTAAACGAAATGATCGAAACTCAGTCCGACAAAGCGAAGTTTGATCATCTCTATACTGGAAAGCTTCTTTTCGATCTTTTTTTAATCTTATGCGCAGCGAAAGAGAAAAAAAGAGAAGGAAAAGACTTTTTCTTCGGGACGATAAGATAGCGAAGAACAGGGTTTTTTTGCGGTGTAATGCTGCAGTATAAGGGAAGTAGTCAAGATATTCGGCAAAGACATACCGTAAACCCGTACATCCCGTAATTCCCGTATTTACCGTAACTCCCGTAATTGGGGGCTCCAAGCTGAAGCCTCCCCCCCCTCCCCCAAACATTCACTGTCGCATTCAAAAATAAAAAGATAAAAACGGAGCTTGATAATTGACAAATTTTACAACCGGAAAGGATTATAAAATTTTAAAAAGTGAACACAATTACTTAATCTTATGAGGACTTCTACGAACAAATTTAAGAAGCCTCCGTGATGTAATATTTAATGTACTACTTGTAAAGAAACCTTCATCTTCACTTGAATTAAACTTAAAATATCCTTATTAATCATGATGTTAATCTAGAACCGTTTTGTCTTTTTCTTTCTTTGGTGATTGCGCAATAGTCTTTTTGCAATAAATTACAACCCCATTTTTTCAGGAGTTTTTTTAATAATTTTTATAACTTCTCTCAGCTTGTGCTATATTTTTATAAATATTTTACAAATTTTTATAATTTCTCTCAAAGTGAAATATTTCATATGCCCATAAACCAGTTTTAATTAAAATGATTGGCTGTCTTTTCCATCATCTTCTTCCCTTCCTGTCAGTATAAAAACTCAAAAAAATTTTTTTAAAGTTTGTCTATTTACAATATCAATTGCTAAGTAAAGATTACGCCAATTTGTACGTAATTTAAATACTTATCTTAACCAAAAATAAAAATATTTTAAGTTCATCTGGGTGTATTCTTTACTATATTGGGATATTTCTGTGTAGGGAGGGGGGGGAGGCTGGTTTTTACGGTACTCCGCTGATATCCAGTCATTCTTTTTGATAGCTGTTCAGTTTGGAGAAAAACGCTCTTTTGAATGAAGCGCAAATATGCATCACGCACAACCACTGAGTAATGGTTCCTAATATTTGAGACACAACATATCGAACTATTATAAAAATACGCTAACATTTACCGCTATTTTACTTCAATCACTAACGGTACTGTTTACTGCACATGTTAAAATAATCGGAAGTAAATGTTGCTGTATTTAGATTTCTTATCAAGATCCTTGCCTTGCCAAATTCTATTTTTCCATTGATACTAATGCTATGTTTTCAAAATACAGTCGTGGTAATTTATATATCTAAAGGAAATTCAATTAGAATCTAAAAAGGTGTTAAATTGAAGTTTTTAAGCTTTGTAAAATGGATTTAATTTCGTTAGAAGGCAATGGACCTTGATTTTCAAAAGGTTTTTTTTTTTTTTTTTTTTTTTTTTTTTTTTTTTTTTTTATGTTTTACCCGGATTTAAAAAAAATGAATTCTATTAAGTATTTTCGATGTCATCATTCTGTGTTAAATTTAATAGTAAAATCTTACGAAAAGTTCAAAAGAATGCAAAGAATGCATGCAAAAACATACGCACTACGAGTTTATGAATTGACGCAATAATGCTTTATTTTGCTAATATCCTATGGTGAGTTAAATTCATTCCGAATATTCGCTTTGTTTTTTCGAATGTTTTGAGTTGACGTTGATGATGTGCAATTTTCTTCTCAGGTCATCTTAAAATGACAAAACACTATCATCTGAATTTCGACAAAAGCGGACCCTTTTCTTTGGCCACTTCATTTGTCACAAAGTACTAAATTCTGGTGCAATAACCTGGTGCAAAGGCGAAGACCTGTGCTGCCCAAACACGCATTCGCGAACATGGGCTCTGTGATGCAGAAGCATATGACCCGGTTAGGTGAGCAGCCTGATGTGAAGTTCCCAATGTTCAGTCCCCCAGTCAAGCTTGGTCCTCATTTTATCAACTATCTAAATCCACAATATCGTCCTGTCAACCTTTCACAGCCCGGGAGTCGAACCTTGGACCTATGGCATGGCAGCACAATGTTCAAACCATTATACCACTGGTCTGAGACACCGCTGAAGTTGTGAAGTAACTCAAATTTTGTTTTTCATGTAGTTTCAATTGCACAGTTTCACAAACTTGGGTTTTAAAAGGTTTTTTTTTTTTTTTCTAAAATTTTCACCCATTTTAAATGCGTCGAGAAAATATATGATAATTCATTCAAAATTCTGTTGCATAAAAATATTTCAAATTAGAAACATTTACTGAGGAGTTATTTCAACATTTTATTAATGATTTAGTTTGAATTCTATTTGTATATGTAACTTAAAACTTTGAATTGAATTTCAAAACAACATTTGCGTTAAATTAAACTAAGCCTGTGTTTGACATTTATCCATGATAAATGATTTCTTTTCATACTATTTTATCTTGCATTGTCTACGAGGCAAAACTCCCGGTAATTTATATTAAAATACAAACACATCGAGTTTTAAATAATTACATAATCATTCTCTTTCTATTCGTTAAAGAATATAAATACTACTTTTTAATCGTTTGCATATTGTGTAATGTAATTGTAAACTATAAACTCTCTGGGATTCCTTATCATTATGCATACTGGTCATAATTTTCTAATAGGTAAGGATGGATAGTGGCGAAGTTTGTTAAAAAATTGTTGATTGGAATTTTCTTAAAGTTTGGCAAAAAATTCCGTATAAAAATATTTATATAGCTGGATGTAATTTTATCCGTTGTTTAACTACTAAAAATGTTGTGTGACATTTACTTTGATAATCTAACATATAATAAAGTTGAAATTAAGAATAAACTTTGTATATACCTCACATTTATAAAAAATAGTAAAGCGCGAGTTTGTTTAGTACGAAGAGTTCACTCTTCCTTAACTGCTAAAAGTTTTCTCTTTCGCGCAAGCAGAAAAGTGTATGAGTGTTTATATGTTTGTTTTATTTTCAAAATTCTTTATTAATGTTAAAATTTAAACACCGTACTTTTTAGTGCTCTTTTTATATCGTTTTAAATGTATTTACGAATGAGGCTTGCAATTATTCAATTTCCTAGCTGCCAATAAAACATTAACTCTTTCGATAAAAAAAATGTATATGTTCGAACTAAAAATGAATAGTTTGTTGTGACTTACTTTGCTCTTTTGATAAAAAAAATGCATATATTCGAACTAAAAATGAATAGTTTCTTGTGACTTACTTTGATCAAAAAGCAGTACTTTGATCAAAGAGCAGTCCGAACAGAAATTTTAGGCAGTATACACATGCCTAAAATTTCTGTTTGAAGTAGAAACTTGCATTAGTCATTTCTGTTCAATTCCGTGCATATGAGTACTTTCATTGTAACCCATTAGACCATTAGGATTCTGATATACGTAAAGTTATTTCTGAAACTGGCTCTGATTAACTAACTCATTTCCATAGGGCGCACTCTTCAAAAGATTGAGTCAAATTCGTCAAGCCCCAGACAGCACAGCAAACTTGCAGCAAGCTTGATTTATCAAGTCAATAAGATTGAAAATTTCAAGCGTGTAAGCTTAATGCAAGCTTGAATCAAGTGTTCTAGTTTACACTTGCCCAGCTTGCATTAAGCTTGACATTTCAAGCTTAATTTCAAGCTTAAAAAATTTTCCTAAAAAAAAAATTCCTAAACACACGGGGCGCCGGTCGGCGAACTCGCCCCACATATCTTACTTTGCCACGCATTTTCCCCCCTCTACGCTGAAATTTCAATCTGTTTCCATCGAGTGTTCGTGGCTGGAATAGAACTCGGGACCTTTCGGTTGGTAGTCCAGCTCGCTATCCGTTCAGCTACTAAGCTTCAGGCAGACATGACTAAAGTTTGAAGTGACTTATCACGCCGTTTTCTCGCCAGATTGATGAGTGGGCGATGTGTTATTTGTTTCTTTTATTTTACCATGGGATGCATCAAAATTAAAATAATGTTATGTGTGATTTAGAGACTCTACTAATAGGGAAATAAACATAATATAAACTCAAGAGCAGCACACGTTTTAAAACTTTCAGTACCGCAACACTCATGAGCAATACTGCTGGCCAAAATCGAGACAAACGACTGATTTTGAAATCAATTTCGTAGTATAATTGTATTTTATTTTGAAGAATTTCCAAATTTGGAAATATAGAATGGGTTTACTTACTTAACACAAATTTTGTGTTAGGTAATCTGAAATCAAAGAAACAGATAGTTAAACGTTACTTCGAAATGCTATATCACAGTTGCTAACATGTATGGAATACAAACACTTTAGTCATTTTTGTAAATATTTCTTAAAATAACAAATAATTGAAAAATTTTGCTATTTTTTAATGCTAAAAATTCTCTTTACAAATGTGGTTAGTTATTTTCCTACATATTGGTATGCTATATCGATATAGAGCATTTCGAAGAATTAAAAATAAGTTTAAATTAATTTATACAAATGTAAATTTGAATTATTTTCATTGTTCATACTTTATAATTAAAAAAATTATTTAACTTCTGATTTTTTTTTATCCTTTGTAATTTTATTTTAAAACTACAAAAGTGTAAGATGTAAGATTTTTGGGCCCTAAAATCTGTAGGCCCTGGGCAGTTGTCCCGTTTGCCCTGCCGGTAATATGGCACTGGTAATAAAATAAAACACATCTTTTACGAACTTTCAGCAAATTTGAGGACGCTAGACAATTAATGTCCATTCTCTTTCACAGATGGTGCCATCACTGCGCACTTTGAAAGCTAAAATCAAGCTAGTATCACTTGTCAAGCTTAAATCAAGCTGTATTTAAGCTTGACAATTCAACTTGACTCCTGCAAGCTTGCTGCCATCTTAAAATGAGTTGAACTGTCAAGCTTGCATTAATACGTCAAATTCAAGGAAATGTCAAGCTTGATTTAAGCTTATGTGCTGTCTGGGGCGTTTCATGATTAGTATGCTCTATAGAGTCGCCAAACATTATCGAATGATTTGCATATATTCGCCATAATTTTCATATTTAAAGCTGTAATATAGCAAAATTTATTAATTTAATGCTTATTTTAATTGAAACCACGTTTACCTACACTTTTTATTTTTTAATAAAATTTTCACTTTTATTTTGTCTTAAAATCTAGTGATAAAAGTCTTTTGAAAAAATAAACACATTTCCTAACATTCATAAAGATATGTGTGTATAATGTAATTGAGAACTTGTATAAATTATGCTTGAACGCAAGAAATAGTGTTCTCGAAAACATTTTATTCGAGACAATAGATCTTCATTAAATAAATCCCTACTTTTAAACAACTTTTATAAGTAGGAACAGTTTTTCGTAAATATACAAAATGTAGTTTTTGGCATTGAATCAAATTAATAATACCAGGACAGTATAAACAAATTAGACCTTTCCCTTTTAGATAATCCAATTGTGATAGCCAATTTTCAACTTAAAAAAACAAATTCCTTGAAATAGTGTACGGTAAAATATTGATATATAAGAAAAGGCATTTTTATGTGCCTAAAACATATTTCAAACTTTAAAATAAAAAATATGTTTTACAACTTTTATAGAAGATTATTACGAAATATTAATAGCATATATTAAAACCAAAAATAACCACACAAGTCCTCACTTATTTTCAGTGCACTTTCTATTTATGTGTATGAAAACCGAATATTTGACATCAGATGGGAGAATGAGATTTCAAAACCATTCACAAATCGTCAAAATCAAATTATCTGGCTGCCATACTCCGGGAAATGAAAAGAATGTCTATCTGACACACCTGCAAAGTATGCTAAACTTTTTATTCCTTCCGCATGTTTTTGTAAATTGTCAATATTTAGCGGAATATTTTCTGAAAGTTTCCCAGAGAAGATAAAATATATGCTTTAAATACAACCGCGAAATTTATTTTCAAAATTTCAAGCTACCTTGGTAAGTAAATGTGCATTTACCTTGGAACTCACGAGATATGGACAGAAGGTCGGGAACAAAAATGGATATATAGGTATTTACAGAGTTTATGCATAATAAAGCTTAAGTATTTACATCGTTTAGCTAAATTATTATGTGGATACTGTGTATCTTTCTTTTTGACCCTTTATTAAACTGAAAGTTATTTAAAGTAGACATATTAGACATGGTCAATAATTTTCTAATCCACTGAATAAAAGGTTGATTCGATGGACGCCTGTTTCTTGCAAGAAAATGTTTTGTTTTCTAGCAGTTCCACAAGGCAAGCCTTACTGAATTTATTTTAATTTCTTTTTCTTTCTGTATCAGTTTAATATAGCAATATACCTATTAAAACGAAAATTTGTTTTAATAGGTATATTGAAATGAGAATGCCAAAAATGAAAAGCCAAGAAAGCCATCTTAGAGCCAAAAATGAAAATTACTGCAAGGTTACAAATAGCTTAATACACTATTACAAAGTTTATAAACTTTAAGAAATGTGCAAAGAAATCAAGCCAGAAAACAAATCAATTAATAAATTTTTTAACTTTAAATATATTTTTTGAGACGTATTATCTAAAAAAAATAAATATTTATATAATTCTAGATATATTTGTTATTTATTTTATTTTATTTTATTTATAAATCATTTCGATTAATTATAGCTTATTTTAATGTCAGGAAATAAACTTGTTGTAATTTTCAAATTGCAGCAGAAATATTTTAGAAGAAAAAATATTCTTTTCGTAGCAAAAATTTCGCTTCATAAATAATTGAAACATTATATATTAAGCCAAGCTTTAAATAATTATTTTAAACAAAATTGAACAACTTAGAACTATACATTACATTAGAAGTAACATTACATAGAACTATATGCAAAACTAGTAATAGAGACTTTTTTATTTTATTTTCATATTTTTTGAATTTACTAAAGCCTTTGTTATTTTTTACCTAAACAGTAATTTTTTTTCACTTTAAAAGGCGGGAATTCTCCAAGTAAATATTCACGAATGCAGAATCTGAGAATTTTATTTATGAAATAGAGACTATTCGACTAGCCGATTCTAGCCGAACTATTGCCGTTCCTTTAACTGAGTTTCATGCTAAAAAACTGTATTTTTGTATCTGTAAATGCTTTTAAAGCTTGTTGTTGTTTTGTTTTTCATCGTATAATACTTTAATGTGTTGATAACTAAATATAGATATTGCAAAAGAACTAGGGGTGAATAAAAATATATTTTAGATGTAGGGATGCACCGAATATTCGGTTGGTATTCGGTATTCTGCCTGTTCGGCAGATAAACCGAATATTCGGTTCGGCCGAATACTTTAAAATTCGGCAACCGAATAGTGAACAAATTTAACTATTCACCAATTGGTAAACAAATACATATTTTTATTTGTTTACCAATTGGTGAATAGTATAGAAAAATATAGTATAGTACCATAGTACTAAATTAATTAAAGTTGTTACTTCCTAATACCACAATCAAATTAGTTTTAATGTAAGAGAAAACACTCAGATGTTAAATTTAAATTTCGCTGCTTTTCAATTTTTCTTAAATCTTATTACCTTACATTCACCGTACTATTACTAACTCATTTAAATTTGAAATAGTAACGAGGAAAAAAACTCGTAATATTAAGTGTTCATAAATATCTAGAGTCAATTAGCTGCTAATTTTTTAAATAAAATATGCAGGTAAAAAAAAATTACCACCATTTCAATGTTTAAAACAGTTATTAATAATGTATAAAGGAAACTCTTGGATAATAAATATTGCAGCATTTTAATTTCTGAAGATTTACTCCATATGAAATATTAAACATTTTTTAAAAACAAACTATTTAATTTAATCATCGCAACCTAATTTTAATAATATTTTAAATAAGTTTAATATTTTTAACCGAATATTCGGTATTCGTTAATCGGCAAAATATGATATTCGATGCATCCCTATTTAGGTGTATCCTCCATAATGCAATATACTTGGGATTGTTTGCAAATATAATTCATGTGTTAAACGTATGAAGCGCAAGGATTTTCTTATCAATATAGAGGACCTACTGGATAGACTGCCCAACGCTGAAAAAGTGCAACCGTTGACATCGATTCGTATAACTACCAAAAACATGGCGGTCGATCGAATAGCCCACCTGGCGTCAAAGAGCTGAAGACGTTTTCTGACACAGCTGGCTGTGCGGCTACGTAGTTATCTGTTTCAGAAAACTTTTGTAACTGTGTCCTGTCTCAAAATCCAATTTTTATTATTTCAAGAAAAATCAGAGTCATTGGAACTTCGCGAGTTTTCATCGTACAAACTTCACTCAGATCACATTTTAAAGCGCCTTTAAAAAATCACGATGAAAATTTTCTTGCACTATTTCGATACAACGAATGCTTTTGAGACAATATCATCTGCAACATCAAAGGGAAGTTCTGTACAGAATAGATAGCACAGATCGCTCGCCGCTGCCACCGTTTACTTTAAGGTTTGTCTGTTTGTTTTTTCGTTTGTGTTGGGATAGAGCTTGAGCACTGTGCTAGATAAATATCCTGTTAACACAGTGATTCCCAACGGGGTCCAGGTGGACCCCTTGGGGGGTCTATGAAGCTTTTAAAGGCAGCTGGCTGTGCCCGGCGGCACAGCCAGCTGCGTCAAAAAAGGGTATCTAGATCTGTGGCACGCGATGAACGTTTCGATCGTCCGCCATCTTGTTGGTAGTTAAGTCGAGCGATGGCAACGGCTGCCCTTTTTTTCAGCATTGGGCAATCTGTCCAGCTGTTCTCGCATTCTTCCATTTTCCAGCAGATGTCAGTTCTGTTAAAAATAATCGGGACAATTTTTTTACGGGAAATGATGTGCTAAAAAGTAAAGGACTCTCGTGGAGCTATGTCACCTGCAACAAGGAAATCAAATCTATTCTTCGTGACTAGCAACAGTCAAAACGTCAGAGTTTGGTGTTCCCAGATCGGGAACGCTGCGCGTTAAAGGGTTAAAAGATTTTTTAAGGAATATAATTGATAGAAAATAATATCCGTTTTACTATGTATAAAGAGAATACAGATTTTCATTTGTGGTGTAATTCACACACCTAAAGCAGAGGTTGGTCTGCAATTCTGCTGAAATTAATACAACATAGCTAGTGTTACACGCAGGCAAAATATCACTAAAACGTTTTAAGCCTTGCATTTCACGGCTTCAATTTTTAACATTAATGTGATCAGTGTTGCTGAACAACTTTGTATTCACCTTTTTCCCGCTCTCTCGAACCGTTTTTTTAGAAACGCTAACTCCAAATTTAACCAATCATTAACATTCAGAAATTATTGGAGAACGGATTTTAGCGGGCACACTGAATGTGTTACAATTACGTATAATTCTGCAAAACTAAAAGTGGTTTGATAAAATGTAGTTTTTTTTTTATTATTGAACTATCCTTTAACTACTCGCATTGTGGATTAAGGTATTAAAACAATGAGGGGGGTCTATTGAAAAAACAAAGTCTTTCAAGGGGTGTCTAATTAGTAAAATGTTTGGGAATCCCTGCGTTAACTGATACGCACATTTGGAAATACCACTTAAAATAATCACCTCTACCAATATTCAGAACAAATCTTGTATTTATGTACGTACTCTATATTCAACACATCTTACTGTACACTTTTTCGGATTCAATATTCTGAGTATATTTGAAAATCCTCAGAAGCATACAAATGTGAAAATTTTGTTTTAAAGTTCAGCTTTGCATTCGCATTTCAAAGTATTTCTGATAATGGGCTTTGCCCCATTTCAATTTCTTAAATAGAAATAACTCAGTCTTGCGCAGGAAAGGATCTGCGATATGGAACTTAGATTTATTGTGCTTTTTTGCACTCATGTCATCTGTCATTTCCCAGAACCTTTTAACAAAGTCTTATCTGGACCCGAGTGAAAAAAAAAAAATATCGAATTTCTTTCCGTCATATTTCGGGCGTTATCTCAAAAATATTCCTTAACCTCCATAGTATTTTGATATCCAAGCGGAATATCGAAAAAAAACCGCTGTATCGGAAATCGTTTCAAATTTTAGAAGAAAATTACAGTAAAAACAGGCTTCAGTATTGTGCGGCCGTGTTTTTATTTTAAGACGTTTCTTTTATCGTGGTTTTATTCTATTCGAAATCATTTTATGGTGTCAAAATAGTCACTTTAAAATGCAAAGCTAAAATTACCTAGATTTACTGGAATCAAACAAGAAATATTTAAGAAAAAAAAGATTTAAAGAAAACATTATCTTACCATTTTTTCTTTAAATCTCGCACTATATTAAAAAATTATGAAATCGATAATTGGGTATTATTATTTTATAAATAAACTACTTGTTTTTAAAAACATCCACTTGAATAAAATTACTTACATATATGTTGATTCACGGGTAAAATGATATTTTTAATTATAGTCATTGTTTTATTAATATAAAAAACAATGAAACAAGTCTATAAGTCTAAAGTAAATAAAAAACTTTGTAAAAAACACACATAAGATGTTATAGGTAAAAAGATACGCACGTTTCGACCAAAAATTGTTTTGGCCTTCATCAGTCCAAGCCCTTCGTCGCAAGGAACACAGGGAACTGAAAAGAGATAAACAAGCAAGATGTTGCCACAAGGGGCAAAGAAAAGTCGAACAAAACCACGGAGAGGGGAGAAAGAAAAAAAAATTAAAATATGGGATAAAAAGGAAAGAAGCACAAAAAATACAGAAATAAAAAATGAATTAATAAATTAAATTAAAAAATAATAATGATAATAAAAAAAGGAACACACGAAAACAAACACACACACACAAAAAAGAGAAAACAGAACAAACAAAATAACAAAAAACAAATAGAACACTTTTTTTTAATTAAAAACCACGAACAGGACAGCACAATATATATATAAATAATTTTTTTTATTTTTATTTTTATTTTTATTATTCTTATTATTTTTTATAAATAAAAACGTAAAGGAAAGACAGTAACACACGTACACACACATTTAAAAAAAGGGGGGCGGGGAGCAAACAAAATAAAAGAATAGAGGGGGAAAGGGAACGAAAGAAAAAGAAAAAAGGGGGAGGGGGGGAGTAGACGAAGAAAGTGAAAAGAACCTTACAACAGCAACTTCCAAGCAGAATGAACGAAAGGAACGGAAGAACCATCGTTCACAAGACGTTCTAAGTGCTGGGTAATGGAAAAACCTTCCAAAAAATCCAGATGGGACAAAGACTGAGGAGTGCACAAAGCCTTAGAAAACTGAAAACGATGATTGGAATTCCAACAATGTGAGGCAATAGAAGATTTGGAAAGTTCGTGCTTAGAAACATATCTCTCATGCTCTTTGAGCCTAAATTTGAGAGCTCTTCTGGTCTGACCAATATAGCCCAAATCACAAGATCCACAAGGAATATAATAAACACCCCAACGGTTCTCAGTAGGAATAGGATCTTTAATGGAAGAAAATTTATGTTTATTAACAGGTTTAAAAATGACTTTGAAACCGAAATTTTTGAGAAGTTTAGAAATTTTGTAGCATAAAGGTGAAAAGAAAGGTAGTACAATTAATTCGTTGTGAAAATTAATAGTATTAGTAGAAGTATTAGGCTTATTAAATTTAAAAACAGCTTTATCAATAATAGACGGGCTAAAACCACGAGAAACAGCTAAGGATTTTAAGTAACTAATTTCATTATTAAGAGATGAAGAATCAGAGCAAATTTTGATAGCACGAAACACATAAGTGTAAAAAGCAGAAAGTTTTTGCTCGTAAGGATGATTAGATAGGGCATGAGGAGGTAAGGATATGGAAAAGGGTTTGCGGAAAACAGAAGTAGAAAAACCGTCAGGATTCCTAGAAACAAGAACATCCAAAAAAGGTAAGAATTGTTGCACTCCTCTTCTAGAGTAAATTGGATACACGGATCAACAGAATTAACAATCAAAAGTAAATTAGAAATATCACAATTGGAATCCACTAGAACGAAAGTATCGTCAACATATCTGACCCAGCACGGAAAATTAAAGACCTTGAAGAGCTTCTCTTCAAAATAATGCATATAAATATCACATAAGAGAGGTGAGAGAGAATTACCCATAGCAAGACCCTCGGTTTGTTTATAGAAAGAGCCATTAAAAATGAAAGCAGTTTGTTTAATACAAACGCTTACTAAAGCTATAAACTCCTTAATCTCAATAGAAGAATAATGAAACTCGCGTAAACGCTTTTCCAAACAGTCAATCGCACCTTGGATAGGAACATTAGTAAATAAAGATTTAACATCAAGAGAAAGCATTTTACAATTAGTAGGAGAAAGAAGTTTAACTTTGTTAACGAAATCATAAGAGTTTTTAACAGTGTGGGTATTACTAGCAGTCAAAGGTGAAAGAGTATGCGAGAGGAAACGTGCAAGGTTATAAGAAGCAGTACCAATGTTAGAAACAATGGGGCGAAAGGCAAGAGAAGGTTTATGAATTTTAGGAAGGGCATAGAAACGAGCACAGTTAGCAATAGAAGGAATAACAAAACGTTTAGTTTGAGCATTTAAGATTACAGAGGACTTCACAGTGTGTTTAATTTCAGAAAGGTGACTGTTAGTAGGATCAGAATTTAATTTAGTGTATGGACCAGTGGTTAGCATGTTATTAATACTATCAACATAAGAAGATTTATCAAGTAACAGTCTGGCCGCCTTTATCAGCTTTAGTAATGAGTAAATTAGGGTTAGAATTAAGTTCTTTGAGAGCAGTTTTTTGAGAACGAGAAAGGTTAGATTTGGCATGCATATTATTCTAAGAGATAGTATTAGCAATAAGATGTCGCAAAGTATCAAGTTGGTTAGAAGAGAGTTTACTATTTTTAAAGGAGTTTTCCATAGGAGCAATAAGTTTGGAAACCGAAACGTTACTAACACGAGAAAAATTCAAACCTAAACTAAGAGCATCTCTCTGAGAATCAGTTAAAACATGCGAAGACAAATTAACAACAGTGTCCTGAACAAGAGGACTGACAGAACCGAGGGAAGACCTAACCGGAAGAAGAGCTTGGAATTTCTTATCCAAAGCAGCTCTGTGAGAAATAGAACGTTGTTCAGCATAAGCGAAATTCCGTTTTTCCCAGTTAGCAAACGCAGGGTAAGACTTACTCAAAAGCAAATGGAGATCATAAAGATCAGATTCAAGAATCGAAACTTTATAACGAACATCCTGAATAAAAGCCCGTAAAACCGCCCGCTTAGACCTACCTACCTATTCAGAGCCTTATCAACACGAGAAGAACCGTGAATATTGCACTTAATGTCAATGAACTTAGGAATGACATTACTGCGTTTGCATCGAACAAGAAAAGCTTACCATATTTTAATTTTTTTTTCTCCCCTGTCCGTGGTTTTGTTCGACTTTTCTTTGCCCCTTGTGGCAACATCTTGCTTGTTTATCTCTTTTCAGTTCCCTGTGTTCCTTGCGACGAAGGGCTTGGACTGATGAAGGCCAAAACAATTTTTGGTCGAAACGTGCGTATCTTTTTACCTATAACATCTTATGTGTGTTTTTTACAAAGTTTTTTATTTACTTTATTGTTTAACACCAGTGTTTTGAGTGTTTTTTCCGAAGTCTATAAGTCTATTTTTGCGTATCGAATATAAATTAAAAAAATAAATCAAACCGATAAAAAAATATGGAAGGTAGACAAAGTAAAAATGGGAAAACAATTCCTGAAATAAGACTTGATTTCATGCATAACAAATTGTTTTTGAAGAGCTATGAATAACTTAATAAAATTAAGTAACTTTTATATAAAAGTTGGGTTTTTAAATATTTTTCATACAAGTGCGCAATTTCGATATGGTATTTATGTGATATACAGAAACTTTTTTTTCGGTTACTTAGAATTATTTTAACTTATGCGACAACTGCTAAATATTTTAATACAATTCAGCCTTTAATTATTCATAAACCACAGTAAAACTTAAGAAATTATCAATACTCACAAGATAGCTCATAAATTTCCTGACTGTTTGATTACGGAATAAAAACTTTATATAAAAAAGTAAGGCTTTATACATGAAACGAAATAATAACTATAAATTCTGATAATCTTTTCTTATGGAAATATGCTGCCCATAAATTCATAAGAAACATAATTCTTAGTCTAGTGCGTTCTCTCAGATTTGCGTACAAACTATGAATAACAAGTGGCTGTTATTTTTCCAGACAAGGCATGTTATCATTTTTGACGTGAATTACTGTTATTTCAAATTTAATAAAAAGTTTTGAATGAAGAAAGTACTTTAATTTTTATATATTGCAAAGTACGTTTATATATATATCTCAGAATAACAATTTCCCGCAAGATCTACACGGGGTGTTCACTGCGATAAATTATAAAATATACGTAACAAAATCTTTTAACAATAAAAAAAACCTCGTTTCAAGCGCTATGTTCGTTCGTTATATTTCAAATGGTAGCGACTAGATTATATGGTGGGTAAAGCACCGTACTACTGTTTCGGGTTCGCCGGGGTTCGATCCCCGATTGGGCGTGGTTGTCGTTTGTCCGTCCCTTCATAGGGGGTTGGTCCACCTACTAGGTGCCCCCATAATAAAGTGGCCAACAATTCCGGCCAGTTGTGTCCAAAGCCTTCCAAGGCAGCGGCTTGTCATTGGAAAAATAATTTCAAATGCAGTTTTTTATTACTAAATTCTCTACGAGTTAATATGATGTTTGCTTCAAACGCCGATGATTTCTAATGAAAACAGCCTGAGAAAATTATTGCATATCCATTGCTCATATAAACTCTCCTGTATGTAGCTAACACACTATAAAGCAAATAAAATTTTAACGTATTCACGTTTAGGATAATTTTACTGAGTCCGCTGAGTCTCATTTTCAATGACTTACTCAGCAATTTGATAAAAATATAATACTTCTATGAGAGAAGAAAAAACCGCGGTAAATCATGCGTATATCATTTAATCCTATTGGTCAATAATTGAGTTTACTAGGTTTTCGAACTTTGCTTTTAAAGGGTTTCTTTCGTGTCTGTGAATAAAATATATTTTTTCGTTTCCTATTTATATTTCCACTTTTTTCTCAAGCATTTCCTTTTAGAAACTTTAATAACTTTTTTATAAATACAGAAAATGTCAGAATATTCTTATCCTTCCAAAATCGCTATTTTATTTAGGATATAATAAACAATTATTCATTGGTTTTCAGTGGCATTATGGCGAAATATTGGAAACTCCAGTGTTACTTTTAAAGTATCGAATCTATCTATATATGATCTAACAGTAAACCGATCTTTTCATGTTAATTTTTAATAAAACTTGACACTAGATATCGCATCGAAAATATATCAGTTAGAATGACATTTCTCGGATGAACTCATAAACTGAATTAGATTTAAGAAATTTGTGGTATACTACTCTGTATGTTTCGTCTTATTTAAAAGTACAGCTAAAAAAACTATAGAAAAATTAAATCTACAATTTACATAGAAAAACTCAGCCAGATCTCTGAAAAGTTAATTTTAGCATGTTAGTTCGAATTTTGTTACATTCGAGCAGTCTAATTTAACGTGATTTCTCGAAATATAAAGGCAAAATGTTTATTGACTAAAACAAAATTATTTTAAGCATCTGTTAACCTCCAAAAACTTGTTAATTTAAATCCGTAGTTAAATTAGTACCGATAACAATCTGACTGTCTCTAATCGATGTTAAATATTGACAACAAAGGGATTACACGTCCGACGTGATTTCCATTTTCCAGCAAATTCATTTTACTTTTTCCTATTATTCTAGGAAAAAAGAATACTGTAAAACACACAATCACAGTGTTTTTCTTCGCATGCAGAAGTTTTTAAATAGAGAAATAAGAGAAATTTTGTGCATTACATCTTGTGTCAAAATAAACAGATTCCTTATTTTTGCGAATCGCAATTTTTATTGAGCAGTGCTTGGTGATATTTAAATCTTTTATTGCGTGAAAACATGTTCTTTACTCTCTGAACAAAAAGTATAAGTAAAAAAATGCATGAATAGGAAAGCACCATATGAATTTGTACTAGAGTTTTTATTTAAGATATTTTTTAAAATTTGAATACTGTTTTTAAGAATTGTAAGTGTCGATTAGGTCAGTGATATACTCGTATTTTATCAGTGTATAAGATTTTCAAGTAGATTATTAATTTAAACTTATTTCCAGACGATTTCCTCCTTGGAGAAAATATTATTATCACTGTTACAGGAATTATTCATAAGAAATCTAGCAGAATTTTAAGCAAACTATTTGTGTACAGTTTCTTCTACTTCTTTTTGGAGTGTCTGTGTGTATATTTGTGTGTGTGTGTGTGTGGGGGGGGGGGGGGTAAGAGTTGTAAGAATTTAAAAATTTCCATAAATAAAACTATTTAAAGGAATCGAAGTGTGAAATAAGCTGATTCTGACAGAAAAAATGTTAGTTAAAATATTCCTACAAATTAAAATTTAAAAATGATTTTTTATGGTAAATTCTAATATACTATGGCATATTCAGATTTTTATGAATTGAAAAATCTTATGTGGATACCACATGACTTCCTTGAACGTCTATTAAATCATAAATATATTTTGAGCACCTCATCTAAATCTATTTCATTTTTAAAAAACACAGTACTGTAATAATACTAAGGTTTAGGGATTATTAGCCATGTAAACATACTGGTAAAATGACTTGTCACTTCATTTAATATTTGGTGCTTCCACCTCTTGTTTTGTACACAGCATTTACTTGCCCTTGTTTCTGATTTCAAGGTTAATTCTTTCGTAATTTGTGGAGTCTGATTTTCCTATTTTTCTAAAAAATCCGCTTCAATTTCTTTAATCACGGCTGGTAATGTTCTTGGATCTATGACCTCTTGATGCAGAAGCTTTTGTGCTACCTTCTGTTAAATATATTTCATATATCCTTATTACCCTTCTATTTTATATTTTAAGTTGATTTGAAATGTCAAATACTTTTACACCATTTTTTCGCATAGACATAAACTGCCGTCTTTTAAACTCACTAATAACTTTCGTTGGTGACATTTGAAAACGAAAACAACCAATTTTACAAAGTTCAATTAATCTTAAAAATGAACATTAGAGTCGTTTACTTTGATATTTACTTTTTGAGAGTGATTGGAGAATGTTTTTTATAATTACAATTTAAGGGGGGAGGGGGGGGGAAGAATCATAAAAAGTGGTAGGTGAGAAGTCATTTGGCCACAGTGTGTATTTGAGACATCGCAAAACTGGGTTCAGTTTTAGTTTTATTTTTGGCACTTAATTTGACATTAAGTTCGCCGAACGCCGACAAGCTTGAGATAGTTTGCGATATTTTGCTCATAGCTGAAATAGTGATTGACAATAGACTTTTAATGAATTGAAAGCATCCATAGATCTTAATGTATTGAAAGTCTTTTGGGTAGCTCTGTTAATAAATTATCGAGTCGTTTGTAATAAAAATATAGGTACAATTGGATGTTACAATAAATACAAAATCTCAGTACTCTACGGTTAAAGGTTTAGAGTTATGCGAAATACATAATTATTTTTGGCACAAAACTTGGTGATATTTCGGAAAAACTCACCAAGGTCGATGACAGTTGGGGAAATTTTGAGCATGGCCAAACAATGACTGACCGTAGCCATAATATATTGATGATGTCCATAGACCTTAATTAATTGAAATTCTTTTGAGTGACCCAGTAAATAAACGATCCTGTAGATTGGAAAAAATTGAGGTACACTACTAGATGATATAACAATCCATTTATATAAAATTTCAAAATTCTACCACCAAATGTTTTTTTGAAATATGCGAGTTACATATATACATGCGAACGTACTGAAGTTAGGAAGAAAAATAGTTAAAATGGACTTGCTGTTGGTCAAAATGGATCGTGCATTCAATTTGTCAAAGTAAATTTAAAGATAGTTAAATTCGATTTTTCCATTGAAATCTGAGTACTGAAATTTTTTGTGATCACATTACTTCCTTTTACTTCGTGAAAGGAAGTAATAATAATTATAATAATTATCTGTACACTAAAAAGTATTTGAAACGCTTATAAATCTTTAAAAAGAAATTTTAATGTTTTCTATTTACTTTAAATCATTTTAATGATTTCAATTTTTCTGGAACAGATTTTCCCTTTCTAAGTGCAGAACAGGAGAAAGTTAAGTCTAGTAATAATTTACAAAATATTTCAACAGTTTATAAATTTGTAGTACCGGTAGGGTGCATTCCTTTCGTTTTAGAATAACACATCAGTGCAGGCAGCATCTTGTGTTGTGTCACACTACTGTTTGCTTAAAATTAATCATTTCTATTTTTTATTCAGTTGACATTTTTATTGAAATTTCATATTTTATTTTGATTGATGTACATACAATTGATGTAACATTCAAGCATGCCTCTAAATAGTAGATTCTCCGAGTGGCGTGTAGTAACTTCAAACTAAAATAAATAAATAAGTGAGTGTAATGATTGCTGAAAATTGAAATTTTTTTTACAAAATAACTCTTCAAAGAAACATATAGTTCAAGTCTTTATTCAGGGTTTCTACAAAAGAATTTCACTAGAAAGAAAAGAATTTCACTACAGAAGATTTTCACTTTTCATTTCTACAGAAAGAATTCCCTACTTTCGAAAACTAAAATTACAATAATAAGAACGCCGTAATTTTTTGACATATTGATTAAAAATAACATTTTAGAGTTTTGTTTTGTTCTGTCAGGCGAGGACAGCTCGCGTCACTGAATGCGTCGATTTGAGTTACATACACATTTTATAGTTTATAAAACTATAACCATTCAATATGACTCCTTCCAGACAACAAGGTCGTATTCGAGGTTAGGGACAGGAGTTCAATACCTACCCCGCCCATGTATTTCCAAAGTAATAACCGATATCAGTGGCTTTACTTGTTTAATAGAGCTGATTTCGCATTGGAATGCGTAAATAATGAGTCTGAAAATTTTTGGAATGCTTGAACCGCAATTGGCATTGATATCTGTTGGTTGTTCATAATGAGCAAGTTCTGTAAAAAATAACTACTGCACAACGTCACAGAACATTGTGATGTAATTTTAATTTTGAACCAAAGCATTCTGTTTTAATATTACAACCCACTGTGCAGCCTGGTGGGACGCAATATCACAACAGCTTATTGCGCTGCTAAGTAGTTAAAACAGCGCGTAAGTTGCGCTGTAGTAAAGTGCCCTGCAGTTAAAGTGTAATTCGTATTAAATCCCTTATGTGAATGTACAAAACAGTGTTGTGAAATTACAAGAATTAGAACGAAAATGTGCACAACTCCGATTTGGAACAGAACTATTTTAACTTTTACATTAATCTCAAGAAACGACGACAAACACGACACTCTTATGCTTGCGACAAGACAAACCTTCAAGCTCCTCGTTAGTCAATTGACAGCTTTATATTCTCAATCACGATGTCATACTTGTGTGGGTTGATTGTTTCGTACCGAGAATAACATCGCATTTAACGTTTCTTCTCTTTCTTTTCCTTTAATATTTATTAGAACGATCGATTTAAATGAACTTCGTCGTTTTATTTTTCTCTCTACTTTAATGTATTATAATCTGGTGCTGAGTATCTACAAGCCATGTAATAAATAATATTCGGACAATGCAAAGCTACAAGAATGCAATAAAATAAATTGTTAAAAGATGCACTCTCCCTTTAGTAAATAGTTACAAATTACACAATAAATTATACACAGTTCATAAAGCAAATTTTGAGACAGACCTTGTCTGCCTCTTCCCCGCAGTATATGTGTTTTGCATTCTGTTAAGGTAAACCTACATGAGAGGTTTCCCTTAATAGAATGAAAGAATGAATGAAGAGCAGAATGCCAACGGCGGGTGCATTAGGTGGAGGGCATTTTATGGGGTATTCACATTGCATCTGGAGTAAACAGCTCCAAACTCCATGCGTTAGATCGACAGCCGCGTGACAGGCCAGAACCCTAGACCTACCCACTGCAGCCATGTACCATGTTCAGTGTCCTATCTAATCGGTTGTGACGGGTCCCTCTTCCCCCTAATATGGCTACCACTGCGCCAGAATTGCGAATCTGCATTTTCTTAGTTTTGAGAAAAATGCCTTCAAAGTTCCGTTGCTTCAGTAGCTTATGTAGATACGCAAAACACAATAGGAAATTTTCACTCAAACTATTTGTAATTAGGATTTGAGGCTTTGGAATATTATGCAGCATTAATTAGATACACCGAAAATGCAACCAAGTAAAAATCGCCAACCATGCAGATTCGCGTTTTTGGCGTGGTGGTAGCGATATCGTATCTATATTTCATAAACGTGGAAAAAAAACTGTATCATAAATATTTTTAAAAATTAAAACATCAGTATCCGACAGGGTTTTAAGACCAAATTGAACTGAGATTTTTTATGATTAATTATTTAAAACGTTCTATATTTTAATATATTCTTCAATTAACTCGAAATTTTAAAATTTCCAAATACTGTTAGGAAGTTTCTTTACTAGTTGAAAAACAAGGTTGAAAAACGACTTTTTTTTAAGAAATCAAACGAAATTCTGCTGCGTTTAATATTATTAGCTCAAATATCTGCACCGATATCACATGGATCTAATAGTGCATTAAATACAGTAAGAGTAACAAAATTTGAGCTTATTACACTTGTGATGTTGCAAAATAAGTATACGAATTGAAACGAAAATGCTTTGTTGCTTACTGCACATGTGCACATGGGGTGCAGAAATTGCAGCAATTCTTATATATTTTTGCAACAAATTTTTACAGAGTGTACCATTTCATAAAATTTAAATGTTATTTTCTAACTTTCTCAAAACATTTTAAATTTTAGAATTGTGTCTCTCAATGTTTGAAAGAATCTTTCCTAAGCCATCAGTTATGCATTTCTTTCAGAAATTTTCATGATAATTCATTCGTTTCTCCATATTACAAATTACCGAATTCTTACAGAAATATATAACTGTGTATACCACAGTCAAAATTTAATTTCTCTAAAGTCATACATAATCTTATATTAAATTTCAGAGGATATTATAAGCAAAAAAAAATGTGCAAACATTTGAATTTTTTATAAGAAATGTTTATAACTTCCTCAACATACACGACAGTTTTTCGAAAATACATGCAATCATTGCACATTATCTAGAAAAATATTTTGTAAACCCACAAATCATTTTTATCTTCCTATGATACAGAGTGAGTAAAAATATTTTTTTTCAATATGTTGCAAGTCTCCCTAAAGCTAAAGCTCGAAAGTTTACTCAAGAGTGAAAAATTCAAGCTTCTCTTTAAAATTTCTAAAAAAGAAGAGAACACTTTATCAAGTACGTTTTAGAAATTATAAAAGTCTTAATCCTAAAGTTTAGAGTGGAGAACTGTATTGTGAAAATATATTATATAGGTTCTTGTGCAGATTGTTTTTTTATTTTAAGATTTCTAAGTCAGATAATAATTTTGACCCTGGCAATTTATAAAATCTTGCAGATTCACGTTTGAAATCTTTTCATGAGTAACGCTGTTAAAATCTGTAAATATATATCAGTAATTATCAATTTGAAAATATTAAACGGTTTTTTTCTTCTTGGTTTATTTTTTTTTGGGGGGGAGGGGGTATTTATCATCCTACATGATCGTATTCATAGACTAACCAGGCCCAGTTAGTATTTTCTCTGCTCAAAACTGGAGAACGTGATGCAAATGCATCGATATATACAAGAGCAACTTGATATACTGTATTAATAGACCCAACGTCAAAAAAGTACAGCCGATTTCATTGCTCGATTTAACTACCATGAACATGGCGATTGAACATGGCCCCAGAGATAAAGAACTTTTTTTGGTTGCGCACACTCCACTGAGTCAAAATCAGTTTAGTAACTGACATACAAACACACATTTTGTATTTTGTTCTATTTTTGTAGAATGTAGCAGTGCCATCTCCGTTCAAAAACTAGTGAGCCTGCATAATGTTTTAAGGTGTCTCTATGTCGTAACGCTGATGTAAGATACAAATGCACCACAAATTTATTACTTTCCGAACATGTACCATGTAAGGAAAGTATTGTAATCATGAAAAAAATCGACTTTTATATTTTGATGTATTTGCCCTTTTGAGGTCTTCTGAAATCATTTATGCTGTTTTTACAGCGATATATGTATGTGCGCGTGTGTGTATGGGAGTGAACATGATAATTCCCCAAAGCGTTTCACTCAATCGTGCTCATATATGGCATGTGAGCATACATCATGTGAGCATACATCATCATGTGAGCATACATCATGTGAGCATGGCATGTGAGCAAACATCATACATGCCGTCGCAATAACGGTATTGATTTTAGTGTGTATAGGATTCATAGTCTTTTTACAGAGCTTCGAAAAATATTTCTTTTACATTATGGCCTATGGACGGAAATTCTTAAAAGTACGCTATCGCTTAAACGGCGCATTGGATTGAGCTCAAATTGGACATGTGTATAAAAGGTCACGGTGACATGATCTGCATAGATTTTGTGTGTTAGAGTCTAAATGGTGCATTCGAATAAGTTCAAATTGTGTATGTAAATTATAGGTCGCCATCACACGACCTGCATTGATTTTGGTGTGCGCGCGGCTTATAGTTCATTTACAGAGCTACAAAAAGGAATTCTTATACATTATGGCCTATATACTCAAATTATTTAATGTGCTCTAACGCCTAAGCGCTGCATTCGATTGAGTTGAATAAAAATTATTTAAATACTTTGTGAAGATCAAATTTTCTGAAAGTCAATGGAGTCACTCAATTTTTTTATTTTATTTTATTTTTTTAGTTTTTTAGTTTTGACAGCGATAAATATTACTAAATCTGATAGTAGTTGTATTTTGACAGGTAGCTTATATTTCGCAGTACTTCATTATCTGCAGGTTTCTGCGTTTAATTAGTGTAGAAAAAAAATTACGTACGTGTTCTTCATTCACTTATAATTAACCCTTTTCGGAATAAATCATATATAACACATATACCTCCTTTCTATGTGTATACTATTTACTTCATTAGCACATGATAAAAAGAACAATGCGTAGCATAACTAATGAAACATTTCCTGTTTGAATGCATTTGTAGCTTTAATATGTAATCGATCTGACGAATTTTCAAATAATTATAATGATCCACTAATGATACAAGCGCTCCTATTAAACATTTTCGCACGCGTTTTGAATAAATCATTAAGGAAAATAAACTTATTCTCGTGATACTTTTAACTCCCGTGCATATTAATTAAAATGAATGAATGTATACCTATGTATTTCAAATCCCCAGAGTTTGAGTTGAGAAGTACAAGTTTTGGAAAATTATTAAAGTTGTTTAATCCTATAGCGGGGTATTGCATGGCAAATAAAGCTTCAAAATTGTTTCAAAAAAGCAAAATAAAAGAAGTTTAGTTAATATTTTAAAATTTTTATTCAATATATTTCTCTATGAATTAGTTTTAGTTTAGTAGTGACCTCATTTACCGTTTACATTAATTTAAATAAGACTGCTTCACTTGCATTCATTTAAATAAAAAATTAACCCTATATTATAAATCAAAATATATCGTATGCTATTAAGGCAAGTATGACGTTTATACTCAATTTGTTTTAAAAAGTTGCAAGCTCATAATGCATGAATACATGAAGGAACGCATGTTGTAGTTGTTCATTCTCTTACTTGTCAAATGTAATACCTTCGTTTTGCTTTAACAAATACGCAAAATAAAAAGAATGTGCAGGTTTGATGCTCAATGCTTCCTAAGTATTCTCTGATTTATAGAGAGTTTTTTAATTTAACATTCTTCATAGAGAATGTATGACACTGATATATTTTTGCATGTCAAATAATGTAAATGTGTATAGTACTATAGTACGTCTGATTAGCAGGCCAAATTTCCACAAGATTCTGAATAAAAACTCTCATTATATTCTGCATACTACTTCATTACAATTCGACATTTTCTGAAGGTTAACTATGCTATTTTGTTGAATGATATTTTCACTTTTGAAACCCGCCGGGCCAACTAACCTTCTTAGTCTTGAGCTTTGTGTTATCTGGCAGGGTTATTTATTATAAATCCGAAGCCTACAATAAATTGTCTGCAACAGGCTGAAATATGTAGCTTTTATGACTTTAAAATTGACGACTACTTAGGGTGTGTCTAAATAGTTTATTTATTCATGTCAGACAGAAATTACTATTTAATAATAATGATAATAATAATAGCAACGAAATAATTAAATACGTACTAAAGTTTTATGTTCAAATACATATTTTATACAATACCTCCAAATCACTGTAATAATTTGTTCATGATGTTGCATTCGTATTTCTAATACTTCAATTTCACATTCTGAAGTAGTTATTTCATGTTTAGAAAATGCACGGTTTTTAGGTATACTTTACTAATTTTAAAATGGCTTTTTTACTGAATGCGCATAGCCAAGGAATACTTTCGATTTGTGAAACTTCTATAAAATAGGGAGAGTGCTCCAGATTATTTTTCCTTTTATAATCTAGAATATTTCTCTCGTTATCGTTAATGCATTGCATTATTTCGTTACTTACTTTTGTTTGTAATGTGTACTCGTAATTTTTGAAAAGAAACTTTGTAGACAAAGTACTGTAGACTACTACTTTGTAGACTACTTTGAAGACTACTACTTTGAAGACAAAGTACGATATGAAGCACTTCAGAAAAAAGTAACGAATTCGCAAATAAAGTTGAAAAAATTAATCCCCTATTATCCAATTGTGAAATATTTTAAATGCTATTTAATATATATCCCTTTTCTTCATTCTAAAAAATAATGCAATTATATAAATAAAATGATAACAAAATATAGAAAGTTTGTTTAAATATTTTGTAAAACATATATAAATATAAACATATCTACGGAAAAAACACTCAAAATAAAACACTCAAACACTTTGCATAAAAAACACACATAAAATAATATTTATAGAAAGATAGGATCGTTTCTAATAAAATTCGATCAGCCTTCCTCAGTCAAAGCCCTTCGTCTCACAGTGGGAACTGAAAAAGATTTTATCTTTAAAGTTTTTATTTATTTTATAAACATATCTATTTTATAAAATACAAAGCGAGAAATCTGAATTAAACAAATGATTTTTAAGTTAGATATATATATATATATATATATATATATATAACTAATGAGTAGAACACAAAGTATATACTGCAAATATATATACATACATAATTTACTTAAAATCTATTTATAAAAATCTAAATAAATTTCACTTAACACAACTATATAAGGTTAAAATAATTTTAAGCTTCCTCATTTTTCTTCGGGATAACAAATGAAAGCAAAAAAATTGCGTAATAAATTTTAAGTGGAGTGAGTGGTACTTAAAGTTCAAGATTCAAACCGAAATTTCTTATCTAGCACACGAACGTGATTAATGATGATTGTTTGAATCTTAAGCTGAGAACAATATTTTTTTTTAAATATTATTAATAAAACACAGTTGGATACTTGCGTTGCTGTTATATAGTAATTATTAAAAATTGGCTTTTTTTTTTCTTTGTAGGTAAGCAAAACAATTATTGGTTTTAAAGAATGGAAATGATGTGAAGTACAGATTTTAAAGGTATTTCTATATAAAGTGCAATCTTATTGTTGTTTCTTCATTGTTATATTTATTGTTGTCATTTTCTATTGTTGAATTATTAATTCACAAAGAATGTATTTATAGATAACTAGCTGAAGTACCCGTCCTTCGCACGGGAATGAATGGACTTTTTGATATTACGATTTGTGGCGATTACTATTCATTGTAATAAACAGATATAGCAAAGTGGATATCGCGTTATATTGTGTCCAATAATCATGAATACCGAATTGCAAGGCAATCGTTTGTACGGTGCAGAAGGCCATGCGGCGTAGCGCAATCTAGTGCGAGTTTTAGCAATACGGATACGGCGAAAATATTTTTCGCATTCAGATATCGATGTATACGAATTTTCATGACTATCGGCTGGACAGTCCTGAAGTTCATGTGTTGACGCGACATCTAGTGGCAAGTTATAGGAAAATGGATAGCGCCAAACTCTTCCCCGTGTTCAAATATCTATGTATACCTATTTTCATAGCGATTATTTGCACAGTCAATAAGTGTAAGTGATACACTGCAGGGCCATCTAGTGGTTCAATAAAGTAATGATTTGCTACAGCGCCGTCAGGTGGCGAGTTACAGCAAAATGGATAACGCCAAAATATTCTCATTGTTCAAATAGCTATGTATACTGATTTTCATAGCGACCGTGTTCAACTATCTATGTATACCAATTTTCATAACGATACTTAGCACAGTCAAGAAGTGATACACTGCAGGGCCATCTAGTAGTTAATTAAAGTAATGATTTGCTACAGCGCCGTCAAGTGGCGAGTTATAGCAAAATGGATAACGCCAAAATATTCTCATTGTTCAAATAGCTATGTATACTGATTTTCATAGCGACCGTTTGAATGGTCAAGAATTTGGCCTGCTGCAGCGTCATCTAGTGGCGAGTTAAAATAATAATGCATTGCAGTGTCATCTAGTGGTGAGTAACATCAAAAGGAACGCAGTTAGAATATATTCTTCGTGCTCAAATGTGTAAGTATAAAAAATTTTATGCCGACCGGTCGAACGGTATAGAAGTTGATGCTTTGCAGCGCCATTTAGCGGCAAGTTACCGCAAAATGGATAGTGAAAAATATTCTCCGTGTTCTAATATTCGCGTGTACCAAATTTCATCGAAATCGGTTGGACGATATTCGCATAGCAAACGGTTAAACGGAATAGAATTCAACGTTGTGCTGCGGCACCAATTGGCAAGTTAAGGAAAACGGATAGCATAAAAACCTTCTCCATCATAAAAGACTTAGGTGAACCAAATTTCATCGTGCAACGGTGCTCAACGGTGCTGGAGTTTTTCAACCTCATAAACACATACCAATATTCATTTTTATCTATAACCAGTGTTATTATATATACCAGTCTCAAATAAAATCCAGTTTCAAATCTAAGCCTCGCCAAAGTGCCAACATACGCCATTTTGCAAGAGTTTTTTCATGGAATCATTCGAAACATTGACTTAGCAGCAATCAATATGGGAAATGGTTCGACCGCCAAAGAGTAGCACGCATTTATTTAAAAATTGGAATCCCTTAATACAGCGGATTTTTTTTTAATTATCAACTATAATGTGTTTTATTCATCGTTACTCCGATGTACTAAATGAGAAGATTTCAATTTTCTGAAATTTGGCGGAATTCCCCCAACTTAAATCAATGTACTCTATTGGCGAGAATTCTGAAGTTAGATCTCTTGAAATCCCTTAATAACTGCATTATTTCTTCACGGATCATTAAAATTTAACGCTGTATTCTAATAAAACCTTTGCACTTGTTTTCAAAAATCTATTTCCTTAAGCTCTCAATAAATTGCGCCAAGCCGAAAACTGTGCAAACCGCTAGAACGCACTTACTCAAAATCCATATTTCAACCATTTTATTTTTTCGCTAAACTAAAAAAATTTACACATTAGCCTCGGAAATCTTCAATTCTTATTGTTTTGCGTGCAAAGCATTACATTCCTGCTCTGATTTCCCATGCTCACGATATTATGATTTAAAAAAAAATAACCTTACGAATATAAACTAACAAAAAAAAAATCATTATTATTCTTTTATTTTTACTTTGAGAATTTAAAACATTTTATTCGGCAAAATCGCCACACATGTCAACCACGATCCTTATTTCACGTTTTTATCACTACAGGGGTCTCACTACAGGGGTCTAAAAAATCTCTTAAATTCCGGGAACGGGTGGACTTTCAAAGTTTTAAAATGGACTACGATTTATTCTATATTATTTTACATATCTGTGCTAAATTTCAGGCCGATGGGTCCATTTTTTTGGATTTGTATACGAACGACATTTTATTCGGCAAAATCGCCACAGATGGCAACCACGATCCTTATTTCACACTTTTTTCACTACAGGGTTTACAATTACGGAAAGATTTTTGCGTGAAGAGCATAAAAAATCTCTTAAATTCCGGGAACGGGTGGACTTTCAAAGTTTTAAAGTGGACTGTGATTTATTCTATATTATTTTATATATCTGTTCTAAATTTCAGGCCGATAGGTCCATTTTTGTGGATTTGTATACGAATCAAATCCACAAACAAACAAACAAACAGACAAACAAACAAACAAACATAATTTCATTTTTATTTATAAGATTATGCACATTCAGAATAAATGAACTGAATTCTAAACAATGCAAACAAAATTTTCATATGATTAAATATAAGAATTTATATCATAATATTATAAGGACGTTTTTTTCTTGTTGTTGTTTAAAAATGTTAATGTGAAAAAAAAATTCAAAGTTTTAATGTACTAATACTACCCAGTACACAATTGAAGATGGGTTTTTTTAAGTGATATCGAGAATAGTTTAAAGGGAAAATCAAGGGAAGTAATGCTTAAGCCTGAATTTAATACTCCCGTTTTATCAAAAAACAAATATTTAAACAAAATATTGACATGAATCTTGCTTTGAGTTACGTTCATAAAGATTTTCAATGTTATAATTCATCATAAAACCAATGTATTGTGCTACTTCTCAAGCATTACATGACTAATTGCTTAGTCATGCTACACTATTATCGCTGGCGTCGCATATACTTTCTCAGAATTAGCACTCGCCATGTTTCATATGCTAATGTTCTAATTATTTTTGCATTTCTGATGCTGCAAAATTGTTTTTATAGAATAACTTCCTTTTTACTAAAAATATGCTTAAAAGTTTATACTCATATGCTTATTTTCAATTTAATCGTATGCGATATTTAGTTCAGGCACCTTTATTCTTAAATGTTGAATTTAATGTTTTTTAATATTTCACAAAACCTAAATATTTTAGCTCTGTTTTTTTTTTTTCAGACTGCAAAGTATTTTGTTTTTAAACGAACATTTGGCATCAAATGCATTAGTATTTAGAGGTTATAAAACATTACTTAGAAATTTGTGTGTTAGTAAGATTCTCGCCATATTTTTAATATTTACTAACATGACGACTTCAAAAATTTTAATAATATATACCAGGGGCATAGCCAAGGGGGGGGGGGGGGTTAGGGGGTCATAACCCCCCATGAGGAATATTTTGCCATACAAAATGTACATTCTTCACTACATTATCATACACACGTATACATATATATGAGTTGTAGTAGTCGTGACCCCCCCACCCATGAAAAATTTCTGGCTACGCCCCTGATATGTACTAACATATTCTGATTTATTTATCCCATTAGAGTTTTATGCCCTCCTTAATTCTGAAATTTCATTTTTAAACTGAAAGAGGCAGTTTATCATATAAATAATTAATATTTGTCTGTAATTAGCTAGTAGAATGGGTGGCTTACTAGTTTAAATTTACATTCATCACTTATTTTTATTTTAATTAATATTTATTTACTGTGAAAAGGGTTGAATAAGATACTGAATATGGCCGAATGAATAAGATACTGAATATGGCAAATAGCTGAAGTGTGAGGGTCCAGTGTTCTATCCTGCCACAAGGCTGCGGATCTAATGAACTGGAATATCTACGGTTTTCTACATATGTAACGTGAATACACGTTAGAGCTCCTTAGAAATTCTTCCGCCTCACCATGGGCACCCACCATGTACAAGTGGATAAAGACACTGAAAATAGGAGATGGCTGACCAATAGGACCGAGTTCGGGCCTATCGCGCGGCTATCGATCTAACAGTCTGGAGTTTTAAGCAGTTTCCTCCAGGTGTAACGTGAATACGCATTGGAACCCCTTAAAAACCCTCCGTCCAAAGCACCCTCCTTAGGCAAATACCCCTGGAGTAGCTTCGCTTTAATAAAATGACATAACGGACCAAGCCATCTCCACCTAAGCAGATACCCCTCGAATAGCTTTGCTTTAATAAAATAGCATAATGTCCAAGGCACCCCCCCCCTCCAGGTAGATACCCCCGTGCAAGTTTGCCTTAACATAATACACACATACTGTGAAAATCTATCTTGCTCTAAATCTCGAAAAGGGATTGGTTTATGTGGTGTCAATTTAAGATCCCTCCGTTACGTAAAAATGCATGTAATTAATTCTCATATGATCGGCGTCAGGTATTTAATGAAAAGATTTAGAAAATTATCCGAACTTCTCGGTGATAGTCTACAGCAATTTATAGAATCTGTAATCGTCTAATGTTGTTGTCCGTTACAGGACATTGTTGGTAGTTAATCCGATTCGCTAAATGATTGGCTGTGAGATAAAACGATTACTGAAATAGACAGCGCTCTTGTCAAACAAGCTTTCGCTAATCCTTAGGTAGAAATTAGGTTATTCCGAATTTCAAATTGAGCTAATCTAATTTCGAAAACATTTTAAATTTGCATGAAATAAACTGCCAAGCGGTCAAGCACACAAATTAGCTTCTCAGTTTAATGGAAAATCGATTAATTTAAAATGAAACGTAAATGAATTTGTTGATATTTTGGTAATTTTTCAAAAGCTTTAAACATGCTGATAATTCATTGAAGTTTTGGAATAATTAAAAGCAGTTAATTTGTTCGGAATTTCCACCTTGAAAATAGTTAAGTTTCGACATTTTAGATTCCCATAAGATGAGATACATAATCCTTCAAGTTAAAAAAGAAGACTAAAATATTTCTTTTAAGTTGTAGCTATTATTGTCTTTAATTACAGTACTGTTGTATATATGTTTTGACCTTTTCAGACCCTGTGTCTCTAATTCAGGGCACACAAGTTACCTGTATTATTGTACAGGATGGATTTCCTAATTTGTGCATTTAAAAAACCAATTTTACTCAAAATTAATAGTAAGGATTTTTTATTTAATTTTTGTAATTACCGATTTAATCTCTATTATCAAAATAAAATCTATTTAATTCGAATAATTATCTAATCAAAACTGAAAGGCTTAATATATACTGCTCTTCTTCGTATTAGTAATTAGAGACTTGGATTTTCAAAAGTAAACTAGAATAATAAGTACAAAGCAAATAACGAAAAGTAAATAATAATAAAGTAATTTAACGTGTCTTTCACTATTACTTGTATATTATTTATCTTTACTGTGCTTATATATTTACTCATGATAGCTAGTTTTTAATGAAATATAAAATGCTGCTGTATATTTTATGTACCTAATTTATCTGTTTATTTATCTTTTAAAATCATAAAGTAAAAATGTATAAAATAATAGGAATTCATTTCATTTCTTTTCTCTCAGTCCGGAGTCTCAACAAAGTCATTTCATATGCTCACATTCTGGTCAAAGCATGTTAAATTTTAAAAACAGCGTGTTTGCCTACCGACTTGCATTGACTTGTCCCAGCCAATCTGTTCTAAACTGGACCAAATTAAGTAAATATGTACCTAATGCTAATTTTAAAATTACTTAATTAAGCGATAATAAGAAGATACTTTACATAGCTAGATAAAAGGTTTATTCATAAGAAAGGGCACTTTAAAAATATTTTATTACATTATTTTACTAAAGAGATAGGTACTTCCTCCAAGCTCCCTATTTGTCTTTGGATAAGCTACCGCTTCCACGGGAAAACTCTAGCACATATTAGTGGGCTATACCGCCCCCTTTCGGAAATATATAGTTTAAATCGTAAAAACACCCAAAAAATCACTTACTTTTCTTCATTACTATTTTTTTTTCATCAATATAGCTCATCTTCAAATGTAAATACATTTTAACACTTTCTGCTATGTTGCTAATCCCAGCAGCACTTACTACGGAAAATTATAGCATTGATTATAAAGACATTCTTTAAAATAGTATTGCAAAATTATTTTTAATACTGATAAGTATTACTAAATTTTAATTTTATGCTTAATTGCTTAGAAAATAAAAATAAATTCTCTTATTGAAATGAACTGCAAATAAATTGATAACAGCAACGAAACCAAGGTTGTCCTATTTCGTCCGTGGTGGGAAAAACAGTCCAGCGCAACATATCATTTTGACTGTTTAGTGCACTTTTTATTTAATCAAATTTTAAGCAGTTTCAGTTTCCAATTTTGCTGATTAATTATTTTTTTTACTTAGTAGATTGTGATTAATGTCCAAAAAATGAATACCTAATTTGTTTTCATAATTCAGTTTCATAAAATATAGGAACACATTATTATCACATCACAGCAATACTTTAGAAACGATTTTCTTTTTTCAGGAGAAATTCAGAAGCTTTACTCAAAATTTTGAAATGAATATTTTCTTTTTATACGAGTATTAATATGCAGTCTAAGAAAGTAATCAATATCGAACAACTATTTTATTTTTTAATTTCACTGCAAATTATGATATAAATTTAATTTTTCCTTTATGTATAATCAATCTTTTCTAATGTACTCAGTAGATTATAATTAATATGCAAAAGAAAAACATATTGATAACTAATTTGTTTCACTAATCCCGTTATGATGAAATATAGGAACCCAATATTATCCTATCATAGCAAAACTTTCATTGAAATTCAATAAGTCCTAGTTTTGTACGTTTCGTGCAGCAAATTTTGTCCTACGTCCATTTTTTTGACAAAATATTTGGTAAAATATGAACTTTGAACTTAGCTTAAAATTCATTTAGTTAAATCGTTTTGTTTAAACTAAGTTTGTTAATTTACATATTCAGTTTTCGGATTTTCATTGGCTGCCAAAACTATTCAATTTCATTCTCCAACATTATGTGACAATTGATATTTTCCAGTGAATTGAAATCAGATTTATTCAGCTATTGCTTGTCATGGTTGAATTCACACAAGTGCATCGTTTATCAACTCTGCAATTAACTTGTAAACAGTTTGACATATTTCTACATCAATGAACATTAAATGACAAAAATCTTTCATTCCATCACTTCTTAATCTCATAAGGTATTTAAAATATATATATATATATATTACGTAAGAAGTTATTTTAAATTATAGAAATCTCTAACTAAATACTAGTTTACAGTTCTAATTTCTTACACAATTGTGAGCATAGTAAGCTCATGTAAGTTAATGTTTAATAATGAACTGTATTTCTCTTTAATCGCTTAAAGTAGAATATCGTGGATTACTCTTTTTTTAATTAACTAAATCAGATTTACCATATCGTGTGAGAGTAAACAGCGTCGTAAAAATTGTGCTCTCAAACATTACTTATTTCAGCACATAAAATGTACTTATAATACAATGATTGGATACGCTTTGTTCGTCAGCTGCAAAAACAATTCTTTTAAAATATGATCACTTTTTCGACATCCATGATAATGGTTCTTTTCGCACACTGCATTCGTTATCAGTAGACTATTATTGGCATCCCTCGAAACAATATATTGCAAGCTGAAGGAAAAGAAGTATACTTTAAATGATCATCTTGAAACCCAGATTTAACCTATTCATTCTTATCGATGAAAAGACTCTACGGCTGGGATATTTTTCCCAATTTGTCCTCGATTAAAATTAACACAAGGGGCAAATTCTTTATACAATTAGAACAAATATTTGAATAGTTCTAAGAAAACTCATGTGAAATAAATTATACGCTTTGTTATTAGTTTACAGACTAAAATAGATATACCGTCTTAAATTTTTATTCTGACGATACGAAAAGAATAACATTAAAGTGTTAGAATTTAAATACCCAAAGGTGCTTTAGTGGTTTAGGTTACACAACATTCTACACTTTACAACAACAGTTCCCGGTTATTCGTCAAGCTATCAATTAAAATGCGAAAAATGTGCTAAGTACAGACAATTCCCTCTGAATTCTACGTTATACAGTGATCTCTCACTTATGCGCTACCAAAGGGGAAAGCGAAATTTTCGCGCACAAGTGAGATTCGCGCATAAGTGAAAAACCCTAAAATAAGCTTATACGCGAAAAGTGAACATACTTACACTAATACTAATAGTACTATTAATAATATTACTATTATAGTAATATTAATAGTAATATTATAGTAATATTAATAAATAAATAATCACATAATTTCCGTTTATGTATTGTAATTAAAAAGAATGTTAAATGTATGTTAAATGTCGTATGCAATCGGTTCTCCCCTCTCGGCGTCAATCACAGGACTAATCCCTCCCCCTATTGCACACCCTGTGCAAAAAAAGAACGCGTTCATGGGAGAATCCGAACAATGGATAAAGGGCGTGTGAATGTATTCCAAGAGACGGAACAGGAAGGGTAAATTCTTGCGATGGATAGACGATTTTACTAAAACTTGAAAAAAAATTTATCGCGCATAAGTGAAAGGTGCATTTTAGGTTTCGCGTATAAATGAATAAGAGTTAGCATTGTTTTCCTATATCGCTGGCCGGGCCCGCGGGAAAAACGTGCATAAGTGAAAATCGCGTATAACAGAGGTCGCGTATAAGTGAGAGATCACGGTATTTCTTTTTCAACAGAGATTTTGAATTCTGCTAAAGTCCACTATTGACAATATTACACCACATATACCATCATTTCATCGAATTTAGTATGTACAAATAGAGGAAGATAGGTTTGATTTTGTAAATATTATCTCATTTAATCTCCAAAATATGAAAGGGAAAACATTTCTTTGTAAAAATTTGTAGTTTAGGGACACTGGGTTCTAAAGTTACACGATCAATCGTAACGATTCATATTTAATTTCATAATATGGCTCTTAAAGCAGTCAAGTGACGAAAGTATCGCGCAACGTCCTCTAATAATTCAAGAACAGAAACTGAAAAATTTCAATTGAAATGTCTGCGCACTAAGATGTTTTTGTTGCTCCAGAGAAATTGTTGTTTTTGTTCTCTAGGCTTTGTCTCTCTTGTGTAACTCATTGTATAATATCATTTTTTCGTAGCATGCTATCTTTAAGAAATACGATAAGAAATGTTGAGCCAAATATATTTGCAACTTTCTGTAATGCAAACGTATATATTACAAACAAAGCTGTTACAATTGTCCCATATTGGGGGGCATTGTATTGCTGCTTTCACTGATGTATTTGTATATAAGACATTAAAATTCAAATCACTATACTGCCAGCTGTTATTCTAAATTTGCATTTATGCAAATGTATTCAAAGGTTTTGGGATATCTGCATTGCTTATAATATATAATACTTTTATAATCAATGCAAATTTTGGGAATTTGCATTGCTTATAAAAGTATTACTAAAAATATTACAACTGACACCAGTCCTCCTTATTGCCCAATGTAAAATGTGCAATTATATTAAATATGCAAATTTTTAATTTTCAGAACTGCATCAAATCAAATGGGAATTATGAATTAGAAACGTTCCAGTTATTTAAACAAAGATTTTCAATGAAAGAGGGTTATTTCATTAGCATTTTTATAACCTTACTACGCATATTCGAGCTAAAAATGTGTAAGGAATTTGCTGAGATAAAAATCTTCTAGCACCCCTCTCTTGAAAGGAAAATTCAATCCTTATGGGAGAAAGCATCGAACGAGAATTTACTAAATGCTTTTGAGGTTGAAAACTTCATGGCATCGGTCCAAGAAAACTGTTGTATTGTGTGTACGCGTATATATTTTGATAGATTTTTAGAATAGCAGTTTATCCGATTATTTTAATACGGAAGTATTGATTTTATTGAAGGAAATGTCCTGTAAAATGGGTTGTTTATGAGATTCGGTGGAATTAATCTAATTCAGAAAAGACCCCAATAAAAACGTTTTCTTCTACATTTGTTCAATTACGCAAAGTCTAAATAGTATCTAATGTATACTTTAGTGATAAGAACATACAGGCATTTATTAAAATTGATTTTTGATTCCTGAAAAGGATTTTTTTTAAGTTCAATGAAAGTAAATTATGCTTAAATATTGGGGATTTTAAGAACTGAATTTTTTGAGTATTACTTAAGTTTTTAACATTTTCTTAAATGTTAAATGTCTTTATGATTCTGATTGCCTGTTCGGCAATCTATCTGCTTTTCTGCCATAAATATACATCGATTTCCCCGGAAATTTGTACGCGTTACTCGCATATGCTATATCACGCACTTTATTGAAAAATTAGCTGTAGCCCACCGATTTACCAACGATCTCGTATGGTTCTTAACCTTTTTGTGTGTCAGTTGCTGCGAACGTTTGGAGCTAGATTCTAGAATAGTAATAGAACGTTACCGACGCGTACTGTCTCGGTATCTGTATACTCAAACTTACCCGATTATCTGTATACTCAAAAGAAGACTCCGATTTGGCATATTTTTGCTGACCTCGAATGGAGTGTATATTTAGTATGTTCTGATTCTCTTTTAGGCACATTACTGTTCAAATTTCCCAAATAAAATTACATCAATTATGATTTATATATAATTATAATAAGCCTCGTAATATAATTATAATATATACATCGCATATAATATTATACGTGATTTTGTTATTATCGTAACGCAAATCAAAACTAAAATATAAAATCCAAAAAGCTTTATTTTTTATCCAAACGCCATAACAAAAGATGTTCCCTGAATATGGCATGCTTTTAAGTTACGTCATTTAAAAAATAAAATCTTAAAGCAAAGTCCGTTCTATTATTATTTATCATTGTTCCTTTTCCAACGTGACCAAAACATCTGAATGCGATTATCGAGTTTAGAGTCTTTTTGTACTAAAAACAAATGTTCACTTTTGTTTGTTCGTATTATGGCAAGCCTGCACGAGGGGCATCTGCTTCGTGGGAGAACTTTTTAAGGGGGTTCTAAAGATTTTTCGCGTTACATCTGGAGAAAACCGCCCAAAACTTTAGCCCATTACATCGAAAGTTGCTCAACAGGCCCAAACCATGGACCATCATGATGACTTTCATATTTATTGACATATTCTCAATGAATGAACTATCTAAAGCAAAAACATTTCTTTCAAATTGTACTGGTAATTCTAAAGATAATACGTATGTAAGGTGATTTGTATTTTGTAACAGCGTTATTTGCCAAATTCCATGGTATGTAGATGAGTTATCTTCGGATTGCCATGTGAGTCATTTATTTATAAAGTTTTTATAATATAAAAGTAAACAAGTTATTACAAATGTTTAAACTCGCCTGATTTAAGCTAAAAATAATTATTTAAAACTTAACCAATATCACACTGGTCGCTACATTGTTGTGAAGGCGAAAATATTTCATTATTTTTCGATACACATGAATAATATTAACGCAGTGTTATAAAACATAGCCTATGTCCATCTAGGATAGTGAAGCTTTCTATTAGTGGAAGAATTTTTGGAATCCGTTCAGTAGTTCCAGAGATTACCCTCTACACATAAACAAAGTTTATCTCTTTATTATATTTCTGTAGATGTGTCCACAGTATTTATAGTTCTTTTATAGGAGCAAACAAAAGAATTACAATACATTTTTGAAGTGGATTATCTAAGAATGCTTTAATTTATTTTAAACAAAACAGAATTGATTCAAAAAAATTGTTTTTTATTGCTAACTAAAGAATGTGTTGTTGCAAATCTTATTGTTACTAAGAAAAACAAGTCTGTTAATATTGTTGAGTAAAAGCTCATAACGTTGGCAAAAGTTTGAATTTGTCCCCGTTAGGTAATGCTTTTTACTACCATCTCTTTTTAATGTATTTATTTATTTACTTTTTGCGTTGGAGTGGGATATAAAACCTCATGATATGGAAAATTATAGCAGAGTGAGAATTTTAAAACTTCATTAATCAATTTTATTAGTAAAACTATAGCAGCGCACACCTATGGCCTACGCACACCTAGCTTATCTGTCCAAAATATGCAATGCACAGTTTTAGGGCAAAAGTATTCGTATTAGACGTTCATTAATGCGCAAAGAATATATAAGAATATGAATATTTTCTTTGAATTTAATAAAATAGAAACTCGATTTTTTAATTGTTTTTTTTTCATTAAAAATTTTGACAAAGATATTTAGAGGAGTGTTAATAGGAAATACAGTTAAAATACTTTTTAATTTTTATTAGTAAATACTCAAGATCACCATTAGTAAAAATATTGGTCAGACCTATAGAAATGTCAAGCAAAAAAAGCCTCTCTTGTATTTATTTTACTAAAATAGTTTTATTTATCCCCACAAATCTCAAATAATAGGAATTTCAGAATCATAACTTTTTACGGCTGCACCCGACATGTACTAAGATTTCGACACACGTTTCAAATACAAAACAATGGCACTAAAAAATAGCTCTGTTCCAAAAAATTCTGTTCACATCAGAAAAACGTATTGAGTATTTTTCCGAGACGTGATATCATAGGAAATTACCTGGACTAAAATTTGACTAGAAAGGTCTTTTATTTACTCAATTTAAAGTAAGTGGGTGGCAGACAAACAGAATCTTCTAGTTTTATGAAACTTTCAAGAGTCATAAGGAAACGAATATTTGTCTGAAATACTTCCAAGTCTTTTTAGTTGTATTCTGGTGTTCTGCACTTACTTTTTAAAACCAAACTCGAGGTTCGTACTTTATATTCTTTCATTTAGAAATGGGTATATCAATTTATATCTGCCATGGTGAAAGGGATATTATCACGTTTTTCTATGTGGGAAAAAAATTGACATTTGTAAGCCCTACACGACATTTTTATTTTAAAAAATTGGATAATGAATGACACACATAAATAGAGAACACCTAAATTCATAGTAGCGTTTGATTAAATTGGCTGAATGTACATATTCAGCATAACTACCGCTTAAAACTTTAAATGGCAGGTAGGAATTATAAGCTTGGTTCAAAAAGTAAGGTAAAAAGTCCTTTAAAGAAGAAGTTGTTTTACCACAAAATCTAAGTGATACACAGACATAGCAGATCATTTGATTCAGAATAGCCTCCATTGGCATCAAAGCATTTTCTTCTCATTTGTATACCAATCTATCAAAAACGTTATTGAAGAAATCGGACCTTTGTCTACTGCGCTGCTTAAAGACGGTGTCCTGAACTGCGGCATCGATTTGGAAATGTTGTCCTGTATGTTTCCCAACTGGTTCTTTAGCTGCCGAAAATAAGGAACAGAATGACTGGCAGCAAGATCTGTGCTGTAGGGTGAGGAAAGATGTTCCAATACGCGTTGGGTGGATAGCGCTGTAGCCAGCCACGTGTAACCATAGCCGTATACTGGTGGGCGTTTTTGTCATGCAACAAGATGGCGCGTCCATTAGTTTACAATGAATTTCTGTTGACGAGAATTTTTTTAACCAAAAAAATCGTATTGCACTTTTCACTTCGATAGATGACCAAGTATAGTTTCTCCTTCAAATTTCGAAGTACTAGCTCCATTTGGCGGTATTTGATTGCTGTGATTCCTGTGATCGTCTACAGTACTTAGATGTGGAATTTCGTTCTCTCGGGGAATTCGTGCACCTGTGAAAGCTCTTGTTACCTGACTTTCTGAACCACCTACTTGTATAAATAAGAAGATAGTTCTCATTCGTATAATTCATTCAGAAGGTGTTTTTATAATACACACTATGTGTACCCGATCAAGGAAACTCCGATTATTGCACATACTAATGCACATTAAAGACCTTTGCAAGAATCTCCATATCTCTGTTTGTTTAATGTAGATATTAGATTCCTTGTATACTATTGGAAATATAAACATGCTATCATTTGAGCAAATTCACGGGTTGTTTTTGTTTTTTTTTTTTATTTTTTGTTATATTTTCATAAATTTGTTAACTATGTCCATCTAGTAAATGCCTTGCTTTAATATTTCCGTAAAAAAATGTCAAAATTTCTACTAACGCTATCAATAAAGCATTATGTATTTCGACCTAATAGATCCTTCCAAATAAACATTCTCTTTATTTTATGTGTCCAAGTTAGATCTAATCAAATGGAACGACCCGATTTCTTTTCCAAAAAATCAATGAAGACAATTTTCCTCCAGAAAAGTAAATAATGCCCCGTCAGTCGATTGATATTCCATTACCTAGAGGATTAAAGCAATTTCTTTGACATAATAACCCAATAAAACTGATTTAGCTTGAGATTTATAACATAACTAACGCCATAAGTGAACTATTACATCAGTAAATTACATACTTAACTATACTGATTGAACTATATGAGTGAAAGTTTCAAAACCATTGAATTATGTACATATTTTTAAAAAATAAAACGGATTTTTTTTTATACTTGTTAATGGGCAATTTATAATGCTTTATACACTTCCATAAATAAAACTTGCATTAGGTTTGAATGTCTTCAAATTGCATATATCTCTGAAAACTTCAAAATACTTTAAACAATAAAAAATGAAATATAAGTGAACGCTGTAATTAAGCCCGTTTTTCTATAGTAATGTTCAAACGATAGGTTTGTTAAATCGTTATATAATGACAAAAATACAGACCTTGAAAATGTTGCTTTCATGATATTTTCAGTTTTTAACCATATAGGCTACTTTTTATTTACTTTATAAGTAATTAAAAAGATTGATACATTACTTACTTACTTCAGAAAGAAAAACATAAAAGGCTGTTCATATAAAATTAGTAAAACATTAAACACCAAATCGGCTGCTTAATGTTTTTAGCAATTTTCTGATTTTTTTTATTTTATTTTTATTTTTTATTTTTTATTTTTTGAAAAGTTCTACTAAAAAAAAATTTATTTCTTTCCATCAGACATTAAGTGCATATAAAAATTGTTGTAAGAGTTACAATAAAAATAATTGTAGTAAACTTAATGATACCAATTGTAAAGCATACTCAAGAGCTTTACATATAAAAACAATAACCTACGATAAATACTTAAATTCCTTGTAAATATTAACGTTAACGATCAATATATACTTTTACTCTAATAATAGCGAATTTTATTTTATTTATTTTTTTTTTTGCGGTACAAAGTTAATGCAAAAAATCTTTACAGAAATAAGTATGATAAATAGCTCTCTATTTAAATTTTTATAAGTGTTTATTGTATTACCACCTTAAAGAAAAACTGTTCATACTTTATGAAAATGGGTTTTTTTTTTCAACATAATTTAGAAATGTGTAAAACTCGGAGGAAAAAATATTACATTTCCTTTATCATTTTTATTGTTTTTAAAATCGCGTTTGTAAATCTTCTTTTGTGGTTATAAGTGTATTTGTTACACTTTGAAATCAACTGAAAAATATTACCTTAGACTTCGAAATCTGTCCATAATTATCTCGAATAATTAAAATTATTTGTTGCATATGTTTTGTTATTCTTGGAGTAAGGGACAAGAAAATAGTTCGTAATTAACGCTTAAATAAATTTCTGAAATTGGCATTTTTAATATATCGTCCTAACAGTTGTTAAGAATCTGTGTAAAAAGTACGCCTTTGAAAAGTAAATTGACAGAAAATAGACCATAACCTTAACTTTAGATTGTAAGTGATTAATTGGTTTGGTGTCGATCATGGGTATCGGTGGGTTTCTTAAACACGTAACAACTACAAAAAAAATTCGGCAGTATATTTTTTTTTTCGACAGAAATTTATGAAATATTTATCAATAAAAAATAGTAATATAGTTTTTTTTCAGTAAACATTACACAATTCATAAACTATTTCTCCCCAACATTACGGTGTATTTCCAGGTAATAAATTCGTTAACTATGTACTAAATCACGTGATTTTATGAAAGTACGTTTATTCCAAACGTGCATCGTTCAGTATAGTTCAGTTAAATTTACGTAAGTTACTTTAATGTCATAAGGCATAATGCTGATCTGTTTAATTTATTATATATTTGGAAAAAAAAAATAACGCAAAATTCTATTTAAAAAAAATTATTTTTCCTTGCGTTGATAGGTCTTTGAATTTTATGAAAAAAAATTAACTTTAAATCTTACTTAAGAAAACTTATTCTGAAATAAATAGGCTCTATACTAAAATAATATTTGATGCATCTAAGTACTTTTACACCTAAATCTATTTCTTGCTTTTCCACCTACTGAGCAGAAAACTAATTTTATGGACTTTTGGTTATTATTTCCGAGAACGATATTTGTACGTGCTCATATGATATTTGATAGTGTTATGGATTACTTCATACGTGTCTTGCGAAAATGTATTTGTATTTTGAACATCAATATTAAAGCACCCTATAGAAATAGAAGTCAATATTTTGACTTCAACTATCCATTTTAAGGGAAAATAATTGCGTTTTCTATCAAGGTGTAAATTAATTAAAAACAGGATATTAAGGTGCAAAATTATGAGGTGCAATGAGTAATTAAAGCTTTATTAAAAGATTCAATTATTAAAACTTTAAATACGATAAAATTATTCACTTTACTTTAAACAATGCTTCAATATAATGATTATGGTGTTAATGGTACTTGCGGTATTAAATATTTTTCATGGAATTCTAATGAATATTTTCTGGAATCCAGATTTATTGTTTAGTTTTATAACTCATATTCAACTGTGACTTTTAATCTTACATGACTATTTTAAAACTTTGCGTTTTCAAAATGAACCGATGTTACGGTGAGAAAACTCCGTAGACTTAAATGTTCTGTATTATGGGCAATACCCATTAGTATGACTATTGAGGAAATCAGTCCACCCGTGAACTTTTTATCACATTGTGAAAAATAACTTAAATTTCTCCCATAAGAATAAAGGACGAAGTGAAACTTATCCCCTTTATTCAGAAACGAAACAAGAAATCGAAAATACTTTCAGATAATAAATTTGCACTAGAGTGCTCTGTATTAAAAAAGTATAATAATCGATGCATTCACACTGTTTTCTTTTTTTTTTCCATAATACATGAAAGTGCATCATAATTCATACGTCGGCCTCATTTGTTTTTCTTGTTTCATTATAGTGGAATACGTATCAAAAACCATATTAATTTACTTAATTCTTTCCTGATCTCTTTGAACTTGCAAACGACAATGCTGACGATCATAGTGCAAGAATATATTTTGAAAGATGAAAAATAGGATTTCCCAAAATTATCAACACATTTTCGAGGTTTGAAAGTAATAGCACTCTAATGTTTAAAAAGAATATCTTCCAGAAATTTTAATCTTTCAACGCGAAGAGTCCTCGACTTAACCAGAGGACCGTGAGGTCAGAAAACTTCACATCCTGACGGTTTTAAGTCACGAAAAATAAATTTGATTTAAGTAAAAATATTTACGGGTGTCATACTGATAGGTACACAAGTATATTTTACTTTTTAGCACATAATTCCTCGTAAAAATTACCGATTTTATTTGTAAAATTGATGTCAGAATTATTTTAATCAGAACTGCGACCAGATGAGAGCAGGAGAATATGCCAAAAATAGTAAGAACAAATTAATATATTCCCCAATGCTGAAAAAGTGCAGCTTTTTCCATCACTCGATTGAACTACCAACAACACACAGCCAGCTGTGTCAGAAATGTAAGCGATTCCATCGAAAGATATGTTGCTGATACAGTGGCGGATTAAAGCAAGTTTGTCGGTGGGGAGGTGGTTAGTTAGAAGATTGACAGATACATCCATTTTATGGAAGTAAAATAGGATCTTTTACATTAATTTCTTTTTACTCGGGGGAGGGGGGCGGTTTAATCCGCCCTTGTGCCGATAGTTAAAGCTAGCGATGGTAACGGCTGCACTTTTCCAGCATTGGGAAATGGTTGTGTTTCAAAAGGTTAAAGATGATTGCATTTCTACTTTGGCTATAAACCTTGGCCAAACAAAAAACTTTTTAGAATGTTGTGACCAAGCTCGTCCGAACGTGCGACCTCGGAATTTTTTTCTTCTTACTTTTTAGACAATGAAATACAACAGATTCTAATAAAAGAACCATCATCACTCGCTAGAAATTTTAATTTTAGATAATTCATTTCCCTATCAGTTGCATGCAGCATGAATAAAATTTAAAATTTGACAGAAAGTCTGTCATAAGGATATTGAAATGTATTGTTTCGGCAATAATACACACTAGCATTTCTGAAAGTTAAAAACTTATTTACCCTTTTCAATCATTTTTTATCCTTAATGTTTATTTATCAAATGTTCTTTCGCTCGCTTGTGATACTTTCAATATTTAAGTAATAGGTGCCATTCTTCAAAACCTGAATCCTCTCACAGTGCACCATTAATAGAAATAGTTCAACGTTAACCGAACAATAAAGCTAAATTAGGTGCATTCTTTCTACGGAGAAACGTTTCCTCATGATTTGATCATGGTCATTGATCCCCGTTGATCATTTTAACCATAACAGCTAATTCAGAACCATTTTTTGATGAAATGTTACTACTTTCATTAATAGTGCATCACATGTTTTAAAGACCCAATTTTTTCGGATATTAATCCTCGATTTTTAAGGATCTAACTTCATTTTGTCGCTCTCGTCAAGGACCTTATTCAGAGTATTTCCTAAATGTGTATTCCGGTTAGAAAAATTATAAAATTCAAACCCTTTTTTCTTGCGAAAACTCCTTCTACCGAAAAGTGTCTCCTGTTACTACGTGGGTTACGATAAAACGTCTCTAATCAACAAATTGGGCAAAATGCATGCTTGCGTTTATAAATTGAATGAAAATTCAAAGAATTTAATCGAATTTAAAAAATCAATAATTATTCGAAAGAGTACGAGTATATTAATACATTTAAAACAAAATTATTAAAATAATCTGAAAATAATTTTAATATTAAAAAATACGATAATAATTTGTACCTCTTATAGCCACAAATGCACAAAAGAATTATTTATTTTAAGGCACGTCTACATTGTTAGTAGTTCTAAAATAATACCTTAAAACTGTATTAAACCTCATCGTGAATTTAAAATACTTTAAAATAAATTTATAACTGACAGTTAAAAAATATAGAGATTAGATAATTCAGACGAATGCTTTATCTAATGAAAAGCGAATATAGAATATTCAATAATTAGTTTCCTTATGCTAAGCAACAGTATTCAAAATAGCAAAAAAACGTGAAAAGGAGGATTTATTTTCAAAGAAAGACAGGTTACGTATATTTCAAATATTTTTAGATAAATTAATGACATCATTGTTATTAACAAATCCCAATCATTGTTAGAGTCAAAACAATTTCTTCATAGAGAATATAAAAGTATTTTTGTCATTTGAAAAGCTTTTAATGTTTATAAAATGGTATTACAACGCATTAAAGGCTTCACTTATATTTAAGCCAACATCATTCATGCCATTCAAATTAACCTTTCTTCGTTCTACAATTTAATACAATCAATACACTCTTTAAACGAAAAATTCCCCTGAGAAATGAAATACCGCGCATGCAAATACATAAAAAAATAATGCTTTTGACATAATGGAGATAATTTTAATTAACTCCAACTTACATATGTAATCATTTTAGCTTAATTATCCCTGACGTGCACACATTGTTTTATCAAAGAAAATAAATTTCGAGTCGGACCGATTAATTAACAGAAGAAAAAATGCAGTTACGTGATGGTAATTAAAGCGTGTTAGTTACTGACTCGAACCTTGTAAATGTAAATTCTGTTTATTTTTTTTTCAATTATTTGAGACTGTTGCTTTGATTTGTAGAAAAAATTGTTGCTTGCATTTTAATTACAGTTTTAACGTCCCTTTTTAATGCTTGCAATAAGTTCTTAGAATACCGTCTGATCATTGGTGTAGTTACGAGCAATCTGATTGTGGTTTTCGGGGTTTATGAAAACTTCACCATTCGAATGTTATTTGCATTAAAATTAGATTTATACTACCGTATTAGCTGGAATATAACGCGACTATATATATTTGGCACCATGTGCTATCTACTTTTATTTTTATTTTTTCACTTATCATTGATATCTGGATTTCACTTACGTAAGTAGCTATTATATATATATATATATATATATATATATATATACATAATATTTTTATAGCGAAGCAGAGTCTATTATGGCTTTAAACAAGAAAAACAATATTAGTGAAATAATATTAGTGAGTATAACAATCAAGTAAAAATTTGATATTGTTGTACTAGGCAGGATAGAATCAAAAGTATGACTTCGAAATCTGTTCGAATCAGCAAAATTTTGTGAAGTCAGTTTTAGCTCATTTTAGCCCCGGATACCAATTTTCAATAATTTTGAACTAAAAATGAGTGAGTTATGAGCACCCAAAATCCCCCCCCATGTTAAAATATTTTTTCATACTTTAATTCATATCTCGTATAATATTGATAATAAGAAGCTGAGTTTTATTCGTATTATTAGAACTAAACGACCCAAACATAATTTACTATTATTATAATGTTTAATAAAATATTAATATGTATTATAAATTATTAAATTAATATTCAAAAAAATTATGAATAGCAACCTAGCCAAAGTTTGATGGAAATAGATGCAAAAAGTTATTTTACATGGTTGTGCAAAATTCCAAATTTTTACGTTCAGTAGTTTAACTTATATTAAATAAAATGTGTTATTTTCTTGCTTTAAGGGACCATATATAAATTTATTAAGTGACAATTTTTTAAAATTGCCTAAAAGAAACGTGAATTAGATTTCTTTTGTGCAAAAACAGTAAAAGATAGCGGTATTAAAAATATCAAATTTTGAAGCAAATAAATTATAAAGGTTTTTACAATTTGATGGTGATTCTATAAAGCGTCTATTGTTGCGTCCGCTACCATATCCCACCGAATAAAATGTTTTCCATGTATAGAATTAGATGCAGTAGATTATGTCTTCCAATACAACGTCCTATTTCTGAAAAACAAACATCCTCAACATTCCAGGCATGAATTTGACCTTTTTTTAATATTGGAAACATCAGGTCTTTGAACTTCCCCATACTTTATCAAACATTCAAAATCAGGTTTTTTCTGTCTAAATTTTCCTCTGACTGTAAATTAAAGTACCGCCAAAAGTCTTACCAGAATATTGCACATTGCAGATAATAATATTAAATGAAGAATGTGAAATAACAAACTCAGTGATAATATTGGGTTGGTAAAAAAGTAATCGCGTTTTTTACATGAAATTCAAACAAATAAATTTCAATGATGAAACCATTTCAAGTTCGACCGTAGCTAAATAACATTCATGATTATAGTCAGAGAACAGCCTCTCACTCCTGGCAACATTTCACCTGTCTAAGAGAACTCTCAAGAGAAATACTCAATAAAAATTTCAAAATTAGAATGATTTTCAAAATCGTGAGCTGTCGTTTTGCATTTTTCCTTTAAATCATGTGTACGAATGAAGGAAGTTATGGACTCACGGGTCATTTGGACCACTGACTAAATATTCTAAATTCTACAACTGATATTCTTAGTGTAAAAAACGTTAAGACTAGAAACAGTATTTTCCGTTTATTTTTTTTAACTCTCGCGAGCGAAATTAATGAAAGGCGAAAAGTTCGAAACCTACAAATAGCGTTTCTCAATTTGCAGAAAGTCCCTTAAAATCGCAAAAAAATAATTATTCGCAATATCTCCGGAAATTATCGTAGAAAATTGGTGAGAATATATATTTAGGGTAATTTGAAGGTTTTCTTTCGTTTAATGAAGTCAAAGTTGTATGCTGCCTTTGAAAAAAACGAAGATGATGCAAGTTATAAAAATTATCATTTCCTGAAAACATTATTACACTAATTGTCGGGTCAGAACGCTTTAAAAGAATAAATCGAATCATCAATGTAACTTTATGGTTCTCCGTGACTATTAGTAAATTTTCTGAAATACCAAATAGTTTATTATATTCTACTACAATTAAAAAAAATAGCTAAAATTGTGAAAGATTCTTTGCTTTTTCCTTGTCATCATCGTAATAACTGTTACTTAAATAATTATTTCATAAATAGCAGGCAAACAAAGTAATTATTAGAACACTGGACAAAATTTTTGGGAGGAAAAATATCAAACTGAATAATATTATCGTATTATCTCATGTGAATGGTTTTATTCAAACTACATTAGTTTTCGTTTTATTTGATCTTATTATAAAAAAGCCTTATTCCTTTATCTCTAAAGCAAAAGGAAAAAGAAAAGCTGTACATCTAATTAGACGGTATTATATTTTATAGGAAAATAATGAAACATATTTTTACGTAGAAACGAAAAATCCTAACAATATACAAGCTTAGTGAGTTCTTTTTGAAGAGTATGTTGTTTTGTGGTCTTTACAGCGTATTGTTTTTTTTCCAGCAAATTTTGAAAACAAAACACGAAAGTTATTTGTTATATTTTGTGAAGAGAAAGCATTTATTTATTTTCAAACCTTAGATAAATATAAGAACAGATGCCCATCGTGTATCGCATAAGATATTTGAAAATGAATATTTTACCTAAAATTGTGAAATTTCTTGATATATTTCAGTTCTTTAATATAAAATACTGAAGTGTTTCTTCATTAACAAACGTTTCTACCCATAACCATTCACCCTTCTTCAGCAGTCACAAAAAAAAAAAAAAAAAAAATTCACCGTCCTCACAGGCAAAAAGGTTCTTCAATTTATATGTCTGTAATATTTCCGTCATAATTTCAACTAAATAAAAGCAGTGGACCAAATCACAAGAGTTGAAAATAAAGGTGTGGTGGTGGAGTGAGGTATGGTGGTGGCTTAGTCGATTAAACTCTGCGAAGCAGCACTGACCTTGGTAAGTTCTTGGAACAATGACAGCTGCTTCTCTTCAATGAACTGTTATGGGATTGTGTAAGGGAACTGGTCCACTTAGAATCTGCCGTTGATCCATTGCCCTTCATGCTCAAGGGATACCTTTGGGGATATCAGTCCAGAAGTTAGGTCTATCATCTGGGTATGGTTCAAAATTATGAGAACACTCATAGTGGACAACGTTGACCTGACTGCTATGTGCTCTCATCATGAAATGACCAACATCTTTTGCCCTCGTAGTGGTAAAGCCTATAGTCGGCAGCTGACCCGGCCATTGAAAAGGAAAAGAAAACTAAATGAAATTGGTCAAGGTTTATTTACTTTATAGATTAAACATTGGCTCTTTAGTAATTTTTGCATAAAAAAATGTTAAATTGCTTACTAAAACAGCTAGAGATTTAACTGCAAGTAAAAAATTCATTAATTCATAATCTGGATGCTGATGGGTTAAGCTTTTCCAGTTTCCTGTTAAATGGTACAAACTTTTCATCATACTAAAATTAGTAAATAAATTGTAACGTTCTACAGAGTTGACCCATTTCGAACCTTCATGCATGCAAATGTATAAAACTTTCCTTTTGTGTGCATTTAATTTTTATGCCTTTTTCCAAACTATTTAATATGAGTATTCCTATCATTTGAAAACATGCAATTAACATAACACTTTATAAACCGTCTGGCTATCTATTAGAAAAGAAAGCACTCAAAAGGTCTAATATTAGAAACAAGTAAAGTTTTCACTTTTGTATACAGTACGTAGAACAGTAAGCACAGGCTGTACGTCTAAAAGAATGCAATAAGTACCTTTTTCAACAACAGCAAGGTATTTGCCAATACTGCCAGAACTGATTCTTCATTTTTCCTCTTCTTTCACAGCACCAGATTATCTTGTAATTTCCGGCTAAATTAAGTAAACTGTTGAATCCTGTCAGACGGCTTAATTTTTGCCTATGTGCTTAAGATTATGTCAATTTAATTTAACTTCCATTTTAATAATAATAAAAAAGTGATTTACGTAAAATCTTCAATTTCAACAAAGCTGTACGGAGTATTTTTACTTAAAACAAAAACATTTTAAAAATGCATCTGAAATAGACAATATTTTCAACGAATAAATTACAGCTGTAAAATAAATAAAAACATGAAAAAACCACACATAAAAGGTTACTTCAAGGCGTAACGATCGTTACGCCTTGAAGTAACCTTTTATGTGTGTTTTTTTCACAAAGTTTTTATTTATTTTATCTTTTAACACCAGTTTTTTGAATGTTTATTTTCAAATTACAGCTGTGTTCATTCGAAACAGTTTAAGAATATGCTATAATAAGATTTTTAAATATTCAAAATCGAAATCATTAAAGTCAACATAAAAAATATTTATATATATTAAAAGTAAAAATCAGGCATTTCTGTTAGTATCGCTCGTAATTGTGTGTTAATCGGTAACAATTGCATTTTTTATTTATTTCTTTTTTTTTTCAATATATACCTTTCTAAATTTTCCGTTGTAATAAAAAATCCACTCATTCTAAATTGCTGCCAAAATGAACATAAAGTTGTAGATTGTTCTGAATAATAAACAATTGCAGAAATTAACATTAAATAACAAATTAATCTTAGAGCGTTATTCTATAAAACTTGAAAATATTCTTGAAATGAAAATAATCTTCAAACACCCTCAAATATTAATTTTAAAATAAAAGGTATATCCAGATCAGTTCGTGTTCAACAAAATTTTAGGGTATTAACAAGAAAAGATGATAAAAAGGATTTATTTTCCCAAAGTCCAATTTGTTCAAATTAAAAGAGGGCTTTTCTAACTCAGTTAAATTAATTACAGGTTTTCAGGCTAAAATCAAAATTCACAATGTAATTGATAGCTCTTTACTAAAGCGAATGTTCAAAGAAAGTGATGCACAATTAATTCATGGTAACTAATTTCCCCTTTCGCTGAAAAAGAAAAACGTCTGTTTCAAGTTTGGATCGGGTTTATTTCGAAATGAGTTTTTAATTGCATTTTCTTTTTTTTACGAAATGCGTTTGTCGATGTCTATTTTGACAGGAATGTTTCTTTTGTTTCGGTGAACGGAAAGGCGTTTTTTTTTTCTTGTTTTTTTCTTTTTAGAGCTTCAGAAAATATTTATTAAACTAGAATAAAATATCTTCTAATAATATTTTACGCATCATCATTTCAAGCTCTTGTAGAATATTTTTTATTGTTAAATTTCTGTCTTATTCATACCAGACTTGAAACTGAACTCACAAGTATTTTAAATCATCAAGGTGCCAGTGTTGTGAGCGCCCTGTTATTTATTCCGTTTTTGATACTGATAAGAAGATATTTATTTTACAATAGAAACAAATATTTCTGTCTAGAGCTGTGCTTTTTCTCCAGAAAATTCAGAAAAAGGTGAAATTCCTAGTGAAAATTACGAAATATAATAAATAAATATGATTCGTAAAATAAACTAAAGGTTGTTATCATTTAAAATATCTATTTACCTAAATAACTCAAAATGTATTTTAAGCGCTGACTAATCCTAATAGAATCATATTATAAACCAACATGGCTCATTGGTGCAATATTACTATTGCTTGCAGACATAATTCATGAATGGCTGAGTCATTAAATGCACCATTTGAAGTATAAAACACCTAAATTCAATTAGATTAGCAGCAAAAATGTGTAAATGCTATCACACTTGTTTATCATCACCATCAGAATGACACACAATAATTCAGTTATTTTTCAAGAATTTTAGCGACATGTAAGCTCTTACAGAAGTTTCTCATGCAATGCCAAGCAAGTATTATTGGCTGTAACCCGGAAAATTTGCCTTGGGACTGCTTTGATATTGAATCTGATAAACCAATCAATAATCCTAAAACATTATTAAAGGAATTCTCGAAACAACTTGGTGAGTGTTTTTAGACAGTTGTTATCACAGATCAATGCAGACGAAATTTGAGTCCATTTAACGGCCCTTTCACAAAATAACAATCGATTAAAACGGCATCTTCCCCAAAATACAATCGATTAAAACAACTCTTCATTTGCATTTTACCCTATACTTTAATTTGTTTTGTAAATTATTTATTTTAAGAAAAAAAAATACTTTACAAAAATTGATATGGAAATTCACAAAAATAGATGTTGAAATTCACAAAAATAAACAGTTTTCACAAAAATGGCTCCCTGGAAAAATTCCTGGATCGACCCTGGCTATATACATCGATATTAAAATAGAATGCAATGCGCGTTTATTTTCAGTAAAAGTAAATTATTGTAAGAACTGTTATACATAATAAGAATAGATTTGGATTGATGGTGGTTAGGTGGCGGGGGCTGGCCGCCAGTGCCTTGAACAATATTACTATATAACAACTCTTCGATACTGAAAGTGTAGCGGCCATTTGCGTTTATAGCATTTTAGTAAATTGAAAATGGGGAAATAAAGAGGATATTCTTCATCCAAGGTATGAAGAGAATAGACGATTACACACCTACCATCTACATCACCTTGGACCTATAGAAAGCACCCATAACAATTATGAATACGTGTTAGCCAAAAATTATAAATGCATGCTTTCACCAAATTCGTCTGGATTTATCCCACAAAAGGCAGTTTTTGGAAGTCCTTTCCTGATAGGTCCATGGAACTGATAGGTAACTGATAGAGCCATGGTATTCAGATACAAGGAATGGTCTGGTTATAATTCCAAGAAATCAAGCATCAAGGAATTACAGCTGGTTTAATAAGGGCTGAAGGTCAAGTACAGCGAATGAATCAAGTAATATTATCAGTTCTGCCAGTTGTCCTTATACAATCCATCTGATTGGTAAAACATACTAACAAGTTATAAAAACGCTGAACACGGTGTATCGCAGTATCGCTACCAACATTTTTGAACTATTGTCCGGAGCTAAAAAGAATGCAAAAAGAATCAAAAAGCTGAAAGAGTTAACTCCTTCTGCCCTGACGTCCTTATATTAGAACACATCTTTGCATTACTGTACATTCTTTATTTTCAAAATTTTTTACACTAGAATCGAGTGCCTTACTCATAATACATGCAAGAACTGCCGAAAGTTGTCATTTTTGCCCTGTAGATGACAGAAAATCTCCAGCAGAGAAGATAATGAACGTGCCAAGCCCAGGTTTGTCCTATTTCGTCCGGGGTGGAAAAAACAGCCGGAAAAATCCTCGAAAAAACCGTCCCAGACGAAATATCATTTTGTCCATTTTGTCCACTTTTTCTCAGTTTCGATTTGCAAACTAGGAGCATTCAATGATTAAATATTTTGGTTGTTTTTATTAATACTTAAGCAAGCATACAGAGAGACTGTTCTTTCTCTCCCTCTACATACATACACACCTATAGTTTATGATAACACTTGTTAAGATATTAACTGATTCTTAAATGACAATTCGGAATTTTCTGTTTTATTACTTTTAACTATAAATGATGCTACTGAATTTTGTCTTGTACATTCAGACTGAGAATACGATGAGGATGGAGTAAAGCTGGAGCTTGTTAAACTGGATACATATGATATACGATCATCAGCATCTTGTTCACATTTTCGTCTTCTGGGACATTTTTCAAAATGGTTTCATATTCTACGTGCTTTAGCACTAAAGTTAATAGAGCACTCTTTACGGCACATTCCAATAATTTTACCATTTTTAGTTATTTCTTCAAAAAAACTCATTGGATCTTTATTTCTACCACATTTATTTCGAATTGTACTTATCTTTCTTTCTTTAGTGGGAAAAAAAATGACACTCCAACACTTTATACTAAGACATCTAACTCTACCACTGATGAAACTCACTGTGATTTTAGAGATGAACACAGTTTCTTCCTACACTTAACTATATTAAATGAAGCATCCGAGTGCACAGCTGATGTAACTCAGTATGACTGAGAGAAGAGAACATAAGTTATACATTCAATTTTTAGTTTTGGTTCAGATTTTTTAGTTACTGTTCCTGTTTTCAGTTTTGGTTTATGTTCTGATTCAGTCTTGGAGAAAAACTTATTGTGACTGTAGTATATAGCACAGAATTTGCACTTGAATGAAGGTGAATTAAAGTAAATTTTAAGCTAATTTTCCTTTTTTAGTTTTGGTTCAGAATTTTAGTATTTTTCCAGTGTTGATTTTGATTCAGGTTTGAAGCAGAACTGATTTTAGTATGCATCAAATGATTGGTTTTTAAATGAAGATTAATGAAGGAATTTTGAATCTCCAGGCAAAAGTTTTAGAAATATAAATAATTTAAAAGTACAATTGCGAAAGTGTTTGTCATTTTCGCAGTACTATATTGTTATTTGGTACATAGAAATTAAAAAGTTTATATAAAAAAAAATTATTTTTTGAATAAAAATGCTTAAGTTTATGATATATCATAAAAGAAAAAACCCCTTTTTTCATTCACAATATAACTAAATTAATTATTTAATAATTAATTTATTATTGTATTTTGTTAAGTTTAATTTTTCAGCTGAGTATTTCATAAAATTATTTGCTTTAGTATGTAGTTTATCTTTCCTTTGTGAATGTATAGGGTTATATAGCATTCATATGTGATGAATAATTAAAAATGAATAATTAAATGAATAATTAAAAAATATATCTATTCTTAATTTTGTTAAAATGTAGGAAAACATCTCTTTTTTCGTGTGATAACAAATCATACATCATAAGAATGGTCAAATTCAATGACTTTTATTTTGTTCATTTCATCCAGTTTTGTCCATTTCGCCCAACTTCGTTCAGCATCCAGTACTTTTTACGAAAAGTGGACAAAATACCAACCCTGGTCAAGCCATCTGAAGCCAAAAATTAAATGCATCTTTTATTAGTTCTCGGTTGCACATACAAAGCTACAGCGTTTCGTGAGAAATGTGAAGTATTTCCATGTTTTCACGCACAAAGGAATTGTTCCAAAAGTTTTCATACAAAATAACTGTAAAATGTACTTAATATTTTTTTTCCATTTTGCTCAATTATAGCCTCGTGTCCTAATATTAGAACATTTTTAATTAGTTTGGTAATTGTCTGACTTTTATAATATTTCATATTTACGATACTTACATATGGTGCAGCGTATCTAACCACTCATTGATTTTTTAATCCGCTCAATTCAAAATTCAGGGCCGAAGGGGTTAATTGAGCAAGAGCTTCAACCTCAGTGTCAAGAACAGATAAAAGACCGGAGAAAAGACACTAAACAACAATTTTTTTTTAAAGTCCAACAAGAAAAATTGGAAAGCATAATTTACATCAAAGCAATCCTTTTTAAAGTCGGGGGTTAAAAGCATCTTGAGATCCCAATTCGGACTCCATCTATAAAACTGAGAGCCACGTCCTCCGACCCTTAAAGAATGTTAATACTCATGATGTCATGAAAATTGGGTATCACGAAAAATCCGCGTGCACCACAACGTGTGTTTTTTAAAAACTGGACAAATCCTGATTAGTTAACTGCAGTCAAAACAGTTAAGACATCGTCAAAAACAAAAACATTTATCCTAGATACATTTTGTAGATGTACCTATTCTGTGTTTCATTTGCTGCTTTGCCTTTATTTTTTTTGCATGTTTCGGAGCCCGGAGGACCAGTTCACTCCAGGAAATATAGTGCCTAGCCATTCACATTTACAGGAATATACACAGACATAATCAACATTTCTGTTTGCTAAAACGTAAACCATTTTCAGGAAATAATCTACTTATATAATACGCTAACGTATACGGTACCAATATCGACGATATTTTTACTATGCGAACGGCAACAGCTAAAAGTAAGCATTAGTGCTATAACAATAACGCATGTTTAGTAATCCCAAGTAACAGTTCAATGACGTCAAATGGAGCAAGAATATGTCACGCAGTAGCTAGATTACAAAATAAAAATATTGGTTCACAAAAATGCAAGATCTTTCGGACTTTTTCAAAGTTCTAAAATATCGAATTTACAATACTTGGCACATTCATCACCCATCTAAAAATTGTCACCGTGCATTGGGCTAAAGCACGTTTTAGCCTTTGCTGTTTCAACATCGGCTTTTATGATGACACCCAAAATGTGTAGCAACCCTAACCTAAATAAATTTAATGACAAATACTGTTGAAACAAAGAAACACGATTTTCATTGAAATGATTCCAGGTATGGGGTGACGAAGCTGGCTGCCTTGGCGGCTAGTTATATAAAATATAATAAAACGTACTAAACAAAAACAACAACAAAAAATCAGAGAGTTATGAGTATAAATAATTTCCTATAAGCATATTTTAAATATTTTTTGTTGAGCTAGTCAAATAAATCTACTAAAGACATGAGAAAATCATGAAAAGAAAAAAGTCAAAAAAGTGAAAAATTCGAAAAACTTTCATTCGTAATGGTATTTCATTTTTATCAATTCATTCAAAACGAGCTTCACTCAACGGTTTAATGTGTTTCTCAAGTTTTTGTGTCTCGACTCAAAGGGTCTCCTTGAACTATTCAGGCAAATTGCCAAAATATTCCATCCAAACTGCAAGAAAGGAAAAAAAAAATATTAATCAATTTTGAAAGGTACAACTTATTATTCTTCGACTACTCTACTGTTGATGGTCGATCTTGAAATCTTTATAACCCGCTATGAAAGATGGTTCTTAAAGAAAAACTCCGATCTGGAATATAACGTTACTTCTTTTTAAATTATGTACTTTTTTAGATGCTGTTCATTTAAATTTATTTTACGTGAAAATGAGATACGATACTTCAATAATATTAAAGTCTGGCGATTGCTCTCCAAGTATAAAAGATATTCCACAGCTCGATTCAGCTTTAAAAACTTGTGTTTGGTGCTAAATTTGGCGATATTGGGTCCACACTCGATAAGCTTGGCGACAGTTTTCGAGATTTTGGACATGGCCCAAACAATGGTTGTTCATAAACAGATAATGTATAATAAATGTAGACTTTAATATATTGAAATCCGTTTCGGTGACCCTGTAAGTAAACTACAAGTTCGATTGCAGTGAAAAGAGAGGTGCACAACTAGATGTTAAAATAGTTCGAAGAATACGAAATTACAGCATACTACGACTCACAGCCCCTGAGTTAGGCGACTGGCGTTCATACATTGTTAATAGAAGTTGTTCTTCAACATTTTACCATAAAATGATGCTAAATTAGCTGCAGCCTATTCTTGAAGAGATGTTTCACCATGATTAAGTTCCATCGATTCACTTAAGCACCAAATCATGATGCAGCGTTTCACCATGGAAAGGTTATAGCTAATTCAGTACTCTTTCATGATGAAGTGTTGAACTACTTATACTAATAGAGTGCGTAGATGTGTGTACAGACGTCACGGCAAAATCAGTCAAAATGGATTTACGGTCGGTCAAATTGATCAAACAGCCATAAATACGTTCATACATTGGTATTCTGGAACGCGAAACAGAAACTTGTCAAAGTATGCTTAGGAATGGTAAAAATAGATTTTTCAGTCAAGTCTTAGCGCCAAACTTTTTCGTGATCACACAATAGTATCTTTTCTCCGTACAAGGAAGTAAAAACAATATTCCTTTAATTATCGGTAGCGTAATTGTTTCAGGACTTTCTTCCTCATTCCCAATTAAGGAAAAATAATAATGCTTTAGCCGGGTACTCGTTCACGTAGTTTTCATACCGAAAAAAATTGCTTTCTTTTAAAAAAAAAGTTCAATAAAAATGAATTGAAATTAATGTCTTGCAAATGAACATTTTCTTTAATTGTAGTTTGCGAAGATATTGAAAATGTCACGTTCATCGTATCGCTTTAATGGTAATGAAAACGTTTTCAAGTTTAAAATTCCGCACGCATAAAAAAATAGGGGCAAAATTCATTACGCGGATTAATTTGAGATTTTTTAATCGATGCTAATTTTTTTAAATATATTTTGTATGTGTGTGTAAACTTTCTATCTAAGCTTTCACAATTTTCTATTTCCGATCGGTTCATCATTAACCATTTTCACATCGATGTAGGCGAAATACTGTATATACTGCCCAACGCTCAAAAAGTGCAGCTTTTTTCCATCGCTCGATTCAACAACCAGCGAAGTTGTGGTCGATCGAATCGCCAGAAGCGTGCCACAAAAAATTCTTTTGACACAGCTGTTCAGTTTAAAATGCTGCACAGCCGCAGGGTTGATTTTAAATATCAAATATGTTACAAAACGGATTCCCTTTCATTAGTGTTATGACACCGCGCTGCACTCTTAAATGCATACTTCTTGCCTTGAAAAGGGGGGAGGGGAATTAAAGGTTTATGGGAAAAAAAGGCTAATTGATCAAATAGTATATAAGAAAACAGCCAATCAAAAAACGTTTTACAATAATTTTCAAGTTCGTTATGAAGGAAAACATATTTATATAACTTTTTTTCCGGTTTAAGTTTAAAATCTAAAGTACTTTTTGTACGTGTTTTTATTTATTTATGGTTTTTTTCATGCCCATAAAACTTGCATTCATTTGCTATGAACTGCAAGGTGACCAACTATGAAACCAAATATAATGTATCAAATTATTTCATATCATAGTAATTTCTAAACTTTTTAAGTTGTTATAAAAAATAAATTTAATGAAATTGATTGAATTCATTTTATAATACTTATAGCAATTTACTGAAAAATGATAAACTCTTTGTACATCAACACTTGAATATCAAAATCGCATGAGTATTCAAGTGTAAAAGGAAATTGAAAATTCATTGTAATTTAGAATGTGAACCATGGGTGTATGAATAGTGAGTTTTAATTTAGAACAGATTGGTTTCATGTAATTTTTTTCCTCTAGATCAAAAAAAACATGTGACCACAGGAAAGAAAATATTTTGCATGAATAAGCCAGTGAAAAAAAAAAACTCTAGTAACCGCTTAAAAGATTAAGAGAAGTACAATCATTATTGGAAAATAATGAACCACATTAGCGCTGAAACTGCATTACATTTTTCATCTAACGTCCATGAATTCTAGAAAAGGTGCAGAAAATTTGAGGAAAAATTCAGTTGAATAATTTTTTATGTATTGATTATTGTGAACCATTGTAAGTTCTTTCGTAATGCATTCGTGGGGTTGAAAGTTTATATAGAACTTTTAAGATCATAGAAAAAGCATATAAAAAAATGCAATTTATTCATATTTCTTTCAGAAAATATTAAGTTCTATAAAGTTCTAACCACTTTATAGACATGTTAATTTGTTTATACGAAGAAAAAAATGGATCTATGCATTGCTAATACTATTTTTTCTCCCACAAATACTAATTTTGATTTTACATGTATATTCTTACAGAAATTTTAAAAGAAACTATCTATATATTGTATTATGAAATTTTCTCACTTATGGAATTTTCACTTTTTTCCTCTTATTTTTTGGATGCTTCAAAAAGTGTAAAACATTTAAAAAACTCAAACTGGTGTTCAAAATTTAAAGAAAATAAAACTTTGTAAAAAAATAAAGGGTATTTATCAAAATGTACACATGTTTCGATCGAAAAACTTTCGATCTCCTTCAGCAGCAGGGCTGGGGACTGAAAAATATCAGTTTTTTAAGTACCTTTCGATAAATACCTTTTAAGTGTAAAACATATTGATATAGCATAGTTTCCATTTTAAATGCATGAATAAATGTCTGTCTATTTATATTAGGCAGATATTTAAACTGAACTGTACTATAGCACTTTAGTGATGGCATTTTTTTATGCTAAGACATTAATAAATATGTTCGATCTTTTTAACCGACTTCAGAAAAAGGAGAGTTCCCTCAATTCTTCGGAATCTCTTTTTAACGATGTTCAGTGATAATATTTTACCATGTAAACCGATTTCGATGATTTTTTTTTTTATAGGGAATGGGACAGCTTGGTGACATATTAATTTTTGTCAAGCTCTCATGATGGGATCAAAGTCAAAATAAAGGAACTGTTGCATTCTTATCAGGACATAAACGATGATAAATCTCTTAGAGTATTGGTATATTTTAATTATCATGGTGATGTTATTTTGAAGTCGGTCTTTTCCCCCCATAACAGTCTTGTTATCAGCACATGTTTCCAAATCATTAATTTTATTTACAATAGCAGTTATAAGTACTTTCAAGAGAATAGTTTCCAAGATTTCATTCCCTAATGAATTGGTTTCAAAACATATTTGCATTAAAAATTCTTTAAATACTTTTTAAAACATCAATTTAATATTTTTATAAATTATTTTCCACCATATTTCATTTAAAATTGAATTTCAGAAATAAGTGTCCATATAAATACAATGAACAGAAATTTATGTATTTTTAACATGAACAAAAAAAACTTGAATTATTCATATTTTCAAAAAAAAAACGTGCGTAGATACGCACACTAACTTTCAGAGTAAATTCGTTTTATGGTTATTTTCCTCCTTTACTTATATAAAGTCTAAGTCAACATTCTCAAAGCGACCATAAAATATTTTGTATTATATTTTAAGGCTTTATTCTGATAAGAAAGCTGAATTGGCACTTCTCCTAAAAGGCCTTTATCTTCTTATCTCAACATATTTCTTCCGCTACTGCATTCAGCATACTTAAAGAAAATACCATAAATCCTTTACGTATTTCAGTGTATTTTAAATAAAAGAACTATTCAAACTATCGGCTCATTTACTGCATCAATTGCGTTATTGTTCGAATTCCTATTCATCTTTTTCCATTCTTATATTCAATCATTTAAAACGAAATATACAGTTAGTAATTTGCTTAGCTGCTTCAGAAGTTATAACATTTTTTTTTTCAGGAACTCACGTAAGTTTGTAAATAATCTCAAAAGAAATGAACAAATTTAACAAACAGCACATGCGTTCACACGCGGCTGAATGTAAACGTACTATCCTGTATATTACATCAAGTAACAACATAAATATTATGTAAGCATTCTTACTAATTTTCTCTGAAACTATTTTCAAATTTGTCGCACAAGTACAAACGTTTAATAAGGCATTACTGTAATCGCTCCTCATTTTGGGTGCTGAAGCTGGAAATAGGAAAATAGAATATATGGCCTGAGTTTAGTGTAATATCTGTGGCAAGATTTTGCATTTAAAATTATTTATATTCAAGTGCTTCATGAACCCAGTGTATACTTTCTTCGATCTGCAGTTGAAAATCACAGATTTTTGTCCTTTTAATGAACACATGCTAACAAAGACATTTCCTTAATGTCATAAATTTCTATTACCTTATAACAAACAAGAAAATTCGCTCAATTCGGTAGGAAATTTTAATTTTTATGATTTTTGATAGAACGTGTAACTGCCAAGTTTTTCAAAGTTACTAAATAATAACTTATTCCTTTATGTAAAGCAGTTTTGAATCACGTACCTAAATTTAAAAAAAAAAAACCCACTTATCAATATTTTTTAAATATGTTTAAAAACTTAGCAGTAATTTTTTAAGTGTGTAAACCTCGAAATTTCATGAAAGCTAAAGCACAAACAAAAGCAAAATGCTATCAATCAGTACGACAAGTTTTGTTTTTGTTTACATTTTTCTTTTATCTTTCAGACCACATGTCAACAATTTAGGACACAAATTGTAAAAGGATATTATAAAGTAAATACTAATCATTTATAGTTGAAAACGGTTTTATACATTTAACAGGAATTTAATTATCAGGATTCTTTATTTTATTTCAAATTTAATCTCTGCTGTATAAAATTATTCATTACGTGTTTGCTCAAGAGAAACTATCTAATCAGGTTTAAAAGTGTAATATTTTGCTTTAGTTGCTGCTAGATTGCAAGTATATATTTATTTCAATTACCGCAGATTTTTCTTGTAATTAAATATTTATTTAAACTGGGGGGGGGGGGGGAAATACCGCCTGATTTTCATTCAGCAGATCTTTAAACACACAGAAAAGTTGTACACGCCATCAATTTATCTATATGTTAAAATTTTTCCTGCATAAAGTTTCCATGAGGTGTACTCCTATTTCATCTTAAGTGAAACTTTGGAATCCACTTTTATCATATTTTCAAATTAAATTAAACCTGTATCACATCATGGTTGTGTATTTTTTTAAATGCTCTCGATTTGAAAGTTTTATGATGAGCCCTTTTTGTACTTTCCAGGTATGTAGTCGCGCATGCCTTTCAGAATTTCTTGCATTTAATACTTCCAACATTTAAGCATCTAAGAAAACCTAGAGAGCTACCAACAGGTTTCTCGATCATGTATGCTAGGCTGGCTTGTTATAATCACCATCCTTTTTCTTTTGTTCCTTAAATTCGATGGCTATGCCATGCTACAGTGGGCATCAAATTTGTTTGCATCGCTATTGTTAATATAATTTACGTTTATCTTGTTTAGGAACTCGTTTATTTAGTTTCTTTAACTTGATTAATAATAATAATGCCTAATTCCATATCGAAAAATGAAAGGCAAGCAGCAAACTCATAAAAATAGCGAATCTTTATATTCAGAAAGCAAATATTTTTTTAATGATTATGTCATTTTATCTCTCACCCCCTTTATTGAAAATTGTCCGAAAAATGTGTCCCAAACAAGCGACATAATTTTACATATATTTAAATACTACTAGTTCACAACGGCTTTAATCTATTGTTACAATATTTCGTAAGCTGTAGAATATGCATCACATGTATTTTTTACATGTATTTAAATACTATTAGTTCACGACAGCTTTAATCTATTGTTACAATATTTCGTAAGCTGTGGAATGTGCATCACATGTATTTTTCTATAAATAGGTTACAATCATAAAACTTTCAACATAGGCGAAATACACGAAACATGAGAGATAAAATGACATAGTCAATTAATATCGTTTTAATATGGCAATAATGAAATTAAAAAATTAGGGGAGGGGGGTTCAGGGGTCTTCCTCTGACGAGGCTCGAACAGCCGAGTTATTTATATACAGTATGATATTTCTTAGCATTAGGGCATTAGGGCGATTAAGCATTAGGGAGAAAGAAACCTAGTTGATTTCCTGTATTGAAACTAAAATTAAATGATTAACTGCTCAAGAGCTTATCACGATTGTAAATTTTGACATTTTAAGGGTATTTGACATTTTTTGCTAAGATTAATTGAAGTTACCTATTCAAACTTCAAGATTTCTGTCAGGAAATTAAAACTGAATTTATAGCAAAGCCTACCTTATCCGTAGATGCATGCACTTTAACTCAACTGTGCCTTTCGGGACTCACAAATTTTAACATTTCGCTGTCAGTCAGAAAAATTTCCGAATTTTATTTAATTTTACTAGCTTTAATTCACGAGTATTAAATCTCAACTGTAGAAAATACTTAAACATGATCAAGTAGGATGCAAAATTTTCCCTGTTTATACATACTGCTACTTAAAGAGAGTATGTCTTGTTCATGCTGTTGGTTTCAGAAATTTATCTACTACTGGTGGCATCAGAAACGATTCTGATGCCATCTGTATCGTGGAAGTAATCTGGGCACAAATGGGTTAATATTTATGTCTGTTTTGTAAGTGTTTGTATTTTGAGAATGAATTTTAAGGGTGTTTTCTGTATCATTATCTAAACTGTATATTTCTGAATATGTGAATACATATCGCTATAAATAAAACACACATTTAGTTTACGAAATTTCTATAGCAGTCTAATTTAGACTTGTTGAATTAGCTATTTATACATAACAACACGAAAGCAACAACTTAATAAATAATGAAACAAACAACTTAATAAATAATGAAAAAAATAGTAGCGTAGACGAAAGAAACAATGCTTATGAACAAACCTATGTAAAATTACTATTTTTCTAACCCTGTATTAAAAAATTGTGCTTTTAAAGGCTTGATGGAATCAAAAAAATTTGCTTAATAATTCAAAAAGTACGTGATCTACATCTCATCAAACTTACAGTTAAATGATTTGAATTCTAACAAATCAAAGCATGTAAAAGGGACTCCAATATTCGCTGTTATTTTAAGAAAAGCTTTCTGAGTAATTAGTGTTCGGATCTAAAGTTTGAAGTAATCAAAGGAAACTGCAATATCATTATTAGAATCTAAGTCGAAGCGGATAAGTAATTTAACAAATAACTTGGAAGCCGTTAAAGTGCAAGATTTAGTTATCAAATTCCAATGTATAAAGCAGATTGCATTTGTTAATCAGCACTTTCGAATCAATAAATAATTTTTATAAATGTCATCACAAGGTATAACGAGAAATTTATGTTCTTTTGGTTAGAAAATTTTCAATAACAAGCTTATTTTAAGACAGGTATGGGCAACCTTTGGAAAGTTTCGGGGAAAACTTTCCACTGTCCGTGTATAACTGTTATCTATATGGAATTTCGAATGGTTTACTTAGGCTTTATATGGCATTTTGATATGTTCCACCGGCCGGATCAGATGTCTGGTGGGCCACATCCGGCCCGCGGGCAGGAAGTTACTCATATATGTTTTAAGATGTGGAATCTAGAAGACCGTTATTTGAAATTGTATGGGCTCGTAGTTTATTGTCATTCATGCAATCTTTATTCGGTGTTAGTGCTATCTGGCGGTAACTTCAAAATTCATATACAGCAATACCTCGACTTACACTCTCTTCTCCGATTTACGCAAACTCAGAGTTACGCGATTTTCAAATCTCGTCGATATGTCTTTTGTTTGCTTCCAAAATAACTTCGGTTTACGAGTTTAATCATATAATTTGTTATATATATGTATTATTTAAGATTTCATTAATTTTGTTTTTCGAAATTGCTTTAATTTTGTTTTTTGCTTTTCGAAATTGCATACAAAATTTAACTGGGCCGGAGAATAATCTCCGGCCCAGTTAAATTTTGTATGCACATATTTATACGCGAAATGATAACCAAACTTACGTGAATTCGACTTATGCAATTATCGCTCGGTCCCACCTATCGTGTAAGTTCGAGGCATTACTGCACTTTTTAAGAATTTAACAATTTCAGTGTTGGTTTAAAGTCAAACTTGCGTTGTAAATTGTACAATATAAAGGAAAAAGAAATGCTAAATGTATTGTTCAGGTGCCACTCTCTTTTTATTCTAAGGAGTAGTGGACTGGTTACGTGAATAATGCAACGTAGGATCTCCCTCCCGGTCCACATGGGTCGAGACTGGTTCTTACATGTCCCAAACTCCAAAAATCACAAACTTATCACTCTGACTTTTTTATTTATAGAGGTCATAAACACGATACTGTGAAACTGTTTCGTGTTTCGATCTCCGATGGAATCGAGAGATGACTCACTATTTTTTGTGGAAAAAGAAATTTTTTTATTTACGATATTTCTTTTTTGTCTCTCTCTACGTGTAAGGGGGGGGTGTGAAAGAAGAAGAGAGAGAACCAATGTGGAGAAGCATTGAGACGAATGTGAGCTTTTGCTCCGATCATACTGCATTCTAATTATGGGACATGTAAATACTGTGTAAAATTGTGTAAATAAAGCAGCCGTACATAGTGTACTTAGGACACATAAGTACACTATGTACGGCTTCTGTGCCCTAAGCTGTAGGGCACATAAGCCGTACGGCTTAGGGCACATAAGCCGTAAGGCTTAAGTGCCCTATAATAAGGGTGTAGAATTGCTACCAACTTCTCAAATTCCTACTACTATGATACATTAAAACTGTTTATTTAAAGAATTATTTGATGAGAATGAGAAATTTTGCTTGCAAGTGCCACGGAAATTGCATTTCCTTTTGGCCATACTCAGAAGACAGGTATGCATATAACGTACAGAGAAAAGAGTAGCATATTTAAGTGAAATTTATCACTTTGCGATCCTCAGAGAAACACAAGTAAAAAATTACATGCGATTTGAATGAACTGAAGTGCAATAATTGTAGTTGGCGATACAAGGGATAATTTTTTTTCTACGAACAGTAAGTTATGTGGCTGAAAATTTCAGGGGGGGTTTGAACCCCCAAAACCCCCCCTTGGCTACGGCCTTGGGTTTAATTAAAACAAAATATCGGTTCAGTTCTGGTTTTCGTTCCGCTAAACATCACGGTTTTCGGTTCAGACGATTCTAATTGGAAAAGGGGTGATAGGTTGAGGTGTGAACTTTTTTAAGGTTTATTTTGGCGCGCTGTCTTTTTATGATGTTTTCCATTTTGTTTCATTTTAGTTCGGAATTTCAGAAACTATTCTACTTATTGCAAGTGTAAACAGAGTTTTAAACATAAATGAGCTTAGTTGAACTTCCGCTTGCCCGCTATTTAGATGAAATGGAATCAGACCTGGCACATGCGTAAATGAGAGGAAGGCTCCAGGGCCCGATCATCACGATATTGGGCCCAGGGCAAACACAAATTTTTGGGCCTTTGCACCGGACCATAAATATTTTACGGGAAATTGCACGAAAACAGTATTATGCATCTAAGTTATTTTAGATACACATAGCTACTTAAATATACTGTTTGTTTAAACACTAAATATAAATACGTACATAGCAATAAATATTAAAGGATTTTTGTATACATAAATAGCATGTATTTATGAAAGGAAATGCAAAACTTGCGTAACATTATAGGTGGGCTTCAAAATACTGTCACTTCTGCATATCAATATTTGTATAGACGAGTTATCATTGCCTAGCTGAAGTTAATAGGGAGTTAAAGCAACCCAGTTTCATTCCCGGTAAGGTTAATGTTAAATGTCACCAGATATTACAGTGCATGCTTGCATAAACAGAAATGTTTAAATGTACATTTGCAGGATAATGTCGAGTGATTTTTAAGTTAATTTTTTAAAGAATATAATTTTTTTAATAAATGAAATTTTTTTATCAAACATAAATTTGTTGAAAAATACAACATTTTTGGGCCCTTGAAATTGATGGGCCCAGGGCAAATGCCCCGGTTGCCCTGCCGATAAACGGGCCCTGGAAGGCTCTAAGAAACGGAAATACTAATACGCAATGTAAATGTAATGATGATAATTGCATGGTTGACGTTAAATTAGAAACTATTGATAAGTTGGTTACAGTAAAAAAATTTCTGAAGGTATATCAAACCGAAATAAACCAATATTTTTTTCGGATCAGTTCCGGTTTTCGTTCCGACCAAAGTAACGGTTTTATCCGGTTTTCGGTTCACTTCCGGTTTGAATCCCTGTTTTTAATAAAAGCGACTGTTTTTTATCTTTTCATTTCACTCTCTCATTTTTTACTCTACAAAAGACATTGAAAGATAGGAGTTCGTGACCGTATCAATATTTATCTACATGATTTGTAAGTACAATGAAACAATTCGAGTAATTGCAAAAACAAACATGTAGTTTATCAAGAGACTATTTTTAATATATTAGTGGAAACTTTCAAAAGTACCGGGTTCAAAACGGAATCCGATTTTATTTTGTGAGTATTAAACTATGCTGACTTTTAAAAAACAAACAATTTGTGTACTTTTTATATAAAAAAATATCATTTCATATTTTATATTTGATAGTTGATATTAAATATTATTCATAATCAGAATTTGTCATTATCGTTCGTGTTTTAAATAATATTTATTTAATGTCATACAACTTAATGAACTATATCCGTTATTTTGTCTTAAAATGTAATATTTCTATTCATCATATGCTCCCTACTTTTAAATCGGAACTAATCGTTAAAATACAACGCAAAATTACATTTTTGCGTATTCAAATATAAGGGGAAAGGATGCATTTGGCTCTTTCAAAGCTAAAGTTCTGTTTTAAGACGTATACGGTTCCTGAAAGTAAGTTTTAATATTGTAATAACTGAGATGTTTTACCTAAGTAAAATAATAGCTATATTTCGCTTTTGTGTAATGTAAAACCTGATTTCTGATAATTAATACTTAACCCTATATAATACTAATCCCTTCTTCATTGAATTCATTTAATTCAAATAACTGTCTACAAAAATAGCAGTAGAGTATTTTTCCCTTCAATGAAATTACATTGAAATATTTTTAAAGTGTGAATTAATGAGGTAGCCTTATCAAAATAGCAACGGAAGTTAGAGGTACCAATGCTTCATTCATTAAGCAATTCTGAAATAGAAATGAAATAGTAAATATGTATACTATATGTGTGTGTGTGTTTTACTATTAAAAAAAATTAAAAGCATTTTTATTTGCATTATAATTCTACGCGCCCTTATATCTTTGCACTCAATACAAGATCGCATTATAGCGAGGCAATAATATAATTAATGTTTATAAATCTTTCGATGCACAAATGGAACAAAATAATCCGCAAAAAGGTTTACTTGATTTAATTTTGTTCAGAGAGAAAACAGATATTTCTTCTGAAAGATGAAATAGGTGCTTGTTCTTCTCAAAGCTATAGCAAAATGTAATTGTATTTAAGAATTTAGAAAAGTCCAATATAGTAATGAAGAAAAACAGACCTTAATTAAAGGCTAACTGTTAAAAAGTGAAACAACGAAATTTGCATTCATATGTTTCAATGAATAATAAAGTATTTATAAAAATAAGTCAATCAACTTTTGGTAAACGAGTTTGCGAATTTTGGCAAATTAGAATCAAAAAGATTATCAGAATGTGTACCCTGTTCTGACATAAAAGGATTTGCAGTATCTTGGTGTATAAAGAAACTCAAATGTCCCATATACATTTAAACCTGTCCTTAAAACGGTTATCAAACTATCTTAAAATCCGAGTAACTTTCTTGATGAACAACTTTTATACCGATCGTTATCTTGACGACGGCGATCTCCAACCAATGAATGGTAGAGAAAATGGTCTAAAAGTTGTTAGGGAATGAAGTTGTTCGGATTTTAAGCTAGTGTGATAACCCCTTACGTTTGCATTTAGTTTGGCATGAGTAGGTCACCAATGCGACGTACATCGAACTAAAAATTCCACTGCACTCTTCTGAAATTCCTTTTTCCTATTAATTCTTGCGAGAGGTGTAGAAGAAGGAAATTGCTTTTTATGCAAAGCAATCTGCTACTCATTTTCGTCTGTTTATGTGAGAAAATAGCCAGAATTTAGGATTTCATGCTAGCCATGATTCAGTGGTTTTTATTTCTGTTTTGAAGAAACGAAACATCAATGTAGTCGAAATATCTCTAATATATAAAATTCTCCTGTCACAGTGTTAGTCACCTAACTCCTCCGAAACCACTCGACCAATTTTAATGAAATTTTCTATGTATATTCGTTAGGTCTGAGAAATAGGTTTTTAACTATGTCTCATACCCCCTAAGTCATAAGGGCGGTCCACCCCAAAATGTTTAGCCCCAGAGTGCTATTAATTTCAATCAGGATTTCTGTGTAGACATTAGCGTGTCGAGTCACTTTTCAAATGTGTTTGCCAGATAGTGTGGAGAGGGGGGGGGGCGTTAATAAAATGTTGAAAGTCGCACAAGGTTTGCAATTTTTGATAATTGATCGCTAAATGTGGTGCCAAAACGTGACAATTTATTATAAATATATTTCGCGTATAGTTAGAAAACGCCTGGCGTATATTGTAAAAGAGTTTTATTAGGCGATTTTAATATAGATTTCTATTCCGAAGTAGTGCTCTGTCGAACAAGAAAGAAAAACACGGTACAATCGTGGGTTATGATGCCCATTCCAAACAGCATTTAAAATGTCTTTGCGGTATAGTTGGAATATGCCTACAGGAAGAATATGCCTGGCGAAGATTGTAAAACAGTTTCAGTAGGCGATTTTAAGATAGATTTCGATTCCAAAGATATGTTTTATGGTACAAGAAAGAGTTGATTCCTATTTTAACGCCCCCACTCTCGCCAACCTAAAAAATCCCCGTACTTTGGCGAGCTTTGCAGTCATGGGTCTCTGAGAGTTATACACAAGTTTCAACGATAGTTACGTATTATCCCGGCGGTCCGCCAAGACAAGCAATTTTTCACCAAGATAAATGCCGGGCACATGAAATTGTTGATGGTTTGGAATACGATTGGCAACGTATTTAAAATCTACGAAAAGTAGTTTGGCGGAAGTGACCGCCGGGATAATACGTAAGTACCGTTTCAACGCACCCAAAAGAACTAGGTGATAACTAAAGTAAACAAACTAGCGATAAGCGCGCCAGTTAAGGAATTTGAAGACATTTAATTATTAAAACTACATTAATTGGTAATCCAAAATAAATAAAAATGTAACGGCATGCTGTACTTACATGTTGTTCCAAATCGCCATTTTAATTCTAAATTACGATTTCTACATAAATGCAAAAAATCGTCATGGTAACTGCATATGTTTAATCATCGCTTTTTGACGAGAGTCGAGGCGTTAAAGTAGGAAACAATATATAAAACGGTGAAGTATAGTTGTGATATACTTGGCGAAGATTGTAAAATAGTTTTAGTAGGCGACTTTAAGATAGATTTCGATTCCAAAGATGGGTTTTATGAAATAAGAAAGAAAAATACAGCACAGTCATGAATAATGATAACACTTTCCAACTTAATGGAATAATAGCGAAAAATAGGGACGACGCATAAATTATGATACGATTTTAATATATAGCACTATAGTGCGTATTTAAAATCTGAAAGTGTTTCAGATTTTGATCCTTTTTTTTTTGGGGGGGGGGGGGCAAATTTTTTTATGGAATGACTATCAATAAGTCTCAAGGCCAAATTATGTCTGTTTGTGGATTAGATTTGAGTACGCCATGTTTTTCACACGGACAGTTATACGTGGCATGCTCTCGAGTGGGCATCCAGTTTGTTTGTGTTATCTAAAGATGGGATAACAAAAAATATTGTACACTCTATTGCGTTAAGGGATTGATATTATTTTTTGGTAAAATTATTGTAATTAGCGATATATATAAATTTAAAGAATAAATTACAATGAATTAAAAATATATGTTTGGTATTGTGTTATTTTTATATTCCAGCATCGTTCACAGCGCTCCATGCCTCTTCCACTCATATACCACATCCTCACAAACTTACAATAAGTTAGTCATTTCTTTCTACTAAAATAATCCTAGGAATAATTTATATGGCAAAACAACATTTGCCGGGTCAGCTAGTATATATATATATTTTTGGGGAAAAAAACTTTTGTTTTTAAAAACATTATTCGTATATCATCAAAACGTGTGACGTAAACTCTTATGTAATAAAATAACTTGATGAATAACTGATATAACTTTCCAATAATTTCTGAATTATTGGAAATTCCCTCACATTTATAATAATAACAAAAATTCCGAAATTTGTGCAATAATTCCTCCTTAGCTCATTTTTGAACCTCTCTTCCGCATTTAAATCTCATTCTCCTATGACGGGATTTCTATTGTAGAGAAAAAGATAAAAATAGAGATCAATCACTCAAAATGATAGTTGAGTCAAATGCATTTGTGGAAAGAATAATTAAGGCTAAGTGCCTTGATAATGGCTACATTGAAACGTAACGATTGTAATAAAACATTTAACCGCTCTATGTAGTTTATTCGCACTCTAACCTCAAATTTAATTATTTCAGGAGTCTTTTGTACCCGAGAATTCAAATACGATAGCAATTGGATTTGAGGTAAATTAACATATGTAATTAAGTTAAGGACATATCTCTTTTTTTAATTTTTCTGATTTCTTATACATTCATAGCGATGCAAGTATTCATTTTCACCTTGAAAAATATAAAAGCTATCTTTAGAACATTTTGCTACTCAACAAGTGCTTCATGTCAGTGTGATTCCTTTCATCAATTTTTATCCATTAATGCCTTAAATAGTTTTTTACAGAAGCTAACGATTTCAGACAAAATCGTTTAGGTTTAAATTGAAAAAGTATACGGCGATTCCTCGTCTTGCACTACTCCGGCTTCTGCGAGGCTGGAGTTACGGGATTTTCAAATCTTATCGATTTATCTTTTGTTTGAAGCCTTCTATATCAAAATTACTTCGGTTTACGATTTTAATACTACAGTTTGTTATACACGTGCATTATCAAAGATTTTGTAACATTTTTTTCAACATTATTGTTTTCTTTAGTCTTCGGTCTCAATTAAAAATAAATTGTAAGTAAATATTTATGTGAGAAATTATACCTCGGTCCCACCTTTCGCGCAAGTTTGGTAATGCTGTATTTAAAATGCTCATGACAATAAATTACAAAAGTATATCGTTTAAAAATTCAGGCTTTCATTGAACTTACCTTCATGTTTTAGATATTTAATGTATGTTTTTCTGACTAGATATCTCCACTGGTATCTTTTCAGTTTCTGATGGCTAGTTGTGCTACTGGTTTTCTAATGTACACGTTAGAAGCATGTGGTACAGTGCAGTGTATGCCAGATAGGCTACTAAGACTCATGATGCTTGTTCGTATACAGGACTGCAAAATGAATATTTAATAAGTCTCAACGAAGACATTTTCACAGGACTATTTCCTTTGTGTATATGTTCATATATGACAAACAACACAAAAGTTCTGTAAGTAAATATGCACATATTCTAAATCAATATCGGCTCTATACCAATTTTAAACCACATAAATTACTTGTAGTGTAACAACGAAATGCTATTAAATTTAAGTTTCATTACTTTCAAAAATTTTTCAGTAAGTTAAAATTGCTTCTGCATTGCTAAAATTTGACAGCCGTTTCTGGTGGAGAAAACTCTAGCGAGTAATTTCGACAGTAACTAAATTCAGCAACACTGTATCTAGATAATTTCTTTACAAGTCCAAAAAATATTGTGTGACATTGAAATAAAAATAAACAAATTTGTATTTAACTCTCACAGCTACAAAGTGATACACTTTCATGTGAGTTTTGTAAGGAATCATTAACTCGATATTCGCCAGAACGCTTCTTACAGCTCGTTTCCACAATTCGGTGACGATTCCACTCCTCAAAGGGGCGATACACTGGGAAGGATATTTTTCTGAGTTCAACTTTAAGTGCACTGTTCTTTTTTAAAGCTTTCGAATTTAAATTTGAGTAAAGCATTGTTATTAAAGCAAGAACAGACAATTTTACACAAATATACAGGCTATTTGCGATTATTGCAGATTCTCCAAAACGTTATTAACGATCAGCTGTTTATCTTCAAGTGCGTGTAGTTTATAAGTTCATAAAATGAACTTGAAATTGTAGGCCTTTTCCTTAAAATGATCCACTTAAATTCATTATGATTATAGTCTCTTTATGCTGTTCTTCATCTTATTCCGTACAGTTATCATATTTGGTTTAATACTTTTCATGAAAGCTTCGAGATTTTTAAAAAAAATGTTCAAACTAAATAAATACTGAAAATACTCAAAAATAATACTACAATTTTTTAATTACCATAAACACCAAAATGAAATTTTATTAAGTGATGGTAGCAGATTAGATACCTAGATGACAACCGTAAACTCAACTACAATTCTAAAAGTTTGTTACTACCCCCCCCCCCTCCCACCTGAAACGATTGCATACAAAGTTGCGTTTCCATAATTTATTTTCAAGCAAATTTCATATTGTACAAAACTATTTAAATATATTTTAGATTATTTCTCTCTGAAAATTTACTTCCGAATATGTTTTACTTACTTCACCGTTTTAATATTTTCAAAGGCTGACCCAAAATTGTGCTTCACTGGAATAAAGAAAAGTATTGGAAAACCTCCAATTTTTATCTCTCCGGTATAAGCAATATTATTTTCAATCAAAAACTGCAAAGGATGCATTTCGCTAAAAAAAAAAAAAAAGAAAAATAGATGCAAAGAAATATACATTACTAAAAATATTTTTATCGGCTGTTTAAGACGTATCTTTGATTCGGTAATAATCGTAAGTATATCATTTAAAAACATGTTTTGAAATGACGGAAATAAAGTACACTAAATGCTAGATTCTCTGTATTGTAATCTATATATGTAATGTATAATGTATGTGTTGATAATGTATTGTATGTACGTTGGCATTTCAATAAGTCCGTGCAAAGTCTAAACGATGGCTCCATTACACCGCCTGACAGCTATATTCGTTTCTAGCGAGTTTCTGAGATTCGATGACATAGTTTCCTTTAGATGTAAAAAATTTTTGGATAAACATTTCCAAATTTCTCAATTTATTTTAATGAAAGTATGTGCATGTTTTTAGTTGATTTTCTAAAACTAAGGAAACGACCCAACAAAAAAAGCACAGCATTTAGATAACCGTACAAATTAATGTTCTATTTCTTAGTTCGGTCTCAAATGGCTACCAGCTTGTCTCCAGGCTAATATTTTATGACATATATCTATTGCTTTCATGCGAGAGGTGACAGATGCCCTTATCATTTCTGCATGTAAGGATTTTGCAAGAAGAGACGGAGATTTGGAGCTGTTTCACAACACGGTACAGGTCTGTTTTTCTTCTCGCGTCCACAGAAAGTAAACATGGAATCCTACATGCTTGAAATAAAAATGACGCTTAAATGAAAACGAAAAATTTAAAGGACCAAGATCTATATTCTAGAGCTTTTGTAAAATAGGATTTAAAAAGTGTTAATATTTTAGCATTAAAACAATAACTAGCTCCCTGAAACATTCGTTTAAAACACTTAGATAACCTTAAAACTGTATTATTTTATTAGCATTTCAAGGTAAAAAAAATTAAGAAGTGCAAACGAAAGTAGGAGCAAAAGATGCAACTGGTAGACATGAATGCCAAGTTCTAGATAATAATGACCTCATTAAAAAGTAGAAATGAATGTAAGTATTTATATACCAAATTTTAACAGTATTGAGAATGAATTTGACGAACCGAGGCAAACCGGTGATTTGGCGCTCTAGTGAGCTCTAGCGCTAGTGAGCTCTAGCAGTGTAGTTACAGTTCCCATTCACTTTCTTGGTTGCTGGCAATAAACTATTACCAAGTTTTAGAAAACAGTGTTATATGTGTTTTATTTTTTTCTTATTTTTACTTTTTTTAAGAAATAAAAATTCAAAATAACTAGTCCTGAAATTTTTTGGATGCTGCATTTCATAAATTAATTGAAGTGTTTGTGGATTTTATTCTTTTGGGTTTGATCTCAAACTTAGCAAAAATTAACTAATACATTGAGAAATCCGGAACATTCTTTATATCTGAATATATTTAGACATCCAAAAATGAAAACCAGAAAATAAATTTTAATTGAGGATTCTCTATGCGTGATTTTAGGAAAGAAAATCTTCGAAAGAAAACAAACTATCTCTATTTTTATACATTAAAAAATTTTAACTGTCTTCAAAATACATTAGTTTGTTTGAAGAAAGCAGTTGATGGAACAAGGGGGTGAAATGTGTACTAAAGGAAAACTTGGTGTGACTGGCAAAGCAAACATAAAATAACTGGGTGGATAGTAAATAAGAAAAGGACTGCTAATAATTACAAATATATTTTAATTAAAATCCTTGTTCTCTCAACTTTTTTTTACTTATAAATTATAAACCGAAAGAAATTTTAAAGGTAGGTTTATAACAGTTATTTAATATTTTCTTTTATCTCTTATAGCTTAATTTAGTCCAAATAAAAAATCACTCATAAAACTATTATCTTCGAATAAAAATGTAATTCTTAAAAATTAAATAAAAGGCACTTTTAAACAGCACAATTTATTAGCGATGAAAAGTGGCCGAACCAAGAGTATAAACTGCAATGCATTATAAAAGAACATAAAATCTCTATAATTTCTAAATCTTCACTTGGCTTCTGAAATTTAATTTATATTTTTCTTTGGTTTTGGCACCGTAATTTACTTTTAAGTAAAATTAAGGTGCTTAGTAAAAATAATTAAAATATTCTTCACTGCGTTTAAAATATTTTAAATATAATGAATTTAACGAAATAATTAAGTGTTTAACTCCCGTTGAAGAAGATTATGAGGACGTGATTAATTATTTTATTCTATTAATTGATTTCTCCTCAAATTCTGTTACAGATAAATAGGTTTAAAACTTTGAGATTTACCGAAAAAATGCTAAACAGCTTAACGGATTTAAGATAAAATTTAATTTAACTTTTAACTTAATCCTGGTATTAATAGTTTTGGACTTAAGTTCCCTGTTTATAATCCTGTTTAAAGTTTAATGAAAGCAGCTTTTAATCACTGTGAAAAATGTAATTTGTAACATAATTTGTTTTTAATGAGTCTCACCGCTTAATCTTATTTAAATTATCTGGCGACAAAAAGTTGTTTTAATTTTTTCCCTACATTCCTATTTATAAATAAGAATTTTTAAGTCACACATCTTCCATAACTTAGACCTTAATATAAGGCAAGCTGTCGCAAGTTTTCTTCTAATTGCATGCGAGACGTAATTTTCTATGCCAGAAGATTTGTTAAAGTTGATAGAATGAAAGCTGAAAGCTTGAAAGCATGATGCGTTTCCATTGCCGAAAGAAAGAACACAAAATTGGTTTAAAAACAGCGGAACTATACTTACTGCCTTGTAGTTTTTCTGCGCGCTCATCCAATTTCGTTTCGTAGGGAAACAAACATGGCTGGAATTAGGGTTGCCAATTTAGCCAATTTGTGGCTAGATCTGGCCATTTTTGCGGCTAGATATGGCCAACTGACGATACCGAAGTGTTTTGTAAATCGGGATGTTTATCGTCAAACAACTCAAAAAACACTCTCAGACAATCATATTTCAGCAGCACAAGCACTTAGAAGTAAACGCCGGTGAATTTTTTTTTCCTTCAGCTTGAAACATTTTTAGCCATTACTTTTTCTCGGGCAGAGTTGGGAACACTGGCTGGAATAAGGCACCTTGGGTTCTAGTATCCTTAATGGCGGGCGTCCTATTCACCCCCGGTCCTCCACTATGTGTTTGTAACAAAAAATCTAATTCTTTACACTATGCATTATCAAGTCCTCTTACGACACGTTACCATTTAAAAAAAATCTTCTTCCCAATCTTTACCGGACTGGACAGACTACATTATACGTTTTCATAGTTTACAAAATAAGATAATAAAATGTCTATTCTTTCTTGAAAATGACCAATCATCTTTTCAGAATACACTACTTTAGTTATCTTCGCATTCGGATTCGAATCCAGTTTCTCAGATTTGATTTTGTTCTCACCTTGTATATATATATATTCGAATTTGTATAATCTCAATTTATCCCAGTACAATATTTTACTCACTTTATTAATTTATCCAATTTATAATACCTTTCCAGTATTTGTTTCTTTTTATTTACTTTTTTTAAATTATAAATCTAAGTTTATTTACGTAAAACTTTGACCTCAATCTTGTATTGCTTAATAATTCAACAGCGCTGCCTGGGTTCAACTATCTTCACTGCTTTGGAAGATATATGATTAATTCTACTTTATTACAAAATATTTATATATATTGTAATTTTTTCTGGCCAACTTTACATTTGGAGATTGGCAAGCAATGCTGTAAACCCGTTTGGGTCGACATCCAGTCCTCCGCAGACCTTAGACCTTAGGCACCACCGGTCCACGGACTGGTACCGGTGTCCGTGGACCGGGGCGCCAAATCAACCGGGCCGCCGAAAAAACATTAAATTATTTCCATTTTATTTTCTGTGGTGTATTTCTCTCGGTTTAGGGTAATTTATACCTTTGTAACAAAAGAAATCTTATAACTATTTTAAATTAGTTTATTGCTTATTAAACATTTCATGATTATGAATTACCTAACCGACAATCTGTTTATCTGTGTGAAGCGGTGCTTTCTACTGTGATAACAAACCAAAACAAAACAACAAAATAAACTGAACGTAAGCAACTCACTTCTCGGGTGTCATTGTCTCCTATTGCACCCAGATTGAACCGTCTCGTTGCAAAGAAACAAGTTCAGTGTTCTTATTGAATTTAACTTTCTAATGCATTAAAAGTTAAGTCTCATTATATTAATTTTTTATGTAACTGTATTTTATTGTGAAAGCATGTTTAAATACAATTAAATAAAGTTATTAAATCAAAACAACCTAGGATATAAACAATCAAAGTCGCCCCCCCTACTCCTCATCGGGCCGCTGTAAAATTATTAAACATTAACAGGTCCACGCTGATAAAATGTTGGAGAGTACTGATTCTATGGACCAATATGTATATCCCCAATGCATTGTCACTCTGCAACGTCACATGTATGACACGAAAGGACATCACAAACATTGTCCCAACAAGGGTGGGGCTGGATGAAACCCGAATCCGTTTGGGGTCCCGGAAGCAGCCCTACCCAATTTGTTTAATTGTTATAATTTAATACAAACTAAGAAAAATATTTTGCATTTCTTTTTTCATTTAATGAAATTTTACGAGATTCTACTGCTAATTATAGCTTAAAATTTAAAGTATATATTTATGATAAACAGTTTATCATAAACGTTTAATAAAATTGGTAGTGGTGTAGTTTTTGTCATTGCGTGTGTTGTGTGAACTTGTTTGCGTAGTAGCGCAGTAAGACTCGCTAATTTTTATCTTGTCAGCTGCAAAACTTCCAGAAAACCAAAACTTAACTTGACATTGAGTGTTAAGAAAGTGCTATAACAACGAGCGTAGCTACCTCAACTCAGAAATTCGCAGACAACTAGAGGCAGCAACTTGACAAATTTGCACAAATTCCGCTCCCATGACATTATTCTGGGTGTGGAAAACGAAAATTGCACCCACCCACCCCCCAAAAATTCTCTTATATTTAAAATTTTCGAGACAGACATTGCGTCTCTACTCAAACTTTTCTTTTTGTTTATAGTAGATGCACATGTTTATCTTTACATGTATCTGCACAT